>JAWNPA010000039.1:18127500-18745000 GCA_035045345.1 Drosophila hamatofila | reverse complement strand
GTTAAAGGCAGCAAATACATACATACACGTGCCTGTGTGTGTGTGTGTGTGTGTGTGTGTGTGTGTGTGAGAGTTACTTTGATGCTTTTAAGTGCGTGTGGCTGCCCACGAAAAAATGTGTGCACGTTTCTTACTTTTATAACACATACTATTAAGCATGTGTGTGTGTGTGTGTGTGTGTGTGTGAGTGTGTGAGTGTGTGAGGGTGCGTGTATGTGTGTGGTTGCTCGGCTCTGTATGTGGCACTTTTATTACCACATATCGATTGTACGACTTTGCTGCTAGCCATTATGCAAAACTACCTTTAAAATAATACAAATATTATTTGAATTGTTTTTTGTTTTTTGTTTCTTGTGGGCTTTTTTTTTTGCAGTTCAGGTTTGTTTGTTTCTGAATACATACATATACATACATATATATATATAATTTGTTTTCAATAAGCAGAGCAAACACAATTAGAATTTTGATATGAGTTAAAATTAAATTTCACGATTTATTTGCACAATTTGTTGTTTGCTTCTTTTGTTTTTAATTGTAATTAAATTTTCGGTCAAATTTTTGTGTGTTTGTGTTTCGGTTTTTCTTTTTTGCTCTCGCATTGATTACGCTGCGTATGCGGAATATTGTGCATACGCAACGTGCGCTGGAGCGTTTATTGACCGCATCAAATACGCAGCTGATGCGAGAACTCATTATTAATGCATTTCCATTTAAATTTGAATTTAAATAGATTATATAGATAGAGAGAGAGAGAGAGAGAGAGGTGGGAGAGTCTCGAAATTTTTAATGAGCTGCATATGAAAGCTGTTTCCGCTGAGCTGAGCCTCCAAGAAGCTGTTGGAGTAACCTGTAGCTGATGCTGCTGCTGATGCTGAATGAAGTTGACCAAGGAAAGCATTTAATTCGCTTCAATAGCAAGGACAACAAGAGAAGAGGAGCCAGTGACTGGTGCTTGGCAGCAACTGCAACTGGGAGACGAAAGTTCTTCAATCACAAAAACGACATCAGCCAATTAATCGTCTCTCAGAGTGCAGATAGAAAGAGAGAGAGAGAGAGAGCCACTGTCAAGGATCATAGAATTTCATTTGTCGCGTTTTTTGGAGTAGGACAAGAAACTAATTGAAAGAAGAGAGACCTTTAAATATTCGAAAGGAATTCATTATAAGAGTTGGGCTGACAAGTCTCTAGCCTGATACATAGATGACGATACTAAGATGGAATCTGTAACGCCATATAAGGATGGCCAGAAAGCAGTTAAAAATAGATTGAATAGATGGAACTATTTAAAGTCAACTCTTTCAAAACATCAAATTCTTATACCCTGAACCCATTTAAAATGGGAGGTCAGGGCATAATGGTTTTGTTAAAAGTATGTGACAGGCAGAAGCAGGCGTGGCAGACCCCATAAAGTATAAAGATTTGTGATCAGGATGATGAGCTGAATCGATTTAGCCATGTCCGTCCGTCTGTTTGAATTATCTGAAAGTTTTATGAAACTTGGCCGTCTACAAAAAAGTTATTTAACAATTAAGTTCCCATAGTAAGCCCACACTGCAGTCCATGCCTTACCTAATAATGAAATATGAGTTTCTCGAAGGGTTCAGGGGATCTCGTAGTGGAGCAGTCTCACTCAACTTCGTATGTGTTTGTCTCCCTCTTCTTTTAGGTTTGGATATCACAATCAGCGATCCGCTGATGTGGTCGATTCTTCAATAAAGTCACTCTCTCTCTCTCACTCTCTCTCTCTCTCTCTCTCTCGCTCTCTCTGTCTCTCTTGCTAGTCATGTGTTTAAATGAACACGATCGGTAGTCTTGAGTACTGAAAGGTAAATGAGTTATTCAATCTCTTATCTTAGATAGCCAACTCTGATATCTTGCTTTATTTTGATGGAGATATCCGTTTTCATGGTTGTACATACATATGAATGTTTTGAAAAAGGCTATGTAATTGCAACGCACACATACACATACACTAATAGTCCCTTGCTCACATGTATAAGCGTTTGTGTGTGAAATTCCAGTTGCCTGTGGCAATTGTAAAACTAAAACGTTTGAAGCTCATCATAAAACTCTGCAAACTAATTTTAAATGAGGCCCAGGCTCTCAAGATATTAAAGCAACGTGTTGAATACATCGGTATGAATGTGTGGGTATTAGAAATAATAAAAACAATCATAGAAATTGAGAGCAGTAGATTGAGAGCCGATATGTAGCAATAGTTGAGGCATGAAATTAAAATGAAACTTCATTTCACACCAGCATCAAAACGAGACGACTTTAAGCTAATATAATATTCATATAATATTAATCGACTCCCTTGATAGGGGAAGAACCAGCAACGGCGACTATGTATTATGTAGGTTTATATTAGTGTTATTGGAGAGTTACAAAAGGCGAAATCGCGATCAAACGGGCCCACTTGAAGTAAAAGAAACTTCAATGAATGCCTCGTCTCAGAAGTCAATATTCATCATCATTATCAGCTACTATAATACTCTTAAATGCTTGATTATGATATGACGACGTTATATAAACAGAACTGTAACCATGTACCATTTGTCTTGGAGATATCTCATATGTATTTGAATATTTATTTATTTAATGTATCCATATCCTGGAGGAATCACTTGGCAGTCTCTCTGCTGCATAATGAGGGTGGCCCTAACGCCTAACCCTAACCTATTTGAATGCCCTTCACACTTTTGTTGTTGTCGGTGGCCAGAGAAGAAGAAATCGCCGACTTCGCGTTCAGCAATCAGTTGAGACCTCAGCGAGCCTTTTAAAGCCGCATCAGCAAATATTTAAGCTCATTCCCGGCTAAAAATACGTGACGCCCGCTGTCTCCGGCAGCAGCCAGAAATATGGGAACGGAATGGGTCCGGCGTGGAGCACGTTTAAAAATAGCAAAATGAATGAATATTAAATTACGATAAATAAAAAGCAAGTCGAGAACTTGAAAGCCAACCAAAAAAAAAAAACACGAGAATATTCTTTAGAATTTTTTGCTAAGCTATATTGGTTTAGTGTTGTTGTTGTTGTTGTTGCTCCTTCCTGTTGTTGTTGTTGTTGTTGGCTTGGTTTTTATTGCATTTCCGTAAAGTAAGCCATGTAAATCACTTAAGAGTTCTGATGGTTCGCGACTCGCCCCACGTAGCTGCTCTAAAAAGCACATAAAGCAAAAATGCTGTGAAAATCATTTGTTACACTACGCGTATGGATAACTGTAAAGTGCCTCGCACTCTCTCTCTCTCTCTGTGTGTGTGTGTGTGTGTGTGTGTGTGTGTGTGTGCAGCTCTCGCTGTTACAATAATGTGCACTTATTTTTTATAGCAATCATTTAAGACAAAAATGTAGCCAAAGAGAGTGAAGTAAAAGTAAAACAAAGCAAAAAGCACCCAGATATATATACATATATATATATATATATATATATATATCAGACATATATATATATATATATATATATATATATATATATGTATTTTTTATAAAAGTCTAACAAAGGCAGATGCCAAATGGCGTCCGGAAATGTTTGCGCAAGTGGCAGTTGAAGCAGCCCAATTTCTACTACCCTTGCCCAGTTGACTCCTTTATCCTGTTGCGATTCCCAACTGGTTAACCCACTTGGGCTGCATCACAGCTAGCTCAAAAGTCAGCTGCGTCAACTGTGCTGCTTCAGCTGTATACAAATGTTGCTCCCCCTCTCTCTCTCCCACCCACTCTCTCTCTCTCTCTCGCTCTCTTTGCCATCTGCGCCCATTCCGCTGATGAGCTTCAATCAAGGAAATTGCTACTTTTTCAACAATTTTTCACTCGCTTTGTGCTTAAGCCGCGAGCTACACGAAAGTCAAAAACTCTCACTCGTAATCGCAGTCGATGTATATTCAAGTATTCACTTCATGAATGTCGTTCACTTGACTGACACCATTCGGGGCCCCGGCTTGACCTGAAATGTGTGTGCGTGTGTGTGTGTGTGTGTGTGTGTGTGTGTGTGTGTGTGTGTGTGTGTGTGTGTGTGTGTGTGTGTGTGAAGCAAGGCACGTGGAATCCCATGTGGAATACGATTGCAACTGAAAGTTCATAATGTATTGCTTTTGGTTCAACTCCGCCCCCAACTCAAAGGGGTGAATGTGACTGGAAATAGGTGGAGGGGGGACCTCCCGTAACTAGACTTATGATCGACAAGCAGCATAATTCTATGTATAGTTTTAAGTCCGAGCACTTGGCTTAAACCACAGCTGAGTCGAGTTGGCATATTCTATTAATTGGGGCTTATTAAATTTGCAGCTTGGCAAACTTTTAATTGACTTTTAGCTGACATTTTCATTGCAATTGGTGGGCGTGGCAGCGGAATGGAAACAAAGGAGGGCCACAGCCTTTACCATCTATCCAGCTATCCATTTATCCATTTATCCAGTTATCCAGTTATCCAGTTAGCGTGCAATAAGTTCTATGCCAAGCCATCAGGTTTTTCAGCCGCATTCTTTCGCAAAATATTCTTAACGCAAAGTTTTTGCGAACAATTACGTACGTGTGGCCTAGTCCCAGTCTATTACGGGCAGGAGCCGGAGCAGGAGTCGGAGCAGCACCTGACAGGAGAAGGCGAAACTGTAACTAGGTGAATGTTTTGCATGACAACTTTTTTGCTACTTAGAAGCCAGCAGCAAGCAGCAGGAGCGTGTTTTGCTTGCGGTATGGAAGGAGCCGGAATGTGGCAGGAGGCGGCCCAAGGAGCCAAAGGGTTGCCTCAGGGCTGCGCTGATAGTCAACCGACTAACTACATAACTGCAGACAGAATGTGTCGCGGTTAAGGTGAGCGAGTGACAGCCTGACAGGTGGCGAAACAGAGGCTGGGCGAGGAGCATCGAGAGCATCGGAGGCATCGGAGGCATCGGAGGCATCGGGAGCAGACGATGACAATCATCAACATCATTATCATAGTCGACGGGGTCGACGTTGCGCTCACTTCCAGTTAGTTGGCAAAACTTTGCACTACTGCATAAGCCGAACTTTTTCGAGGCTGCTGTCGCTGCTGGCCCGGGGTGGCAATAATATGACAATAATGACTCTGTTGACAGCGGCGACAGCATGACGCATGACGCAGTCAGCTTCCCTAAGCCAGGGTTACCAGGACACAGAGAGAGGGAGAGGGAGAGCGAGAGAGAGAGAGAAACTGTTGCACACAACTTTCGCTCAACATTTGCCCACGAAGCATTTGCACAATCGAATCGCTGCAGGAATTTAACTTTAACTAACATTAAATGCGAGTGACGTTCGGCCTCTGTCCAAAAGGAAATGAGAAAATTCTTGTTCATTTCCCTTGAATGTCACTACACCCACACCCGGCCCGGCTCGGACCCGGCCTGCAGCCAAATCTCAGTCGCTGCCCAAGCCCAGTGGGAGCGACAGCCGACAGCCGACAGCCGAAAGAGACAACCACTCGATGCGGTGCCATGAGCACCCCTACCTCACCTCTGCTCACCTCACCCCACCTCACCCCACCTCACCCCACCTCCCCTCAATGGCGCCTTGGGTCCCACAGCTAGTTAGCATTGCTGTCATTTGGCTCTCGGCTTGATTATGGAAATTCATGCACTCGCTTAGCCATTCACGCTCCACACACATCTATCCATTTAGTTCAGCGACTAATTTATTCCAGCAAAATCAGGACAAAGCATTGCAAAAAACATTCAACATACGCTCGAGAATAGACAGATTGATTGAGCTTAAAGAAAATGGGGATAATTTAACACGGGAATATTCGTATATTATTTATATATATTCCATATTATACAACAATAGATACATTATGTTTTATAGAAATATATATATTATTTATATTAATGGAACTGAGAAAATGTTCTTCAGTGGTAATTGCAAATGGATTATTATTAAAAAGCTAACTGCAAGCTGAGATGAAATTTCCTCAACCGGAATTCTTATTGGAAAGCGTTAGCAGCCCAATAAGAAAATATATTCTCTGCCAGGCAAGTTGAAGCAGAGAGTCCTATTGGGAAAATAATAAGTATTTTATAGCTATCTTTAAATAATCTGATTAATATGCAAGCAAGCTAATTTCCATAATTAAATTTTTATATATATTTTATTCCAATTCGTAAATGGAAAATATTAAGTATTTAATAGCTAACATATCTTTAAATAATCTGATTAATATTATATTAGGGACACTAATTTCCATAATTAAATTTATATATATTATATATATATATATATATGTATATATATTTTATTCCAATTCGTAAATGGAAAATATTAAGTATTTAATAGCTAAACATATCTTTAAATAATCCGATTAATATTATATTAGGGACACTAATTTCCATAATTAAATTTTTATAAATATGTTTTTTCCCAATTTTCAATTTGTATATATTATAATGTATATATTATAATAATGTAAATATTATAATGATGTATATATTATAAGTTTTTTATATATATTTTATTATATTTTATTAAAAGCGCTTTCTGCCACCTTTGATGGCAACTTGAACTAGTTTTGTATTTACTTATCTGCCGATTTTATTCTGCATTATTTACTCAATTATGAACTTTAAGAGTAGCAGAAACAAAGATACATTTTGGCAGGCAAATTGTAGATGGATGAATAATAATAATTATATAAAATATAATGTATAAGGAGCAAAAACCAACCAAAGTTGGCTAGGCCAAATCATTTACTTAGAGATATTTTGATTACTGATATTTAACTAAGAGAGTTTTAAAATAATTCAAATAAAAGTAAATAGAGTCAAAAACAAATTCAAATCAAATCAAGAAGACGCAGGAATTATGTATATGGAAATCTCCACTACAAAGCCACAAATTTCCCACTGTTCACTGAATAGTAGCATTCATCTCTCAGCTCACATTCTGTGGGATCTTTGGGAATGCCAAATCATAGTTTTTGGCTCATCTATCGCAGCTGCAGCTGCTGGGCAAGTTTGAGAACTTGGAAAGCCTGTTGCTTCTACTGAGGAACTTTTCTGAGCTGGGCGCACTCATTGGTGTGTTGGGGCAGGCTAGGAGGGGGGTGGGGCAGGGGGAGGCGCTGATGCCACTGAGATATCAGCTTAACAGCCTTAAAAGCTTTGCTCCCTTTATACATATTTTCTTTTGCCTTTGCTGTTTCTGTTTCTGTTTCTGATTCTGATTCTGATTCAGTTTCTGTTGGGCAATCGCTAACTCAATTTGTCAGAGCTATTCGCGATTTGCGATTTGTGTGGGCGGAAGTGCCACGCCCCACGCCAAGGCTGTGAAAATCCACATTATCTGACTTCTCTGCCTATCTGCCGTTTCTTCTTCTTCTTCATTTTACTCTACTTATTTCTGTGTTTTCACTTCGTTTTTTTTTATTTATTTATTTTTTTTTTTTGCTTTTGGTGCGACATTTTTGTAATGCGTCGCAAATCGAAAGAAAATGAAAGCGACGTTGCGCAAACAGAAATCCTTTGTTAATTAGTAAAAAAAAAAAAAAAAAACGAGACAGGAGCAGCCGCAGCCGCAGCAGGAGCAGCATAATAAGTGGGCGTGTTCATGGGCGTGACATTAGCATGTACTTATTTTTGGCAATTGTAAAAATTGCCCCGGCGCCGGCTTAACTCAAGCCAAAGAACAAACAGAAACCAAAAAATGTTTGGAGACGAAGCTGCAGACACCGACGAAGGCAGAGGGGGAGAAGGAGGAGGAGGAAGAAGAAGCAGCAGCAGGATGCAGGCTCGGCAACGGAAGTGACAGACAAACAAATGTTGACTCGGCTTAGAATGTAATTAAAAATGGAAAATGTGCCGCTGATTATTTGCTACAGCACACGCCCACTCAGACCGCCCTACGCCCCTACGCCCACTCACCACGCCCTCCTGTCTTCTTACCACTTCCGCCTAGCACTCATTTCAAGCTATTTAGATAGACGCACCGGATGCCCTGCCTTACTGCATATTGGGAAGGTGCGATTTTGGCATATTTACATGCTGCTCTCTGCTCGCTTCTCTCTGCTCGCTGCTTGCACGTGACCGGGCTGAAAGGGATACACGACTGCACAGAGGGCCACGCGAATACGGGACAACTCACAGAGACACGCAGCGAATTAAATCCAAGAAGAAGAAGAAGAAGCTGAAAAAAATGAGGGACTTACATCCAGGCTGAGCGGGACATGAGCACGTAGAGCACTGAGAGGAGGCGAGGAAGCAAGCAGGAGGAGGGGCTGGCGGGGACAGGAGACTACACACACGTGGGAGCTACTGTGTAAGTGTGTGTGTGTGTGTGTGTGTGTGTGTGTGTGTGTGTGTGTGTGTGTTTTTTTTTTTTTTTTTTTTATATTCGTTTATTAACAATAAATTAAAACATAATCTGGGTGTTTAGGATATTAAGAATAGTACACGATGCTTGCGGGACGGCCGTAAAGCATTGCTTCGCAAGCATTTTGTACTATCCTAGCCTGTGACAACTCGTCTTCGTGCTCGCTCAATTCTGCGGAGCTCCATCATGACTGTGGCCGCGAAGGTGCTTATTAGATTCCAAGCCACCTCCGATTCCAGCATGGCACTGACTATATTGTCTGCTCTAATGGAGCGGCCCAGTGCCTCTTCCAGACCACGCCTCTCCTCTAGAAAGCGTCCGCACTCGAAAAGGACGTGTTTGGCGTCTTCCACCAAGCCTCGTCCACACCAGGGGCATTCATCGGTATCTTCGTGGCCAAAGCGCTTCAAGTAGCTCCGGAAGCATCCGTGTCCAGAGAGAATCTGCGTGAGATAAAAATTAATTTGCCCGTGTTTGCGGTTTACCCATTGCTCAAGCTCCGGGATGAGCGTGTGCGTCCACCGTCCTTTTGAAGAGCTATTCCATCTTCTTTGCCATCGTGCAATGCTATTCGCCCTGATAGCGTTGCGTCGTGCAGGCTCGTGTGTGTTCCGCTCCACGGCTTCGGCGACCAGGTCTTCCAGAGGCACCATGCCGGCTATGACGAGCGCTGCGTCATCGGAGACAGTCCTGAAGGCGCAGCAGACTCTGATTGCGCTCAGTCTGTAGGTGGCGCAAATGCCCCGGCTGTAGCTCGGAGTTGCCATCGCTCTTGACCATATTGGTGCAGCATAGAGGATGACGGACCTAATGACGCTCGTTAGAAGGAGACGTCGTTGTTGTTTTGGTCCCCGCGTATTAAGCATGATTCTTGAGAGAGCTCTACAAGAATCAGCTGCTTTTTTATGCACATATTCTAAGTGCTCGCGGAAAGTTAATCTTGTGTCTAACATGACGCCAAGATACTTTATCGCCCTCTTTGATGCGATGGAGACGCTGCCGATTTTGATATTGGCTGTTTCCACACTTTTGCGACTGCTGACTAGGACGACTTCCGTTTTGTGCGCCGCTAGCTCGAGTCCTGCTCTTGACAACCAGCTACTAATGCGATTGATACTTGCGCTGCACATATCCTCTGTATCTTTAAGCTCCTTGCCTATGGAGACGACTGCTACATCATCAGCAAAGCCAATGGTGTGCGCACCTGCTGGAAGTTCCAGCCGCAGTACGCCGTCGTACATAACATTCCATAGGAGAGGCCCCAGCACTGAACCTTGGGGAACTCCAGCTGACACTGTATGAGTTTGGGGACCCTCACTCGTGTTGTATACAAGTGTTCTTCCTCTGAAGTAGCTCTTAACAGTCTCTGTTAGATATTTAGGGATATTATATTGTGACAGCGCATCAAATATCATATCCCAACTAGCAGTGTTGAAGGCATTCTTGACATCTAGGGTCGCAATGATGCAGTACTGCTTTGTACCATGCTTCCATCTGGTGCCTTGGATGGCGGAAGTTGCCAGGCCAACAACTTTATCCAGCGCATCTATTGTTGACCGGGCCTTCCGGAAGCCAAATTGGTTTGGCGACAGGCCTCCAGCACTGGCGATAGCTGCCTCCAATCTAGAGCAGACCAATTTCTCAAACACCTTTCCCATGGTGTCTAAGAGGCAGATTGGTCTATAAGAGGATGGCTCCTCTGGTGGTTTGCCAGCCTTGGGTAGCAGAACCAGGTTCTGGATTTTCCAGGTAGCAGGGAACGTCTTCTGAATCAAGCATTCGCTGTATAACTCAGCAAACGCATTTGGGTGCAAGGCGAGGGCTAGCTTTAGCGCACGATTTGGGATCCCGTCCGGCCCTGGAGCTGATTTAGTTCTAAGACCTCTAAGAGCTACTAGGATTTCTTCGTCCGTAACTAAGACAAGGTCAGTGCACGTCATGTCCTGATTAACAGGTACAGGCTCCGGATCGTGAATGGAGCTTAATCTTTCTGGAAAGAGCGTTTCCACAATCGATTTAAGCTCTAAACGATCCGTAGGCTGTACCTGTTTACCTGCGTATAGTCTTTTAACTACCATCTTATATGCCCTGCCCCAAGGGTCATATTCGGCTGAGTCACACAACTCTAAGAAGCATTCTCTTTTACTTGCCCGAATGGCCTTCTTCAGCTGTCTTCTAACCGCCTGATAAGCTAGTCGTTTTTCTATGTACGTAGACCTACCGCGAGCCCGTTGGTAGCTTCTTCTCGCCTGAATGCATTTGTGTCGAATGTCACTTATTTGTGCATTCCACCAATACATAGGCGCTTGCTGTCGCGTAAACTGCTTGCGGCGTAGCATACTGCTATTGCAGGCACTTTGTATTTGGGCTACCATTTGGCATGCTCTGGCCTCAGCATTGCCAACTGTACCCAGTGTCTGAATGGCCTCTGAAAAAGCCGCGGGGTCGAAAGTATCCAGCTGAAATGATTCTCTCCACAAAGATGGCGCCCTGGCAGATGGCTCACCAATTGTGAACAGAAGTGCCGAATGATCGCTACCCGTATAGCTATCGCAATGGCTCCACGTTGCTTCCCGAAAAAGGGATGATGTGACAAAAGTTATGTCAATTACAGATCCGTATCCAGCCCGACTGAAGGTGAACTCGTGACCAGTGTTGAGCAGTGCAACATCCAGTGTCGCGAAGATCTCCAGTAGGATACGGCCTCTGGCATTTGTTGTGTGGCTACCCCATTCTAACGCCCATGCGTTGAAATCTCCTGCTATAATGGCCTTCCTGCCCCTAGCATCCTCTGCAAGCTCGTCAAGCACTGTTGTGAACTCGTTGAGCTGCATGCTGGGGGCCAGGTAGCAACTGTAGAGCCATAAGTTACCGTAACGAGCGCGTACAAACCCATTAAATGCCTTAACATTTGACAATACTGTCGTTGAGTTGCCACATGCCCACAGAGCCGCTTTGCCATTAGCATCTGTGGACCATGTCCTAGGGCAGCTGGTCTTACAGTGATGAGGCTCACTGAGAAAGGCTACGTCTATACATTTTTCCCTTATGGTCTGCTCTAGAAGATCTTGGGCAGCAATACAATGATTTATGTTAAGTTGCAGGAACTTTAACATTTCATTTTTTGTGCTGCTTCACGGTAGGAAGGGCACTTGAAGCTGCCTGCTGAGTGGTCCGTCAGCTTTTCGCCTTTCCGGATGCAAAGGCTGCATTTCGGAGGCTTAATGCATGCCTTTGCACTGTGACCCATCTCACCACACCTGAAACAGGCCCCCTTTAGGTCACAGTCACTACTGCAGTTTACAGCAATATGCCCGTAATCGAGGCATTTGAAACAGCGTTTAGGCTGGTTCACGGCTCGGATACGGCATACTACCCATCCTATCCTAATTTTGGACAGTTCGAGCAGAGTTTTGGCTTTTCCAACTGGAAGAGCAACCGTAGCTCTTTGCTGTCCACCAAAAGCTGGCCGAAGCGATTTGATGGAGTCAATAGAGAGTGAGCTATCCTTCAGCTCCACCTTCATTGCCTCCAAAATCTCCTCTTTGCTCGCTAGCTCATCTAAGTCACGAATCTCAATATGCGCCGATTCGGTAAGTGTTTTGACTACCGCTCGATCGCCCAAGGCCTTGCCTACAGCTTCGTGAAGTGCCTCTGCGCTATGCTCCGGCTTTCTACTCAACTGCAACAAAAGGTCCCCCTTAGCTGTCTTCCTGATTCCCTGCACGTCACCGCTCAGGTGCTTCAAATTTGGGTCGCTCTTGACAACGCGCAGCATGTCCGCGTAGCTGCAGCCATCTACGCCTGAAATTGCAATTGCGTCCGACCTGGGTCGTTTTTGCAAAGGTTTGCGGCCTTTGACGACCGTCCAGCTGTCCAGGTTAGTCTGTCGACCTACCTGATTTGGATTTTTTGACCGTGAAGCCAATGGCTCTTTTGCGATCGCTGCGTTTTTATTGGGCCTCGGCTTTTTTGAGGGAGTTTTCCTCTGATCAGAGGCAACTTCCCTTGACCGCTTGGGTGTATTGCTACCTGTTAAGGCAACAGTACTCCCAATTTGAGCTTTTTCAGCAAATGACTTTTTTAGCGGTGTGGTCTGCACCTCACAATTTTTTACCGATCGGTTGCAGAACTTCTCGGCTGCCTTGTGAAGGCTGACCAGTCTAGCCAACTCCTCTCGCATCAGCGCATTTATATGCCGCTGACCCCCAAATAAGGCAGACAAACCCTCTAGGGTAACTCCTATCTGCGCTAACGCTTCTTTTAACGATTTTGGTGCCTGGCACTCCACCACAGGAGACTGGTTGGATGCCGACGGCTGCGGCAACGCCCTCTGTTGTTGCTGCGGTGATCGCTGCAACGAAGAGCGGCGCGCGAAGGCTTGCAGTTCTTCCACCATCATGGCCTCCATACTAGCTCCTACTACCAAGGCGTGGAGCCTGTACTGGTCAATGACTTATTTGGTTTTTGAGTTAAGAGCCCACAGAAAATTAAACTCTAACTAAATAAAATTAAAGCCCAAAAGTAGGCACTACTTTTATGAACTGCAACTTCACTGCAGAAGTTAGGTTGCTGTCTTCACTAGGACTTAGCAATTCACCAAATTTGGTGATCAGCTGATTGTCCGTTGCGATTTCCAGCACTACTAACAGCTGTTAGAGTGAATGCACCTGATTGTTACAAGTGTGCTAAACAAAAGATTTTCGCGCTTCAAAAAGAAAAGAGAGAGGAAAACCCTGACGCCAAGTAGTGACGCTATTGCCCCCCCTCCCTTGCACCACTAGATTCGACCTCTGGGGTGCTCCGCGAACTTCCGCAAGGTAAGTCTTTGAATAATTCACGTTTGCCGGGTACGTTGAGCCCACAGCATGCACGTTTACTAATGTTCTTTCCGCTTTCACAGTGAAAACACAGAGAAAAGCTTATGTCAACGATGGATCGCGATAACATCGACCGCACTCCGCGAAAACTCAACTCAACTGTCTGTGTGTGTGTGTGTGTGTGTGTGTGTGTGTGTGTGTGTGTGTGTGTGTGTGTGTGTGTGTGTGTGTGTGTGTGTGTGTGTGTGTGTGTGTGTGTGTGTGTGTGTGTGTTTGTGGCTATGCAAATACAAAAGCAAATCATTAAAGCAAAACTTGCACAAAATTATGTTTATTGCTTGTTTAACTGCCATATGTGATATACCCTTTTTGGAATTGAAGACATTCCACAGTAAGATGAAAGTCAAGAAAGTATAGAATATATATATTTTTATTTATTTACAACTTAGATATTATAGCCATCGGCTTACCAGATTCCTAAGTAATTGTATTGATATAAATTTGATATATATATATATTTATATACATAAACATATGTATGTATTTTATATAAATGTGTAATCGAAATATCTATAGAATAAGAATATAGACTTAAGCTCGATAAAGAGAAAAAAAATTCAACTACTTTTGGTTTAATTATTATGAAATATTATCATTAGTATTATATTGTATATGTATGTATTCTAATATATTCTATATAGAATACATATATATGATAAGAACAAACATATGAAAAAGTGTTCGACATTCAAGTCAAGTTTTATTTCATTTTTATATTCATTCACATATATACATATATATTTATAGAGAGATATTTGGTGCAGCGAGTATCAGAATAAGCTGCTATCTTTGGTTTTTCCTCCAAGGATAATGCTACATATCTTTCTAAATTCATTTTGAATATTGATTTGGTGGCCTTTACAAAAAGTTTGGTAACTCTGCTTGTCGAATCGAGTGAGATTTTCTATACTGATAAAAAAAAGAAAAAAAAAAAAACCTTTAATGATACAAAATACAATAGAATACAAAAATGTAAAAAATCTTTGATATTTTCTATATTATTCGAAGTAACTAATATATAGAAAATATCAAACATTTAGTGATGTATATATTATATTATATATATGATGTATATATTATAAGTTTTTTATATATTTTTTATTTATATTTCATATATATTGTATATATATTTTTTATATTTTATATACATTTTAAAAGCATTTTTTTTTTAAATTACTTTTTTTTCAATTTTATGTTGTATATAGACATATTTAATTATATGAATATTAAATATGTCTATATACAACATAAAATTGAAAAAAAAAGTAATTAATTTCACTGCTCATTATAAATATAGTTTTTAAAAATATATTACCTTGCTACCTAGCCCCTTCCATCAATATATTTTCATATATATCTTATCATATCATATATCTTATATTTGATCGATCCTCACTCAACAGTTAACTTATATTTAGACTACCTTTAATCAACATTATATTTTATAGGGTATACAGCAGTCTAGTTTGCATATATTGCAGTTAATATCTCTTTATTTTCTTTAGTTCTTTCTCGAGCTTCCATTTTTATAGAATTTCTACATTTTCTTTTAACTCTTGCGATTTTCGTGGCTTTTGTCTCATGTCTCATATTCCAAATTGAATGCGTTCTGTTTGTCTTTCTGCTTGTTGATAGAGTCTGCTGCCGGAAGCAGCCGAAGGGGGCGGGGCGGGGGCGGTTCAAGAGGGGGAGGCGAACGGGCGTAAAGACTGCACCAAAGTCGACTAATTAAATATTTTTAGTCAAAATGAAAATGAAAATTTTTCGCCTATATTTTGCAAGTGAAATTATTAGTTACTGCTGAAGATACCCTGTAAAGTATAAAGAGTGTGAGGAAAAAAAATATAGAAATAGAGAAATATACAGATATAAAAATATGTATATTGAAATATTTAAGATCTATGATGAGATATGAAATTATAATATATATAAATATTATATTCTTTGAATAGAAGACAAGATACCCTGTAACCTAGGCAAGCATGCAAGAAGAAATAAGTAAGTAAAGTCTGTATTCTTAATTTCTTCCTAAATGCTTGCCTAGAGTACAGGGTATTTCTAAATAAATATAAACTTGTTCCTCTCATCTATTTATTTTTTACAGGGTAGCCGTAGAATTTCATTTGCTGCTCTGGCTGCTGTTCTTGTTCCTGGCTCTGTTCTTGTTTCTCTTCTGCTTGTTGTTTGTTGTTTTTGTGTTTGTTTTGAGCCAAGTCGGAAAATGTTGGCCGACTGGAATTTGGCGCCGAGCCGGAGTACGCTAGAGTACGCCGGAGTACGCAGCCATATCAAAGGGTTTCCTTTTGATTTTCACTCTCTCTCTCTCTCTCTCTCTCACACTCTGTTTCTCTCTCGCTCTCTGCACAACATAAACAAAAGCAAACTTGCCATCATTTTTGCCAAAAAGTTACTTTTAGCCGGGCCAAAAGCAGCGCAGGTATAAAGCCATAAATGTTATCAAATAAACGCAACGATAATTGAAAATTGACACCAGAAAAGTTCGCGTTTTCTTCTTAATTAAGATGAATTTGTATTTGCAATTCATTTATAAATTAATTGAGCTAATAATGTGAGATTAGATGAGCTGAAAGTAACATATGTCAGACTTATATTATGACAAATATTTGTTTGCATGGGGCTTTTGTATGGGGCTTTACTGACTGTCTTAGGCTCGTTTACTTAAGCCTAATCAGACATAAATATTTTCGGTCTCTCAGCTTTCTAAATTGCCGCTGCAAAGGTGTGCATAGAGGTGTGTAGAGGATGTCTACAGGTTTTCACCTCGATGCTAGCTTTAGAGCTCTATTTCTATTTCTATTTCTATTTCTTTCTAGGCTTAGGCCTAGCCTAGCTCTAAAACTGAGCTCGATTTTGTTTATTTTGAGAAGCCCTTTTTGGTCATATATAGAGGAATTATCTATATGAAACTATTATATATTCATATATAATATATTATATACCATATATAATATATATATAATATATTAGTATACGACATCAAACAAGGTTTGTTGTATACTTAATAAGGCTTAAGGTGGCTAAGTTTTAAGTTATATGTATTTTTTAGTAAGAGTAGCTAAATTTCAGAGACAGGACAATATAGAGAGCCGACAACATAAAGAGGTAAATTTACGTAGGACAGTCTACGTAATTCTGATTCACATTCCACAGCAGCAAGAAAATATAGATAACATAAGCTAAAACCTATAAAGAGATCACAACTATAATTTGTTTATTTATCTATGCTTTAATAATGCAACTAACTGAATATTTTATATTATCATTATTATTGTGATAATAATTATTATTATATATGTCTAGTGCTGTATTCTGAGCCTTCTTCAAGGACTGATGGTATCTTTAGATTGCCGTTTATGATTATCCTTAGTCTGCTTAATGGTTTGGATTGAAACCTTTGTATTATGCATATATTATTTACTGATATATTAGTTCCTGTAAATACCACACATGCAAATTGATCTTAGAAGTGTTTGTTTTTAAGCATCAATTTGAATATTTGACTTAGTATCTTATCTTCTTATCCTCCAGAGCTTTTCATTTAGTTGTTTTGAGATGAAATCCTTATCTCCCAACCTCCTGCCTAGTGGCAAGCTCAGTTACTTGGCTGTTGTCTAAAGGCAATTGTCCTTCCAAAAAGGGTCTGGTCCTTCGACGGCCAGAATAATATATATATTTAAAATATATGACAGCAACTTGCGGTCTCGAGGAATTAACACGAAGTGCTGGCACCAGTGGTTCAGTTTGTACTAATTTTTTATTGATTTCACATAACGCAAGCGCAGCTTGCACAGTGAGCGCATCTATGCGCGAACAGCGAGAGAGCGATCAAATAAGAGCGCACTCCTGTGCTCGCGCTCACAACAACAATTTATCTACAGTGGTTAATAACTATAATAACTAACTAGCTAAATTCATATTTCTTATTTTATTTCATATTCAAGGCATCCAACTGCCTTAACATCGGCCGCGTTGAAAGGCCGCAGGGCTTCAATATACTTAGTTATGTGCTGACTGGCAGCGGGGCAACGCGATGAATCGCCCTTTTATAGGTGCCAGATTTTGTCTTAACGACAACCACGCGCACCCTACCATCTCCGCCGGCTATGGCTTCCATCACCACGCCTAGCGTCCACTGTTGTGGAGGAGCGTTGTCTTCTCCCACGAGCACGACTGCTCCGACCTCTATGTTCTTGCTCTCCTTCGTCCACTTTGACTTCTGCTGGAGGCTGAGCAGGTAGTCCCTTGACCAGTCGGTCCAGAATTGCCGCTTGATTCCTGATGTCAGCTGCCATCTTCTCAAGCACGTTAGCTTGACGTCGTCGACTGGCTCTGTGCACACGATTGGCAGCGGCACGAGCGTTCCTCCTATCAGGAAGTGCCCTGGTGTGAGCACTTCGCCGTCGTTGGGGTTGCTGCTGGGAGCGACCATTGGCCGCGAATTGAGCACGGCCTCGACCTCGACCAGCACGGTGGCCACCTCGTCCTGCCGTAATATGGCGCTGCCCATTGCCTTCAGCAGCAGGCCCTTGGCAGATTTCACTGCCGCTTCCCAAAGGCCGCCGAAATGCGGCGCTCGAGGAGGAATGAACACAAACTCCATTCCCCGCTGCGCAGCAAACGTTTCCATGTCCGCTGTGTTGCCATGGAAGGTAGCCTTGAGGTCCAGCGTGCGTGCAGCACCCACGAAATTGGTGGCATTGTCGCAATACAGCTTCCGGACAAAGCCACGTCGACCCACGAACCTGGATAAACACATCAAAAAAGAGTTCGAGGTTAAATCGGTGACTAATTCTAGATGCACAGCCTTCGAAGTAAAACAAATAAATATGGCAATATACATCTTAACTGGCGATTTGCCACGAATTCCCAACGAAACTAGTATTGGACCACAAAAGTCCACTCCACTGATCTCAAATGGCCTATTTCCATGTAAGCGATCAGCGGGAAGATTGCCCATTATTTGGGATAACAGTTTCGGCTTGTAGCGAAAACAATGTACGCATTTTCTAACTACTGCACTGCAAGCCTCTCGAGCATTGACCAGCCAAACCTGCTGACGAAGCAGGCCCATTAATACCAACGGATTGGCGTGGCAATGAGAGCGATGCAAATGCTCCAAATAAAGCGTCACGAAACGACACTTTTTTGGAAGCAGTAGAGGGAATTTGGCATTATGTGTTAGTGGTGCATTCAATAAACGACCTCCTACTCGTAGCAACCACAACACACGCCTGCCATGCTGGTGTGGGTGCAAAAACGGTGTCAGCTTTTGCAATGACGGTTGCAACACGATTGATTTCTTAATTTTCTTTATTTCCTCGATGAATTCAATGTGTTGAATTACAGATATGACTGCAAGGAATGCGAAACTTAATTCAGTAGCTGTAGGAATCAGTGATGAATAACTCTCTTGTTTTCCATTGATAAAGCGGAACATATATGCAACTATGCGGATTAACTTAGAGAATGACGAAGTTGATTCAATAAGTTGTATGATGGGATTTGCTACCTCATCGACCGCGATCAACGTAGTTGCAGTTCTACGCTTCTCTAGCAGCTCTAATTCTTTGGATAGTGTGATATGTGGGTTGGCTGGCCACAACGTGTCTGAAAGGCTTAAAAATCCTGGTCCGTGAAACCACAATGATGTTTTAAGCTCCTCAACTGAGCATCCCCGCGATACAATATCTGCTGGGTTATCTCTCGTTGGTACATGACGCCAAGATACATTAGTTGTCAACTCTTGGATGGTTGCCACGCGATTAGCAACGAATGTGTTCAAACTAGATGAATGCATTCGCAGCCAATGAAGCACAACCTCCGAATCTGACCAAAATGTGACTTGATTGATAGGACAGTCAAGTATTTTCTTGACTGCATCCCACAAGGTAGCTAATAATTCTGCAGCACACAACTCCAGCCGAGGAACAGATTTTGTTTTCAAAGGCGCTACCTTAGACTTGGCGACTAGCAGCCTGGTAGTAAGACCCTCATCTGTTTGCATTCTTACGTATATACAACAACCGTAAGCTCTCGATGAGGCGTCAGCAAATCCATGGATTTGGCATCCCTTTGATTTGAGTGTGCCAACGTAACGAGGTATATGCAACGAGCCTAAGTTTGAGAAACAGCTAGTTACTGCCTCAAATTCTTGCCTCATTTGGACAGGCAATTGGTCATCCCACCCAAGTTTGTGCAACCACATTTCTTGTAAAAGGACCTTCGCACGAGTTACGATCGGACTTAACAAACCTAAGGGGTCGTATAACCGTGCCACAAATGACAAAACTGATCTTTTGGTCGGTTGCACTTCTACTGGATAACTCATGGAATATCTAAAACTGTCATTCATCGGATTCCAGATTAATCCTAATGTTTTTGTGTCCTCTTGATGACCAATGATTATATCATTTCTAGCTGGTTGTGCTGCGAGTTCTTTACAGTTGGACGACCATTTTGTGAGAGGAAACCCAAACGCTTGAAGAATTGCTATCAAGTCTCGATGCAACAAGCACAATTCTTCAACGCTATCTGCTCCTGTCAACAGGTCATCAACATAAAAATCTTGGGCTAACGATCTTGCAGCAGCTGGATGAGTGGAAGCATGCAAGTCGCTTAGATGTTTTAAACATCGAATTGCTAAAAATGGAGCAGTCGCTGTCCCATACGTTACTGTATTTAAACGAAAAATTTGTAACGGATCTGTGGGCGTTTCCCTCCACACAATAAGTTGAAAATTGCGGTGGGACTCGTCAAGTTCCACTTGACGGTACATTTTAGCGATGTCTGCTGTAGCAGCCCAAGGACGAAGTCGAAATCTTAGCAAAGTCTCCCATAACTGCGGCTGGATGGTCGGACCCACCATGAGTAGATCATTCAGCGACAATTGAGATGAGGACTTGCTAGAGGCATCAAACACTACTCGAAGTTTAGTGGATGCGCTGTGCGGTCTTAGCACGCATTGATATGGGATGAAATAATGCGGCTCTCTCGGAATTTGATTGTCGGTGGGGCTCATATGACCCAAGGCCAAGTACTCTTTCATAAAGTCCGTGTACATTGGCCGAATGTCTTCTTGCTTGCTCATTCTTCTTTCCAAGGCCAGAAAACGTCGCTTGGCTGTGTCATAAGACGTACCAAGACAATGTGGGGTTGATTTGAATGGCAACGACACTTTGAACCGACCCGAGGTAGTTTGGCAAATAGTCTCTACAAATGACTTCTCGCACAGTTGTTGCTCTGGGGTATACAAATTCGAATTAATTGTATTTGGTTTTTCTTCCAACTCCCAGAATTTGCGAACTATTGTATCTATCTCTATGTCGTCGTTTACGACACTAATGAAAGTCGACGAACTAGTAACTGCATTCGATGTTCGGCAGCGACCAGATACAATCCAACCAAAGGCAGTCAATTGCAATGTTGGGCTGTTATCAGGTCCTTTTATTCTGCCTTCTCTTAATATATCAAAAAAGATATCAGCACCGAGCAGCAAATCTATACATTGGGGCTTGTGGAACTGAGGATCAGCTAATTGTACGTTATCAGGTACCTTGATCTCTTCAGTATGCTTCTCAGGTTGGTACGACGATATGGAACGTAACACACCAAAGTCTGTTCGGATTTCTATGTCGTCCGTTCGGGACGATATCGAAGTGTGAACGCTGTGACGAACGGATGACTGACAGTTAGCAATGCCCAACAATTGAATCCCAGATTTTTGCCTTTTCAATTTCAACTGCTTCGCAAGTTCTTCAGTTATGAAATTAACTTGCGAGCCGGAATCTAATAAAGCTCTAGCTAAATGATAAGATCCAGATTGATCTTTTATCTTCACAACTGCAGTTGCCAAAAGAACTTGATCAGAGGCTATCCGTGCGTGATTTACAGATGAAGTCTGTGACGAAGTGAGACGAGGGACTGCTGATACAACTGCTGAGCTGCTTTGAGCCGCCTCAGAGCTGTATCTATGCAGTAGGGTATGGTGCGGCTTAGAGCACACACGACAGTGGGCTGATTTGCAAGCAGCCACTGAGTGTCCTGTTCGCAAACAATTTATGCAGAGCGGATAGCTCTTTGCAAACGAAAAACGTTTCTGACAGGGTATTGCTGCGAACGACGAGCAAGAGTGAATGAAGTGATCATTCTTTTTGCAAAACACGCATTTAGGACTCTGTGGCTGACTTGGCAGAGCGACAGCCAGTGCAGTTTTCCCAATTCTTTTCCTATTATCCTGAACTACCTTACGACTTGGACCAGATGATTCTTCAGCACTTAAATGCTGATACCGTCTGTTTAAGGCAGCTTCACAATCTTGCCACAATGGAAGTTTATTGTAATCCAGATTCTCTTCCCACCTAGAGCGCGTGCCAGCGTCCGCTTTCATCATTACTAAATGGATGAGCATGGCATTCGAAATCTGTTTATCAGATCCTAGCGATAATAAGGACTCGTAAATGGCACGTACTGAATCAATCAGCATGCGCAAAGATGATGCTGATGGTTCAGACATGTGTGGGAGGTCAAATAGTTTCGAAATGCTGTTAAAAAATATGAGACACTGATTGTCGTACACATTTTTTAAAGCAGCCAACGCCTTTGGGTAATTAGCCTCTGTCACCTGATATGCATTGACAGTACCTAATGCTTCTTTGTCCAAGCATGACAACAAGTGATTGAATTTTTCTATGTTTGATAGCCCTGGCTCGTTGTCGACTAAACTCTCAAAAAGTCCAATGAAATTCTTATATTCCGAATATTCTCCGCTAAACTTTGGCAACTTTATATTCGGTAGACTTCTAGAGTGTGAAACGGGGGTTATCATTGTAGAGTTAGCGGGACTCTCACTTTTAGGTTGGCTATCACTACCTCGCTTCATTAGAAGCGCCTTTGTTGACACACACAAGTCCTCTAATGTTGACCGAGGCACTAAATCTGCATTAATGTCGTCCAACTCTTGTTGTGTCTTAAAAGCCTTTTCTATGTAGCGGTTCAGTATCTCAAGTCGACATTCAATTTCGAATGGCTCTACTGGTTTAGTGTAGTCTCTTAATGATTTATTTATGCGGGATATATCATTTGTAACGTTTTTATATATAGTCAACAGAGCTTCGACACGCTCCGATGATGACTCGTCCATAGACCGATTCTTTCCTCGCTTGCCAGTCATGATGCTATAAGTGATGTTCAGATGAAACCAATTTCAATCGAAACAAATACAAAATTCACTTAATGTATGACAACAAGTGAAGAACAATTCAAAAAAGTTAACAAATGAGCGCGATCGTAATAAATCTCAATATATATTACGCTGGCAGTGTTAAACTATACTTGAGTGACTGTTACAGACAGCTGTTAACGATCTAGCGAAGACAACAACCAGAATGTTGAGTGACTATTAGTTTAAAGCGATTGAGTGCAATGCATTCACACATACACATGCACAAACGAGAGCGCGCCGGTATGTGCAAGTAAGAACGCAACGATATTGCAAGCTAGAATGCCAAATGATTAGTGCAGATCGAGCTCATACGAAGAGCGCAAAGCAAGAGTGCAAGTTTGAGCGATACTGAATCCAAGTGACGAACGCAAGTAGTGAGCGCAAAGCGAGAGCGCAAGGTTTGAGCGATAATGAATCCAAGTGACGAGCGCAAAGCGAGAGCGCTACTGTGTGTGCAAGCGAAGGTGCAAACGATATTGCAAGTGAGCATACAATGAGTGCAAAGCTAACGCGCACTAATATGCACAAGCGAGACAGTAAAACGAGAGCGCAACTATGTACAAGCGCGAGTGCAAACGATATTGCAAGTGAGCGAGACAGTAAAACGAGAGCGCAACTATGTGCAAGCGCGAGTGCAAACGATATTGCAAGCGCGCATGCAAATGAAGAACGCAAGGCAAGAGCGCAATTATCTGTGCAAGCGAGAGCGAAATTCTATGTGCGAGCGAGAGCACAAAGCGAAAGTGCGAGTCGAAAATGAGCACAAACAAAACTGTAACACACTATAGGCGCCAAAGAAAGCTTGTATTATGCGAGGCAACAGAGATTGAAATGTTCTGGCCGATCAAAGGTCAATGCACCTTATTTTTTTGTATTTATTTTTTATTTAAACAGGCTCAATATAATTTACATAGGCGTAGATTGTACATACAATAATATTCTGTATGTCTCAAGTAATGCATTTATTTATTTTTCGCTTGCATTACTTGGTCATCTATATGCACTATGTATACTTATGTACTTCCCTGATTATTCACGAAGTCCATAATCCAGTTTCTTTAATTCCAACGATGTCCACCCGGGGGCGCCAAAAATGTCCTTCCAAAAAGGGTCTGGTCCTTCGACGGCCAGAATAATATATATATTTAAAATATATGACAGCAACTTGCGGTCTCGAGGAATTAACACGAAGTGCTGGCACCAGTGGTTCAGTTTGTACTAATTTTTTATTGATTTCACATAACGCAAGCGCAGCTTGCACAGTGAGCGCATCTATGCGCGAACAGCGAGAGAGCGATCAAATAAGAGCGCACTCCTGTGCTCGCGCTCACAACAACAATTTATCTACAGTGGTTAATAACTATAATAACTAACTAGCTAAATTCATATTTCTTATTTTATTTCATATTCAAGGCATCCAACTGCCTTAACAGCAATAGAAATAGAAATAGTGAAATATACAGATATAATTGTAATTTCCTTAAACTATATATATTACAAGTTTAGATTGAGGTTGTCTAATGAACTAGAAATCCTCGATTATCATAGCTTAACCTGCAATAAATAAACTTCGCTTGAACTTCAACTTAACTTCTTAAGTTCTTATTTGTCAAATTTGATCGACATATTTAGACTCAATGAATTTGACAGACTTTGGTAGAATATGAATTTCTTACACCGCACAAGGAAGCTATTAAAAAGGCTCTGGCGATACGCGCCCAAAATGTGCTGTAAAATTCTCCTCCAAAAAAAAGAAAGAAGAAAAAGAAGAAAAAGAAGAAAATTAACGCTAAAAGTGTCAAATGAAATGAAATGCCCAAGTGACAAATACGAATATAAACATCAGGGCAGAGTCGCGTACATGCACAGTTAGCTGGCACACACACACACATACACACACACACACACACACACACACACACACACCTGTCACGTGTAGGCCAAATGAAATTGAAATATTCAAGACGTCCCCGACGACAACATAAACTGCAAAGTTGTTTCTGTGTATCTAGCCCCAAGCAGGGCTGCCAGTGGGCACATGGGCGTGCCATGGAGGCAGGGGGCGTGGCATGGCGTTCTCTGCGTGTCGTTTATATAACGTATTGACATGGCATGACTTGACGCGGCTTTAAATTTAACTAGAAGTGGCTGACAGAGCAGAAGACGCAACGCATATTTAAAAATGCCTAAGTGGAGCGTCTGTTGCTGTATTTTTATACACACACACACAGATACACACACCAACACATACGCAGGTTGGCAACTTACTCGTGCGCCAACTGATTAAAGTTAATATGCACTCATATTGGATTATGAGTGCTGTCAAATGGGGTCTAGCTGCGTGCGTGCCACGGGTAGGGGGGAGGGTTGAGGGAGGGGGAGTGGCAGCGGGAGCAGGAGGCAACTGGGGGCTGACAATGTAAGGCACTCAACTTGAAAGCCTAAAGAAATAGACCAACGCAAATGTGTCGCGAGTGTTAATGTTGTTGTTCTTGTTCTTTCACAATGTTGTTGTTGCTGCTGCTGTTGTTGCTGCTGTTGTTGTTGTTGCTGCTGCTGGTTGTGTGGTTGTCGCTGATGCGCGCTACTTTAGCGCGCTTCGACGCCTTAATAGGCCCGGCTATATGACAGTCAAGTCAATAGGAGCCAGCGCTGCCCCTCGCTCTAGCAGCTCGCTCCACATCCATCTAGCTGCCACTCAGCCGCTGTACGTAAACAACTTAAAGGCGACATACATCAAACGACGCACACACACATACAACTCAGTGTGTGTGTGTGTGTGTGTGTGCGTGTGTGTGCACATGTTTCGTTATCCTTGGCAACTTTTAGCCAGAGCCGAAGTTTGAGCACCATCTAGCAGAAGCGTGCAGGCAAATGACATACTTTTAGCTAAGTTTTAAAACGCGTTAAGGTGCCCAGCGCAGTGTCAGCGACTAAGTGCGGAAAATTAACTACGCCGGAAGGTGTGAAGCGTACGCCATGGGCTTGTGGGAGTAACAGAGGGAGGGGGGGAGACAGAGAAAGAGAGAGAGAGTGAGGGAGTGAGGGAATGAGGTGAAGATTGATAGAGGGAGAGAGACTAATATAGGGAAAGAGAGAGAGACAGGGGAGAGAAATATATATATAGAGAAAAAGACAGAAAGAGAGAGAGAGAGAGAAAAGAGAGAGAGCGAGAGGAGGGAGATTGATAGGAAAAAAAAAAGAGAGCGAGACAGAGGGCGAGCTAGATCAAGAGAAACCGAGACAAAAGAGAGAGAAAAAACTGAGAAAGAGAGAGAAAAGAAGGAAGAGAGTGAGAGAGAGAAAAAATGAGGGGGAGATTGATAGGGAGCAAGAGATTGATGGACAGAAAGAGAGAGAGAAAGAGAGAGAGAGGAGAGAAAGAGAGAGGAGATAAATAGAGAGAAGAGAGAGAGAGAGAGGGGAAGAGATTGATAGGGGGGAAAACAAAGAGAGAGAGATAGAGAAAATAGAGAGAGATCGATAGAAAGAAAGAGAGAGAGAAAGAGACAGAGGGCACAGATAGATAAAAAGAGAGAGAGATGGGGGAGAGATTGATAAAGAGAAAGACAGAGAGAGAGAGAGAGAGACAGGGGGCATACATAGATAAAAAGCGAGAGAGCGAGAGGTATAGAGAGAGACAGGGGGAGAGAGGCAGATAGAGAGAGAGAAGAGGAGAAGCAAACTTCTGCAAGCTGCAAGAGAGAGGAGGAGAAGCCAAGTTCTGCAAGCTGCCTGAGGAGGAGAAGCAAACTCTTGCAAGCTGCAATTCAACTTTCATATCTCACTTTCAACTATCCGCATTGAAATCAATAAAAATGTCCATTTGTTACAAGTCACGGGCATGTCAAGCGATTGCCAAACATAGTTTTCTAATCTGATATCGATAATTTACATTGCATCTGGGAGTTACGCAGTCGAGCGGGGAAACGGTAAATTTCTGGAGCAACCCTCGGCGGCGGCCAAGTAAAGAACAATTGGCAGTTAATGACATTTTCATGGCCTTTGAGGCTGGGCGCGGCTCATAAACGTTTTCGCTCTTTTAACCGGGGGAGGAGGCGAGAGGCCCAATAAAAAAGTTCGGTTAATAACTGGCTGCGGCTGTGACGTCAGTGGCTCAGTAGGCTACGATTGCTGGACGACCTCAACGTCGACTATATATATGTATATCTGTATATATCTGTATATATATATGTATATATGTATATGTACATATGTTCATTTATCTGTTATTAATTAACGTGGCTTAAGTGGCCAGCGGAATTAGCAGCACTTGCGCTGGATTCTTCTTCTTCTCACTTCATTCACGGAAATTTTGACTGGGAATTCTTAAAGCTGAGCAGGAGGCGGGCGGGCGGGCAGGCGGGCGGTCGGCAGCTACTGAATATTTATGAAACGCAGCACGGGCGGCACTAAAAACACACAAAAAAAAGAAAAGAGCTGAGAAAAAGGCGAGACAGACAGACAGAGAGAGAGAGAGAGAGAGAGAGAGAGAGAGAGAGAGAGAGAGAGAGAGAGGAGGGAGGGAGAGAGAGAAAGAGAGAGGGAAAGAGAGATGGCTTACTCACTCAAACGTATGATAATAACCATGACCCCGAACAGAATGAATGTGTTTCGCATATCGGCAATGTGACGCTTCGTCTCGTCATCATTATCCGGGTAGGGCAAACGAATCATTTCGATTAATTTATCTTTCGGGCGTAGACTCGATAGAAAATGTTGAATTTTTGGCAAAATATTTTCAGAAACTTTACAGCTTCAACTTGTTGTAGTTTTCAATACGTAATGAATATTCATGATGCTCTCGCTGTCAACTGTCAAACGAACTTTGCCAAGGGCCAACTATGATTAGCCATACACATTTCTCTCTCTCTCTCTCTCTCTCTATATATATATATATATATATATATGTTTGTCAATAAGCTCGAGTTTTATTTGAATTTTATATGCTGCCAGTTGACCAAATGAGAGCGTCAAATGGCATATGATAGACATCGTGTTAGGTATGGCAAACGGCATAGAGGAAGGTAGAGTTAGAGAGTTAGAGTTAGAGTTAGAGTTAGAGTTAGAGTTAGAGTTAGAGTTAGAGTTAGAGTTAGAGTTAGAGTTAGAGTTAGAGTTAGAGTTAGAGTTAGAGTTAGAGTTAGAGTTAGAGTTAGAGTTAGAGTTAGAGTTAGAGTTAGAGTTAGAGTTAGAGTTAGAGTTAGAGTTAGAGTTAGAGTTAGAGTTAGAGTTAGAGTTAGAGTTAGAGTTAGAGTTAGAGTTAGAGTTAGAGTTAGAGTTAGAGTTAGAGTTAGAGTTAGAGTTAGAGTTAGAGTTAGAGTTAGAGTTAGAGTTAGAGTTAGAGTTAGAGTTAGAGTTAGAGTTAGAGTTAGAGTTAGAGTTAGAGTTAGAGTTAGAGTTAGAGTTAGAGTTAGAGTTAGAGTTAGAGTTAGAGTTAGAGTTAGAGTTAGAGTTAGAGTTAGAGTTAGAGTTAGAGTTAGAGTTAGAGTTAGAGTTAGAGTTAGAGTTAGAGTTAGAGTTAGAGTTAGAGTTAGAGTTAGAGTTAGAGTTAGAGTTAGAGTTAGAGTTAGAGTTAGAGTTAGAGGTAGGTTAAAATGTAGTAGTAGAGGTAGAGGTCATATAATATCAGATCAGGTCGTTCCTCAGACCGATATGTGGGATTGCTTACAGACTAAAAAACCTTCTCTTTCTTGACCTTGAAACGAGGTGTTATCTTGACCTTGTGTCATTCTGCATTAACTTTTAAGGTATAGCCCTTTTAGTATTGCTCATAAAGTTGCCTTGAACTTGCTGGCATTGATGGGAGTTCAATTTGAGCTTACCTGGCTTAAAGGAAATCCGAGGTACTCAGAACTAGACGTTGCAACGGAGTAAAGCTTGAAAGCATACACATGCATACTCGCCATAAGTTGAGTAAGTTACCAAATATCTATATTATATACTGATGAATATTATATATTCTTATATTCCTCTTTTTTTTCAACATTATCATATCAGCCTATGCTGGCTTACACGACTTTTACATTTGTTTGCTTACTCAAAAGTCAATTATGTTTTTTACATACTCAATCGACATATTCGATACTCCGATAATTAAGTCTACAATAGAACAAGCTTTAATATCAGCGCTTGTTTACCTATAGAAACTAAAAATATAAAAAATAACTATAAAAAAATTTTAAAAAATTATTGTGGCAATTACAAATGGCTCCTCAACATATCTCAGCAGTTACTCATAAGAACTTGATTCCAACTCTTTTTTTTATTTTAAACCAAATGGCATAATGCATTTAACATTTCACCAACTAAATATTTTCAATAACTTGCAATACAACTGAAATATAGCACTCAGAAATAGTATCAGTCTTATCTGGTCACCCAGTGCATGCTTTTCCTTCCATCCTATCATTCCTAGTAAAGCAGCTAGTCACTCCCACTTTTTTTTATTTTAAACTGAATGGCAAATCGCATTCAATATTTCACCAACAAAACTTTTTCAATAACTTAAAAAACAACTGAAATATAGCACTCGGAAATAGTATCAGTCTTGTTTGGTCAACAAATAAATGGCCCTCTTGCCATCTAGTTAAGCAGTTACTGATAAGAACTTGACTCCAACTCTTTTAACATATCAACTGACGTAATTCCTTCAGTCTTTCGCTGTCTTCAGCTTGGTTCCAAGTCGCTCTAAACATGTGACAACAAATGGATTATTTGTTGCTATTCAGTTTAAGCCATTGCTGTGACGACATTTGGCTTAGCTCTTGGCCTCAAGTTTCAAGAGGGGAAGCGAAGCAGGAGGAGCAGAGAAATGTGAAAGTCTTGTGAAAATATTTGCTTAGCCAACTTAAGGATCAATAAGTGCGACTTGTTTGCTGTTTGCTGTTTGCTGTTTGCCGTTCGGTTCGCTGAGGGTCTGCAGCCAGAGATAAAGTGATTATTGATGCGGTCGAAGCGGCAGCGGGAAAATGTTTTAATTACAGCAACTTTTTGGCTCAGCTCTGCTCTCTAGTCACTCGGAGAGGCAGCCAGCAAGAAGGAAGTGTGAAGTGCAAGCCTGTTGGCAAATGCCAGCTCACTGTTTGGCTAGCACTTTGAATGCAATTTGCAGCCAATGGCGTCACATGACAGCAGCAGCAGCAGCAGCAGCAACAACAGTTGACAGTCGCCTGCCATTAGCCATTAGCCATTTGCCATTGGCCATTAGCCATTAGCCATTAGCTTGCATTTATTTGCATATTACGCATACGCGCCATGTATAGCGGGGATTAGAACATTAGTCAGACTTTAAGACCAAGACGAAGACGTTGCATAGCCAAGTCGTGTGCGGATGACCTTGACCCAGGTGCATGAGACACGCCATGCCTTTGGCCTTTGGCTTGTGAAATTTGTGTGTTGTGCGCGTATCGTGTTGCCTTCATTCGAGCTGCACGCTAAGGCTAAGCTCATTATAGCCCTGAGGCTGCCTGAAGCCACCTGCATCGCACCACCCAGCCAACCAGCCACCAAACACTTAATGAGCGGCATAAATCAGCGAGTCAGATGGCAACAAAATCCACCTGTGTGACCCAGAGCCAGAGCCAGAGCCAGACCCCGACCCCGACCCCGACCCAGACCTAGAGAACCAGACCGCGACGAATGCACCAGGCACGCACCACACCTAACTGCTCCTGCTCCTGACTCCTGCTCCTGCTCCTGCTGCTCCTGCTCCTGCTGCTCCTGCTCCTGCTCCTGACTCCTGACTCCTGCTACAACCTCTCGGCATAGCTTGGAGCTGTTAACAAAATACTATTTGATCGCGTGACGCTGCCAGATGTGTGGGGCGCCAAAGAGTCGAACATGGGACGTCGGTCGACAATGCGGCGTATACGTGATACGCCACTTTGAAAATGAAAAATGTGAACTATTTTGCATAGTTTAGCGGCAACAGCATTTGGGCTGGCATTAGTTATTAGTTTGCGGCCAGGCACACACTTGAGAAACGGAGCCAGCCACAATAACAATATGTTTATCATGTAAATGGAGTGGAGCTGCCATTCCTAAACACGATAAATATGCCATAAAGCATTAAACAGTGAATCAAACGAGCCGCTCACTGCCATTCACCACCACCATTCACAGCCATTCACAGCCATTCACAGCCATTCACTGCCATTCACCACCATTCACTGCTATTTGAATGTCAGAATCGCAATTTGCCGTCATAATGAGTGCAACTGGCTGGGAGCAGGAGTCGGTAGTCGGTAGTCGGTAGTCGGTAGTTGGGAGTGGGTGCTGCCAGAGGTCTTCCATAAATTTATGGCATTCATTTGGTGATCAATCGCTTGTCGAGGGCTGCCAGCAAATGGGAATTTGCGGTTGCAGCTGCCAGAGTCGAATTGCTAAAAAAAAAAATGTGCGCACAAAATCTCAACATTTATGCAATATGCGGGTGGGCTGAGGACGTTGTCTGGCAGGTTACTAAATTGCAGCACCACCAACAGGGCTAGCCACCCAGGCCAGCACCACCACCAACAGGCCACACAATCTGTGCGCCACAATAATCATTTTTCTAGGCATTGTCTGGTCAAATATGCAGACAGGATGTGCGCGAATTGTTGTTGCGATTGCTATGACATTTTAACCTGTGACACACACACACACACACACACACACAGTGTGTATTATTGCAGCTGTAAAAACTGCGGCTAATTGCTTTTTGTCACAGCTCACAGATTTGCATAAAAGGCAAAATTGTGTGCGACTGTCTGTGTAATTTATATTTGTTTATATGCATATGAATACATTAAATGGACAGACAGAGAGAGAGAGAGAGAGAGAGAGAGAGAGAGAGAGAGAGCGAGAGAGAGAGGGGGAGAGAGAGAGAGAGACAGCACACACAAATTATATTCACAAACAGGCGGGAGCTCGCATTTTGTGCCTTTTTAATAAACCTGACACTGACAAACAGAACCTTTAGTTTAGCATACATCGTACACCATGTTTACCATGTCAAGCCACGCCCCCCTCCTGCCACACACACACACACACACACACACACACACACACACACACACACACAACACACACTCAATGTTTGTTTGGTTGCAACTTTTTGTTGTTTGGTCGCCCGCAGGCGGCATAATAAATTTGTCAAGCTCACAGCGCTTGGCTGCAGCAGCGAGTGAAGGAACTTCGACTGCATCCACTTCAAATTTAAATTATAGTTCTTACTAGACTAACCGCTCTTAACTATTCTAGTTTATACTTTTAATGGGGCAAGAGAGAGATAGAGCGAAAGAAAGAGTATCTGGGTGTCATGTTGTGTTGGGTTATGTGTTGCAATTATCTTTAATTTGATGGATTAGAAAAGCTGAGGACTTAGAAAGTAAATCCATAATGTGTCATAAGGCGGAAAACTTGTGGAATTCTCGGAATTTTCAACGCAAAGTATAAATACTCACTTTTGGTTTAAATTTAGCGCTTATTTTCATTATTGATTAACGTCTTACTAAAACTTATGGATTACATTACTACATATGTTTTAGGCCAAGGCAGGTCTGGAGGGTGGTAGGAGAACTTTGAGCTGCAGTATTTAGTCACCTGAGCTCAATTTAACAATATAGTACTATCATTCCTTATTTTTAATGAATCCATAAGCCTTACTCATATTGTCTACCTCCTAAATTATCGTTTCCTCCCCTTGTTTATGTAGTCTATATAAGAACTAATATAGCTTTTAGTAGATGTACAAATGCTTATATTAATTAACTTATGTTTAGATTAAGTTGCCTAAAAATTAATAATTATTTCATAATTAATAATTATTTATATAATCTTTCTAAAACAAAGTATTATCAGAGCATTGACAGATTAAGCATAGAGGGCGAGCCCTTGGAGAGCAACATTTTCACTCTCACAACTCCAGCTTCAAATGCTGCTCCTACAGAAATGATTACTTATATGCATATACATATGTATTATCCCAGCTAGCAAATCACTGTTAACCGTTTTATTCCTTATGCTCTCTTCACGAAATCAACCGAAAGATATCATACTCTCTCGCTCTCTCTGAGTAAGAAACTGCGGTACTTTTCGTCTTTGTTTTTTGTTGAGCGCCTTGAGTTGAACTATTCGTGTTACGCTCCCTTAATGAACATCGCTAAAGCAGAGATACGATTGACATTCGTATGTGTCAAAATAGCTCAAAAAGTCAATGGAACAGCTTCACACTCAGATTTACATGCACACACACATGTTTAGCGAACACAACATTCGCACACACACCAATGCATACACAAAAGTCGTTTCGCATCATTTCACTCAACCAAACGGTTGGAGGACAAAAAAAGCGAAATAAAACAACAACAAAACGGTGAAAAGCCGATCGCGAAAGAGCTCGTGAAAGAACCGATGCAATCGATTGCTCTTTGAGTTTTTTCTCAGAGTGTGTGTAAAAGGCACTTATGTATGCATGTATGTATGTGTTTACAGCATCGAGAAACGCTTAACAGTTGCTTGCGAGCTATGCTCAAACTGAATTGCCGATGTGCATTTTTTTACATTGACAATTTCTAGTTGCTTCTCTTCGTTCATTGACAATTCATAGCGAGCCTATCTGATTGGCCTCAATAGCTATCTCGCTCCCACTCAGCAACAGCTGGTGCTGTATGTATTTGCAGAGAAATAGTCAACAGTTATTGGCGAGCTATGCTTATTACTATGTAATATTCAAATGACTTAGCAGTATCTATGTATGTATGTACTTTGTATATGCCAATTTTACTAGACTTGCTCAACTAACAGAAGTTGGACTTCAATTTTAATCACCCTAATTCCGAGTGTCATCAAAGTCAAATACCTTGATGTCACTCTTGATAGAAGGCTCACTTTCAAAGCACATTTAAGCCAGGTGAACACAATATTTAGACCTGCTGAGCGCCTGTACCCCACAAGCCCTAAACAGCAAAGCCAACATTTACAAGCAACTTTACAATACGGAAGACCTCTATGGGAATCAGCCATCAAAATTCAAATTCAAAACTTGAGCCGACGGGTTTGTGAGGAAATCAGAGCTGCGTAAGTATCTCCAGCCACACTGCTAGACCTTCAGCGCATCCAAACTAGCTCACATAAAATTAGTGTGGAATCTGATGAGCTTGAAATATTATGAAATACAAAAAAAATTAATAAATAAATAAAAAAATATAAATGTTTTGATTTAAAATGTATAAGCTTACAGAATCATTCACTTGTTAAGGCTTTGAGCTAAATGCGCCATAGAGTCTAGGACAATCAGATAGATGTACTTAGAGTAATCTGTTACACTCCTTGGAACTACAAATACTGGTGTGAATGCTATGTTGGTAAACTGAATTAAATAAAAAAAAATTAAAAATAAATTAAATTAAATTAAATGTAAATCAATTTCAGGGAAACTCAAAAAGCTATTGAGTAGGATTTCCATGTAGCTCTCCAGCTACCAAAGTTGAAGAGCTCGACTAGGACTACGTCGCCACAATTGTTGCTCTTGACGTAGAATATATACTATATATAGTATCTCTGTCTGCTTGCTTGGCAATTTACAATTACCTCAGCATTTCAATTTGCTATATATATAAAAAACTTTATATCTCTAGTTTTCCTTTTGATTGTATATATCATATATATGTATTAAATATATATCATATCATATATATAACAATATAATATAAATTTTCCTCTTAATAAGCGTTGCTTGCATAATAAATATTATAATATATATAGTATATATACATATATAATATATCATTATATCAATATCAAATCATTACCATAAGGGCTGTATGCTATTGCCATTCGACCGTCGGCGTAGGCTGGCCAACGCATTCGTCCATTAATTTAGTTGGCTAACCGGCAGACGTGCACAGCTAATCAATCTAATCAAAAGCCCATCCAAATTCTTGTATGGCGCCATCAAATCAAGGCCTCCAACTCAGCTTTGTCTCATGACTAATTTAATATGTTTGCCGGAGCACAAGGGCAGGTGGCGGTAGCACACCTGCTGGCCGCAGGCAAAACAGACAAGACCAGAGCAGAGCTGAGCAGAGCTGAGCAGAGCTGAGTGCGGACTACTCAGGTCACTCGAAGACCGTAGCAACCTCAATGTGTGGCCATTTTGAGGGCAGTTTGCCTTGTCAGTGTTTACATTAGTATTTCCATGTCAGCATTATGAATGTGTATATATATATGTATGTATGTTTGTGTGTGTGTGTGTGTTACAGTTTGCAGCTTAGTCTTGAACAGTTCAGTGTTTGCCATATGAAGAATATATGTATACATATATGCTGAAAAATGAAGTGAGCATCTGTGTAGTTGCTGCTGCTTAGACTCAATAAATCTTAAACATTTCATTTTTCTTGCTTTCAACATTGAATCATTTGAATCATTTTTGATAGCATGCATGAGAGTCGATATTTTACAATCGAACTACACATCTGCAGAGTAGATTTAGATAAGTTATAGCAGAGACTTCTTGATACATTTATTATTTAGGGTATGCTTGCTTTACTCTGCATATATAAAATTTCCTAAAATGAACTAAATTTGATGGAAATCAGAAAATCTTGCTCAATGTGTATCGGAAGTCAACTAGGGTAGACTAGACAAGAGTGGACTAGAGTGAACTATACTGAACTAAACTGGATTAAACGGAACTTAGCTAGACTAGAATGGACTAGACAGGACTAAACAGGACTAAGCAGGACTAGACTGAACTAGATTGTACTAAACTGTACTAGCTTCGACTAGTCTGGAGTTGACAGGCCTCTATAAAATCGTATTTCCGAGATATTCTAATAATATTTTATTAAACAAGTAGGAAAGCTCTAGTCGAGACCACTCGACTACGAGATCCCCTGAACCCTTCTAGGAATTTAAGTGATACATCGCTTATTTTCTGCTTATGCAAAAAACCAAACATGCTCACAGCCATACACACAATTGAAAAAAAAAAAGAATTAAAACTGAGTTTTAAAATTGTTTGAATGGAAAATAAAAAGCAAATACTGAAAGTATTTTTTTATTAACAGCTAGAGCATGTATAATTGTTGGAAAAAATCAAATAAAAAATGTATATAAAATATATAATGAGAATTAACTATGTCTATTTGCCGATCTATATACTAACCATATGTATATCTGTATGTATGTCCGTCTCTCTGTCTATCTCTCAGTCCGTCTCTCCGTCTGTCTGTCTATCTGCCTAACCAGAGCAAGGAGCGAAGATGAGCAGCAGAAGATCATTTATGTTGTCTATATGTACGCAGCAATATTTCCTTACACTTACATTCAAGTTAAACTCATTTACAATGCTTGGAGCAGCAGAGAGTGTTCTCATTGGTCACTTAACGATCGACTGCAGCGAACGCAACTCGACGCAGGCTCAACATTTGAGCTCGCCTTAGAGTTTGAGTGAAACGGGCCCTATATAAAGAGCAGCAGCTGCAGCATTTCTTCAGTCGTCCAGGCCCGGTGGGGGTCACTAGTGCAGTGCAGTAAAGTGAAAGTGAAAGTGAAAGTGAAAGTGAAAGTAAAGTGTGGTCAGGTAAATATTTCATTTGTTAATAATATTAAGTACTTTAAGCAGAATTGTAATAGTTATAAATAATTCTTAAGAATTGTTTAAATATTACTTATAAAGGCAACTTTAGACATAATGTTAGTGATCGTTTAAAGACTTAGGCCTAGACTGAGAGGAAAGACTTAGGCCTAGACTGAGAGGAAAGACTTAGAAATCTTGAAAGACTTAGGAAATTAGGAAGACTTAGAAAATTTGACAGACTTAGAAATTTAGGAAGACTTAGAAAACTTTACAGACTTAGAAAATTTGGAGGACTTTGAAAATTAGGAAGACTTAGAAATTTAGGGAGACAGAAAATTTGGCAGACATAGAAAATTTGGCAGACTTATAAAACTTGGACGACTTACAAATTAGGAAGACTTAGAAAATTTGACAGACTTAGAAAATTTGAAAAACTTGGAAAATTTGGAAGACTTAGGAAATTAGGAAGACTTAATAAACTTGAAAGACTTAGAAAATTTGGAGGACTTAGAAAATTTGAAAGACTTAGGAATTTAGGAAGACTTAGAAAATTTGGCAGACACAGAAACTTTGGCAGACTTAGAAAATTAGGAAGGCTTAGAAAACTTTACAGACTTAGTAAACTTGAAAGCCTTAGTAAATTTGAAAGGCTTTAGAGACTTAGAAAACTCGGCAGATTTAGAGCATAAAGTTAGAAAACATGGTTAGTTAATTTGTCATTAGGATAATAGTTGATAAGGTAATTATTTTTAGCAAGTAGTCAACTTAAGATTCATATAAGAAAATTCATATAAGATAATTCCAATTTCAGCTTTAGATTATATTATATTATTAGTTATATACTTTATTTTACACTATAATCAAATACTTGCTTATTAAATGCTGTCTTCCCCTATAACAAACAATCAAAGGCTACAAATTTCAACTTTTGTTAGCGAGCAACTAGATTTATGGGCTGAAAAGAAAATATCTGAACTGAATATTTGTTTATTCTTTACACATTTTTCATTTAAAAAATACAACAAAAATCTCTCTCTCTGCTTTTTCCACTATTTAAACTTTAGTGAAACTGAATTTCTCTTACTTTACTTCGTCAAGCATAGCAAAATGTCCAATGGCGCATTCGAGGCGAGTGTTGTATCAGAATCGTAGGCCCATTAGCTCACAAAATGCTCAATTTCACTTTCGTTAAGCGCCGAGTTCATTTGGATTTGCACAATTGAACAATAAAGTGCATAAATAGATATAATTGCCGAGCAAATATATGCGAGAGCAGAACAATAATGCAATTGCTTTGGCAACTTTGTGGATTTGAAGCAGCAGCTGCCTGACTTCAAAATACCCGGCAGCATAGCTACCAAGGGCAAATGCGTTGCTCAGACGGCAAAGCAAAAAGGAAATAAAATCAATTGCTGAATAAACAATCAAAGGCTCTGCATCTGCATCTCTATGATATATGCTTTGAATAAACCTCAATCTGAACTCTTCTGCGAGCACAGCCGACTCGACTCGACTCGGTCGCTTATAGACATTGAGTTTGTTTTCGGTGCGGGTGCTTAAATGATTCGCTATTAAGCGCCTGCTTAAAATAACAATTAAGCCGTAATCTGAGTAGCTCTGTGAGCTCGTGCATTTCTCGATTCGGCACGAGCCGGCGTCTGCGTAGGTATAATTAAATGGAATATCATAATGAAAAGGCGTCTGGGCCACAGCCGCAGCCGCAGCGGTTCAAATTGCAATTGCAATTGCGATTGCAATTGCATTTCCAATTGCTTTGTCAAACAGTGCCGACAGCCCGACAACTGAAACTTAATTCATTAAATTAATGAAATTGCAATGCATACAATATGCAATATTAAGTATTACCAAGGCTCACAGATAGAGAGAGAGAGAGAGAGAAAGAGAGAGAGAGAGAAAGAGAGGGAGAGAGAGTCCATCCCATTGCCAGCCAAGCAAACTAACTAAATCCGATATATATAGTCGACTGCTGCAGCTGCCTACTTCACATACAATGTATCCACATTGTATATAGTGGTCCCAAGAATGCAATTCCATAAATTATATACAAACAGAGCTATATATATGTATACGTACATTGATGTATGTATGTATGTATGCATGTATGTATGTTAACTGCGTCTCTGCCCTTGAGTTGGGGCTCAGCCAATTGAGATTTGCAGTTGGCATCGTTGTTTGCTCATAATGGCTTTGGACAGGTCCTAATCTGTTATTGACCAAGACAACTACATCAATCGGCCAATCAATCAATCAATCAATCGGTCAGTGGGGCTGGACCCACAATTGACGAAATAAATTTCAAATTGTTTGGCATTTTGGGTCGAGTGTCTCAGTTAATTCCTAAAGTCGACATTTTTATGTTAACTTATATCCATTGAGCAGCGCACTTGGGTCATAAAACTCACATATCAGCACCGTGTCCCAAAAAAATAAAAAGTAAACTTTAGTTTTGCTCGAATTACTTGAAATGGCCTTCGCAAGCTTGAATTCGAAATGAAGGTCTGTTAATGGTTGCTGCTGTCGGTGTCCCTCCAGGGAAGCCAGCGTCTTGGGCCTGCCTCCGAACACACTTCGCATGCATAGCATGTCCTGTGGAGTGGCTGGAAGATCCTGGGAGGTAATGTAAAGCGACCTGAACGGCCCATTGAACAATGTGTCAATGTTGTTAATTGAACAGATAATAGATAATAGATAATAGATAATAGATAATAGATAATAGATAATAGATAATAGATAATAGATAATAGATAATAGATAATAGATAATAGATAATAGATAATAGATAATAGATAATAGATAATAGATAATAGATAATAGATAATAGATAATAGATAATAGATAATAGATAATAGATAATAGATAATAGATAATAGATAATAGATAATAGATAATAGATAATAGATAATAGATAATAGATAATAGATAATAGATAATAGATAATAGATAATAGATAATAGATAATAGATAATAGATAATAGATAATAGATAATCACATTTGCATCTGCAATGCACAGGAGTTTACATGTCAGCTGGGCGTGGCATAGTACTTATGAGGTAATGCCAGAGCAAGGTGCACACAAGTGCGCATCATCTGATTCCGCTTGTTGCAATTTCATTCAATCAAACAGTCAATCAAACAAATTGCATTCGTTATGCACAGAATTCAATATGGTGCCACAAGGGCATTCCACTATATCACTGATATAGCTGAGGGGGGGGGGGGGGGGGGGAGGCAAGGGGACGTGCAGGGCAGAGGTGGAGCTATGTGGGGCAGCCCTTAAAATATAGCGTTCACATACTCGTATAACCAAATTATGAGCAGAGACGCGCTGTTGCAGTTGCATTCATGCTGCTCATGCCAGCTCACCGAGCCCCCCCCCACACAGAAGCCACGTAGTGGCTGGGGTGGCTGACCCCCCGGCTCGCCCCACCTGCCGCGCACCTTCAAAGTTGCCGTAAGAGACGCCATTTGTTTTGCAACACCATTTTGTTTGAGTTTTGCGGGCTGCTGTAGCCCCCCAACCCGAACCCCGACCCCGAGCCCTGGGTGTGGCTGTGGCTGTGGCTGTGGCAGTGGCAAGCCCTCGAGCAACTATCAAAATAAAATTGTTGGCAATAAAAATGTATACAAATGCGGATAGACAGGTGAGCAGTACAGGTGCTACACGCTACATGGCGAACATGAAGGAAACGCCAGCAATCATCGGGATGCTAGTGCCAATGTGGAGCCAGCCTGGACTGCTTGTACTCATACTTGTCAGCGCCAGCTGGCCCACCCACCCAACCACCCAACCACCCTACCAGCCAGCCGAGCATCCTCCCGCCCACCTGCTCATCTCTCCAGCTCAGATATTGTATCTAGGGAAGTTTACCCGTTACGCAGCAGCTACGAGTCACATTATTTATTGGCTTTCGCTTTTGCTTCTGCCTCAGCTTCAGCTTCTGCTGGGTGTGTGAATTGGAATTTATTTAAATATGTTTTAGCGTGCCACGCCCACGGCCACACAAACGCCCACTCTCTAGCCCACTCACCATTTCCGCTTGCTGCTGCTGCTGCTGCTGCTGCTGCTGCTGTTGCTGGCTTTTCCCTATCGATGTTTCTTTTATTTCCGTTTCCACTTCTGTTTCTATTTTTTCTTTTTCTCGTTTCTCGTCTCTCGTCTCTCGTTTTTTGCTTTGCCCCTTTTGCACCTTTTGCCACCTATAGCAAACATTTTTATGGCCTGCCATTTGCAGTCTGCCGTTGCCAGTGCCTCCGCCTCCTCCCCAGCCTCCGCCCCAACCTCCTTCTCTGTTCACCCTTACATCCCGCATCGCATCGCATCGCATCGACATTTTGTTTATGCTCCGGAGCATTTTATTGTTGTTGTAAACACAGGTAATAGATTTCCTTGGACCCGGCTACGACAGCTGTGCAGCCAGCAACAACAGCAACGACAGCAACAGCAACAGCAGCAGCAACAGCAACGACAGCAACAGCAGCAGCAACTCCAACTGGCCAGCCCAAAAGTATCTGAAAATAAACACTCAGCAGCTACGCTCTTGCTGCAGCCAGTTAACTGGCCTGTTCAGCCCTAAAAGACAAACAGAAGAAGCCCCGAAACAGAAACTTCTCTTAGACACGCTCTGCTCCCTTCTTCCTTCTCCCTGCTTCCTGCATCCTGCTCACGGCTCAAAACTAGTTTCTGCGACGGCTTACAACACTGCCACCTTGTAGTGCTTAGAGCTAAGCGTTTCGTAAAATATGACCCTCGGACCTTGCCCGAGTTCAATGGCATCTGTTAGGGCCCCTCACGGGTTGAAAATTTCTCAGAGCATAATTAACTTACACTTGAAACGCAGTATGTGTACTTAATATATATAAAAGAAAATTTATGATATATTAGAAAAAACTCTTAAGATAAGTATATATGCGTATATTTATCTGGCATGTGGAACTTTCATTGAAATATTCCAGAAATTTTATTCTAGCAAAGCAAATAATATTTCTAATATATTCCTTGCATTAGGGTTTTAGTAGTGTATATTGAAAAGGAGTATTTTCTATAATGCCCCTTTTGTTGTCTGTCTATCCATTTGCGCCTATGAACGCCCCTTTTTAAGAAGGCCTGAAGCTGGAAAATTATACAACACAGCTAGATAATAAAAATCGAAATGTTTCAAATGTTTTAGTGCTTTACTACAGTGTCCTATTACAATGATATTATAATGTGCTAGTATTGTAATCCATAAAGCTCCTCTACAAAAAGATCTTTAAATGATATGATCCATTCACAGGAACTTAGACAAACCGTAAAAACCGTTGGCTGCACTACGATGGGGTAGCTGGAATAAATACTTTATACTGCACTACCGAGCACCGCTCCGAAAGCAGGGCCTTTCACTTAAAATTCTTATAAAATAAGCTATGTCTATTGCCATGGTTTTCCACGGCAATGTCATCCAATTGACAAGTATTTTTCGTATGTCCCTATGCTTGATCAATGGATGATCGCAAATTCCTTGTTCATGCTTGAACATCGTTACTTGAATAAATAATGCTGCTTGTTGGAATTAGTAAAATGAGAAAGGGTATTATGCAGTCGGTCTGACTTTTATTCAAATGAGAGTTAAAAAAATATATATTATAATAAAAATTCCTCAAATTATAAATTCACCCTAAGTAATATTTCTGTATCGAAGTCATCTATTGAGACATCTACAACCAATCTTAATTAACTGATACAAACTTACTGAACCTCATTCAAAATTGCACCTAATCAAGTAGTTATAAATCTAAATTGGTCAGTTATTAAATCTAAACTAAAGATAACTCTAACATCTTATAGATACATCAACTTTTCTAGTTATTTATTAACTGCTTTTGCTTTTGCTGCTGCTGTTGGTTGTGCTGCTGACTGCAACTAATCTTTGGCCACTTCATCAGCCCAGCGAGATGAACTCGGCTAAGGCAAGTGGTTTTGTTTCTTTATGCATGAAAACAGAATGAAGAAAAACGAAATAAAGAATAGATGATGAGGGATAGATGAAGATATAAGAGTATATGAAGTAAGTTGGGCAATAGCCGCAACCCAACCCGCTGCCCACTCGAGTATGACTCGAGTCGTCGAGTGCCTTCCATTGGCCATTTTACATTTTATGACTTGGCTGTCACTTTTAGTTTTTGGGGTTGAGCGAGCGGCAGCTGCTGCGGCCCATGGCCATGAAAAGTTTGATAATCGCTCATTTGATTACAAAAGTAGTGCGCTTAAAGTTTGTAATTGAGGTATTTTTCTTTTAGAGTTATTTATCTTCATTATCGCTTAATACTTGACCAACTTGCTCATAGAAAATGCCGAATCTGACTACACTGCCAGAAATTAGGCTTCTATTTGATAACAACTGACAACATTAGAAATTGCTTTCTGGAACTAAACTTTGTAATTATTGTTATTATTATAAATGTCATTATCATCATTCATTTTCATATAGTCAACATTACAATATTATCATTGTCATTACTACTTTCTTATCGTTTATATGATTTCTCTCCATAATAAAGTCATTAGCATTATTATATGGATTATCACCTTTTTCATCATCATTATGATTTACATTATGTTTTTTTTTTTTTTTGCATTTATCACAATCATTATAATTTGCAGGCTCCATTGTTATTAGCATTAGCATTAAAAATAAGCATAAGCATGAGCATCATTATTATAAGCATATTCATTAGCATTAGCATTAGCATTAGGATTAGCATTAGCACTAGCATTAGCATTAGCATTAGCATAACTATTAGCATTAGCATTAGCATTAGCAATAGCATTAACATTAGCATTAGCATTAGCATTAGTATTAGCACTAGCATTTGCATTAGCATTAGCACTAGCATTAGCATTAGCATTAGCATAACCATTAGCATTAGCATTAGCATTAGCAATAGCATTAACATTAGCATTAGCATTAGCATTACCATTAGCATAACCATTAGCATTAGCATTAGCATTAGCATTAGCAATAGCATTAGCATTAGCATTAGCAATAGCATTAGAATTAGCTTTAGCAATAGTATTAGAATTTACATTCAAATTAGCATTAGAGCCGTCATTAGCGTTATCAATACCATACTCATTGGCATTAATAATATCATTAGAATTAGTATAATCATTAGTCTTAGCATGAGCATTAATATTATGATTATAATTAACATTATCATATCCATTCGCATTAGCATAACCAATATCATTTTTATTTCAATGCATAATTAACATCATTGTTATAATTGCCATAATCATTAGTACTACTATTATTATAAACATAGACTTACCCAGAATCTTACTCAAGCCATTTGAATACTATACGATTTTTCTTGCAGTGAAGTTGTTTTTGCTTCGCTTGCCGTCGCTCAAACAACAGCAAGTTTTGCACAGTTTTGCTTTTTGGGGCACACAAATGAAGACCAGCCCAGCCCAGCCCAGCCTCGAAAGTCAACAGCGGCCATCAACGTCACAAGCGGCAATCAAAGGAACGCAACGCAGCAGCAGGAGCATTGCTCCTAGATTGCGGCAAGTGGCTCTGTCCAGATCGCAGCTGATGGTAACTGGCAACTGGCAACTGGCAACTGGGACGGAACTCACACATTGTAAGTAGTAATCAAAGCATGTCGCGAGCCGAGTAGACAAAAGGAAGTCAAGCTGCAAAAAGTTGAAAAGTTATTAAAGTTAAGCCAAACACGATTGGAATATCAACTAAGTTTTCCTCTTCTTTTATTTTAGCCAGCCAGAAATGAGAGCCAGACACGACGCGCCGAGGAACCAGCCCGAAGAGCACACACCGTACACCAGGCCGTAGTTTTCCATTAATGAAATTTTCAACTTTGGTTGCCAAAAAACGAACAAAAATATAATAAAACGAAAGAAAAACAGGAAGAAAAAAAATATGTGAGCTGCACTTTGATAAAACGCTCTAAAATATGTTACTCAGGTGAAGCTGGAACTGGAGCTGGAGATGAATAGGAGCTAGAGGGATGGAGACCGAAATTTATTTAAAATGCAGGGCCATAAAATTTTCGCATTAGGGTGACTCAAGAAATTTGTGCGCCATTTCGTTTAATAGCCGAGAGTTGCCAACATCGATAAAATTATATCAAATGAAAATAAAAATAATTTAAGTGGAGTATTGAGGATGTTTATTATTCAGATTATAAATGCCCTCATGTTATGAATAATGAGTAGTGAGTAATGAGTAATGAGTAATGTGCAATGAGAAATGATCAATGAGCAATGATTTATGAGTAATGAGCAATGAACAATGAGCAATAAGTAATGACTAATGAGTAATGAGTAATGACTAATGAGTAATGAGTTATGAGTAATGAGAAACGAGTAATAAGTCTTGAGTCATGAGTCGTGAGTCATGAAAAAGGAGCAATGAGTAATGAGTAATGAGTAATGAGTAATGAGTAATGAGTAATGAGTAATGAGTAATGAGTAATGAGTAATGAGTAATGAGTAATGAGTAATGAGTAATGACTAATGAGTAATGAGTAATTGATATGAGAGAATGCATATAGTGAAACTATCTTCAGGATTGATTAGCTCATTGTCTGTTTGATCGATAATTATGATTGATTACGCAAACTTACACAATTCAGTTGTACTTTACCCCTATTTACTATTAATATAAAAATCTAATTATATAATCCATAAACAAGTTTTCTCCAAGTGCAAGTCTAAAAGTGCTGAATTTGAACCATCAAAGTTAGCAAACTCAGAAAATTGATTAGAGTTTTGGCAGTCCGTCTCGACTATCCCTAGCATATTGTAAAATGATGTGCCTAATGAAGTGTGCAAGTTTTCGGAAAGTTCGACGCTTTTGCAATTGATACGCATTAGGAGTCTTAGGTCATGGTCAGAGCTGGGCGCTGGACGGTGGGGGCAGGTGGCCGATAGATGCTCAGCACTAGTTGGCCAAATGATGACTTTGAAGTGCTCTTCACAGCTGCCTCTAGGCCAGTCCAGGCCAGGCCTGGACAGGACAGGACAGGACAGAACAGGACAAAACAGGCCAGTCCATGAAATTTTGAAAAGCTAAGCCAAGGCCTTGGCCAGCAGCACCAGCAGCAATAACACAGCCACCCACACACTCACACACTCACACACACACACTCACACACACACACTCACACACACACAAAGAGTCGAAATCTTTAATCCCAAAATAATTGGCTCGACATTTTATGGCCACGTGTGGACCCATCGAGGGGTCGAAAGTGGTTCTGGCCTGAGTTCAGCTTGGACCAATTACGTTTTATTACATTGCGTATACGCCATATTAATTTTGGTCCAATAAAATCAACAACAAACTACACAAAGTTTAAACTATGCCTAATCCAAAGTTCGTTCGTTCGTTCGTACGTTCGAGCCGCACAGCAAATTTTCAAGAATTTATTTGGTTTTTGCTTTTGTTTTTAGCGCTGCAAACTTTGTTAGGACATCAACAGCCTGAAACAAATACAAACACAGACACATATATGTGTATATATGTATATGGGTTGTCCCATGTATATATTGTATATGTATATATCTTTCATCTATTTTTTTTTTTTTTTGCCTTGAAAACTTTTTGGCTAAAATGCAAATCTCTTTTCAATGTCTGCACACGATATGTGTGCGACGCCATATGACTATGGCTATCCATATATCCTTGTGTGTGTGTGTGTGTGTGTGTGTGTGTGGCAAACCTTTAGGTGTGTGCATTTAATTTTTGTTGAATTTAATTACCCGATGCCACAAAATTTGCATTTCATTTTATGCGCACAAGCAACAAATTTTTCACTTTTCTTTTTGTATTCTCTGGAAAAACATGGAAAATGTAGAGAAAACCAAACAAAATCAATGCAGGAAAGATAGCTAAAGCTAGATAGTATCTGTTTGTCTGTGTTTGATGTAATTTGTGGAATTGACACTACCATTGGCCAGACAAAGACTAGAGAGAGACAGAGAAACAAAAAGAGAGAGAGAGAGAGAGAGAGAGAGAGAATCGAACAAATCTAAGGTCAGGCTTAAAGCGACTTAAAGCATCCGTAAAAGAGATTAACAGAGAAAGAGAGCTTAAGTTTAATAGAAATTTACTAAACTCTTTCGACGCAAGTGAATCAAAAGTTTGCTGCAATTCATGAGAATCGCATAGAGAGGCCAATATTTGCAATACTTATATCGTAATCTATAATTCAATAGTGAGAGAGTTTTGGCCAAGTCCAACTTTGCATTTCGTTATCTCTCTGCAAGCGATTGCAAGTTGAGTAAAAGTTTCTTTCGCCGGCCTTATCGCCGGCTTTATCTGGCTGCCGTGGAATATGCTTTGACTTTGACAGGATGACCAAAGTTGGGCATTTGTTTGCTTGCCACTTTTTGTTTTCACTCCCAGCAACTGCAATTCGTTTATGGCGCTTTCGCAGTTGCGCGTCTGCTGATTGAGTTCGAGCTGAGATTTCGTGGCAACTGCAGCTGACATACAGTGACAGTAACTAACACGCTCTGACACCCACACATACATACAGTCGCGTCTTGGCTTTCAAATACCCTGTAATGTGTTGAGAAGCTGTAGAGCTGCCTGATTAACTTCAGGTCAGCTATAACAGAAGATTTTCTTTTGAAAATCTCCTCTCCATATTCAATCTTACTGAATAAGAAAAGGAGATCAATTTGAAAAGAAGTTCTTCACTTATATCTAAACTATTGCGCCCACTTTAGCTATATATACTGTGTATATTTACTATGTATATATGTGCAAAGGGATCAGCTATAATTTTAAATTAATATCATACCTGATATTCATAGAAAATAGATCAAATACCAGAAGTTTTAGAAAATTGATATCAAACTTCAGATGATTTAGCATATTTGGTATATTTCGGAGTATTTCTAGAGCATACCCGATATCATAATAGACTTTCCTTCAAATATCAAAAGTCATTTAAAGTTTATATCAAACTTCAGTTATTTCAGCATATTTTTCATATGTTTCGGGATATTTGTCAGTCGAGCATACCCGATATCATAACAGACTTTTTTTTATCAAATAGATAAAATATCAAAAGTCATTTAAAGTTGATATCAAATTTCAGTTATTTCAGCATATTTTCCACATGCTTCGGGGTATTTCCCAGTCGGGTATACCCGACTAGACGTTCTTCTTTGTCTTCTTCTTATTTTTGTTCTTTTTGGACTAACGCGATGCTGACAAATGTGGCAAAAATTGTGGCAGCCCAGCAATATTTTCAAACGGCGCATATTGCCATTTATTGTTGCTGTTGTTGTTGTTGTTGTTGTTGTTGCTTTTGTTTGACCATCGAACTTTGTTGCAATTTATACTAGCAACAATGTTTCGCTGTCTGCCGCCAACGCATCTTCTTGCTTCGTCGGCTCTCGAGCAAGTCAAGCGGCCGGCACAACAAATGTAATATTGTCTGAGGAAGGGAAAGGGGGGGGGGGGCAGAGGGGGATCAGATGGGGACCCGATGGGCGGCTTTGACTATTTGTTGTGGTGTTCATGTTGCTGTTGCTGTTGCTGTTATCGCCAACAGTTTTGGCGCTGTCAGCCCTTAGCCCAGAGTCTGAGAACACACAAAACTTACCACTCCAAGTGCATGAGACACAGTTCAATACCCTGTGAAAAAACTGAAATGACGAGAATATAAAAAAATATTTAGAGCAATTCATATGCTAACTGCGATGCTGAGACAATAGGGCATTGCGTTGAATATATTTGTTAGATAGGCTCTAGATAAAATGTGTCCAATATATGGAAAATAAAAATATAGAAATAAAGCCTTAAGCCTCTTTATATCTTTGAGGCGATTGTTCTATGGGTAAGCCCAATTCGACCCCTATATGGGAAATATGGAAAGTTAAGCTTAGTTAGGCTTAAAGCTTTAAGTTGGAATGCAATTTTAAATAGTTTGTATATTTATATTATATATACAAAAGCCTGTTGAAAAGCCTTTTTTGAGTAGAGCTAACGTGATGCGTGCAATTTCATTTGTATTGTCTGACTAACTTTTATATCGATAGGTATATCGAATAGATGGGCAACTCTAACAGCGTAGCCATTTTGTTCAGAGCATATAAAGCTAGATCTAGCTAGATAGGAGCTTAAAAAAATGGCAAAGTGGTAAATAGGTAATGTGCAATACTCAAATTTGATAGAAACAACATTAAGACAATTTTTTTTAAATAAAAATAGCTGTAAAAAGCTTTTTTGAATTTCTGAAAAGCTAGAAGTCCCGCTGTTATTCGAAGTCTGCTAGATCTAGCTAGATAGGAGCTTAAAAAAATGGCAAAGTGGTAAATAGGTAATGTGCAATACTCAAATTTGATAGAAACAACATTAAAACAATTTTTTTTTTTCCTGAAAAGCTAGAAGTCCCGCTGTTATTTGAAGTCTGCCCCTAAAAAAGCCAGATCTAACGGGAAAAAGGCTGAAGTGACATCAGTGAACACGATGTTTTGTAAGTGTTATCGATTGCTGTGGTGTTAATATTTTAAATTGACAATATTTTACTTATATAACATATGTGTATACATATTTCTGTGCTACAGTCTTCAAATTTTAAAAAACTGTTGTGTGCACTCTGACTGATAGTATAAACTTTTAATACTTATATAAACAAATGGTGCATGACTATCTAACTAAAAAATAACTTTAACTAAGGTGTCTACATGCCAACACTTCATAAACCTTAACCATAACAATATCTCAACTCCAAATACATCTCTTACAGAGCGCAGCATATGTACATAGATTCTCACCAATCCACCCCAACTTCTACTAGCATCAAGAGGTATTCAAAAAAAAAAAAAAAGTTATCTTTGCGCCTTTGACAAAACAGCTAAACACAAAGTTGCAGCCGCGCAACGCAAACTGGGCCAAGTCACATACATAAGTAAATATGCTAACCACACACACACACACACACACACAGAGACACACACACATATACGAAGACACACAGACAGCCATTGAATTGACGCTCATGATTATTTACGCAAAGTGGATTAGAGATTTTTTATGGCTTCGATAAGCCGCAAATTAATTTGACGCAGCAAGACATTAATGGAAGCTGGAGAAGAAGAAGAAGGTGCCAGGTACACACACACACACACACACACACACACATGCATAGATATATCAGCTACAAATTTACATTCAGCATACGGCTGAGGTGCCTACAGTGAAGCCACATCAAGGCGAACATCAATGTGTGTGCGTGAATTGGTTAGGACTGGAAGGAGATGGGAATTTCAATGGGAATTTGCGCTAAAACTCAGCAAATGTTTTGAAATATATATGAGTTACATATATACATAAATATGTATATGTAAAATATGTATATATAATATATATGTATGTATGTATTTAACAGTATATAAATATATGTCACATGTAACTAGTAAATACGATCAGAATTCGAAACGATTTGATTTGCAGCTACGTTCAATTCGAACTAAGCTGCTCCTGCTGCTGCTCCTGCTGCTGCTGCTGCTGCTCCAGCTTAATTCATTGGCTCACACGTGTAGCCACGCAACACTAAAAACAAGTTGTACAAATAACAATAAACACGAGCAATACAACAGCAACAGCAACAGCAACAGCAACAACTACAAACTGACAGCACCTAAACGTTCCATTAAATTTACGTTTTACAATTTTAAAACAGAAATTACCAGCAACATAAAAGCAAACAGTTGCATGCGAGCTGCAAGGGCTGAAGGGCTGAAGAGGCTGAAGGGGCTGAAGGGGCTGAAGGGCTGGACCTGTGGCAGCCACATGGCGTGGCACGTGTAGGTGTGGCAGCAGCAACTTTATTGCCTCCAACTTGCCAAACTTTAGCATTTGAAAATGATTTGTGCCACCCATGGAAAAACAAGAAACTAAAACGAAAAATGAAAAACGAAAAACGAAAAAAAACCAAGCTAAAAGAGAAAAATTGGCATGTTGAGAGGTTGCTGGGAATTGCAGCTCGAGCTGGGACCGGAGCGAGCTCCCAAGGCTTCGATGTGGGCGACATGCCGTTAAACTTGCTTGCCAAATAAAACAACAAGCAACAATAACTAACAACAACAGCAACAATAACCAACAACAACAACAACAACATACCACATCGAGGCTAACAAGCAAAACAACTGCAGCAACAATTTAAACATATCGAAAGTTTCTTTTTTTTTTCGGCTCTAGCAAAAGTAACCAAAGAGAGAGAGAGAGAGGAAGAGAGGAAGAGAGAGAGAGAGAGAGAGAGCAGGCATCTAGACAACCAATGTGATTTTATATATATTTTTAAGAGCTTGGCCTAACTAATTTACAGCCTAATAAAAAAGTTTATAAAATAACTAATTTACATACGTTTTTTTTTAAGTTTTATTTTGTCATACATATTTATATTATATTTTTTATACATACATTAAGTTTGTTATATTATAAATGCAAGTTTTTAACATACAGATAAAAACACGCATATAATATATGAATTATAGCTGCTTTTCTTTTTTAATACAATATTTCAAGCAAAATGAATAATGAGAACAAAAAAAATAAAAATTGTAAGCTGAATTTTTTATGGATCATAAGAGAAAACATTCGGTAGATTAATGCTTTAAATTTGTGAAAAATCTATCTATATATAGAAATATATATATAGATTCAAAAATATATGAAAACATTTAAGATTGCTTGAGGTGGGGGTGCTCGCCTAGGAAATACGTCGAATACTGGGTAGAGCTGCTATTTCAGTTCAACGTTTCTTCTACACATAGTTGTTGATTAACTTTAGTTCTAAAACCATTTTCTTAAAATATTTTAGTGTATATTTTTAGCGGGCTTTTTATACCCTGAGCCCATTAAAAATGGGAAATCAGGGTATAATGGTTTTGTTAAAAGTATGTAACAGGCAGAAGGAGGCGTGGCAGACCCCATAAAGTATATATATTCTTGATCAGGGCGACGAGCTGAGTCGATTTAGCCCTGTCCGTCTGTCTGTCCGTCTGTCCGTCTGTCTGTCTGTCCGTCTGTCCGTATGTTTGAACGCGTCGATTTCAGAAGATATCAGAGCTAGAAACTTGAAATTTGAAGCTGTAGGTCCGTATATTACACGCGCAGATCAAGTTTATTTCTAAAAATCGATAACTGCTTCTGTTTTTTTTGTTATCGATAAAAAACCTTATCGAAAATCAGTTATAAAATTATATCTTCTACACCTTTGAAAATAGAGTCTCCAAATCTAAAATGTAGAATCATGTGTATTTTTAAGATTTTCGGTTTTTGTCATATTTCACCCCCCACCCCCCAAAACACCCCCTTCCCTACAAGTTTGCAAAAAACGTATTTCAAATACTAGAGATTTATAATCACGGTCTGAAAGTTTTATCAAGATTGTCCGTCTACAAAAAAAGTTATTAAACAATTAAGTTCTCAAAGTAAGCCCACATGGCAGCCCATGCCTGATTATACGTGCGTGCGTATGTGTGTATGTGTGTGTGCATGTGTAAGTAGAAGTGGAACGACGAATTATTAAAATATTAGTTCCTGGAAGGGTTCATGGGATCTCGTAGTCGAGCAGTCTCGACTAGAGCATTTTTACTTGTTTTATTTGCAATCTATCCTATGTGACTTAAGACAAAGATAAAGATAGACTAAGATATATAGGATAGGGGCTTAAGATGAAAGGTCTGGTGGATGGTATCTTTTTAGGCGGCATGTGATGCTGTTGTTTCTAATTAGTTTGTGGCAAGGGGGCTAGGATCCTTATGGGCTTTGGTTCATCTAGATCTTCTACATCTCCTGATGTACCCAAGGAACTACAAAACCTTTATGAATATCTCGATAGTGAATAAGTCGATAAGAATTAAAGATAGTGCTTGGAATTTCTATATGATGTAGACAGTTCGAATAGCTAGTACTGCCCCAGGTAGGAATCCCATAGATCCACATTGGTTTCATTATTGCCTTGTAGACTAGTAGCTTGACACACGAAAGAGACTTTTTCCCGATAAGCCAGAGATATTTCCTCACACTTACATTGAGCTGATTATTTTTGATAAATAGGTGAAGCTGTTTGCCAAATACCTATCACTTCACACTCCACTCTTCTTAACGCAAAGTTTGTATGGACTTTTCGGGATTGACCTTTACGTTCCGTCTTTTTAGCCAAGTGTCCATGATGTCGAGCTGCATTTGCCAAGACACAAGACGCAGCTATTTAAAACCCTTTTTTAAATTTTGAGGCAATGCCCTCATTTCACAATTCAAATTATTTATAGCCAAAGTCTGGCTGCGCTTCTACAGCCAGACAGACAGGACTGTATTGACCAAGCTGATCAAGAGTAAATATATAGACAGGTTTTTATGGGTGCTGTCACGCCTCCTTTTACTCTACACACAATTCAATTCCATTCGATATCAAAATCAAAATAGTTGAGTGTAGAAGAAAGAGAAACAACAAATACTCTAAATATTTAAATATAAGACATTGGCCAGGTTGCAAACAGTTGCTTAAGTAAGTCTATATTTACAATGAACAAGCTCTTAAATAATGTCGCAGTCCCTTCCAAGTTGGGACCAGACCAACTTAACAAATAGACAAGAAAAACTGGAGCAGAAAACTGGCTGCAATAAATGCAGAGACACAAATACATATACAAATATATACACATATAAATCTACATATATATGTGTATATCTATTACATCTGTGTGTGTGTGTGTGTGCGTGTTTTTATTTGGCAACTGTCTGCATTTGGGTGACCCGCATTAATCACATAAACGCACAGGCCCAAAAAAAAAAAAGAAAAGAAAAGAAAGGAATGAAAAAAGAGCCCCGATGGCCTCGATACGCATCCGTGTCCCGATCCCGAACTGTAACCCGTAATACGTACGAGCGCTGCCCCGGACCGAAAGAAGCTCAGATGTCGCACCATTAAGTCCAACAACAAATCGCAACAAAATCGCAACGAATCGAATTTAAAAGCGAATTACAATCAAATGTATTTAAGCACTAAGCCGACCAAAAATTTAACCTCCATACTCAGCCAGCCGGGCAAGCCCCGTGAACCAGCACCAGCAGCTCAATCAGAGAGAGAGAGAGAGTGGGAGAGAGTGAGAGAGTGGGAGAGAGAGAGGGAGAGAGTGGGAGAGAGACAGACAGACACCCAATTGACTTTGGTTATACCGAAATAAAAAACAACAACAACAACATGCAGACACTTTTTGTGTGTGTTCCAATTGTGTGTGTGTGCGTGTGTGTGTGAGTGTGTGTGCCAATTGTTGACTGACTCGATTGAACTTTGTATGTTGTTTTTCCTTTTTTATGTGCATGTGTACTGGTGTGTGTGTGTGTGTGTGTGTGTGGTTGGGGTGCTGTTTTTATATAGTGCTGCTAGCTTCAATCCGTTGTCGTTGACGCCAACGGAAGCCATAAAACAGCAGCCCCACACCCCAAGCCTTACCCCGTTCCCCACACACACACACACACACACACACAAAGTGAATAGGCCGTTACGAGCAGAAGTAGGCGAAGAGAGAGAGAGAGAAAAAAGCGCGCAGCCACAAAGCCGACATTGCATTGCCCAAATGGCAAACGCTGAACAGCCAAAGGAAAATCCACAACGCCCACACGGAATCATTGAAATTACCTCTCTGATGGACTTAAATAAGTTTTCTTTTTTTTCTGTTTTCTGTTTTGTATTTTGTATTTTGTTGTTTTGTTTTTATTTGAAGCATTTGTGTGGAATGCGCCGAGTCGGCCCATTGTCGCAATCGACGCCGCCATCAGCACGGATATCGAATAAGCTATCAAAGAACGTGGGCAATGCGACGGTAGAATCCGTTTGAGCCACACCTGCTGCAAGGACTCAACAATTTTCAATGAATCAAGCAACTATAGAATGCACAATAATTGATGTTAATATACATATATATAAATACATATATATATATATATATATATATATATATATGTACATATGTATATAAAAAGAGTATGTGAAAATTGAAAAAAAAAAATTAAGGAAATTCTATTTCTATTAACAAATATTTTAATATATAATATATATATATATATTTTAATATCAAGGATATACAATGCATATATGTACATAAATATGTATGTATATAATTATTAGGTATTGCATTATAATAATTGCATTATTATAAATTGAATATAAATAATATTTATTAATATTAATATTTATTAAATATACATATGTATGTTTATTTATATATTTATGTATGTACATATAAACAGCTGCAGTCAAATAAAGAGTAGTAGTGATGGACAAAAAAAGCTTTGTAATATACTCAATATTTTGATACAATTTGAAATTTATATTAAGAATAACATATATTCTTTTAAGTTAAGATTTTGATATTTATTTACTACTACTAAGTTACTAAGTATTTTATCCAAAATTTAGCAGCACTACTATTTTTATGACCACATCATGTTATATATGATATTGTGAAGTTAACAGCAGAGTCTCCATTAATAAGTCTCCCAATTCACATTTGCCGCCCACTGTTGCAGTAGTATTAGTATTAGTGTCACTGATATAATATTATCCGAGTGAGTTTGCGCCTTGGCTAAACGCTGCTCATTTCTGTTTTGTATCCACCAATTGTCACTCCGTGAGCGAAAAAGAGACAAACATATATTTTGCTGAATGCAGTCCCGACAGCTGCTGAGTGAGAGCGTGATGGCGATTCCGATAGGCTCGCTATGATTGGTGGTGAAAGAAGAGAAGCGACAAGAAATTGTCATTCTGCAAGAGCTCAATGTGAAGGAGAGCACAAGGGGAATTTCTAATTGGAATAAAGTTTTCCATTCCAATTATATTCCAATCACGAATTGTGGTGATCAAACTGACGCAGATCCGATATACATATATTTTTATAGATATATCCGAGCAAGGCTTAAGGATTATATAATATTATAAAAAGAATATTTCAATTCAAATTTTTGTTATTTGCAGTGCTGCCAGTCGTGGGTACTACTAAGCCGGAAGCTTGGCCTATAGACAACCAAACACTCACACACACACAAATAGATGTATATATATAAATACATACATATATAAATAGTCACATGAAGCATGGAGCTTGGCGCTTGGAAACCAATAAATATTGTTCATCCACTCGAATGATTTTTAACTAAAAATCGTTGAACCTTTGCCACAGCCCAAAACACCAACCGAAGCGCTGTATAAATACATGTGAGTGCTGTGCGTCTGTATGTGTGTGTGTGTGTTTGTGTGCTGTTGTATGTGTAGCCTAAACATAGACCAACTAGACCAACAAGCAGCCACTTAATGCAACACAATGGAGCACAGCAGATAGCTGATACCGAGTTACGCCTGCCCAGAAACAGATCGATGCCCGCAACTCCCAACTGGCAGAGCAACAAAAGCACTTGAATTCGTATTTCAAACCAAAAAAAAAACAAAAAAACAAAAATGGAGAAAATAACAGAAACTGGGAAAAATCAAACATTTCCCGCAGTTGCATATAGTATATGAAATCGAGCGCTTGACCACACCTATGTAGACCAAACGCGGCAATCGTGAATTCGGCTAAAACAGTGCCGTTGGCCAACACTCAGCGATGTGTTCATATTTGTCAAACATGCGGAATAGTTCCGGAACTAGTTGTGTTTGTATGCCCTGGAAATGGGTGTAAAGTGGGTATGTTGGTTGAGTGGAAGAAGGAATTTAGTGGTAGATAGACAGGGCTGACTGTGTAACTGTCTAACTGTCTGTTTTGTTGTCTATATGTATAAATGTTTGTCTATATGTCTGTCTATATATCTGTTTATATATCTGTCTATATATTTGTCTATATATTTGTCTATCTGCCTACCTACCTATCCTTCTATCCACATATCTGAAAGCGTCTATCTCGATACTTTTTGACTTTTTTATTGTGTAGATCCATAAAAATGCACCTAAAACACACTTTTGTTAAAAAAATCGATAATTTTTGAATTGCAATCGATAATAATCGATATCCAACTTTATTTATATGAAACGTTTCAAGAGCTCTACCTTTGGTAAATAGTTACAAAACATATATTGAAGACTCTATTTTCGTATAACTCCCCACACTCCTCCACACTCCCCCCTCCATGCAAGTGCAGGGTATCTGCTGGCCTAGAATAGTCAAATAATTCAATTTCGGCTGAAAAGGCAAAAGCGGATGAATAGTTTTTGGCAATTCAGTTTAGCCAATACCTGTGTTTAATGATATTTGGGCAAAAGTATGAAAAGTATCAAATTCGATTGCTGAGCCAGTGAAAGGGAAGTCATTGAGTGCCCTGCAGAATCCTTGATATTGATATTGAATATAAATTTGTATATTTTTCTTGTGGAAGCTGTGCTAAAAATCTCTGATATCTGAGTTCTTTCTAGAATAAGTTGAAACTTTTCATTTGCAAAATCATTGAACTGAATTGAATTGAAGATTGGTTAGATTTGCAGATGAAGCTCGATAAAATGCGAAGCTTTGAAGGGAAATTAAAGATGCTGTGAACCAAATTGTTGCTCTATAAATCAAAATAAACAGACCTATATACATATATATAATATATTATATTAAAATTTCTATTTAAAAAACAATTATAATTAAAAATAAATATTTTTGATTAATTAGAACTTAAACTGAAATTTTGAATTCAAATTCAAAAATAAATCTTTAAAAAAAAAAAAAGCACCCTGTATATGCTCCAATAGAATACCAGCTGCAATTGAGCTTTCTTTTCAAGTGTCCTAAGTCTTATTAGATGAAGATTGTAAAACATCTTGGTTTTAATTAAGCCGAGTTACAAAGCTGAAGCTGAGCTGAAACGTGCTGCCAATGGCGAGTGCGGCAGAGCTAAGCCGAGCTGAATTTGAATGTCAGCTTGAAGGACAAAATGTCTGGCCTGCATTTGTTTTATGCAGCTCTATGTGTGAGTGTGTGTGTGTGTGTATGTGAGTGTGTTTGCTGGCAATTGCGCAATAAGTGAGCTACTTGAAAGGGTGGCCAGCAGCTGGAGCAACGGAGCAAATTTATAGCCCTATTGAAAATTCTCAACGATTTTCAAATGTCAAGCAGAGCAGTGCGGGCAAGGGGGAGGGGGTGAAAGGCAGGGGCAGCTAGGTAATGCAGCGACGTCATTGTGGCGGCAAGTGCAATAATAAATTTTATAAAAGTCATTAATCTTTTTTGCTGGCAAAGTGGGTCCAGGCTGCAGCTGGACAAGATCTGCCACTGGGCAAGCCGTGGCCTATCCCCAGACGGACTCTCTCTCTCCCTCTCTCTCTTTCACACTCTCTGGCGGGTCAGTGGCTCGTGATGCTTGATTTCTTAGTAGCCCATAAAACAACGTAATAAGATTTCTCGGGCGCCAAACAAGTCCAACCAACCCAACCCCCAGTTCACATTGCACTCAACTGTTCTCTCAATCTTGGCCAGTGCAATGTGATATATGCATATGTCTGTGTGTGTGTGTGTGTGTGTGTGCCTGAGTGTGTCTGTGTGTGTGTGCATTTTTGCATTCGCACTCGGAACTTTTTAATATGGCTTGTTAGTGAAGGATTTTCGAGCATGTTGCTACAACGACTGCATCAGGATGCTGCAGCAGCAGCAGCAGGAGCAGCAAACAGCATCCAGTCAAAGCCAAGATGGTGTGAGAGTGGGAGTGCAGCCCGTCAACATGTTGTGACGGCTCTACAAAGTGCGGGCGATCCATCAACGTTGGAAGTTGGAAGCAGTGAAAGTTTCTCCTCTATTAAAGTTGCAGCAGCTTCTGCAGTTGGGGGTCATTAGAGCGGCAACACTTTCAAGTGAATGCCTGTTGTTTCTGCTCGGATTGATAAATCGTTCATCCATCAACGCTCTATGGCTACATATGGCCACTCGAACTCCTACTCCTGCACCCACAAGTCGAGCAACGAAAAACGATTATGTTCGGATCGATTGTCTTGGCCATTGGCGTTGGCGTGGACGTGGACGTGGACGTGGACGTGGACGTGGACGTGGACGTGGACGTGGCATCGATATGGGGGATACTTGAAATTTGAAATGGCATTGCTGATCGATTAGGCTAAGGCTGTATGTAGTCTCTGTTTGCTGACAGCAGCGTTTCACAGTTGCAGATGATATCGAGTGTCAAGAGAAGATGATGAGACTGGGAGATTCGAGCAAGTTTTCGGGAGTTCTTCACTCTGGTGAGTGCTAAGGCTAATGACACCTGTTTAAGTCTATACGAACTTAATAAGACAATTGTGATGAACATTACTTTTGGTTATCAGAATAATCATTTTGAAGAAAGTACAAGGCAAATGGAAACTAGGAAAGTTACCATTGTTCAATAAACAGACCTCAGTCAGCAGCCTATTCTTGTTCTTTGTGTTACATCGTCCCGTCTATTGCTTTAATTTAAAATGCAGTTTTTAAGTTATTTTATGTATATTTTTCACAAGCTGACGCTTCAATTTAATTTCAACAAAGACAGAGCACAGAATAACAAATCACACAACTAACAGAACTCATAACAAACTCAAAGCCTCCTGAGTTGCCTGAACCTTTTTATAAGAACTCTTTTGCACTCGTATGTATTCTAATATATACATATATAATATGTATTAGCAGCTAAGTTTTTCTCAACAGTTACCTTTTCCTTAGATTCGAGATCAAACTTATCTTTAGTTTTATCTAAAAAAAAAACTTGTCTAGTTTTATCTCAAATTCAAAAAAAAAAAAAAACAACCAAAAACAAAACTTGTCTTTAATTTTATCTCAGAATATATTTAAAAAAACAAAAAAAAACTTGTCTTTATTTTTATCTCAGAATCTAACAAAGTGGTAACTGATAGTAAACAAGAAAAATTCTTTCTCGGTTTCTAGTGTTTTTTTTTTTTTTTTTAATATTTACTATAAAATTAAACATGGTTTATAATTCCAGACAATACAATATAATACCAGATCATGAAGCTAAGAACAATAACAGGTGTTCCTTAGTATATGACGAATTTTGACATGCATGCAGGCCTTAAAGTTCCTCTCGTCAATGACGAATGAAAAACAAGATTGGACAACTTTATAAATAGGCTATATATGCACGAAACTGAATTGTTAATTCAGGACTACTAGAAAATACCGATAATAATCGACGGCGTCTAAGAAGATTCCATGTCTTAAATCTGCCAAATATATAGTAGATAGCTAATAGAGTATATAAATATATGAATCGATTTCACTGGAGCTCGAACCATCTGGTTACTTATAGTTAATGTTAGTCAATCTGCTCCTAGTTTGAGTTAAAATAGGTTTGTTAAGTCATAATTTCTATTTGTAAATACTTATGCTATTCTACTTTTACTCTAGTATTGAATTATAAGATGCTAAAATTGTACTTGTTCGTGTCTTTCTTTTACTTTTACATTCTTTTACATTAAGTGAGGGATTATTTTTCTATTAGTTGGTTATCTTGCTAGTTAGTTATCTTCTTCATCTTCAACACTAAGATACCTATTAGTAAAAGTTGAGTCCCAAGTTCATGCCCCAAGTTTAGCTGTCCAGATAGTCGCTAGATTTAAATAGCAAACATTTTTGAGTGTGTGCGCCCCATTGAACTCTCATCGAACACGTCAATTTGTCATTAGGTAATTAAATATGAAAATGATGTCAATGAATGTCGCATATTTCAAATGCAGTGTGAGAGTATGTTATGATAATGGGTAATTGCGAGTAACTATAATGAGCATTAATTAATTCCACTTGTCATTTAAAGAGGCCCCACACCCACAGATGCACCACCCACTCAAACCCAGCCACACAGCCCGCACTCCATCGCCATTTGATTCATATTTAATTTCAATTTCTAGCCCAAAAAAACCGCAAAAGTGTAATGCAATTAGGCTGATAAATAAACCGAATGAATCAAACCAGCTCTGTCTGCGGCCAGCCCACTCCCTGGGGCATATTAATTATTTACCAAATTGATTTCCATTCACGCACTCAAAAATTGTGGGGCACACTCAAGTGCGTCATGCTGGCAACTCTGGCAACTCTGGCAGCACTGGCTGCACTGGCAACTCCGCACAGCTCACAGCAGGCCTCTCATCCAATTAACAGTTCATTAGCTTGATTTAGAGCCTTCCATCCGACCACACCCCCCGCCCACAGTTGAATGCGATACTAGACAATGGGAGCCCAACTAATAGTCGTCTGCTTAGCCAATTGGCGAGGGCATTGAGTTTCCAATTGGAATTGTCATTGTAAAAACAGGTGCTAAAAGAAATACATGTTTCGAATGACTCTTTGTCGAGCGAGACCTTGAAATAGCAGCCAGTCTAATGACATTTGAGGCTTCTTCTAGAGCATGCAAAGGTCAAGTTTATAGAAATCGATTAAAATCGATGTCAAGTTTCACCTTTAAGGGCTTCAGCCGCTAAAGTTAGACAGTCCTTTGTCTCAAATATTGAGTTTCTTAGGGTGGTCTCTCTATCCTTTTGCTTCGAAAATTGAAAGTTAATCAGTCAAACACCCAAATTGTATTTAATCGTTCGTCTATAACCTGCAAAGGCTCAGCTTGTATACGACTATCGATAACATATTCTTTTAACATAAATTCGATTAAAATTGTTCAATTAATCGGTCTATCGGCTAAAATCGATTTCATGTTTAAGGGCCTAAACTGCTTAACTAAAAATAACTTATAGATAGCTACGCGTTTTATAGAGTTTCTCAATTTTAAGAGAGGTTTTCTTAACCCTCATCAAAAATTGAATATTAGTCAGACAGACTCTCAAATGGCAGTCAATCTAATCACATGTTAGCTTTAAAGATTAAAGTAGATTTGAAGCATAGTCTCAGGCATACACGATATAACAAGTCTCTTATATTTTGAATGAATCTGAAATGGCAGTCAATCTAATTGGATTGACGTCTGCCTCTCTAACATATGTATATCCACTTTTTAAACAATTAACCATAATATATTTTACTTTCATGAAATCGATATAAATCGATTTCAAAATTCACGTTTCAAAGCTTCAGCTGTTTCAGCTATTCAATTTGTTATAGCTTACAGATGACTTACTCACACATATATATATATATATATATATATATATATATATATATATATATATATATCAAACATCTCACATTTAAAAGATTCTTTTCCCAGCTTCAATCTGCAGCTATCAATTTAGAAATTTGTACCTCGACTCACAGAAACTAAATATTTTGAGTCAATTTTTACTTAATTTGATTTATCATTTGAAATTGTTAAATGAATTTTAATTACTGCCAATTATTCGGCAAAGTCTTTGCATTTATTTAGTGACTCTATTAAACAGAATCACACAAAAAGGAATCAAGACAAACGTCGTGTTTAATTGAAGAGCCGCAAAAATCTGGAAAATCCAATTCAAGGTCAACTGAACAAGAGAAGCGACAATGAGACAAACAGAAATGTGGCCAGAAATTTTGCCTACGACTATGTATATCAAGCTAACTGACTCTCTGACTCTCTCCCTCTCTACCACTCTCTTTCTCTCTCTGTCTGACTGTCTTTTTTAGTGGCCAAGAAACTGTTTGAAGTTTGTGATGAGCGAAATATTTGTACAATCGATTTTCATTGAATAAGAAAATAGAATTTGAAGCAAGAAATGTTGCGACAATTATGTGAACGAATGGGGATGGGCAAGAGAAGGGGGTGGGGGCGGGGGCGCATTGGGGATTTGAGGCATTGTGTATGGCTGACAACAGATACACAATTGTGTGGCTGATTAGATAGAGAGACAGAGAAAGAGAGAGAGAGAGAGAGAGAGAGGGAGGGAGAGGGAGAGGGAGAGGGCGAGGTGGTCAGTGAAAGAGATGGCGCGCAGACAAAAGGCAATTTCAAAGCGTTTTTCAACTTAATCAAAAATGCATGGCATTCAATTTGAGTTAATGCGAAACGTAAGCCGCAATCGCCAGCAAATTAAACGCCGTCATTCACTTGAAGTGCATTTCAATTGCGAGCAGTGCGGTGCAGGTGAGCAGGTGAGCAGGTGAATAGGTAAGCAGGTAAGCAGGTGAAAGTACAGGATACTGGCCCGCTGAAAGCAGTCACATTGCCAGAAGCCCAACCAATTCAACCAGTTGACATGCTGCAGCAGCTTAGACAAGCAACTGACCTCTGGCTCTGCCAGGAGCCCAATGGGCTCGCTCCGCTTGGCACTCGAGCTGGGGTGTGCTGGGCGTGCTGGGCGTGCTGGGTGTGCCCTACCCCGGACCTCGCCCCTGGCTGCCTGTCTCATTGTGTCCATTCGAGGACTATAAGCAATTGTATGGCGCTAAAGCTCCAGGATTGGCTGTCGAATGCGACTGGCGCTGGCACAGAACTTCGTTTTACAAATCGAAAACAACAAAAAGCAGAACGCGACTAGAGCAGCAGCTTATGCCTGCCTGTTCGGGAGGGGGAGCTGGAGCTGGAGCTGGAGGGGAAGGGGCCTTAATCTCTTGGCACGGCCTTAAGCCATATTTCCTTTGGCAGCCACTGTGCGAGTGTCTTTCATTATGAATTGTGCTGTTAAAAGGCCAGGCATAACTAGAATAATAAGTACACGCAGTTAAGAGTTCTATTGCGAGCTGCACACTGTAATGAAACGTTACAATAATCTCCGCTCGCCTTTTGTCAAGTCGCATTCCAGCCAGGGACATATAAAAGTATATAAATGCCTCACACAGAGAGAGAGAGAGGGAGACAGGGAGACAGGGAGAGAGAGAGCTGTAAAAGCCTGTAAATTATTTCAGTTATTTAAAATATTCCTTGAGATAAGTGGAAAGGGGAAAGAGGCTTCCAACTAAACTTGAGAATTCAATTTGAACTTTAATACGAACTTAAGCCAAAGCCAAAGCCAAGGCCCAAGCAGCTGCACAAAAAAAAAAAAAAAAAATAATAACAAATTGATATTTAGTCATATCCAAAACATTTTAAAGAATTTCCTTTGAGTACCAAGGCATAAAAAATAGTGAAGAAGACTTTTATATACCCTAACTGACGTGTCTAGCTGTTTAAAGCAAGGACCGCAACAATTATAATTTTTATATAAAAAATTAAAAATAAGGGACAATTTTTTTTTATTTATTTAAAAAAAATTGTTTTGAATTATTAAAATTAAATTATGATTAATTAATGATAAATTAAAAAATAATTATTACAGCTCAGTTTTTATATAAAATGTATAAAATCAAATCAGAACTTTTATCTTCAATTTTTATTATAAAATTAAAAAATAAAGCTTAAGGCTTAATTTTTATTATAAAAACTGAATTGAAATATCTTTTAAAACCAAGGAGTTGGATCATATATAGACCTATATATATGACCTACGCATTAATACCTTTCATGTGGTACATAATATGTATGTAAATACTTATGCTTATCCACTCATATCGCATTTCTCTCACTTATGTCTAAAATTTAGCTTTTGACAGTTTATTTATTTGGCTCCTCTTCGAATTTTGCCTGCTCCAAATAATGAAGCAATAAAGCTGTATCGAATTTTTGGCAAAAAGCAATTCACTAATGATGCAGCAGCGAATACATCCATCAGACTTGGCCTACTGTGGGATTTTCTGCTTCCCAAATCTGAAGAAGGCTATGAAAGGACGGAGCTAGGCTACGATTGAGCAGATAAAGAGGACATCGAAGGAGAACCTGAAGAAGATCGCAAAAAAAAATAAGATTTAATTAAGTGATTTGAGGCACAAATACTTACATAATATCAGCTGGGAAATACTTTGAATACAGCAAATAAGAAATTCATGATATATATTCAAATATATATGTATATATATACAGGGCTGGATTAACCATAGGGGCCCTGTGCAACTATCAATTTTGCGCCCCTGTTTTTCACGTCGGTTCCCACATTTTTCTTTTTAAATACAAACTTATATCTTTCATACAAATTTTATAGTCCCAGTGTAATGATATCAATAAAGTTACTATCTACATTTAAGGCATGTCGGAATTTAGTTTTTTTAAAGAAAATTTTAGAAAACTCTTTTCTTTTTCGGGGTCCCCTGGCAACTGCCCATTCTGTCTACTTTCTGATCCGGCCCTGCATATCTATATTCATGATATACATATATTTGTATATATTATTTATATTTTTATATATTTTTCATTTCAAAAGTGATGTACACAATCTGAAATATTCATAATTTGATGTATGTGGACTGACACTTGTTAAATTACATGGCTCTAGCACCACGCGTTCATGCATTCAATGGAGAGATGGAGATGGATATATGGACTTGGCTGTTGCAACCGATCCACAGTGAATATACCTTATGGGGCAGCCCTATGGCCACGCCCTCTTCTGCCTGCTGCATTCATTGTAGGAAAGCCTTCAATAGATACATGAAAGCTTTTACATATATACATATTTACATAATCTTTTACAATTTGAATTTTTTTAGCCTTATCTTTGCCCATGCCTATAGCTGCAGTAATAATTTCTGCCTTCATACTTCCTAAAATTTAATAATAAAAATTAAATAAAAAAGTTTTTTTTAAGCACATTATAATATGTTTATTTAAAAATAATTATGTAAGAAATGTGAATTATGTTAAATATTAATTTTACCAACAGGCTCTGCAACATATATAATAAATAAGAAATATACATATAAAAAACATGTATATATAAATATAAAAAATATATATATAAATAAAATAAATTGCGTATATTTAATAATTAATTTAAAAAAATAAATAAATAAATTTATTGTTGCCGCGCGACATCTGTTACGATTTTGTATACATTTTTTCATGTGTCCACATAAAACAAGTGAAAACATTGCAGTCGCGCATTACCGACTGCAGAATACTCATGCACGGCCCCAAAGGCTGTCAGATCGCTTTTTCAATTTGCCACGCCCCCAATTTGTATATATAGTATTTTTGTGTATATCAACAGTAATTTAGTCATTAAATTTAGGTCAAAAACTGTAGAAGATGCAGTTTTTTTGTATATTCAATATTTTTATGTTCCAAATGGGCGGTTCGCAAAACTCTTGACACTTTATAATAATGGGCGTATACACGAGCATATGTTCTAAATCTCAAGTCTCTAGCAATAGTTTGCAGTCATACGGACAGACGAACAGACGGACGGACATTGCACAAAACCAATATACTCCTTTCACTTTCGTGAATGAGCATAAAAAAAAGAGACAGTTTAATGTTCTATTGTCGAGGGAGGCGAAGGGTCGATATAGTATGTTATGTTCGTCCTGGCTATGGTCCTGGCCCTGCTCCCTGTTGTCTCTTATGTCTGATGCTTGCTGCTGCTGCTTTATTGCATTTAAATATTTTGTATATTTTATACATTTTTGCAGCTCCAATTGGCACTTCGGACGATTTTTGCGGGCTCGACTCTGCATAATGAAGACATTTCCAGCCGCTTTTTATGTCTCTCATTTTTTGCTTCTCTCTCTTTTACTCTCTCTCTCTCTCTCTCTCTCTCTCTCTCTCTCTCTCTCTCTCTCATCTCTCTCTGTCTATCTACCTCTCTTTCAGCGTATTTTTTTATGACTGCCAAATGGTTTGTTTATAATAATTTCACGTTTGAGCCGCGCTGTCACTGAGGCGCGCCAATTACTTAGTTATGTAAAGTAACTCATTTTCGTGTGGAGCACTTGATGATGGGCCTTGGCAGCGAGCTGCTGAATTATTCACTGCGATGCGTGAAAATATATATATATATATATATATATATATATATATATAGATATGTATATGTATAGACATATATTTTACATACGCTTTTCATCTCGCTCGTGTGAGTGCGCGTAAGTGCTGAGTGCACATTGCTTTAACTTATACGAAAGTCATCCGATTATTATGTACATACAGTTGGGCGTACTTTACGGCGGATAGTTGGGCGTATAGTGCGCAGCTGAGTGCAAACATGTGTTGCATACTTTCAGGCCAAAGCCAAACTTAATTGAAAATTGTCAGAGCCACAGACACAGACAACAGGCAGGCAGCCAGCAACGAGCGTAAGAGATGGCGAAATGGAGAAATGGAGAGATGGCTGAGAGCACCACTTAACACTTGCCCCACCGCAAGGCGACCGCTGAAACAGAACACAATTTGTGAAATTGGCCAATGCAATAAATATTTGAATTTATAGCTCAATTACCAATTCACTCCAAGCCGTTGCCCGCGCAGCTAATTAAAACCAATTTTATCAGCCATAACATAAATGGCACACATAAATTTCAGCAAAACAAATATCTCGGTAGTCAGACAAAATCTGCAGCGCTCTAAACTGTTATACTAAAGAAATGTGCAATGGCAATTTGAAGAAGCTCTCATATTGATTATGTCTGCCAGTAAACTGTTATACTAAAAAAATGTTATATAATGTTAAACAAATAAATTGGTTATACTACGTTAAATTTATGCTATATACTAATTATAGTTTTTAAAAAAATTTACCAATATGCTGTTATACTAAATAAATATGCAATAAAAAATCACATGTTGATTAGTATACCAGATGTACTGTACTAATTAAATATACTGCTATACGAAAAGAAAAATGTATTATACTGTTATACCATATATCGTATATCAACACCGTTATTACGCATAGCTATAATGGAAGATGAGAGCAACAAATTCAACGTTCCGACATATATATAATTTATAGTATATACAATATTTGCAATATTACTTATTTAATATATTATTCTGTAAATTCAATTGACTACAATTTAGTTATTTTCGATTTTTTATTGCAGTGTACTTTTAAATTTATCAATCCACATTCATCTAGTAGGCTTTGCTCTCGACGCACACATCTTCCTCTGAAAACAGAACATAAAATAAATCACTTCGATTGTGAAAGTCGTACGAGTTGGTTGTGCTGATAGATCGAATAAAATAAAAAAATTTCTATAATTCCGAAAAATTTCTAGAAAAACGAAAAATAGTTAAATAGTTAAATAGTTAAACAAATTCCGTGAATACCAGTAAAAGAATAGTGAAAGATGATGCCTGATATTGTGGAAGACCATGTTGCAGCGGCTGAGCCAAAGAACCGTGAGAAGGGACGCATCAACTTGAAGGTGATGGCCGTTGACTTGGACACAACTGGACGCCGTCTCTCTGACAAGGTGAGTGGTTAGCGAGCCCTCGGGTCTCTTCGCCTGACACAATTTTGCAATTGTGAGCAGATTTTCCAGTTGGCCGTTTTCACGCCATTCGGCCGCTTCGAGCAGTACATGATGCCGGCCGTAAATCTGAACTCGGCTGCTCGTCTGCGCCATCAGGTGCGTGTCATCCGCCTCAAGGGGCACCGTGTGCTCAAGGCAATGCTAACCAACAAGGTGAGCCAGCTGAATGAGTTTCATGCCGATTGCAGACCGATTCACACCTTCTTTGTTGCTAAACTTGAATAGATCATTAAAACAGAGTCCGAGCAGTCGGGCTTTAAGAAGTTCATCGAATTCTTGCAGGAGCAGAGTGAGCCAACATCGAGCATTGTGATTGTCTATCACGAGGAGCGCAAATTTGTGCCCTTGATGATATTGCAGTCGATTATCAAGTTCAATTTGATGACCGAATTCAACAAGACGGTCCTGGGCTTTGTCAACACCCACGAGATAGCCAAGTCTATGCTGAGTGGCACCGGTCGCGCATACTTGAGTGTGCGCAGCCTGTTGGGGGTCCTGGCCCAGGAGAAGGGAGACCAGATTTTCACCAAGGAGTTCACTGGCAGCGCCAGTGTTCGCGCCAAGCTGGTGTTCAATGTGGCCGTCGAGCTGTGCGGCCGTGAGCCGAGTGTCAGCAATCTCTTTGCTGCTTTGAAGCCCCATCTCGAGCTGGTGGACGCACTAATCTTGGAACTGGAGCAGGGATACGCAATGCTGAAGCGCCAGAATTCGTTTCGTCCGCTGTTTGTGAACTACTTCAAGACCACGGTGCAGCGTGTGCGTGCCGTCAAATTTCGCATTGTGCTGGCCGAGAATGGGCTCGACCTGAGCATTCTGAGCGCCATTTGGAAGGATTTGCGCATTCAGGGCCTCATCACCACACTGCAGCCCCTCGACCGTCTGACCGACATGGAGAAGACCGAGCTGGTGGCCCTGCTGGACAGCTTCTTGGATCCCAACAAGATCGCCATCAAGCCGAAGGCCAAGGAACGCGGCACCGTACGCCGCCGTCGCACCCACAACCACTCGCTGGCCTCGCCAGCTGCTGCCGACAAGCAGCCGGGACAGCGTCCCGGCTCGCCCTACACTTCGACACCCAACAATAAACAAAGCGCCAATGACAATGACAATGACAATGACAATGACGTCAACAATGAGAACACAATTGATAATGTCGTGGAGAATGGAGGCGAGACACAGCGTCCACGCAATCCGCGTCGCATTGCGCCCATCAAAGGCTCCGAAGACGCCGCCATTGCCATAGGACAACCTCTACAGGAGAATAAGTGAGTTGAAAAGATTTCCTTAATTAGCATTAGAGCTTCATGTAATTTATCAGCTTATGCACATAGGTTTTGCCTCTGACAGAAGATAGCTTTAAGTCTAGACGCATATAGAAAATATATGATATATGTATATATAAGATATAGAGATATACACACCCCATATTTAGTGAAGCTTTCAAGTTACAGTCCTAACAGTATCAAAACATCATTTTCATATTTTTTATATATTTTAGATATATTTATTTTTTGTATATATATTTTAAAGTTCGTTTATATTTATTTTATTAATTTTTGTTATACATATTTTTTATATATTTTATTAATTTGTTATATTCCTTAAGCATTGATTCACCTGTTCTACAAGAGACTTTTAGGTTAGACTTATATATAAAAAAGATATAGAAAAACTTATAACCATTTGAAGAGATATACATACCCCACATTTAGTTGAAGCTTTCAAGTTACAGTTAGTCTTAACAGTATCAAAACATCATTTTCATATTTTTTATATATTTAAGATATATTTATTTTAAATATTTTGTACATATATTTTAAAGTTCGTTTATATTTAATTAAAAAATTTTTAAATATTTTTAAAATATTTATTATATATTTTATTAAATTTTGCTATATATTTTTTTTTTTTTTATATATTTTATTAATTTTTGTTATATTCCTTAAGCATTGATTCACCTGTTTACAAGAGACTTAAGTTAGACTTATTTGAAGCTTTATAGACGTGGTTCAGGTTCTGAGTAGTAGAAAACATTTTTAATTTAATTTATATCTATTTGATTTGTTTATAAGATTTTTTACATAAACTCATATAATATTCAAGATTTCTAGACTTTTTGTTGTAGAAAACATACTTTTAATATTTTGTAAATATTTTATATATCATATTATATTTTTAATTATTTTCAAATTTTTCAAAATATTTTTAATATTGTTTTATTTTCTTATATTTTCGTTCATGCTTCTTAGCCAATTACCAGCATCAAAAAATTAAGCCCCATGACGGCTATCAAAATTCAGGTTTTAACTAAAATTTCAATATGCTAAAGAAACAGAAACAAGAATCAACAAAAAAAAATCGTAAATAACTTTTTTGGAAATTCCTAAGAAAAAAGAAAAACAAAAAGAAATTCTGAAGAATCTTAAGACAAAACACTGCTGGAAGAGCAACATCAAATCTGTTCGTGTTATAAGTTTATGGCTTTTGATTGACGATTGTTCAAGAAACAGAAATTGCCTTATATAACTTTGTTAAATGTTCTATGCTCTATGGAAATATACAATGTTAATGTTTTTGGTTGAGAATTAAATTTGATTCGTTTCAATGGAAAAGTTTTGTGGAAATTGATGCAATGGGAAGAAAAGCGCGTGGTAGACCGAGTATATATGTATATATATATATATATATATATATATATATATTTCTCGATCAGCATGACGATTCGACTTGATAATGATACTGAACACTATCAAAAATGGATATTTCAAATATACTGGGTAGGTTCCAATTATGCTTACAAAGATTTGGTTTCAGATATTGATATTGATACCAGTAGAGGTATCTCTTAGTCAGGCACTCCCGATTGGAGAAGTCTTCCGTTTTTGTCTGCAAATTCTTTTACAAGCAGCTGAACACTTGTTGGAAATGTAAACTCCTAAACACAACTCGAGTCAATTATAGTTATCTGTTATCTGTACATTTTAAAAGTATTCTATTCCGTTTATCTCATTTGCTTTCACCAGGTAACATGACATATTTCACATATTATCATATCTTGCCATACTATTTTGGAACTTTAAGCAGCCAGGGACAATTAACTTCAATTAAGAGATTGAAATTATTTCATTAATTTGTGAAAACAAACGCCAAAAGAACTGAAACAACTTTTGCAATGAAAATCACAAATTCTGTAACGCAGCCAGGGGCGGGGCAGGGTGGTGCAGGGTGGGGTAGGGTAGGGCCTGGGGGCGGGGGCGCGCCAAAGTTTGTTAGGGTTTGGGGTGCCGCTGCCTTTTTCGTTGCTGGGTCAAAATAAAGTGCGTTCGCCTCGATTATGGGTGGGTTTCTGCCTCGACATTGTTGTCGGTTGGGTGGGTTTGGATCGGTCCCTCGGTTGGGTCCGTCGGTTGAGTCCGTCGGTCGGTCGGTCGGTCGGTCGGTCGGCTATGCTGGTTACCATTTGCCAGCCAGCCAGACCGCCCACCCCCTCCCAGTTAGTCAGCTCTTCAAACTTTGTCTGCTCCATGGCCACGCCCGTCGCCTCAGTACGCCTTTACCGCGTTACGGCCGCGGCTTGCGTTGATTGTTATTTTATTGCCAGAGCATGGAGCGTCACGGGCCAAAGCAGAAATTGTTTGCTGCTGTTTGCGGTTAAAATCTCATTTTGTCGTTCAAGCGCCAACACCTCCCTTGCAACCGCCACCAGCCACCAGCCACCAGCCAGCAGCCAGCAGCCACCCTATACAACACACCACACGCACCACAGTCCGCCCGCCGCCTACCTGCTGCTGCTGCTGCTGCCACGCCCATTCCATTGGCCAACGAGCTTGCCTCAAAAATTGGCGAACAATTTTGCAATTAAAATGTGAGCACAAAAGTCGCGAAATACAATTTGTAATTGTTGCCTGCTAATTATATAAGTATTTCAGCCAACTAGAGAACATTCCAGCTGATGCTGCACTATGAGCATACATGCTATCTCTCCGCTCCCTCTCCCTCTCCCTCTCCCTCCCATTACTAATTACTATTTGTATAAGATAATTAAAGTTCTGCATGCAGCCAAAGAACATGTTGAGTGTGGAGAGCGTGAAAATTGAGTTTGTTTCGGCTTTTGATTCATAAATTCTTCTTTAACTTTAGCTGACTAGACTTTCTTATAAGCAATGTACATAGTACCAAGAGAAATTGTATTATATTTAAAGTAAAAATAAGAAATATAAGTAGTTGATATATAATGTGTATTATATATATTATAATATAGTATATTATGGTATAGCTTATTATAATATCTTGTGATATTGTAAGGTAAAAGTTTGAAGTGAGATAGTGAAGTGATATCATAATGCTGTCTGACAACATATCGTCTTATTGTTACAGTAGTGTTGGAGGTTTTACTCAAGTTGGCAGCACTCTTCGGAGTATTCTCAAGCAAGTAAGCTGCAAAAGTATAGGAACACAGGGATGTTGTTATAGAGCCTAGTAATACAAGTCCATAAATATGGGAAGTGAATATCATGAGCAAGCTATAGCTGCGTGCAATCTCAGTTAATTTAAGCATACCAAAACTGAGCATATCAAGTGAAGCATTAATATTATTATTATTATTATATATAATATAGTATTTTACATATTTTTTTAAATATATATATTTTTGATCAATATTAAATATATAGTTATATTTTCAAATTCCAAGAACTTTTCCAAAAATGCAAAACTAAAAATTAATTTTATGAAAATATTTTTCAATTAATAAATTTATATATATTCTCAAATATTTGACCCTCAACCAAAAATATACAATTACTTATAAATTACTGACAAATTCTTCAAAAACTCTCAAAAAATTCTTTTATATTCCCAAAAATACAAAAATTTTAAATTCTAAATTATATTTAAAATTATAAGTATAAATGCTATATTGAACAAGTAAGAAAGCTCTTTATTGTTTAAAAACTATTTTTGTAGACCGACAATCTTCATAAAACTTTCGGATCGTGATATTATCATTAAATAAAAGAATCAACCTTGATAGATCACACAGAATGAGACAGAATTAGGAGTATATATATGGGATATAAATATATGTATATAAAATATATAATGAGAATTAACTATGTCTATTTGCCGATCTATATACTAACCATATGTATATCTGTATGTATGCCCGTCTCTCTGTCTATCTCTCAGTCCGTCTCTCCGTCTGTCTGTCTGTCTGCCTAACCAAAGCAAGGAGCGAAGATGAGCAGCAGAATATCATTTATGTTGTCTATATGTACGCAGCAATATTTCCTTACATTCACATTCAAATTAAACTCATTTACAATGCTTGGAGCAGCACAGAGTCTTCTCATTGGTCACTTCACGATCGACTGCAGCGACCGCAACTCGACGCAGGCTCAACATTTGAGCTCGCCTTAGAGTTTGAGTGAAACGGGCCCTATATAAAGAGCAGCAGCTGCAGCATTTCTTCAGTCGTCCAGGCCCGGTGGGGGTCACTAGTGCAGTGCAGTGCTGTAAAGTGAAAGTGAAAGTGAAAGTAAAGTGTGCTCAGGTAAATATTTCATTTGTTAATAATATTAAGTACTTTAAGCAGAATTGTAATAGTTATAAATAATTCTTAAGAATTGTTTAAATATTAATTATAAGGGCAACTTTAGACATAGCGTTAGTGATCGTTTAAAGAGTAAGGCTTAGACTTAGAGGAAAGACTTAGAAATCTTGAATGACTTAGAAAATTTGAAAGACTTAGAAAACTTGAAAGACTTGGAAAATTTGGCAGGTTTAGAAAATTAGGAAGACTTAGAAAATTTTACAGACTTAGAAAGTTTGAAAGACTTAGAAAACTTGAAAGACTTAGAAAACTTGAAAGACTTAGAAAACTGGAAAGACTTAGAAAATTAGGAAGGCTTAAAAAACTTTGCAGACTTAGAAAACTTAAAAGACTTAGAAAATTAGGAAGACTTAGAAAATAAGGAAGAATTTGAAAACTTGAACGACTTAGAAAACATAAAAGACTTAGGAAACTTTACATATGTCCTGTCATCATTCATTATCATAATAAACATACATTTTAAATTTTGAGACTCTGGCTCTAAAGATGTAGGAGATAAAAATTTTTTAACAGATTTTCGATAAGGTTTTTAATCGATAACAAAACAACGAAAATAGCTATCGATTTTTGGAAACAAACACGATACGCGCGTGCAATATACGGACCTAAGAAAAATAGTTCGAAGTCTCTAGCTCTTATATCTTCGTAGATCGACACGTTCATACATACGGACGGACGGACGGACGGACAGACGGACAGGCAGGCGGACAGGGCTACATCAACTCAGCTCGTCACCCTGATCAAGAATATATATACTTTATGGGTTCTGCCACGCCTCCTTCTGTCTGTTACAAACATTTAACAAACGAATTTTACCCTGATTTCCCATTTTCAATGGGTTCAGGCTATAAAAATTTCTAGAATATTTTAAAAAATCCAATACATTTTGTGCTCATCAAAAATGAATTCTCAAATATATTGCTCTAAGCCAAAAATATATAATTACTTTTAAATTGTTAACAAATTCTTCAAAAACTTAAAAAAAAAGTTTTTTATATTCCCAAAAATATAAAAATAATTAATTCTAAATTATACTTAAAAATTGAAAGTATAAATACTATATTAAAAAATTTCTAGAATATTTGCTCATTAAGCATGAATTTTCAAATATTTTACCCTTAATCAAAAATATACAATAACTTTTAAATTATTAACGAATTCTTCAAAAACTCTCGAAAAATTCTTTTATACTCCACAAGACGATATCCCCTATCTAGTATATATTGTTTGCCCCTAGGTCATTCACATTTCCCACCCAAATTCTGTTTTAATTGTTTGCCAAAAGTTTTGGCAACAAATGTGCACTTTGCACGCAATGTTTCAAGCACTTCAAATCAAATCAATTTTGCATCGCTGGCCTGCCCACAGTTGTCAGCAGCTGTGGGCGTGGCAGTGTGGCAGTGTGGTTTGAATGAGCTCACACAAATGTGGTGCAGGGCATTTCATAATAACTTGTTGACAATTCAAATTATGCAGATCATTTGAAGGCCTCACAAAACTGTGCCCTAAATATGCATATGTCCAGCAGAGTACACATACAGATACATATACATATACATATACATATACATGTACATATATTTATATACACATAAATATTTACATAAGCATCAACAATGTGCGTTTATTTATGTTAATTTAAATCAACATGCAAAAATTAGTACTTGACATGGCAGAGCTGAACACAGAGAGCAGAGCCACCGTAGAGTTGAGTGGAGTGGAGTGGAGTGGAGTGGAGTGGAGTGGAGTCTAGGCGAAAGGCGTTAACGGCATATGGGTGCTGAAGGTGTAAGCACGGATTTCATTCAGTCGGCCAGGGGCGTGGCACATTTAATTTACTTAATTACTTGGCCCCTGATTAACATATTTAAATGAAATGCCGCAAACGCTGGCAAATTATTTCACTTTGCCCCAAAAAGGGGTCGGCAGGTGCTGCCTCGGAATGGTCATTGGCAACCCCAAAGCCCCAAAACAAAGACCAAACCCAGACCTTCCAGCCCACTGATGACATGCTGTACGGGTGGGCGTGTCAACATAATGCACGCCTGATTGCCAGCCGGCACGGTCGGCTGACTCAGCACATTCGTCAGGATTTGGATTTGGTTTTGAATTTAAATTTCAATTTGAATTTGAATTTGGTTTTAGTTTCGTTTTCAGTGTTTGTTGTGGTTGTTGTTGTTGTTGTTGTTGTTGTTGTTGTTGTTGTTGTTGTTGTTGTTGTTGTTGTTGTTGTTGTTGTTGTTGTTATTGGCTGCTGCTTTTAATTGTAATTTCAATTGCCATAGCAATTGCATTAATTAGCTCAGCATGCACAAATTTTGCTGAGTGCCATGCAACGATGATGACGGCAAACACTCAGCGCATTAGAATGCACACGTGGATGCTGCTAATTCAGTCGTCAACACATTGTGCACTCCAATTAAGTTTTCTGTGGAGCAACAAAGCTCAAGAGTAGCTCCCCTCCCCCCATCAATAAATAATATAATAACTTGTCATTAGAGCTGGCAGCTGCTCCACATCCAATGCATCCACAACAAAAGCAATTCTCATGCGAACTGACATCGGCTGTCCTATTTGCTTAGTGGGTGTACAAATACTATATATAGTATACATATATACATATATATGTATTATATATATATACCTTCTATTTAATTCATCAACATCAACAGAGTCTTCTTCGTTTTTTGTCTGCCCCATTGTCAGACTGTTTCTGTTTGCTCATGCAGCTGTCTGTTTCCATTACCATTAGCTGTCATGGGCTCTATCATTGCAAAATAGAGTTTCATTTTCGTGCTTATTCGCTTAGCTAAATGGGCATATTCATTTAATTCCGTTGCAGACCTTAAATCACATTTGGCAACTTGGCTCACCTGTTACGAAAATTCATTTGATTCTAATGCCAACTCTTTTAAGTCGTGCACTTTCAGCCCAGTTACCAAATCATCTCAGTAATCAGTAAACTCATCTCAATCGGCATTCACATATACGATATTAAGGCTAGTCAAAGTTATCTACTCAGCAAAGCTTAACTGAAATATATCCTTATATATGTACATATGTGCTGAGCTGCTCTTTTAGATATTCCAGCTCAGATCTATGGATACAATTGGCTTAGATATCCCAAATGTGCAATAACTTATAATTGGGGAGTCTAGAATACATATGCTCAATATCCTGACTCGTATCCCCAAAACGCACGAGATGAAGAATCACGCATCGATCGATTCCATGAAAATTAAAGCATTCATCGTTTACTTTGAGCATATCTCTATTTATAGAAACACGTTCATGTAAAGCTACTGGATTCTAGTTATTTTCAGTTTCGAGAACGCAGCCTTCTTTCAGACAAATAGACTAACATTCGGGTAGACGGACGAACTAACTGAAGAACAGACGGTGGAATGGACAGACGAATGGACGGAGAAATGGACGGGCGATCGGACCGACGGGCGACCAGACAGACGAACGAACAGACAAACTAACGGAGGAATGGACGAACAGACGGATGAAGCAATTGATAGATGAGCGGTCAGGTGAACGGACGGTCGAATGGACAGACGGACGGACAGACGAACGGACGGAGGAATGGATGGAGGAATGGACGAACAGACGGATGAAAGGATAGGCGAACGGACGGTCGAACGGACAGACGGACGGACATACGAATGACGGAATTAATAAAAGAACGGACAGACGGACGGACGGACGGATGAACGAACGGATGCATAAGCAAGTGAACGGCCGGACGAACGAGGCACACACGGACAGAGGGACAGATCTGATAAAGTTGCTCTTAGTTGCTGATAAATATACTTCAATGAGTCGACCACGCCTCTCTCCGCCTATGACGAATGTACAAACATTCTGAATAAGCCTAAGGCAACATTCCATTGCTCATACGACATTCACTCCAAACTGTAATTGAATCCAAGTTCAGTTGAATTAGGCAAATTAATCAGATTTGTAAATGTAAATCTAAACCGAAAGAGTTGTGCGTGATTCGATGCCGCAACTCGTTTATTAGTTAGCTCACGCGTTAAACGCACTCACTAAATTATAGATTAAACAACCACACACTAAATTTATGCACATATAAGTAAATAGATTTATATTTATTTATTTATATATATATAGTATATGTATTAAGCAAATATACTAATTTGATTTGAAGCTACGTTTATCGAATCAATTGACAATATTCGGAAATTAAATGGGGCCGCCATGAAAACGTAAATGTAAATGTAAATGAAAATGAAAATGAAAATCAAATGCAAATGAAGGCAAATTAATGTAGGAAACTTTAGTGGGGAATGTGAAATAAAAGTTAACAAATTGGCAATTGGTTTCTCGGCAGTGACATCATAAACGAGCCGAATGAGTTTACTGCTGGCAGTAAGTGTGCCTTGTATAATTACAATTTGGGTTGACAGCCAATTGCTCCGCCAGTCTTGGCCCCCTTCCATGCACCCCCCTCCCCCTCCCCCCTTGGGCAAAGGCGATAAGGCGCCCCGACGACAGCCAGGAAGTGGGCACAGACACACACCAAATCTGGCCTGGCCAGACTCCTGCTCCAGCTCCGCCTAGTTAAGCAGATTAAATGCTATTTGTGCACGTTGCCGGGCGACCAGGATCAGACGCACTGATAAGAATAGAAAGCCCGCCCAAGAACAAAACCAAAAGCCGGACGGTGACATCAGCTGGAAATCGATGGCGATGGCACATTTCGCTGCCAGGTAGCACAGCTCCACATGTATGCATGTATATACATATGTAAGCATGCATGTATGTGTATGCAGACGACATGACGCATGCCGCGTCTGAGCTGCCAATGGCCAGGGGCCATGGAGAGAGAGAGAGAGAGAGAGAGAGAGAGAGAGAGAGAGGGAGAGAGTCGACCAGAGGCGGGCAGCCACAACAAACGCCATAAATAAATTTAAATTGCGCCAAAAATCGCACGCTATTATTATTATTTATTATGTAAGCAATTTGCAGGCATTTCTATTTAAGTATGTGTGTGTGTGTATTAGTGTATGTGTGTGTGTGTGTGCCTTTATGAGTGTGTTTGCTTGGCGTTTTTATTAGAACTTTTGTGTCCCCAAAATCAAGGTTCGACCACTTTAAGTAATTTAATGTAGGACAAAGTCACAGACGGCTAACATCTTCCCCCCTCTCGCTCTCTCTCTCTCCCTCTCTCTGTCTCTCTCTGCAACTCTGCCAAATAAGTATGCCAAAAATAAGTATACCCTGCACTCCGCACATTATAATAATAACAATATTCAACAAGCAAACCAAAGGCATATAGTTCAACAATTGTATGAATAATAATAGTAGCAAAGAACAAATCGGGTATGCTCGACTGAAAACTACCCTAAACACAATTGATATGAAATATAAATGGGCAAATGAGTTACACATATAAAAGATGCAGTCAACTTTTCAGCTTAAATCAGATATGCGAGGTCTGCTTAAAAAGTATTGCAAATTTTGAGTGTTGCTGAAAATTATTGATTTACTTAAGAGAATATTCCATGCCCTTCAAAGTAATCCACATCAGATGTTATAAGCTTGACCCAAAGTTTTTTTTTTTTGTTTTTTTTTTTTTTGCAATACTCGAAAAAGCATTTCTTGTAATCCTCTTCAGTTTCTTCTGTGATGCTCAATTTTATCTGCTCAATCGTAGCGTAGCAACGTCCTTTCATAGCCTTCTTCAGTTTAGGGTACAAGAAAAGGTCAACGGCGGCCAAGTCTGCGGAATGCGTTGGCTGCGACATCATTAGTGAGTTGCTTTTGGCCAAACAATTTGATACAGCTTCATTGCTTCATTATTTGGAATAGACAAAAACGAGGACGAGTCAAACAAAATAACTGCCAAAAGTGAACTGAGCATTTAAAGAACCACGAACTCGGCGGCATAAATGAGGAATATGAGAATATGAAAAACTAGGCTAAAAGCAAGTAAGAGTGCTAGTCGAGACTGCTCGACTACGAGATCTCTTGAGCTCTTCGATGAACTGATATTTCAATAGTTTGATGCTTCTTTTCTGCACACACACTCACATACGAATAGAGACTGATTTGGGCAATATTATGGGAACTAGTTTGTTGTATAACATTTCTAGTAGATAGACTTGATCAAACTTTCAGAATGTGATAATGACATTTATATGGGGCAGGTATCCAAAATATAACCAAAATCAAAATTGTATAAAACACACATAAATCGATATGCAATATATGAAGACTCCAGTTCTAAAAATAAACCAGATATAATTTTAAAGCTCATTTTTGAAAAGGTTTTTAAATCGATTGCACTTAAACAAGAATAGCTATTGATAATGCTAATAATTTTAATCAAACTCGATCTACGAGCTATAAAGAGACATACAAAAATATGTCAAGTCTTTTATAGGTTCTGAGATCGACACGTTCAACAATACTGGCAGAGGGACGGAGAGACAGACAGGGCTAAATCAACTCAGCTTGTCACCCTAAACAAGAATATAAGTATATATGCTTTATTTAAGACTAACTAACCCATTATATATTGATTTCTCATTTTCAAATCGAGTATACGTAATCCATAGAAGTTCTACATTCAAGATACGCTTTGGACAGACCTCATGTATATGGATATATGAAGGGGCATATTAGAGGAGTATATATGTAGGGATTATAACGGATATATATATATATATATATATATATTATATTCAGGTATATTCTATCTGTTATTGTTGTTGTTGTTAGGGCAGTAATAGAATTTGATTTCACACTCAGTTATTGAATTTATTTCGCATTCATATGTATACAGTATTATGTAATTTATTTATTCATTTTTCATTGACAATAAAAATAATTTGTTTGCATCTCGACATACACACTTACAAGCATGTGGGTATGCATGTGTGTAAATATATATAATATATATAATAATAGAATCATTACGATTTCTTCCAATGTAGATTTATGGATCATTTATAAACTGTAAAATGATGGACTCTCAACAAAGAAAAAACAGAAAAGATCATTAAATGAATGTTTTAAATGCATTCGTTTTTAGTTTCGAATATATATATATTTTTTTATATATATTTGTATAGAAATATATTAGTTATATAAAAAAAAAAAAAAAAAAAAAAAAAAAAAAATCTGAAAAAATGCAGGTTATCGCTATGTTTGTGCAATTCACATAGATAATTTCATCCTAGTGATTGTTGAATTAAGACAGATCTCGGCAAACCTCTATTATATGTATATATATATATATAATAGATATATAGATATACTAACACATATATATCTATTGATATTATAGTTATCTATTGTGTATTATAGCTAAGAAATATGTGATTTGGTACCGTTTAGCATATTACATTTATTTTATTTTACTTTATATATTTCGATGGTTCTGAAAAAACGCCATCGGATGTATATGTTCGAGTTATTTTACAACTTTGAATAACTGACTAACTGACTAGTTGAAGTAGTTTTAAATAAATTCCATACATTTGGTGTTCTCAATTGGCAATATATATTCATATGCACATATATTGTTCGATATTGTTAGGTCATGTATAATACTAAGCACACATATCATTCTTGTACGTATTCAATTGAAATTTGATATGTGGCAAATGCGTTCGCAGTGATTCTGATGTTCTATATATCTATATTTCAATCTATGCTAAAATGCAGCTGCATTTGATTGGAGTTGTTCTATGGTCACATTTAATATACAAACTTCAAACAAAAAAAAAACAAAAAAAAAAACTAAATTAAACAAAACTAAAAGAACTCAATTTAGTATATATCATATATCTATATATGCATATATTTGACTTTCTTATATATGTATTTAGAACTTTTTCTAGCCACAAAAAAAAATTGTTTGTTTCTGTTATTTCTGAAACTAATTTTAATCTACATTTAGTTATATGTATATTTAGAATATTTAGTATATTTAGTATATTTGGTATATTTAGTATATTTATACACAAAATACAAAAGTGTATTCGGTTCTTTTTTTTCATTTTTTGTTTTTGTTTTTTTTTTTGGTATATTGTTCGCACTTTAGAGTTTGGCAACGAAAAGGCAGAAATAACTGCACCAAATATGTGCGCTCTCTATCTCGCTTGCACTCACACACATGCACTCGCACTCATTCACACTCACTCACTTGCATAGAAAGCTTAGTTTGTGGAAAAACTTTGGTTCACACATATTTGTGCTCTGATAATCATCTAAGTTTAGTATATATAAATCTTTGGATATTTTGTTAATTTTGTTCTTGTTCTTGTTCTTGTTTTTATCGTTTATCGATCACTCGCAAATATCGCTCATTAAATTTTTGCCTCCGTTGCGAAAGTAATCTCACTTAACTAAATGTATATAGAAAACACAATTCTATCCATAGCTAGTTATGTCGTTATCTCGACTGTTTGCAGTTTACAAATTTTTTTATATCTACTACATACATACATTTATATATTTATATTTTATATTATATATTATATATAATATATTATATTTTTATAGGTAACTTAGGACAAAGATGAAGTAATTTCCACTATAGATATTGTTCGTAATGCGCAATTTAAAAAAGTTTCTCTTGTTTCTCTTTTCGCTTTTCGTTTAAGTCTCGGCTTTGGCGCCGGCTCGGCTTAAAGTCGATTCAGCGCCCGTTCCCAAAAGTATGCAATAGGTTTATCGTCAGATTATCTTTCACATTTCCATAGGCACAATGACTGACGTTTTTTTAGTACTAAATAATACAAATCAAAATCGACCACGGCTAGCCGCAAGTATCGTATGTATATGGGCTTGCAAAGTATTGATTTTTAGAAAATTTACCAGACATATCTCTATATACCTCTTATTAGAATTAAGCTTAACTACAACAGACCAATTGAAATAGAAATAAAAACAGCAACGACAACAATAGTAAGACTATTCTTATCCCAACCCTACTATAAGCAATATCTCCATCCACACCAAACGTAATTCAAACTTAACAATAGAAAGTGCTATGAGAATGAACTGGGGCTGACTGGTTGGTGAGGATCTCAGTATTGGGCAGGGATCTAGCGATTGCTACAGTCGCGACACCAATCCAGCTTTAGATGAGCGGCTACACTAGCTGCGCATCTAAACCAGTTCGCATCGAATCTCCAGCTATCGATAACTACAGACGAACGCTTAAAATATTACAAACTCTGGACCACAGAGGAACCCGAAGAGTTTGAAATATTGTCGAATGGAATAAGGTAGTATGAAAACAAGGTTTAAGATGTGGATGCTGAGTTATAGGCCCACTCACTAGTTAGTCATAGAGTCTAAGATAATCAGCTGCAACAAATTGAACTGAATAAGAAAAAACATATAAGAGTCGGCAGGGCCCGACTTGGAGATAACCTAAAGTGGGTTTTACTATGGGAAACTTTCTTACTTTCATTTCTTAATTAAGTTTCAAAGATTGCTAATGAGATTCATATAGGGATCATATAGGGATACATCTAAACCCTTCAGCTTTAAAGGTATTGAATTTATATTTAAGAAAAAACTAAAGCGATACTTACTATCGATACAAACTATCGATACGTATCGATAATAAAGTATAAATAAAAAATAGAAAAAAATACATTTAAAATTTCAAGTGTCCAGTTTTAGGGACTTACAAGATTCTCTTATCAGACGGACAGTTGAATTGACTGACGGACTCACAGACTGGCGGACGGACAGACAGACAGGCGGACATGATGACTATAGAGATTCAGCTCGCTGATCAAGAAGATATCAACTTTATAGGATCTGCCACGCTTTTATCTGCCTGTTAAATACATTTTCACATTTCCCTCATTTTCGATCGATTCAGCATAGTTTCAAAAGCATATTTATATATAACTAAATATTCAGCTCAATTTGTTGCAGAAGATTGTCTTCGACTATATAACTATCTAGTGAGTGGACCTCCAAGCCAGTATATACATCTTACATCTTGTATATATAGTATATGGAATATGACACCTCACACGATAAGCTTGAATAGACTGCTACAATTCTTGGCATTCCCTTAACTCTCTTATCACTTTGCAAGCCCATCGATTGACAACAAAAAACACAAAGCACACATTTGAAACGAAATAGCTCTGTAAACTATATAGACAATCAAACATTGCCTTTGCGAGTAATAGTTATTGTTGTTTGTTCATTGTTTTTTGTTTTTTGAGCGGCGGTTTGTAAAATTATTTCTTGATATTGAAACTTGTCTCCTTTTTGTGTTTTGTGGAAAAAGGGATTGTGAGATCTGAGTTTAGGATTGATCGCTTTACCAGACTTCACACTTCTTGGTCGGATTCATGCGCGTGTCGGCCTTGCAGTTGAAGACATCGGCGAACTCCTTCATGTTGGACAGTGTGCCAATGACCCGGAACTGTGACGGCGAATGCGGATCCTTTTCCATTTGCAGCAAGTTGGTCTCATCCGTGGTGCTGGAGCACCAGACCTAATAGGAGAATCACATTTACATGTATCCAGTACATCAGCTATATATCTATCGCCACTCACCTGGGCAAAGGAGACAAAGAAGAGTTGGGGATGCGTCAAGTTCAGGCCGGGCAGCTTCAGAATGTCCGCATTCTTGTCGAGCTTGGTCTTCATGTAGGCATGATAGGCCGCCTTCAAGCCACCATTGTCGGCTATATTCTCGCCTATGGAATTGCAGATCCTCTGAGTTATAGTATATCCAGTTAGGGATTTGAACTTAGTGACTCACCCAATGTCTGTTTGCCGTTCAGATTGCGTCCGTTGAGCTTGTAGCCACTGTACTGGTTGGCAATGCACTCGGCCTTCTCGTTGAAGCGTTCGATGCTCTTGGCATCCCACCAGCGATTGATGTTGCCGAACTTGTCGTACTCACGGCCCTGATCGTCGAAGGCATGGGTCAGCTCGTGGCCCATGACCACGCCCATGGCGCCAAAGTTCAGGCTCTTGGGGTTGTTAATGTCAAAGAAGGGCGTTTGCAGGATGCCGGCGGGAAACACAATTTGATTCTTGGTGGGCGTATAGTAGGCATTCACCGTCTGCGGTGTCATGCCCCAATTGGTCTTGTTCACCGGCTGATCCAGGCGCTTCAGGTTGCTCTTCAGATTGTAGATGGCCACCTGGATGTTGTTCTCGAAGTACGCATTCGCTGTGATATTCAGCTCGTCATACTTCTTGTCCAGCTCGTCGGAGTTGAGGATGTAGTCGGGAAAGCCGATCATATCCGAGATCTCGTTGGCCTTCTCTATGGCACGCTCACGCGTCTGCTTGTCCACCCAGCTGAGATTCTGCAAGTTCATTTTGAAGGCCTCGCGTATCTCGCCAATCATTTGCTCCGCCGCTGGCTTAGACACGCCATGGAATGCCTGGCGCACGAATATGGCGCCCACGGCAAAGCCAATCACATTGTTCGTGTCGGAGACGCAGTAGCGCCAGACCTCCTCGCCGCCATCGGAGCCCATCAGCGCCTTGCGCACGCCCTTATACGCATCCCGGAAGGGCTTCGACAAGCAGCTGGTCAGCGTGCGCACCGCCTGCCAAGTCAGATAGTTGTTCAGCGTGCTGCAAGAGAGAAATTTGTGGTTAATTAAGAGAGTTTGCAAATAATTATGAACTGTTTGATTCCTTAAGCTCTGTTCGTGAGCTCAAGCTAAAGAAATCTTACTCACGCGCTCTCGCTCTGAGCTCTGAGCTCGGTTCTCTTCGTTATTGTTTTCTGTTAAGCGCCTTGAGTGGAACTATTCGTGTGACGCTCTTTTGACGAACATCGCTTAAGCAGAGATGCGATTGACATTCGTAAGTGTGTAAAATACCTCAAAGTCAATGCAATTGCTTCACACTCATATTTACATGCACACACACATGTTTAGCGAACACATGCATACTAATACAGATACAAAAGGCTTTTTGCTTAATTTCACACAAACGGTTGCGGGATAACCAGAGCAAAACAAAATAACAACAAAACGATTGCGAGCCGATCGCGAACGAACTCGTGAAAGAGCCGATGCAATCGATAGCTCTTTGAGTTTTTTTTTTCTTTTTAAAGAATGAGAAAAGCACACGCACGTACATATGTATGTACGTATGTATGTACGTATGTATGTACGTATGTATGTACTTATTTGCAGACATCGAGAAACGCTTAGCACTTATGAGCGAGCTACGCTCAATACTGAATTGCCAATGTGCAGTTTTTTACAGTGACAATTTCCAGTTGCTTCTCTTCGTCCATTGGCAATTCTTTAAGAGCCTATCCGATTGTCCTCATTATCTATTTCCCTCTCACTCAGCAACAGCCAGTGCTTTATATATGTAGTTGCAGACATCAACAACGCTCAACAGTTATTTGGGAGCTATGAAACTAACAAAAAATAGATATCTAAAACTAACAATAACTGACCTTTGACTAGCAATAAGATTATCATATTATTATTTATTATTAAAACACTCGTGCTATGTCTTTTATAAATTTAATAATCTTCTGCTATTTTAAATCCCATATAGATCATTGCTTTGCGAATGAATTCTCTAAAGAACATAAAAAATTTGAGCTCAAGCTCCCTGGTTGTAGTATTGTCTTAGCGTGAGTCAAGTTCTTATCAAAGTCAAATATGTTTAGCCTTTTCCTAGACATATCTAATTTAAAATATAAATAAATATGTACATACATACATATGCATATATATACATATGTATGTATATATAAATATAAATATTTACATGCCTAGCTTTATTGTGAGATGATTAAACCATAAGGTTCTCAAAGTAAACAAGAATATAAGGGGTCTGTTCGACAAGTTTGGTAAGTAATTATAAATGCTCAGATCACTTTTAACTTTTCAAATTTATTTTACTTGGCTCCTCTTCCGATTTTGCCTGCGCTAAATAATAAAAAACTGAAGCTGTATCAAATTTTTGACCAGAAGCAACTCTTTAATAATGTTTATGCAAACACATTTAACAGACCTGGCCTCCTGTGAACTTTTCTTATTCCCGAATCTGTAGAAGCTCATTATGGAATGGACTGAATGGATAGAGACGGATAGAGACGGCATCGAAGCAAGAGGTGTATGCGAGAAAAGTTTTCTAACTTACACCTAAACTAAACTTCTTCCCCAATATAATTATAAATCATCCTTATAGTAACGAGCTCTTCCAATAGACTAAAACAATTCAGCTAGCATATAACTACCCATAACTCCTATCTTTTCAACCCACAAATTGTTCCTACACCTTGTTCTACCCACAGCTAATACTTAAACATAAGAAATGAGAAATGTATATTTACATTTTGCCCGCGTCCGTTTTTTGCATGTTCATGATGATGTTGGAGAGGTTCTTGAGGAAGTCGGGCGCATAGACGACGACAATTTCGTCGTCTGTGACGCGCCTGTTCACCATTTGCAAGGCATTGTCGAAGTGATCCGTCCAGTTGAGGAACGGTGCCAGCTTAATCAGATCCTTGAGCTTCATTGGATGGTACATGGCCTCCTCGTTGCGACGATCCTCCATTGGTATGGTGATGTTGGCCAGCTTCTTCTCAAAGTTGATGACCGCCTCCATTTGGATGCGGGCTGTGGTCTCGTTGGCGCCCAGGAGCACACACACCTTGGTCATGTACTCGATGTACTCGCTGAGCACCTTGCGATGGATGTCCGTCTTGTTGTTGTAGTAGTCGGCGGTGGGCAGGGTCAGGCCGCCCTGATCGATCTGTATGACATGGCGAGTGGAGTTCTTGTCATCCTCGCCAATGGCCCAGCCAAATAAGCAATTGAAATTGTATCTGCAAGAAGATCGAGTTAGGGGATACTTCAAATATATATCAGAAAGTCTGGGTAGACCCACCTGTTGTGTAGTATTTTCAGGGTATTGCCCAGCTTCCAGTTGGTCACGTTGAAGCCAGTTTGCGTTACATTCCAGCCACCGATTTGCTTCAGCAGATCGATCATGGGCTTGGCGCCCAGTTTCTCCATATGCTCATCCACATCCAGACACGACTCATAGTAGACCTTGGCCTTGCGTTCCGCCTCCGACTTGAATGTCTTCGCTGGCTTCTCCAGGACGTTGCGTATTATCAGCTGATTCATCTGCTCCAGCTTGCCAAATGTGCCCCAGGTGGACTTGCCCTCCGGTATGGGATTGTTCTTGATCCATTGATTGCTGAGAGAAGAGCATTGAAGCAGTTATTGATTGAATAGTTTGATGAGCCAAGTCTGTTGATCCTACCATGCATAGCCATAGAAGTCATCGCAGGGATCGATGCTGGCATCTATGGACTTCAAAATCTCGCTCGACGCAAAGATGCAGTGCTCGTTCAAGCAGGGCAGCTGATCCGCCGTCAGGCAATCTGAAATGAATGAAAAGGCAGTAAGTACAAGTATACATAGACTCTATATATATATATTTAAGTATGTATGCATATATGTATCTAAAAACATGCTAAAGAGAGCTTTGATCAATTTCCTTTAATGAAAACTTCCGTTCTCAGCTACTTACCCTTCTGATGTGGTTGAACGTGCACTACGTGATTGGTATTATCGGAACTATTCGATAGTATCATGGTGAGCAGCGTTAGGATGACAATAGTCATGACAAAAGTTGTTATCAGCAGCCATTTTTCGGTCTTATTTCTCGAACGCCAATTCCAGGTGGCCTATTAAAAAGGGGAAATATAGGATAATAATTAATAATAATATAATTAATAAATATAAATTAAAAACTATTAATAATTTTGATAAAACATATTTTCTTATTGGAATTTCCTACTGAAAAAATGTGGTAAGTAATTCAAACTATTTTTTGTGAAAGAAATTTTTGGATTATTATTGATCAGAGCTAAAGAAAACATAGTTACTTTATACTGAAACTATTTTGATAAAATTTATTATCTATAAAAGTTTTACTATTAGAATTCCATAGAACAGACAAACTGGAATAGGAATAAAGGAAACTCAAATAATTTCTTTTGAAGAAACATTCTTTCAAAACTATAAAAATCGTGAATTTTTTATGATGAATCTATTTTGATAAAAATCATTAAATTATTATTATTGATAAGAATTATAAGAATTATTATTTTTAGAGCTCTATACAATATACGAAGTGGAATAAACCTGAAGAAAACTCCAATTCTTTTCTGTTGAAACAAATTTATGATTCTGATTGATCAGAGCTCAACAGAGTATCGCAGATTAGCAGAACTCAGAACTGAGAGAAAATGTGTTATATGTGTTATATATGGTCTCTAGATCTTATATTTACCATATAGAGTTAAGGTATAGAGATATGTATATATTCTCTTAGGGCCATTCGTATTGATTGATTGTGTGAAAAAGTTATTCGGCTTTCAATTCAGGCTTGAAGCCTAACCTCCAAGCCCATGTAGTTTATATAAGAACTAGTTCGTTATTTTACAACTGTAAGAAAACAACTGTAAATGGTTTGAAGAGCCGCTCTAGACTGCGGCATTCAAATTTCTGAGTCTCTCATATACGATGCGAGCAGTCGTAACCTTCAAGCTAATCAAATCTCGGACGCTGCTTTTGGGTCATTGCCAGCGAAAGAGATGGAGAAAGACAGAGAGAGAGAGAGAGAAAGGGAGGCAGAGAGAGAGAGAGCGAGGCAGAGAGAGCGACAGAGGAGAACGATGTGCGGATAAATTATGGAATTGCTTACGTTGCCGGCTGGCCATGTGACAGTGTATCATGTGTGTGTGTGTGTATGAGTATGTGTGTGTGTATATATACGTGTGTGTGTGTTTGTACTCACCCGCGCTGTATGATAGCGTATCTGCATGCCGGTGTGGCCGGTCGCCTCGTTAAGCTGTATGCCGCCAATTGAACTTGAATCATCTTCCGTAAATTCGGTCTGTTTGTAGCGTGTCATCTGTAAGATGCATAACACAGAATACAGCAGAGATCAGAACACAATATTAACAACACAATGCCGCCTCGATTAGCCACTATATAATCCAAATTATTTTGGTGCACGCGCGCACTGAACTGAACTGGATCCCCATCTGGCTACAGTTGGATGGGAACCCATTGAAGTCCATTGTTATTCGCATGTAAATTGCAATCTGAGCTGAGACCTCAGCATCAGAATCAGCATCAGCGTCAGCATCAGCATCAACATCAGCTGGCATTCATTCATTAAAATAATAAAAACATGCACTTGATATGCATAACATATAATCAACTTTAAATTGAAGAACTTGTAAACAAATATATTTGATTAATGCACTTTTTCGTGGGAGTATCAAAGACATCAAAGGGCACAACAAACCGGGCAAATGGATTCATTGGCATAGTCAAGCAATTGAGGCAGTCCATGTAATATAACTTAATCGGCTCAAATTCATATAGAATAGAGAAGTAAGAAAAGCTCAATTAAATTTATTAAACTGATCAAAGCTATTTAGTATCTGAGTCTATCTGTGAATCGGTGATATAACACTCTATAATATATATATATAAGATTTATCTCTAACATTATTTAGAGCTTTTCCAATTTGCAACAATCAATTTAATTTCCAAGTCTAACTGTAGACTATCTTTCTATATAATAGATCAAGGTCTAACTGTAACGAAACTCAGCAGAATTCTGTGTATAACTTGGCCTTAACAATACATATATAGTTCTTCCGAACTATGGGCATTCCAAGACTTATAGATAGCCTCGCTGATCCCAGCTGTAAAACTGATTGAGATGCAGATTCTTAGCGATTTGCCATAGTTTTATGTTTATCTATAGAGGCGCTTCTATAGTGAATTTATACCTAATTTCTGCAAAAAAGTAGATGATATTGATTTTTCCTGATTTATAACACCCCCAAGATTTAGTAAATCACTTAGTCAGTTTTGATGTATTTGCTTTAAAGCTATAGAAGATACATACACAGATCACGCCCCAAAGACATGTATTTATAATGGTATATATATGTGACGTAAGCCTTTCTAAAAAAAAAAAAATATTGAAAATTTCAAATCTTCAGCTCTTGTTTCTTGTTAACTTAATTACCCGATTTGCTAAGCCCCTAATCCAAAAGTTCCCAATATTTTATAAACAAAGGTACATACATCTGTAATGCATATATATAAAGATCTTTATTCAACATTTCAAGTCCCCTTTTTCCATAGCATTGCAAGTGGAAGTGCAGAGAAAGTCAACCCTTGGCATTCAGTGGCCGATTATAAGAGTATACAAATGTTTACCTACACAGATTTGAATTGCCCATTGAATAAATATGCGAAAATCTAATTAGCCCATACTGCGCCGTGTACCTAGCTAATTGGCCAGCGCTGTGCTCGAGTGTCTGTTTGTTGTGGTTGTTGTTGTTGTTGTTGTTTACTGTAGTACATCTGATAATGGCTTGTCTTATCTACCAACTGGCGCCGGCACTTCTACGTAGAGGGCCGACTCTTTGAAATTTTGCTCTACATGTATATCTGCTATGCATATCTCACTTCTCACTTCTCTTTTGCCACCTACTATATGTTTAGATATATATGTGTATGTGTGAATAGCCTGCCCTGTCAATAGCTCGAATGTTTTGCTTGGGCATTTTTAGTTCTTACATATGTAGATGTGATAATATATGTAAACTAAACCTTTTGTTCTGTGTCTTGAGGTATTTTGCATGTCAAAAGAAAGTGCTGACAGCAGACTGGATAATCAGCTGTATATATATATATATATTTAATATATATAGAGTGAGAAACAAAGCGACGTCCAATTATATATTCTTTTAAGTTTCCCTTTAGCAATCCTTCTATGATGATTATTAAATATAAATCTTGCTGCAATTGACGTCAGCTGCGGTTAACTGTTCAAGATATACATATGTATATATATGTATATGTATAGGTATATATAGGGGCTTATAGAGTGCATACTGTGCTGCATGCATCGACTCATTTATATACATTCTGCTAATATTAACTCAAGCAATGCTGCAATTATCGTCTGGAACTTCATTTGTATACCCTACACACACTTGGGATCTGCACATCGAGCATATTAGTTTTGTCCAAGCGCCGCAGTAAGCAAAGCGGACTACAGAGAGTCAATGAGATCTTTGTATCCCTGCCCTCACACGCCCACAATCGAAAACGAATGTCCGTTCAAAAGGCAAGTCACTTTGATCAGGATATTTGCTAGTCGAGGGAGGCCTAACGTCCAGAGCACTCTTAATTGTAAATGATTAATGACTGCAGTTGTTATAATTATATCATTGCTCTTTGGCTACAATGTGCATATAAATACACATATCGAGTGCTTAGTTAATTTACTGAACTGAATTCTTTTATATGAAATGATATATATAAGATATATATATGAATTTATACATCTATGAATTATTATTTATATTTATATTGAAATATTGAATATTATAGATTATATATAAATATGATATATATTTAATATTTTGTGTGAAAAAATAAAAAAAATAAAAAAATAAATATATATTTTAGTTTTATATATTATATATAAATTAATATAAGTATAAATGCATATATATTAATATATATAAATTAATTTTATATTACATATATATTTTTAAATTGTTGAATTGCTAAAGCACAGTTTTTTTCAAGCGCATTACGTTTTAAGTTTTGAAAAGTGAAATAGGAAATTTTAGAATTTCAAATAATGCCAAATATTAAATGAAAAAAAAAAACAACAAATATTACAAACTAATTAAAGAGCAAGCAAAAAAAAAAAATATATTAAGCTAGACGAAATTTGAATATATACACCGACGGTCAAAACAATAGTACTATTAGTTTGCATAAAAAAAAAGACTTTGTGACAAACATAATATTTTGAAAACAATTTTAAACAAATATTTCGATTAATATACTGTTATTAATTTACATGCCGATATTAAGTTACTTAGTCATTAAATTTTGTTGCCCAACATTGAGTGCTCAGACGCAATACTATTATTATAACCACATAATATAATATGTAGTATATATACTATATATATATTTTTTTTTTTTTTATTTATTTATTTATTTATTTTTATTTTTTCTATAAATTACAAAAAAAATCCAACTGCCATAAAGAAATACTATTTTCCTTTTATATGTACAAATGTCTATATCTATATGTATATACATATATATATATATATAGATATATTGCTTACGATTTTATTGCTACATGTTCATGTCCATAAAAACTTAATACCGAATTGCAATTGTCCTCAGTGCAGCGATAAGCCAAATATTTGGGCACACACACAATCACACACACAGTCACACACACACACACACACCCACGCACACTTAGAACTAGCCATGGTTAGTCAAAACTCACACCTACCGTGCCGCAATCGGTGAGCCACATGTTTGGGCAATTAGACAAAGGCAGCGACAACAACAATAAATTTGGCCAGGAAAATGAATTCAGTACAATATTTAAGTTGTCTTAACTCGTGTTTTCTTTTCTTTATTTTTGTCGGTTTGTTTTGTTTTTGTTTTTATTGGGCTTATTTCTTGCAGGGCGCGCGCCTACAACTTGGTCTGACAGAGACAGTGAGTGAGAGTGCGAGAGAGAGAGAGAGAGAAAGAGAGAGCGAGTGCGAGACAAAGACAGAGAGAGAGAGAGAGAGAGAGTGTGTGTGTATGTGTGTGTGTAGAAATGTTGGGGGCGCCAGAGATAACGCGTATGCACGATATCCGATGTTCATCCCATGACCGTCGAATATACACTGAACGAAGCCCTATAGCTAGAACGATGCCGACGCCAAGTGCCGTAGCCGATGTCGATGCCCCGATGCCCCGATGCCCCGATGCCCCGATGCCAAGTGCCGATGTCTGATACCCCTCTGCTATATAGCCGAAATATATCTGGGACCATAGAGGCTCTTCGTTTCGTTGCTGGCATTCAAATGATTTTGCACTATAAACAAATTAATTGACTCAATTCTTGTAACCAAATTCAGTCTGTGTGTGTGTGTGTGTGTGTGTGTGTGAAAGCTCCCCTCCCCTCTGCTCGACTCGATTATTTGTTGTGTTGTTAACTGAAAGGAATTTTCGTCAATCGATCGAACGCAAAACAATAATTGTTATTGCCCATTGACAATTAAAGCGTATATATCTCATCTATATCTGTTGTGCGTCAGTTGTTTATATCTGACATATCCGAGCACTCTGTTAATATTTACACAATCCGAGCTAACACTCAAATATATCTATGTATATATATATATATATATATATATATTTATGTATGTATGTATGTATTTTTGCTTGTATCAGTAATGACAATGTTTGGTATGGCAAGTAAATAGATTTATGTTCAATAATTACATAGATTTATCATATCAACAGACACGCGCACGCACACACAGGACAGGACTACAGAACTACAGTGAACACACACTTGAGACGAACTCACTGCCCTGCTCTACATTCGTCTCATACAAAGATGGGACTTAACAAAAACTGACATACAATTTATTATGCTGTGAGTCTTGTAAATATACTCGCTTAAGTAGGGAAAAGAGCATATTAGTTTTATGCAATGGACGTTCGCTTAGAATTTGTACTTATGATTATCCCTTATCATAAGTATAAATAACGATTTCTTGCACACGCCCATTGAGGGCATGGTAAGCAAAGAATAAATACAGTGACAAACTAAATTATTGGCACAGCAAGCATTTTAAACTTTATAGCGATTTGTTTAGTCTTTTTAAACTTTTTTTTAATAAAACAAAAAATTAACCAAATTTAATAGAGTATTTATAAAATTATACAAAAAAAAATATTGCAAAAAACTTCAACTTACTTTTAAAAAAAATTAAATAATAAAAAAAAAACATCAATTTTGCTGAACAAAATTATTGGCACACTAAAGAGTTAAACTTTAACTATAACTATAATTAATATTTAGTATGTAAGCCTTTAGCTTTAATAACCGCTGATAAGCGGTTTGGCATTGACATAACTAATTTTTAGTGACATCTTTACTAATTTATATATTACTTAGAATTTAAGCACTTGAATCTGGAAATTTATATATACAAGCTCTATTATCGGTCATAGTCTATATCTGTTATAATCTTACTTGCAAGAACTCAAAATTTAGCAACTTTATTAAAAATATTTGATATAGAGGTCTCTTTTAGCAATAAACAAATAAATAAAGATATGGATAAAAAAGATATAAAAAATATATTCGAAATAATCGATATTTTATCATATTATATATAAATATTTTATAATATAGAAATAAAAATAAAGTAGAAACAATATTCTCAATGCGACTGCAATTTTCTTAAAGAACATCTAATAGGAATATTAAATTGCATTAGCATTACTTCAGCTCATAGGAATGCAAACATTCGATATTAACATATCGATACCATTATAAATTATTTTATATAAGTGCGGCTAATGAGAATTGCATAGAAGAGCCTGTTATCATAAAAGCAATGCAACAATTCCAAATTCAATGTTCACCTAGCCAGTCTCCACTGTAGTTATACAGTCACTCACTTACAATATGCCATTTATCGGCGACGCCATCAGCCAAATGAAAACTGTTGCGCAGTTTTCCTTTTTGCGCGTTTCGTTTTGCTTTGTTTTGTTTTTCCTACGGGGGGGACGGGGAAGGCGGCGGGACGACAGGCTTACATATGTCGGACCGGGCCTTTGGCAGCTACTATATTTGCGCAGAGCTTGACGCTGCTCAGTAAACAGAGCTGATGCGAAATGTTGAATGTAAACAGAAATTAAATTGAATTTGGCTGGCAAGAAATTTGGAATTTGGAATTTGGAATTTGGAATGTGGAATTTAGAATTTGAGTCGCTGTCAAATGAAAAAGTCTTGCAACGGAAGTGAGTAATTTAAGTTATAATTCCCACAAAACACGCTGAGAATCTTCGGATATGGTATATATATATATGATATGGTATATATATAATGAGGTATACATGCATGAGCTTCAGCATATTCAGCGGAAGCAACTGTTTAACTGTTAAAATAAAATGGGATGATTCGGTGTAAGCCTATTCCTGCTTCTACGTCGAGCGTAACCGACTGCTTGATGGTTGCTCAAGTTTCAAGATCAAATAGAACTCATTAACATATCAATATTTTCGACTTTGCTGACTTATAAGATTTAGAGAGAGATAAATAGAGCCGTATAATACTTAGCATTATGCGTTTAGAAGTCAAAGTTTCGCCCCCTAAAAATCGTATCTATAAGATCTGATGCCCATATACCCAATACTCAACTAAATATGATTTGAGTTTTAAGCTCTTTTCATCTCAAGGAAAGCATATCTCTATATATATATCTCTATGTCCTCAACATATTCCATATCAATGAGCAAATTTTTAAGCTCTAATTTTCTATTCAATCAATCAAATTGATTGATTTGACAACAATAAATCTTTATTACAATATTTACAATTTTGAGAATGCCCGAAAAGTCAACTATTCCAATGAATCGAAATACTTTAGCTTAGCCAATGCCTCAAGCTGTCGATTAATCACTCAATCAATCAACAAATCGCATCAAAGTTTTATTTTGTTTACACGAAACTGCGGAATACCAAGAAATGTGTAAAAATCATTTGAAAACCATTTCAAAAATTGCAAAAAAATCTATTTTGAGATGGAAATCACAAAATTGCAAATAAAATTGAAATGTTTATTTCGAAAAGTTGTTGCAAAAGTTTATGCATATTGGCAGAAATATGTGCGAAAAGGAAATCTAATTGAGAGGCATATATACAATATATATATAAAAAAAAAAAAAAATATATATATATATATATATATATATATATGTACATATATGTATATATAATATACATTTTAACATATATACTACATACATACGTATATAATATACATATACATATGCATTAATGTCCTAACATAGTGCTTAGCCCACACACACAGCAAGAGAGAGAGAGAGAGAGAGAGAGAGAGAGAGAGAGAGAGAGGGGAGAAAGGGAGAGTATTAAAACAGATTAATGAATGGGATTTACTGAACTGCGCAAAATATGGACTTAAATGCTCCCATATTTATATATATATATATATATATATATATATATATATATATATATATATATATATATATATATATATATATATATATATATATATATATATATATATATATATACCCCCATATATCTGAGCTGATTCTGTGCAAGGCGTTCGACTGTGTTCGACTTCAAATGCTCAAGATTTGAAATGCTATTCCCACCACAGCAGCAGCAGCTGTTCATGCGCCAAATTGCATTTCAAACAACTTGAACTTTGCTGGATATCCGATATAATCCCAGCTCCCTCTCGCTCACTCTCTCTCTCAAGTAAAGCACACTCGCTCTCACTCTCCCACTCCCCCACTCTCCCATTCTCTCCCTCTCTCTCTTTGACTTGTCTGACATATGTTAGACATATGTCTTGGCTCAAATTTTCGACAGGCTCAAATCCCAGTGCAGGTCTTGCAATTTATGTATGTACCACATGTTGGCTCCAGGCAGCAGAGTAAGGTAAGTGGAGGGGGCGAGGGTAAGGCAAGGTAATGCCAAAGGCAGCTAGCAAGTGGGCGTGGCTAATTAAATTGTCCAAGTCAATTAAGAATTTTTCATTTGTCATAAATTCATTTAGACAATTAAGAGAAAAGCAAAGCATTTGGCCAACAGCAGCGTTGCTACTGCAATAAACATGGCAACACACACACACACACACACACACACTGGCATACACACACACACACACACACAGTGGGGAGAGCAGCGCGCGCTCTTGGCCTACCTTTGCGCTCATTTTCCTTATGCGCCTGAATAGATGCAATGAATTTTTTCTTTCACTGTTGCTGCCGTTCGTTTATTTTGTGGTTGTTGCCGTTGTTGTTGTAGTTGTTGTTGTTGTTGTTGTTATTTGTTTGCTGTAATTGCTCTTTAAGAATAACTACTTATAGTACTAAGTTAAAGTTGTGCGTTCTTTTCACTTTGAAACATTTTTCTATTTGCCTTTGTTTATCTCTAAATGCTTTTGTTTTTGTTTTTTTTTTTGGTTTTTATTGCAATTCAATGCCAGTTTTTATTGTTTTGTTTTTTTGCTTTACTCGAGCCACATTTTGTTTATAATTTTCAACCTGGCAGCCGAAGTAGTTGGTACTAAAAAAAAATATGCTTATTGTTTTGGCTGGCGCTGCTGGCGCTTGGGCTGCAACTGAAATTCCACCACCAGAGCCACTGCGATTGTAGCCTCCAAAAGCTAACTTGGCAGCGGGTCGAGCCGAGCAATGTCACTATCAAGCCGAAAAGCAAAAATCCACCAACACCAACACATACACCAACACATACACCAACAGCAACACTAACACAAGAGAGCCGACGCTGTGAAAAGCTATCACGGAAAAACGCGCAGTAAAAACGAAACAAACAAAAGCAAACACTCACACACACACACACACACACACAAACACTCACACACACACACACACACTCACACACACAGTAGTGTAGTCAAAAATAAAAAACCCAACAAACCTAGCTGACTTACCCTTGCCGAGTGCCCGTCGTCGAGAGAGTTGACCTGAACCCAACGAAATATTGCCACATTCGCTTTCTGATTGCAATTCAATTTTGTGCCTTGACGCTCCACTCTACTGCGCATTAGCAGAAAGCATAGATGGCAGCACTGCCAGTGTTGCCATATCAACAAGTCTTTTGTTGTTGACAATCGCCAGGTGGCGTTCTTTTGAGTATATTCAAGTTTCCTCTCTTTAGGAGGTAAAATCTGCATGACTAAATTCTGCATGAGAATCGCATAGCAGGGCATTCTATTCGTAAATGCAACATAGTCTAGTAAATGGACTTCATTTCATATAAATTCTATTTAACAGTTAAACAAGTTGCTCGCTTAGTTCATAGTTACAGTTAAAGTAGCTTTAATAAGCTAATTCCTGAATTCCTGAGAATCGCATGGCAGGATGAAATAAATGAAATTATACATATATACGCCAGGTGGCGCCTAACAAGCTGAGCTGGTTGTTCAAATAGTAATAGGTAAAAGTTACGGTAACTTTTAGAAACAAAACAGAAATGCGTTTGAAACTAAGTTGAATTCCTGAGAATCGCATAGCAGGGCAATATATAAATAAATATATTAAAGCTAACTGGCGTTTAATTAGTTCAATAAGCTCTTTAATAGTAAAAGTTAAAGTGACTTCTCTAAGTAAGGCAGGAAATGCTTTAAGTTTTATACATATTTCTGAGAATCGCATAGTAGGGCATTTCATATAAAATATGATAAATTTCTGGTGTTTATTCATAAAATTAATTTATTAAACTTTTTTAACATGATCGCTCAAACTAGTTGTTGTAAGTATTTTAGTCGAAGCATGAGTCTCACTAGAATTCATGAGAATCGCAAAGAAAAGTCGATGCAGTCGACACAAACAGCTTAAACCAAAAGGCAATCTCATATTCAGTATTATTATATGTACCCTAATACTTACAAGTAAGCATAAGTTTGCTTTTTGGTTCAAGCTATCTATATCGTTAACCTTTCTCCGCGCATCTCACAGAGCAAGCCAAGATCTTTGCTAAGCAGAGACAGCAGAGTTGCCATTGTCATTGTCATTGTCAACTACAAACACGCTGCGAATACATATGTACATATTGACATATTGAGTGACCTATTTATGTTGTTTTTATACCCTGAACCCATTGAAAATGGGATTTCAGGGTATAATGTTTTTGTGAAAATGTATGTAACAGGCAGAAGGAGGCGTGGCAGACCCCATAAAGTATATATATTCTTGATCAGGATGACGAGCTGAGTTGATCTAGCCATGTCCGTCTGTCCGTCCGTCCGTACTAACGCAGAGATCTCCTAAACTACAAGTGCTAGAGACTTGAAATTTTACATGTATACTCGTGTATACCATACGCAGTACGAGCTTATCATATTTTTTCGATAACTCATCCCATTTCCTTTTTATCGAAAACAATCGAAAATCTGACTTGGTTTTTAAAGCCTAGTTTGAATACTGTTAGAGCTAGAGACTTTTACTGAGACAGATTACTAGAGACAGATTTACTGTGTAGATTTTTGTGATGAATACAAAGATTTTGTTATTTACAGATTTTGGATGCCACGCCCCCTTCGCCCCAAATTTGAAAAAAACGTATATCAAGTACTAGAGACTTGTGCTTTGGCATATACACACATTTGAATGTTATTATCACGTTCTGAAAATTTGATGAAGATAGTCCCACTACAAAAAGATTTATTCAACAAACAAATTTTCATAATATAGCCCACACGGCAGCCCAAGCGCAGTAACTGCGCAGTTAGCAGAGCAATTGTTTATGCGTTCGTATGGATGCATGCGTACGGGTGTATGTATGTGTTTTTGTATATGTGCATGAAAGAAGTGTAGAATTGTTGGAATCAGTACTTTGCAGGGTTCAGGGTATCTCCTAGTCGAGCAGTCTCGACTAGAGCCCTCTTACTTGTTTCAGCCTAAGTTCATGTAAAGTCGCCTCAACAACAACTCGCATAGAAAGTAAACAAATTTTCGTGATTCAACTAGAGTGACAAATATTTGTCACACTCGCTGCGATCGTCTGAACAACAAGGCGACTGCATTGTTTATCTCTCTCTCTCTCTCTCTCTCTCTCTCTCTCTCTCTCTCACTCTCTGGTGGTCGAAAAGTGCTAACAAGTCAAGTCGTCCGGCTGTTTCAAATATAAAAGTAAAAGTAAAAGTAAGAGTAATACTTGGCAATTGTTTGCTTGTATTTGCTTATTATACAATCTGAGGGATGCGTGGGCGGGCATTCCTCTTCATATATAGCCGCCATATTTATCGGTGATATACGAAATAAGCTTCTCGATTCGCGGTCTCGCTGGCTTGGCCAAGCTGCTCAATATGGAGAGAACTGTAGCAGCTGTACCCAAATATATATTTACATATATCTACATACATATATGTATTTATGGTATTCTCGTCTCATCGCTTCGTCATGCATATCATTAATGAGCCAACAAATTAACGTGTTCTATACCGGAAAAAAACTCGCGTCTCTCACGTAAATTCGTACAGATTACAACAACAAAAGACTTACACAAAAATTTGCGTGTTTCGTATTGTAAAAATACGAACAACAACAAAAAAAACAAAAATAACATAAACAAAAATCATGTAAGAACAGCAATCAAAACATTGCTGCAGTCGAATAGTTGATGCTCTTTGTGGACTTTCTTTATAATATTGAAATTTAAAACAATATACCATAATTATTTTAGATACAATAATTATGAATATGTGAAGCTCTCTTGCACACAGCTTTTATTTGTATTGCAATTTCACATGAGAGAAGACATCATCGTAGAATTTCTCTTTATCAACAGACTTTTAATTGATTGAATACTTGTTTCCAATGCTCGTTTGGCGACATTAAAGCGAGCATATTGGTTTGCCTTCAGTCTATTTGCTTTTAAGTTTATCTATCTAGCATCCTCTCGCTTCTTCTTGCTTTCTCTCTTGCACTCGCTACTTTTCTTTCGCTTTTTCACAAGCTGTCTCTCTCTATATATACAATATATATCTCTTTTTTATCTGTCTGTATCTGAGGAAACTCTTTCTGTTTCAAACGCTCCCATTCTCTATCTCTCTATTTTTTCTCTCTCTACCTCTCCCAATCTATTTTCTATCGCTATCTCATTACCTTCCACTAGCGCTCCTTGTCCCTCGCTCTCTGTTTCTTTCTCTATCTGTCTCTCGCTCTTTCTCTCTCTCTCTCTCTCATTCTCTCGCTCTCTCTCTCTCTCTCTCATTCTCTCGCTCTCTCTCTCTCTCTCTCTCTCATTCTCTCGCTCTCTCTCTCTCTCTCTCTCTCATTCTCTCGCTATCAATATTTCTGCTTTCATCTATATCTGCCTTTTACTCTCTCTGTTCTTCTCTCTCTTGCTTTCTCTCTCTCTCTCTCTTTCTCTCTCTCTCTCTCTGTCTACATATTTATATGCATATATTTAGCTCTCTCTCTCTCTCTCTCTCTCTCTCTCTCTCTCTGTTGCTCTTGCTTTGCTCTCTTTTTTCTCTCTCTCTCTCTCACACACTCTTTTCTCTTTTTTCTGAATTTACTATTGGATCACTCCCAAAAAGAAATATAAAAAATATTTGAATCCTTCTAAAGTATATTAAAGCCGCCTCAAGTTTTCAGAATTGAAAACAACATTGAACGTTCGCACTTGAACTATTGAGCGAGTATTAAGCAGTCGCCAACATTTGTTTAAAGAATCTACATCGAAGTTGAAATTGAAATCGATTTCAGACAATTGATATTATTAATATTCACTTTTGCTATGACTATATACATATACATATACCCTAATCTAATTTCTGAATAATTAACATATATGAATAATGAGCACATCACAAAGAAGAAGAAGAGCCGATGATCATATGAATTATATATCAAATACATATAGTTAGCTGTCTATTTACGTGCATTTAAAACACAGATGAAACAAATGCAATGCTTTTTCGACTTGCTTTGGTTTATCTTGATCGTTTCGTCAATTTGTGCTTCGTGACAAAGCGATTATACCCGCTGGTAAGGGCACAGCAATGAGCAGCTAAACAATTAAAAGTAACAACAACAACAACAGCAACAACAACAATAACAATGATGATGACTCGCTGAACAACAAAAATATTTGCAGTCGCAGTTCAAGTCAAATGAACAAAAAAAAGAAAAAAAAAACACACACAGAAACAAGTTCGAGCAGAGCGAGGGCCGGAGATTGGGCGAGCTTGGGAACCAGTTTAAAACCGTTGACGTGATGCCGCCAGCGAATTAGTTGCAGTTAGTTGGCCAGAGCCTGAACATGTCTTTAACCGATCGTCGGAGCTGTATAGCGCTTGGAATATGCGCATTGATCGCCTGCCTCGCCTCGGGTAAGTTCAGTTCCAGTTCCAGTTCCAGTTCCAGCTACCAGGATTACCAGTGTCTCAAGTGTGTTCCGTTATCTCTGTTATCGCAGCGGGCGCCCAGAATGGCGGCGTCACCTGGAATGCGGGCAATGCCGCTGGCGCTGGCGCCTGGTCCAATTCACAGGCTGGCGGCCCACACGGCATGCATCCGCCCGGCAGCCTGGGCAGCCTGGGCAGCACTGATCCCCAGTATAGCTACGGCTATGCGGGCATCGATGCGCGTGGTCCCTATGGCGGTGCGGGCGGCAATGGCGCCTACTATGTCAGCGGCACCGACGAGCATGGGCGACCCTTCTCCTACAACGGTGGACAGCCGATGCCCCCGCCGCCCGGCTATCCCAACAACTATGGCTACAGATCGGGCGCCGCAGCGACTGTAGCGACTGTAGCGACTGTAGCGCCTGTAGGCGTGGCCCTTTGCCTAGCACTGCTCGCGGCGAGATCTTCAAATTGACAATTTATTTATTTTTTTTATAATATATAATATGTATATTGTTTAAATACATTTTTTTTTTTTATTACTTATAAGTCCTATTTATAGATGTGAAATACCAAATTGATTCCAAACTTTCTGATTCTGTGAACTGTGAACAATAAATGACGAAAAAAGGCGTTTCTTGAATACATTTGAATGAATTTTCTTACTCCAACTGAGAACAAGTGCGTTGATCTTTTAAGATTGCAAATATTAACAAAAATTATATATGAAATATAATCTGGAAGCTGCCAAATTGATGAGAATTATTTGGAAACTAAATTTCACAAAAGTCTCAGACAGTTCTATTAATATTAATGATTAGCGAGTGAGATAGAGAGAGAGAGAGAGAGCAACGTAATAGTGCTAAAAAAAAAAGCTAAAAAACAGTAATTGACCTCTAGTCGGAACTACTCGACTAGGAGATACCCTGTACACTGCAGCAAGCTGATATTCCAATGCAGTAAATGCAGTAGATCTAAAATCTTTAGCTCTTACGGCATTCAGATACGCTGAAGACTAGGTGAACTTATCGATTCTTATCGATAATTATAAATTACGGTATTCAGATACGCCAAAGGCCAAGTAAACTTATCAATTTATATCGATAAAGGTATAAACCTTTGATAACTGGATTATATATTTAAAATTTCAAGTCTTCTGCTGTTGTGGTTTACAAGATCGGTGCGATCATATGAATGAACCGACTGTTGGATGGATGAACTGACATGACTATAGCTGCTCAGTTCGTTGTTCCAATCAAGAATATACTTATATGTTTTATTCTACATTCTACATTAAAAAAAAAAAAAAAAAACATTATCCAGTCCAATTTTTAATGCGCTTAAAGTATAATGATCTCCAAGTGCTCTCAATTAAAGATCACAAATATTTTGATCAGCAAGCTATATCCATTAGCTGAATCAAGGCGAAGATTTCTCAGCAAACTCAACAAGAATGTCATGGACATGCCTAGATCGCCTCAGCTCGTCGCCCTGATCTAGATTATATATACTTTATTGGGGTCTGCCACGCCTCCTTCTGCCTGTAACATACAGTTTAATAAAACCATTATACCCTCATTTCCCATTTTCTCTGGGCTCAGGGTATACAAAATTCACAGCTAATAACTTATTTTGCTGTAATTACCGGAACTACGTGCTGATCGAGTGAGGTGATTAAACAAAAAATAAACGAAATTCATTGCAAATGCTTTCTTCAAATAGTTATACTAAAAATTTGTTTACTCTTCTTCCTATCTAATATCTACATTTTTCCATCATATTTGTTTATATATGAGATGTGCTTACATTAAAAATGAGGTAAAATGGCAATATGCAACTATGTAATACTCTGTAGTTAGTAGCTAGCGGCACTAAACAGAATTTAGGAACTGGCTCAAGTAGACTGATACTATTTGGTATATCTATATTTTAGCGGTTGTTCAAGTTAACGATAAGTAGCAATTGTTAATAAATTAACTACATTTTGCCATTTTATTTAAAATCTTCATATTTATCAATATCGAAGAAGTTATAGTCATCTAAAGCACTTGGGACGGCATTGCCGTAATAGCATCACACTTATTGATAAAAATCAAACAAAATTGAATTTTACAATTACAATCAAAGCAGCTATCTTACTGATATTTTATTTTATATAAAATGGCTAAGGTGAAGGTTTGATTAAAAACTAAAATCAATGTTTTATTGTCTACCATTTCTGTTTAATAGCAATGTTATTTTATATTACTCTTACTTGGTCATGCCATTATTTGTATTTATAGTTGACTATGAACTAAATGAGGCTGATTAATATATTTATTTTTTCTTCAAATACTAAACTGATAGAATCGAGTTTGAATATTCATGTTGCATATGTATTAAGGGATTTTTAAAAAACTACTTTAAGCTATAAGCTAATTTCAATCTAGACTTACCTTATACGAAATATAAAACTTCTCCACAAATTCATTTTGCTTTTACTAAAAGACCCACAGAAGTAATTCCACCCGCAAGTGTTCTTCTTCTGCTCAAGTGTAAAAATAACTTGAATTGAAACTAAAAGTAAAAAACTTGTCAATTTAATTGCCAAAAAGTGTGTAGAAAACTTTGTAAAAGTTTGGAGAGAGAGAGAGAGAGAGAGAAAGAGAATAGTTGACGTGCAGCTCTATAAAACCTTCAGGTAATTAACACAGTTTCAAGTGTTTCATTTTCTATGCTTAAGTTTTTTATTGACAGACAGACAGACATCAGAGCTTAACGATCTAAGCTGGAAACTGTCTGTAGTACTCAGACTAGACAGCATGATTATTATTAATTACATATCTGATCATTGGATATCGAATTGGAATTTACATAGTGTCTAGAGAAGATCTGCAAGGGAACTTAATATAGATAGACAATATAGATTATTAAAATACTTAAGATAAGAGCCTAGTTATAATACCTAAGATGAGAGCCTAAAGTATTATAGTAATCTATCCTAGGTATCTATATCATTTATATAAATTATCCGAGGATCATGGAGATGAAGATTCATGATTGTCATGTTTATTGTTTCTAGCTCTATCCCATGATCCACATATTAGTAATACATTTTGTACATTTTTTTCAGCTCACTCATTACGTATATAGTTTTCCGTGAGATATATATTTTAAGTGGCACGCTTGTCAATTGCTCAACAGATTTCCTAATTTCCCACACAGCTGCACGACTTGAGCGACACTCAACACGACAGACCCAACAACATCTGGATCCAAATAAATGATTTAGTGCCCAGAACACGCCCAACTAATTAGCCAAAACATCGCAACATATTCAAGTGGCGTTAAGAGAAGAGTTTGTTTGACATAGCAAAACACCTGTTGAACAACATTGAGTCACAATGTATTATGAACTCATCCATTGAAAGCGAAAGAGTGACTAGCTTTCAGGTTATCCTAGGATCGAACTAGGTTTATTGACTGTATGTATAACAGTTTTTTTGAAAGAGGGCCGAGCCAATTGTCATACGAAGCAGCAAATGGGTTTGGAATTTAAGTTTATTGTGACTCGAACCTTTATGTATAACAGTTTATAACAGTTTCAAAGAATCCAATTCTAATACAAGTCCAATACATGGATCTTAAAGCGAACGGAGCTTCAATTTAATGTGATTGGAAATTGTGTGTATGACAGTTTATAACAGTTTTAAAAAGAGGCAAATCCATTGCTATACAAGCGAGCAAATAGTGCTTCAGACGAATTGTGATTAAATTATGATTATATTATATTATGATTGCTCGAACCGTTATGTATAACAGTTTATAACAGCTTCAAAGCAGCGTAAGCCATTTCTGATACAAGACAATAAATAAATGAGGCGAATGGTGTTACAATTTATGTTATTACGGCTCGAGCTGTTGTGTATGACAGTTTAGAACAGTCAAATAAAGATTCACCCTGAAATGAGAAACGATTTCGATTTCATAAAGAGGCTCTTCCGTAACTGAACTAACTTAGCACTGATTTTTACAGGGTATTCAAACCAAACTAAGTATATAGATAGCTTCGGTATATTTCACTGATTTGTATAAAGGGGAACGTAATTGGCCTGCGTTTGTGAGAACATGAAAACGAATTGTTGACTTTCTTTAAATATGAATAAGCAATTTGCACAAGCATGAGAACATGCTATAAGCAAAACAACAACAACAACAGCAACAACAACAACAACAACATCGACGTTAGCGCGATTAACTTAATTGCGGTCGCAACTAATTTTAATTTGCGGCTGAAGCTTGAGGTTTGCGCTTCGCAGAATGCGTCAGACAGCCCGACTTGCGGCACATCAATATCAGCTTAGATCGCACCACGCCCACAATTCCTCGCCCTGAAATAGAGCTGTACGTGAAGCGTTTGTCAGCTCTGAGCGCTACGTGTATTGGATGCCCATCAACCTTGGCTGAAATTCCCCTTGTGGGCGTGCGTGACGTCTGAAGTGCCCAAGTGCTAATGGCTCCGAACTCGAGCAATGAATGCGGTTCCCGCTCAAGTACCCCAGCCTAGCCTAGCCTAGTCTAGTCCAACTCTAACCGATTTGCCTGAACTTGAAATAGTTCCAAGTGCATTCAATAAAAAAAATAATGAGACAAAAAACAATTAACAATGAGGATCATTAACGTGGCAGTGCACTTAAGTTGAGTTAAGCAAATAAGCTGAGCTTAGCATATATATGTTATCAGAGTATAGTATTTAACTAACCTAAGACTATACATAGGCTAGATATAGATGGACTGAGAATACTGATACTTTTTGAGAGGAAACTTTTAAGAATTCAACTGATATATCAGAGAATGATGATGTCATGATCTAATGATTCCAATTGAAATTTCGATGATGATAATGGTAATGACAATGACAGCAATTACGAGTATAATAATATTGATCAGGTTAATAGATGATACTGATGATGATTATGATAACTCTATTAATATTAATAATGCTGATGATGGAGAAGCTAAAAATGATGAGGATGAACTCATAGACAATTTATTCAAGCATCTTTTGCTGCTATATATTCTCTTTATTATGATGATGAATGATAATGATTATACCAATGCTGATTAGTGTAATGATAATATTGCTGATAATGCTAATGATAATGAGTGTGATTGTTATTATTAATAGTAATAATAATGATACGAGCCATAGACACTTTTCCAAGCCTTTGATCTATTATAATGATGATGTTAATGATAATGGTAATAGCAATGCTGATAAGGACAGTGATAATGATGCTGATAATGCTAATGATAATGATTCCGATTGTTATTATTATGATTATAATTAATTATTTCGACTTTTACTCTGTGTATACAAAACTGGAGTACTGCCAGCACTGCGACCAATCAGCTGTTGTTGTGGAATGAGACTAAATGAGCTTTACGAGAGGTACGCCTTTTATTTATTTTTTTTTTTTTTCACTTTCACTCACAATGCTCATTGAGTGCAGTTTTTGGCTCTGTTCTGAGTCAGTTTATATGCAAAAACTAAACTTCACTTTTCTGAGAATCGCATAGAAAAGCCCAATAACAATCGAACTGAGCTAATATACCTCAAGTCTCAGCCAACACACCCGACACCCAATGTCCCATTTGAAAATCAGTTTGCCAAAAAATACATTTATTTGTCTAATAAACAATATTTTGATTTTTATTGACCATTTTTGTTGTGTTATGATTTTGTTTTTGTTGCTTTTGTTTAATTGCTAACTGTGTTTGTTACTTCATTGCTCATTAGCATTATTGAAACATTTTGGTTGAGGAAAAAAAATACGTTTTGTTTTTGTTTTTCTTTTTCTTTGTCTTCTTCTTTTTCCTTTTTTTTTTTGTATAGTTATTTTCGATAAACATTCGACCACAGCCCGTGGTAATTGTTAAATGGGCGTGGCACAAAAATTCAACTTGTTCAATATGACAATATTAATAATAATAATAATCATGATAATAATAATAGTAATGAGTCAATAATGCGTATTGCATTCACACATACACTCGCACAGGCATTTAACTATTTGGGAGAAAATTTTGGGAAACAAATTGCGAAATTGAGTTTTCTTTTCATTTTCATTTTCATTTTCTTTTGGCTACAGGCTACAATTAATCGATAACATTTGTTTCAAAAACCATAAAATTTTGTTCATTTACTCATCATATTTTTAGTTTTTTTTTTAGTTTTTTTTTTTTTTTTTTTGGTTTTTTATCGTTACATTTTGTATATTGGTATTTTCTTCTTCAGGCATTCTGTGTATGTGTGTATGTGTGTGTGTGTGTGTGTGTGTATGTATATATGTGAGTGTTTTGTTTCAACTGTACCCAACATTTGTGCCGATATTTGCTTCACTTTACTGACTATTGTACAAATATATGAACTTTTTTGGGAGTATTCCTTGTTTTTTTCTTTTGTCATCTATAGAAATATATATATGTAAATTTATATATAATCATATATATATATATATTTATATATATAAATTTATATATATATACATATATAGTATATTTATTGTATATGTATTGTATAATTGGCCAGTTGTGCCCAATATGTGTGTGTATGTGTACTCGTATGTATGCATGAATGTGTGTATGTATGTGTGTATGTATGTATGTATTGATGTATCATTATGTTTAATATATATGTATGTATGTATATACGTATGTATAGGGTATACAAATATAATTCGCAATATTTTAGGCTACATTGTGGCTCTCTCTCTCTCTCTCTCTCTCTGTCTCGCTTTCTATCTCCCTCTCTGTATACCTCATGGCTGTAATTGAATTCATTTCCCCTGCATTTGAATACATTGTGCTGCACACCTTTGGCTGCCCCAAATGGCCAAATGGTGTCCCGAGTTGTAAACAGTGTTCTTATTTGATATATGTATATATATATATATATGCTTGGTATACATGTTTCATATGTTTGCAATGCTCCCTATATATAGTATATGTATTGTATGTATGTTTGTCTGTGTGTGTGTGTGTGTGTGTGTGTGTATTTATGTTTATTTATAACGCTTCCTATTGCTAACCTGTCTAAGCCACACTTTTTTTCCTTTCCTTTATGCCCTTTACGCTTTCTACTTTCCTACATATATATACATATATATACATATCTGTATATATATGCATATATGTATATATAGCTCATTGATACGCCTACTGCAGTCCACCTACTTTTGGTAATATGTATGTTCTATACTATATATGCCCGCTACTAATTTTCTCTTTTACTGCTGCTCTTTACACCCGAAATTCTTGCAGATAAACAAAATATGAAATATGAAATATTTTTAAGTATACATTTTAAGGATTTTTTTATATTGTACTAAAAACAGATGTGAAATGCTAAAAAAGTTTAATCTGGTATTTTAAAGATATATTTGAAATAAATAAAATTAAAGAAAATTCTGCTCAAAATGTATTGTATTCAAATAAATCGAAAAAACTGAGATTGTTCAACTGTTTTAATATTTTGAAAATTATTTTAGATAATTAAAATGTAGCACAAATAGTTTCTTATATTATTCTGCTCAAAATATATTTTATTAAAAAATATAAGAAAACAAATATGTATATATATATATATATATATATATATATATATATATATATATATATATATATATATATATATATATATATATATATATATATATATATATATATATATATATATATATATATATATATATATATATATATATATATATTAGCTATGTTCACAAAAATAGCAGTGCCCTTGAGCTTTGACTTCAAAGTTAATAAATCATATAAAAAGACCATAATGCAATAATAATATTTATATATAACAAAAAAAAAACAAAGTCCCTAATTTTAAGAAATGAGCAAAGTAGTATATATAGTATATTCTGCTCAAAAACTTATTTCGCATATTCTAAAAAAACCGAAAAACTTTTAAATTATTTTGCTCAAAACATGTAAATAGGGGTTGGGGTTTTAAATTGGTTTAAATATTTTTTTTATATCTGAAATACATAATTCATAAATTAAATAAACATAAAACGCTTTGCTTCGATTAGAAATGTATTTTTATTATGGGATTTTGTTTTAATAGCAAACAAAATACAAAAAAAAAAATCAGAAAAAAAATAATAATGATAATATATATAATATATAGATAATACACATGTGCATATATGTAGTTGTTTATATGTGTATGTGTGTGTGTGTGTGTGTGTATGTGTGTGTGTGTGTGTGTGTGTGTATGTGTGTGTGTTTGTGTGTGTGTTTGTGTGTGTTGTCTAAATTAGGTGCATAAATTATTTTGTATTTGGTATAAAACAAATGATTCTCAAACTAAGAGCGCTAAGCATTTATTAAAATTAAATAATATTTAATATATATAGATTAAGGTTTAAAGTACATTTGTTAATGTATGTGACTTGTTGTTGTTGTTGTTGCTGCTGCTGCTTCTGTTCATTAAGGATTTCTGTAGCTTAACTATATATATATAGTAGTACTTGCATCAAATGTATAAATTATATACTTGTATATATATTTATATATGTAAGTGTGTTCTTAAGTTTGTATAAAAAAATAATATATATATTCAGTATATATACTTAATTTGGTCTATATATTTATATATGTATGTATGTATATATATCAAAATGTAAATTAAATTTGTTGCAGAAATCAAATTTCTCAAAGTATTTTGCTCAATATAAAATTAAAAACAAAAAAAAAATTAGCTCTTCTTTTCCATTTTCATCTTCTTCTTCTTTTCTTTTTGCTTACAAAAACTAACAACAAAAAAACCAACAGCTCGTAGAATTGTGTTAAGTTTTTTCTTTTCTCTCATTTTTCTCATTTTTCTCACTTTCTTTTTCTCTTTTTGTTTATCAACTCTCCTCAAAGTGTGTTCCCTTCGTTTTGTTGCAGAAGTCGCCAGAGTGTGTGCGCAAAGTGTTTGCCTGAGCATTAGTTAAATATGTATGTTCTTCTTCTTCTTCGAATAGAGTAGAGTTTCGGAAATAAGCATAAGCATGTTAAGTTAACAAATCATAAAAGCATATACACATTTAGAATATAATAAGGAGCAGAAACAAGATTGCTGACTAAACTTAATCATAATAAATACATTTAACTTAATAACAAGTGGTGTGTGTAGGTGTGTGTGTGTGTGTATGTGTGTGTGTCTATGTTGTTGTTGTTGGGCGCATAATAAATAAGAAGCTATGTAATACAAAAGATTTGCTTGAAATTCAACTGCGTGTGCTCCAACCAACCAGTTCCATTCCATTCATTTTGTTCTCCCCATTTTGGTCGTCTGTGTATATGTGTGTGTTTGTGTTTGTGTGTGTGCGTGTCTTGTCTTGGCCTGCTGGAGGCCTTCATCCAGACTACTGTTGTTGTTGTTGTTGTTGGTGGCATATATGGCCCCGATCCCTGCCGATACATGCCGCACTCGCCTCGGCTAGGCGCACTCCCAACTCCGATTTGTTGCTCGACGAGGGCATAGCCCTACAAGGCCCGGCGCTAGCTGCAGACCAGCGCATTCTTATGCGGCAGCTTGAGCAGGCGACGCGTGCGGAACTCGTAGGCACGTCGACAGAACATCACCAGCTCCGGATTGGTTTGGTCCGGGACGGTGCGCACCGGAAAACAATTGCTCGTATTGCTGCGTCGCGGCACAATGCTCACATCCTCCACATCCTCCTCGGCAGCGCGCAGACGACGTCGATATCTAGACATTGACATCACAATTAGTTAAGTGGAAACTGAAATCGAAGCTGTTCACTCACCTGCAGTACTCGCTAAAGGTCAGCACGTAGCACTTGTCCTCAATGCAGGCTACCGAATTGTGATCCCGATGCCGCGATGCGTAAACCTCGTCCGGGCAGTCGTTGCGCTGTCGGCCCTGGTCCGTGTGCTCTGGCCGATAATACCATAGAAGCGACATCATCATTTCACCTGAAAAGCAAACAAAATTAGTCAAGTATTCAAATCAACAAGAACTAGTTTATTGAACTAGTCATGTTTATATAAGTATTATATGGTTATGAAGTTCAGTTCCATACTTGATTAAAGTGTTTAAATTATATTACCAGTTCTTTTGTTATACAAATTAATGAACTAGTTCAAATTCGTTTAATAGCCCTAATAAGTTTATTGTGGATTTAATTATTTTTATCAAAACAAACAAATTTATTTTAGATAGAACTAAAGTAGTAAAATTATATAATTAGTGCTGCTGTTCTATAACTGAATGAACCAGTTTGTTTTTGTTTAATAAACCTAATAAAAAAGTTTATTTTTAGTTAATCAAATGGAATTAGCTAATGGTTGTCAATTATATGACCAGTTCTTCTGTATGTAAATGAATAAACTAGTTCACTTTCGTCCTATAATCCTAATGAACTAGTTTCTTTTAGATAAACTCTTTTTTTGTTAATAAATAAATTATATAAATAATAATAATAAATTATAAAAATTAAAAATCATTGCTTCGTGCTCGCGATGAACTATTGGTTATTTTCTTGCATAAATAAGCGAACTAGTTCCCTTTTTCCATAATACCCACCAACTTATTTTTGTATAAATGGTCTAATTTTGGGATCTTTTGTTGACAATAATATAATGAACGGATTTAGCTCTTAGAGTAAAGCAATTCCTAAGTAAAAAAAAAATTTCATTGACTTTATAGAGTTGACCAAAAGTTTATGCGAATTTAGTTAAAGCTTACAATCTGAACCAGTTCATTGTTTTTGTAAGTTTAAATAATGTAATCTTTTGTTCAACTAATTGATTCTCAACGCAATTACTTTTCTCAAAAAAGGAACTAGTTCAGTGACGTTTTTTTGTACATATTTACAAATTTTTCTCTTTTCAATCTGCTCATGAACTAGTTCCCTTTTCTTGTACATATTTACAAACTTTTCTCGTTTATATCCAGTTTTTCAATATGCCTACGAACTAGTTCCCTTTTTGCTAAGGGATACTAAGATATCCCACACAAATATTCCAGACACTTTTATCTTTTTAAATTTGCAAAATAGTCCTTGTTCATTAATGAACCAGTTCCGTTTGGGGCCAATTTCACTGTATTTCTGTTAGCCTTATTTGTTGAGCCTTTCTGGCCCATTGAAGCTTACCATCCTCGGGATTCTGCCATAGATGCGCCACCTTGGCCACATAGGGCAGCTCGTTGTCCTCGTTGGCCTTCAGCAGGACACAGTCGCGTGTGCGTATAATGTCGCCCTCCACATGCCGCATGGCCGGATAGCAGGTGCGCAGCACCAACGGATCATCGCTCTAGAGACAGAGAGAGTGAGACAGAGAGAGAGAGAGAGAGAGAGATGATGTGATTATTGCTCATGCTAAAGTACAGTGAACACTTACATTGAGAAACACTGGACCCTGAAACGGCTTGCCCGCCCACATCCAGCCATTGTTCCACTTGGGCACCACATTGGCCCGCGTTGCCGGCGGCTGGGTCTCGTCCAGCTCGTGGCTGACGCCGCTGGGCCGCTGTCGCTGCTTCTTGCGATTGCCGAATTTGCAGCGCGAACGGGCGCGTTTCGTGTGCGTGTTCGTGGGGGCGTGGCGTGTTGCTGCTGATGCTGGTGTTGCTGTTGTTGCTGCTGCTGCTGCTGTTGTCGCTGTAGCTGTTGTTGTGGGCGCTGTGAGCGTTGTTGGTGTCTCAATTGGCTTGTGGGGCACCAGGAACTTGTGTTGCTCATCGGAATGTTGCTGCGACTGTGTTGCTGCTGCTGCTGCTGTTGCTGCTGTTGCTGGCAACATTTCAGCTGGCACTGTGGGCGTGGCATTTAGTTTTTGCACCTGCAAATCGGCCGTTTGATACTCATTGTTGTTGGTCTCAGCAGCAACTGTTGCTGCGGCTGTTGCAACAACTATTGTTGCTGCTGCTGCTTTTCGACTCTTGGCCGTTGCCGGCCTGGCCTTGGCCTTGACCTTGGCCGGCTGCTTGCGCGCCTTTTTGGCCGGCGGCTCAACGCCAGCTGAGGTAGTTGACTGTGCTGGCAGCGTTGCTGCTGTCGTCGTCGCCAGCGACGCCAACACAACGCTGGCCGCACAATTCGCTTGTGCTAGCGGCTTCTTCGTCTCCGACTTGGAGCGCTTCTCGCTGGCCAGCGTCGGCTGCGGCGCCAGCAGCGGCGACGGTATGGCCGGCGCATACAGCCCAACGTTTGCCGTGCTGCGGCTGTTGTTGCTGCTGCTGCTGTTCAGCTCCGGATCACTGAAATAGCCACGCGTCAGCGTCGTATCCAAGCTGTCCAGCAGATGCAGTGCAGCAATCGCTTGCTTGCGCGGACGCGCACGCTTCGGGGAGGCGCTGGGCGAGCAACTGTTGGCCAAAGCCAATGTTGCTGCTGCTGCTGCTGCTGCTGCTGTTGTCTGGGTTGCTGCTGCCTCGTCAGTTGCTGTTGCTGCTGCTGTTGTCTGTGTTGCTGCTGCCGTTAGCGTGTGCTGCTGTTGTTGCTGCTGCTGTTCTAGCTGCTGCTGCTGCTGCTGCTGCTTGCGCTGCTGCAGTTGCTCGCGTCGCAAACGCTGCTGCCGCTGCGTGAGCAACATTTGGCGCCGCTTCACATATTTGGCCGGCGCACGGCCGTAGCGCCGCACAAACTTACGGCCCGGACACAGATATTTCTTTGGCTCCGCCTGCTTGATGAGACTCTTGTAGCTGTGGGGCTTTGACTTCTTGCCCTGCGTGGCCGAGGCAAGCAAATTGATGCGCTGCTTGGCAACACTGTTGCTGCTGCTGCTGCTGTTGTTGCTGGTGGTCGGCAATTCTTGCTGCTGCTGTTGCTGCTGCTGCTGCTCCTTATCCTGCTCCAGCTGCTCTGGCTTTTGCGTATCCAAGTCGAGCTCTGGCTCCGTTTTAATTGTGGGCTTCAGATCCGGCATTTTGCTGATATGTGTGTTGCATGTTGCCGCCGTTAAAGCTGCTGAGGCAGCGGCAACTGCTGCTGCTGCCACTAGCTCGTCGTGCTCGATTTTGATTTTGGTTTCCGCTTTGATTTCTGCTTTAAGTACAAAAGGCAATTGTGGTTCGGCCTCAGCTTGTTTGCTGAGAAGCTGTTGCTGTTCTTTGTGTTTCAGTTGCTGTTGCAGCAACTGTTGCTGCTGCTGCTGTTGCTGTTGTTGCTGCTGCTGCTGCTGCTGCGCCGCATAGACCATCTCCCTGGCCATGCTCTTGCCAATGCGGGCCTTACGGGGCATTACAACAGGAGGCGGCGGCGTGCTGCCCGTTAAATCATAGGATTCAATATCCTTTGGATGTTGCTGTTGCAACTGTTGCTGCTGTAATTGTTGCTGTTGCAATTGTTGCTGCTGCAATTGTTGTCGCTGCTGGTCGAGCTCATGCTCCTGCTCCTGCTCTTGCTCCTGCTCCTGCTCCTCCAGCAACTTGTCGTCGCTGGCACAGTAGCTCTCCGGCGGCGTTGGCGGCGGCATCACATGCGCCTCGTATTGCATTTTGGTCACTTGACACTCGGCGTCGCTCTTCAGCTCCGTTTTGACCAACATTTGGCATTGGGTGCCCATGTTGTTGGTGGTCGTTGTCGCCGACGTGGCAACGGAGGCAACTGTTGCTGTTGTATTCGTTGCAGCCGTTGCTGTCGGCGTTGTTGTTGTCATTGTTGTTGTATCTCTGCTTGTTGTCTTTGTCTTATCGTTGATGCCATTTTTAACTGGGCCTCTACTGGTAGTCAGCGCTGTTTCTGTTGCTGTTGCTGTTGTTGCTATTGCTGTCGTTGTTATCGCTGCTAAAGTATTGATGCTGCTGCTGCTGCTGCTGCTGCAGTTGCTGGAAGTCAAGCTGTTGTTGCTGTTGCTGCCATCGCTGCTCGGCATGCTGCCATGCACAGGCATATTGCTCTTGCTGCTGCTGCTGCTGTTGTTGTTGTTGTTGTTGCTGTTGTTGCTGCTGCTGCTGCTGTGGCTCGTAGCATTCAACAGCAAATTGTTGTTGCTGCTGCTGCTGCTGCTCGTCTTGTGCGTGGAACAATTGCTGCTGCTGTTGCTGTTGCTACCAATATGAGGCCCAGTATGGACGTTTTTTGGACACGATTGTTGCATTGGACACGGACACTGCGGCGGATATTCTGTAAAAGAATTTATTTCATATTACTAATAAATTCCAATTGGTTTCATGTTTATGTTAATGTTTCATATTTACAGCAACTATTGAAAATACCTTTCCAACTATGGCCTATTTGATGTGCTGCTAAATCTTTCGTTTTTCTTCTATTTTCTTGCATCAAAACAGCAAGCCAGAAATTCACTTAAATGAAATGTTGCTTGAAATTTGCATGCCTTGCTCTGCATATCTTATAGAATTGCATATGTATGTGTGTGTTTTTGCTTGCCTATTTGCCTACCTACTTGCCTATTTGCCTACCTACTTGCCCATGTGAGTGTGTGTGTGTGAGTTGGGTCCGCATTTCTACTTGCACCCTTGCGCCGAGCATTCGAGCTTATTAAGTTTGTCACTAGCTTCGGCCTCACTCAAGCGCAGTTTGCATAGCAAAGTCGTGCAGGGTGTTTAGTGTCCTGCATGCGGGCGCATTAGATTTTGCTATTTCGGGTGCTTAGTAATTTCATTAGAATATGAATAAGCAACAACTGCCTGCGCTCCAATTGGCTGATCGCGTTTTTCGCCAGCAAAGAACCGTTGAACGGTTGAAGAGGGTTTGACAGCGACGCTGTTCTTGAGTGTGAGTCGACATATTGCAAAGACGATTTGAAGAAGATGGGAGGCAGTTGTAATTGAGAGTGTCTATTATCGACATTGGCGCCATTCGAGACCGAATATTCAATATTATCGATAGTATCGCTTTTTTTATTGCTTATTGGCATCACAAGCATTCGATTTTTGAAAATATATGGAGCTACAGTTTGGCAAGAAACACTTTACACACTGAAAAAAAAAATTTTTTTTGACTTTAGATGCAAAAATAATAGGCTTTTATCAAAATAATTGACTTTTTTTTGCTAAGATATTTAATAATCATTTTCGAGTTAAATAAAAAAAGGAGGGCCAAACTTAAAATGTTTGTATCTCAATCTTATTTACCTATTTTGCAGCTCTAACTTACGACGAATTTTCTAACTGGAAATATTAAATTTTAATTCACCCATATAAAACTAGTTATTGTAATTGTTTGCCTGCCCCACAGCTACATTGACATTTCCAATTCCAATTGGGCACCTTCCATTCCAATCAGTTTTTAATGTTTCTATATAGATCTAGCGTATGGAGAGCATCTCTCATCAAGTAGCGCCTGCATCGTCTCTGGGTTTAATTTATATTCCGATTGGGTTTGGGCCTTTCCTATTAGATTCTTTTCTGTGAGTTGTCTCCTTTAATATATATACTTATGTATATGTATGTACTTTTATTTTTCTGCTCGAATTATCGATTATTTATTCCTTCGCCTATATAGACCTACATATCTACACTAGAATAATTTAATTATCTACAACTACCTACACTGCCAACATTTCCAATTCCAATTGGACACCTTCCATACCAATCAGTGTTACTGTTTCTACATTCTAGCATATGGAGAGCAACTCTAATCAATCTCTGGGTATCTCTGTGCATCTGTGGATTGGTTAGGTGGCAAGAACCATACTTTTCCTTACCCATATACGGACCCTGCAGGCCGCGCGTGTAGCACTGGCCGGCGGCGCTGCCGCCTCCTGGACTGTAGCCGGCGTAGTAGCTGGGCGGTCCCGGATAGTGTTCCAGGTGCTGTTGGTGCTGGTGGGCGGGCACCAGCTGGGTGCCGGCCGGGGCGGGCGTGGCACCGGCTGCTGCTGCTGCAGCTGCGGCGGCGGCGGCAGCTGCTGCCGCTGCGGCTATCGAGACCGGCTGCTGCTGTTGCTGCTGCTGCTGCTGCGGCGGCGGCTGGGGCACACCTTGAGGCGGCGGCGGCGGCGGTTGCTGTTCGTATAGCTCCGGCGGCGGCGGATGCGGCGGCCCAGCGTGCTGATAATATGGATAGCGTCGATAGGCGCCCGGCGGCGGCGGTGGCGGCGGATGGGCAGCCGGATGTGTGGGCGGCGGCGGGCCGCTCTGATAGACCTTGCTAGAGAAGTACGGCTGATAGGCGGGCGGCGAATAGCACATGACCTCGCCCGGATACGGTGAATAATAGTTGGGCGGATATGCCGTCGAGTAGTGCATCTGGGCCGCGTGCATAGAGCGTGGATATGGCACGCCCGGATGACCGGCAGCGGCTGCTGCAGCAGCCGCCACGGCGCTGGCGCCCGGATATGGCTGCGGCTGTTGCGGCTGCTGTTGTTGCTGTTGAAGCTGCTGTTGCTGCTGCTGCTGCTGCTGTTGCTGCTGCTGTTGTTGCTGCTGCTGCTGTTGCTGGTGAGCTGCTGCTGCTGCTGCCGCTGCTGCTGCAGCTGCTGCTGCTGCTGCTGACGATTCCTGCTGCGCTTGAGACTGAGTCTGTGTGGCGTTTGTTGTATTTGTTGGCGATTCGTCCTCGCTTAGCTTCTTGATTGGCTGTGGCACGCCACCTCCTGCTGCTGCTGGTGCTGCTGTTGTTGGTGTTGTTGCTGCTGCTGCTGCAGCTGCTGCGGCCGCCGCTGCTGCTGCCGCTGCCTGAGCGGCTGCTGCGGTTGTGGCTGACGGTGGCGGTGGCGCAATGACATGCGGCGAGATCAGCGGACCCGCCGGCTGATAATAACCTGCAATAAGCCAACGAAAAAAAAAAACAACAGAAATCAGTAAAATTTCATATTAGTATTTTATTTTTTGCGTAGCAGCTGGAGCCAAGTGAAATGCGGCAACCAAGCATAAAGTGAAAGTTGGCTGGTTGGTTGGCCAAAAAAAAAACAAAAAAAAACCAAAAATAAAAGCGGCTAACAAAACTAGTTAAGCCAGCCGCTTGGCCACACGGAGCAGCACGAGCCGGTCGTGCAACAATCTTAGCCTAGCATAATACCCAGCACCTGCCCCTAACCCATCACCCACTAACTAACACCCCCCCCCCCTACCCCTTGCCCCGCCCACCCTGTGTACCTCTTCCCAGCATGTGGGCCGCATACAAAATGTCGCGAAAATGATGCGCCGCATGCTGCTGCAGAAACGTAAACGATTCCGCAATGTTGGCCGCCAGCGCAGCAGCGGCTGCTGCCTCATCCACATTGGCGGGCAGCGTTGGCATCGTTACAGGCATCGTTGGCATCGTGGGCATTGCGGACATTGCGGGCATCGTGGGCATCGTGGGCATCGTGGGCATCGCTGCCATGGCAGCCAGCGGCGACAGCGCCGATGACGATGACGATGACATTGTGGAGCGTTCCGTTTCGCAGGTGCCGCTGCTGCTGGTGCTGCCGACGCTGCTGCAGCGCTGCTGCAAGTGGTGCTGCTGCTGTAAGTGGTGCTGCTGCTGCAGCTGTAGGTATTGCTGCTGCTGCTGTTGCGCAACTGTTGGCGGCGATATGCGCAGCGTTTTGAAGAGCTCGCCGGACAGCGGCAGCAGCGTTGGTGACTTTTTTGTGGTCTCTTTTAGGCGCATGGCGGTTGGGTTTTTTTTTTTATTCCTTTTTTATTATTATTGAAATAATTTTATTTATTTTTTTTTTGTATATGATTTTAATTTTATAAATTTTTATTAATTGTATATATATATAATTATTTTTATATATATTTTTATTGTTTATAATTTATTTTGTTTATTTTATTATACTTCTGTTTCTTCTGGTTTTTGTTTATTTTACAATTTTTATTTTTTTTAGTTTATTTTATTATTATATTTATGATTTTAATTTTAAAAATAATTTTTATATTATATTATTTTTTTAGTTTTTTTATTGCCTAATATTGCTTAATATTTATTTTTATACTTTTTAAAAATTTATTTATTTATTTTTGTTATTTTATTTTTTTTATACTTTAATTATTTTTATTTATTTTTTTTTTTCTTTATTTGTTTTTTTATAAATTTTAATATTTTTAATTTTCTTTTATAATTTTTTATTTATTTAATTTTTGTTGGGTTTTTGTATTATTAATTATTGTTTTTCTTATTATTATTTATTACACTAATTTGTTTTTATTTTACTTTTAATTGTCGTATTAAAAATATATATGTTTGTTTGTATATATATTTGTATATATGTATAATAATTTGTGTATATAAATGTTATTTACTGTTTTGTATATATAGGTATGTATGTATGTATTTATGTACGTTTATAATGTCAACAAGGAAGTTTCATTGTTAAGGCAACTATTTCGTTACGATTCTGTTTCGATACATTTGCATTTGATTTTGCTTTTCATTTGTTTTCATATTTCCATTTTTTATTTGCTATAAAAATAAATAGATATACATATATATATATTGCATATATAAATATATAATACACAGACACAATTTCATTTTGGTAAGTAGAACACAAGGCGAACGGCTCGTAAAACTTGCAACAAGGTTGTAAAATATTTGATTTGGTTTCGTTCTATTTTTCGTTTTCGAATATTTTTCGCGTATTTTTTTTTTGTTTTTGTTTGTGTTTTTTATTTATTTTTTGTGGAGTTCAATATTTGAGTTAAGTTCGGGTTTTTAAGGCGCGTTTAAAGTATTGTTGTGTTGCTCAAACATTTAAAGCTAGCCCCAACTTTTAGCCCCATTGTAAGCACAGGTGGCAGGAGTGCAAAAGTCCCCTGCTTGTTAAATAGTTGATCAACCTGGGCGCCACCGAAGGGTGTTCCGTTGTCGGTTGCACACTCGTAAATACATTCAAGCATTGTGGGTAAGCCACCGACAGGTGGCGCCAACCGACGTGCGGCTGACTGCAGTCCTATAATAGCTAGCCATATATAAATCCATATTGTACATAAATACTACATATGTGTGTGTGTATGTGTGCGTGCACGTGCGCGTGCATGTGTCTATATTTGTATTTGTCCCATTGACTGGCTTCACACACACATGCATATGGTAATGCAGCAGCAGCAAAAACAAACAGTTGTCGACTTTTCTACTCTCTTGCGCTCTTATGTTTAGCGCTCTCTGCACGGAAAAATCGAGAAGCCAAATATACAAGCACACGCACAGCAAACACACACATACACACACACACACATACACTCGGAGCCGGCAGAACTTCACAGCAAAAAACAGCAAAAAAGAAACAAGAAAATGTCTGGGCTGCTAGGCGTGAACATTGACAACATGCGAGCATCGCACAGTGGAAAAAGACTTCCAATTCCCAAGTGCAATAAATTTTGCATTGAAATTGTCAATTTAATTAAGTAACTTTCGTTAATGGCGATCAAGCATTTCTACTTATAAATGAGCAGTATTAATACTTTAATGATTATTCAAATAACAATTATAATAATATTAACAATTTATTTCGCAAGTACTAATACAGTCAATTTTTTTTAGTTATTCCCCATTTGAAAGTCATTTAGACATTTTAAACTATTAAATGAATATGTAGATATTTATTTGTAGCACAGCAACTTGATAACGGCCCAGGTTTCTTTGTTCACAATGACTGCATTTTGTTGGCATTTCCTCCAATGTGCAATGGCAACGACTGCGGCAGAGGCAGCGGCAGAGGCAGCATGTTTAAAAGCACGTAGACAAACGCAGCCAGAAGTGGCGGCAACAATAAAAACTAATAGATAAAAGAACACAACAAAAACAAAACGAAGCAAGGAAACCGACAACGCATCACCGTTCTGCGTACACTCACAATATTTGGTTCTCAGCGCTGTTCGCTTTGTGCTACTCCCACGGCTCGGCTGTCTGCGCTCTGACGTCACACGACAACTATGAATTTTCAAATTACAATGATGCGCTGCCTGTTGAAGCTGATGATGACGTTCTGTCAACAGCAACAACACCCGCCTTCTCCCGCACCGCCCTGCCCCGCCCTACGTTTTGTTGATACGACACATAAACATACAAACATACAGGCAGGTATTTATATATAGCTTTTGACATTCGGAAATACATTTACTCAGCTCATAAGCTCCAAAGGGCACTGAAGCAAGAAACCCAGTGGCGACGACCTAAATGAGGTTGGTAGAAATAATGCATGAATTACGAGACGTAAAGTAATGCATTACCTATGAGATTTTTTTTCAGCGCATTTGTAATGGTCAAAATAAAAACGACTACTCGTACGAAAGAATCGAGCTGTTGTCAACTTCGGTTTTGTATGCCCCTTCCCCTCTAATCAACAAACGATTTTCGTCGTTCGTTGCGTCTGTCGAATTTCGTTTTGGATTTTACCGATTTGTGTGTGGCACGCGTTCTTCTTTCGTTTGGTTTTTTGTCTATGCCTATTCCTTTTGTGTGTATAGTGTTAATGAGTGTAAATACAAGTGCATAATTGCATACATATGTGTGATGACTTCTGTTTTCGTTTTACTCGCCGCGACGCGTCATTTTTCTGATTCTATCGAACCGCGTGGACGTGATTTTAAAGGAAAGTAAATATTTCGCAGTAAGTTTTAAATATAAATGAAATTAGCTTGTTGCATTAAATTAATAATATAGTAATAAAAAATTAAAAATGTTTAATTAACAGATGCTATTAAAACCGAAGGTTGGACGAAGAAGAGCTACATACATCGGAACGATCAGGAACTGATTTCGGGTTCACAAGGGTCGGCTGGCAAAGCAAAAATTTGATTTAAAAAAACCAAAAATAATTAATTATAATATAAATAAATAAATGTAAGAACTTAAATTAATTTAGATAATTTAGATTTAAAAATTTAAATAAAAATAAATATATAATTATAAATTTTAATAAAAAATACTTCATTACTGAATCGTTTCTAGTAATCAATTATTTCCCCAATTACATTACATTAAGAAGTAAGCCATTTTATATAGTGGGAAAATGGGTTGCAGGTATATTGTGTTGTAATGCACGTACATTATTTACCCATAAGCGATTTTGAAATTGTATGATGCGTTTTCTTCAGGCTGCGGAATTTCTGCATTACAATATTTAAAAAGTATACGCATGGGTAATGGAGAGCCGAAGGAAACTTCGTCACGGCCTTACTTTCTGCATTACAAAATTCAATATTTTCATGCACCCGGGAGAAAAAGCGGCCATTCCTTAAAAAAGTAAGGCAGCTTGTAATCGGTTATTTCATGCACACAGGCGAGAAGTAATGCATGAGTAATGGATGTTATAATGCACATTTCCGCCACTGGGAAAGTAACGCAAAAGAGGAGTGAGAGCGTAAAAGCGTGAGAGTATGAGAGTGCTGTGTGCATACGCATGCAGACACATAGAACAGAATGAGAGAGACAGAGAGAGAGAGAGAGAAAGAGAGAAAGCAGGCAAACGAAAACTTTGAGCGAGTCACTCGCTTATGCTGACAGCTGTGTGGGGAGTTACAACAGTAGCCGAGCAGACTGAGTGGAATGTGGGAGGTGATGGTGATGGTGGTGGTGGGGAAGTGGTTGTAGCAGTTGAGTGCCGCTGTCAGGTGTTATTATTTAATGTCGGCGCCTGTCAAATGCAACAAAATTGTTTAAGACGCAAATAGAAAAACAATTTGTCAAAGCTTGCACTTGACCTACAACAGACAGAGTGAGACGGGAGAGAGAGAGGGAGAGTTAGAAGTTGAGTTTAAAAGAGCGTAAGCATTTTTCCAATAAGAATTTCGTATACGCAGGTGACATTCTTATTGAAAATTCGTATATGTTATTTAAGCTACGATTTTAAGTTCTCCACTTGAGTTTTTAAACATATTATATTCTTCATATTATATACGAGCCCATTAAGTTTTCCTTTGATCTAGTTTTAGATGTAATCTTTGCTGCATTCATAAAATAAGCGAAGCAAAATACCTTGAACACCTTTTCAATTAAAGCTAAAGCCGTGTGCACAGTTTAAGCCTTTAAATCGTTTTCTTTACGCTTGATGCTAACCCAGTTAGTTATCGCTAATGGGCCGATTATGAATCACGTGAGAACTACCATAATGAAAATGTAATGAAAGCAAACACTCGAGGCGGCAACACATGTAAGACACCTTTAGCATGGACCAAGGCTAAACGCTGTGGGAGGGGAGCCAGGGGGAGGGGCAATTAGCTAGCGACGACTAAGCCAATTAAGAGGCATGTTTGGGGCGCAAGGGCCGCCACTCGTTGGCATAACAACCAAAGTGAATAATTACGCACAATTAAATGCACGCAAAAAACGTGACACGCCCCCTCTTTGGGCAGCACCAGCTGTTGCACCTGTTGCATCAATGGGCAGCATCAGCAGCAGCAGCAGCATCGTGTGAAAGCCACCGCCTTTTGTTGCATCCATGCTGCGTTCCTGCCGCTTGTTGCACTGTTGCACAGTTGCACGGCAACAACTTTCTCCTTTCACAGCCATCGAGCGACAAGCATTGGAATTTATAGCAAGCATCGATCGATCGCTGCTGGGTGAAAGGTAAAAAATATATATATATGTATATATATAAAAAAGAAAAAAAGTAAAAGAAGGTGCTTCAGCAAACGCTGGCTGCAATCGCTGCAAACGATCTTAATCGAGGCACTGCGCACTGAAATACCCATCGATTGGGAGCCTGGCCCCTAAGATAATAGAAAAACTCAATTATCATCCGGAAAGAGTTAAGAGTTACAGTTATTGTTACAGTTATGGTAAATCAAAAGTTTCTGATGAAAATTGATTGTATTTATGAATATTTGACATCATAATATAAATGATATATGTATATAGTTATACATGTTGTAGTTGATTCAGTGATATCTCAAGATTTTCCTCTTCTAAATATCCTCAAAATCGGATATAAATATGATAACAAATACAAACATATATGCATGTAAATATTCATATACATATATGCCAAGCCCAAAATACTATGATATACTATGATGCTGTGATTTCTGATATGATAAACAATAGCTAAAGATTGTATATTGAAGAATGAATGATCTTTATGGGTATGCAAACATATATGCATACATATTTGCCATTTTCTGATATGAGAAACAATAGCCAAAGATCGTATCTTTAAGATCGTTTTGTAACAATCTTAAAATGTATTCAAGTAATACTTCAAATATCTAATAAAATGACCGAAATAAAGACAATGATAAACAAGGATATATAGATATATCAAATATACATACATATATGTTTACACATATATTTGTTTATTTATATTTTTTTTTTATATTCTAAAATTTCCTATAGCGAGCACCACTATTTTTATGAATAACCAACTTTAAATGCGTATCTCAAAAATCGTCAGAAACCAAAAAATGAATTCTGACTGAGAGTAACGGGAGTTTTTCGCAATTCTCTTCTGTGCATTCGTTTCCAAGCAAAAAAGTGGACAAATCTTGATTTATGAACGGAAGTAATACCGTTTCATTTGGTTAAAGTTTCGTATAGTGCAACACTACTTTTTTTTAATATATGTATCTATATGCAGATTTATATATATAGATGTATGTATGTACATATGTATACAATCTATACATATCACATGATCAATATCAATATATATTAAACAAGAAAAAATCATACTCAATTCCAACTAGTGCTTAAATAATCTAAAGAAACTCAAGTATCATGTAGGATTTATATGATAATGAGATATATCAAAATAATACCAAAATATATATGTACCCAGTTCTTAGCTCTGCTTGAGAAATTTGCATATATGTAAATATTGGAATACTTAATAAATTTCTTAGCAACAATAAAGTAAACTAATTAAAGTTTTTTCAATTTCTTTTTTTCTGCTTTTTTTTTTGCCTGCTCTAAGAAGATATTACACATCAGTTGGCACTGTGAATTTCTTAAGCAAATTAGGCAGCACACAATGAGCAGCAGCAACTGTAATAACAACAACAACAACAACAACCAGCAAGAACAATAATAATGGCAACAACAACAATCATTATAAGAACATCAGCAATTCATAAAGAAGATAAATGAACGGAAGCCACATTCAAAGGAGGCCTTGTTGAGTGAGCAAAGCGGGGTCGACTTGGAGATACCCTCGAATATATGTATATACAAATACATAGTTATCATTCAGCATAAATACATAGATATGTATTTATGTATATATATAGATATTTATCAGTAAATTTTGTCCTCAAATTTGAATGCTCATTCACACTACTATTTTTATGAATACGAACAGTAATTTACATTATGTATGAAAATTTCTTATTTAAGGGCGTGGCAAATGGGAAAAACTATAAAAGATAGCATTGCCATGTTTTTCAGTCGGTTTATTGTTGACCCGTTCTATCGAGCTCTCAATTTCGATTGCATAAAATGATCGATATATCGATAATATCGATATTTGATTACATTTGGTTGTTTATAAATTGAAAACGAGTATTATGCAGACGATTTCGAACAACTGCAATAATTTTTACTTGTTATAAGAGGCATTAATTTCTATTTGGACTTTTAGTTATTGGGTTTATATCCTATATATAGGATATATTAAATAAAAATTTTGAGGACATTGTCTAGTTAAAACAGTTGAATGAGCATTCATTGTAGAATAAATCTCTCTCTATATACATATAGTATATCACTGGACTCTCATTGCTATGTCAATTTAAGTTAACTTGAACCATACACATACATATATACACACACTCTCCAATTGTCACCTGTTACACACACACACACACACACACACACACTCCAACTAATCTACCCCTCTTGCCAAATTTCAACTAATTACAGGGTATTCTAGTAGCACCAGCAGAAGAACAAAAGACAGGAATATGGCCTAAACTCAGCTTATAAGCAAGCAGCAGTAACAGCAGGCGCTACCACCACACGCCTCCTTTTGCCCCCCTGCCCCCCTGCTCCTCTGCTCCTCTGCTACTCTGCTCCTCGGCCTGGTCGAGCAACTTGGCTTGGACGCTGGCGTGCAGTCAACAGTAAAAGTCAAATATTGTAATTATGCAAAATACATAATTTACTTTGAATTAACAGCTGAAAAACGAAGGAAACGCAAAAAAAAGAAAAGAGAGAAAAAAAAACACAGACAGAAGACACAGAAACCGAAAAAAAAGTGGCATAAGCAACGAGACGAGGCAAAGGAATTGCGGCATGAAATGATATTGAAATCGAGCAAGCGATAAGCGGCAGCTGGGACGCAGGCGGTGGCATGGGGCATGCGGCATGCGGCATGCGGCATGCGGCATGAGGCATGAGGCATGAGGCATGGGGCATGAGCAACTGGCAAAGGCGTTGCCCAAATGCCGCTCGAGAAACTGAAATGAAATTCAATTAAATTGCAAGCGGGCCGACCGCAACGCTCCGCCGGTCAACAGGTAAGCAGAGCCTAACACACAGGTAACAAATATACATAAAGGTGAGTGCCATCCGTCTGCTTCACTTGCGGTTTTTCGGCTCCTGCTGTGCGCGAGTGTCTCAATGTATGTGTGTGTGTGTGTGTGTGTGTGTGTGTGTGTGTGTGTGTGTGTGTGTGTGTGTGTGAGCGAGTGTATGTGTTTGTTGTGGCACCTGCCACAAGCCAACAACATTGTCAGCTGTGTTGCCGGCTGACAACATGTGCGAGGAACGGGCGTTCATAGCCCGCAGTCAAATATATCAGCGGCAGCATCATCATCATCATTATCATCCGCCAGCTGCGATTGAGGTAACCAAAAAAAAAAAAAAAAGGAAGTAGGATGGAACCAAAAAACAACACATCGGCTATGAAATACCCTTACTCAAAGCACTTTGCCCTAAGGCAAGACTTTTAATCAAATTTACGAGCGATTATAGCTGAGATAAAGGCAACTAAGGCAATTAAGTAGTTCATCAAAAGAGTTCGATTCAAGGCAGTTCGCAGGTGGGATTACAGGTGAAGGAGCAGAATATAGGACTATAGGAATAGGAAACTATATAGTCCAACTTTTGAGTAGAAAACTAGAAGAACATTTGTAAACGTTTGATAAGAGAGCATGTAACTTTGAGAACATTTATAAAAATTAAATTTAGGTGTACCCTATATAGGAAGCATTGAAAAAGTTCAATATATACAGGACTGTCCATATTCGACGGACCCATCGGAGGTTGCCCATATTCAACGGACCTGTTTTTTTTAATTAGAAAAAACACAATTTTTTTTTGTTGATATATTACATTTACATCTTGAGCCCTATATATATTATATTATATTTTCTTCAACATTAACAGCATTGTTAGGTTAGTAACAGTATGTTGAATATGTAAAAAATATCTCTGCCTTTAAAATCTCAAATGTGATATTTCAAAATGTATTTAAAAACTTACATGTGTAAGTATTGTATAATTCGAACTCTTTTGTTTACTAAATCCCGTTTGGGTCTATGTAACTTATAAGCTATAGAAAGTATTAGGCCTATGGAACGTTTAGATTAAAGCTAATAAGTTGAGTATATAAAATTAAGCACGAAAAGTAATTAATCAAAAGTTTAGATAGTTATTAAAGTATATATGACATACGGGTTCAGTGAGGTGTACTCGTATACTCATATAACTCGGGTCCAAACAAAAAGAAGAGAAATAATGGAACTTTTAAGCTCTACAAGACTAAAATATTTAGAACAAACATTTTTAAATTTTATTTACAAAAAGCAACAAAGTTTGAATAAAATAATTCACATTGAAGTTAATTTGACGAAATAAGTGAATGAATGAAAACTGAAACACATATATATCGATTGAATGGATCGATTACTTATCGCTACGGGCCATATAAATTGAAAACTTTTCGGTGCAATCAAGTTGGCTAAAAGGCAATTTGCGCGCAGACTTAATGTACTTCAATAAAACATGTAGAAGAGCGTGAGATACTTTTCTAGATGCTTTTTGCTGTTTTTCGCTTCTTTTCTTTTTCATCTTTCAACAAATTCATTTGGCAATCGGAATCAAATGTAATCGCAATCATGATAAACGGTTTTCCTTTCTGCCAGCCAGGGAGCATGGAGCAACTGCCCTCCAAAATAAAATGATTGCAGACAGGTGCAAATTTGTTGGCCAAAATAAAAAAAACAAGAAAAAGAAACAATTTGCCAAATGAGTGAAGCATTGAAAAATGTGAAGGAAATAAAACAGTTTAGTGCAGAAGAAGGAGGGAGATGAGCCAATGAGAGGAGCTAAAGTGATATACACACATACATATATATATGCACATATATACATATGTATATTTGTATGAATGGCTGGGCATAGCTGAAATGAACAGTTGTGCCGCCGCGATGTACAAAGATAAGGAACGAGAGATAATTTATATACACACACTTATACACACATACAATAATAATAATAACAACAACAATAACATCAAGTAGAAGAACGTAACGAAAAGGTACATCAAGTATGAACAACAATAACACCAACAACAACAACAACAACACTGAGAGACAGAAGACGCAGAAATATTGTTACGTTGACCAAAATACTCACACAGCTGCTCTTAGTGCTGCTCTGCTTCTTCTTCTGCTCTGCTCTGCTCTCACTCTCCCACTGTCTATCTTTCTTTTTGCCTTTGCCCCACACACACACACACACACGCACTAGCGCTCAGACGCGCGCCCACTCACTCATTTGCTTGCACTTACTTAAGTGTCCTACGCTGCTCTCACTCGCTCACTCACTCATTTACTCTCTCCGCCTCACTTGCATTTCACATCTACTGTAAGCCCACTCTTCTACAAAGCTTGCTCTCTTTTCGTTTCTTTTTATTTTTTGGTTTTCTAAGAGTTTAATTTTTTGTTATTTTCTTTTTCACACACGCGATTTTTCACTGTTTTTTTTTTTTTTGGTGTTTGTTTTTGATTTTTGCTGTTGTTGTTTTTTCGGAATTTTTAATTTTATTTACTTAAGTTTTTAAACTGCAAAAGTAGTAAAAGAGATTGCATGATTTGTCTGTGTGTGTGTGTGTTTTAGGGTGTGTGTGTGTGTGTGCCTTGTAGGCTAGCTAAACAGCCACACGCGAAAAAAAGAGAAGCAAATAAAACGCAAAATAGATTTGGATCGTTGCGCATGCGCGACTAGGCGATGCCCTGTAGACAACTAAACTTATATATAAAATTATAAATGAGAAATATTCAAAATAAATAATTATTAAACAGCCCATATCAACTAGCCTGCTTCGAACATGACCTATTTTCTGTGTACAGGGTATCTATAAAATGTTGCCCATTTTAATGCGCGCTTTTTATTGCCTTTAGTTTGCTGCTGCTGTTGTTGTTGTTGTTGCTGCTGTTTTAAAAAGTTATTGCTGCCCGTTTATGGCTCATATTTATTCATTAGCTTCGTTGTCGCTTTTAGTTATTTCATTGGATTTGAACTATGCCAAAACAAGAAGAAGACGAACAGCAGCAACAACAGCAACAACTGCCAGAGCGAAAACCTGGATAAAATCAAATACAAGGTGTCGTTGCCTTAACATGGTCTAAAAAAGTCAATCCGCTCAAAATCAAAACAGCCTGCCAATCAAATTAACACATTCCAATTAGCATTTTGCGGCCAAGCACACACACACACGCACAGAGACAGGCAAACACACACACACACCTGCACACTTAATTGAATTGATGCAAAGTTTAGGCCAAGTTGCTCAAGAGATTCGATTTGGCTTGACAACAACTTTTCGACAGAAACCTTAAAAGTTTATGCAAAAAAAAAAAAAAAACACAAATTGAAAGCTGTCAAAGCTAGCCAGTTATATGCATATGTATATACATATTTCTATATATATCAATAAAGATATATATTACTAAATATGCAAAGTAGGCCTAAAATAAATTAGTTTTACTTTCATTTATGTAAATTTTAAATATAAATTCCTAACTTTAAGCATTAAAAACGTTGTTGAAAATCGTTGAATATTCTGAAATATTTAATCACATTTCCTAATAAATCGAAAACAAATTTTTAAGCAAAGTCAGCTAAGCACTATGCACAGTATATCTGAAATGTCCTCGCACAGCAAACATAATAGATATATATACAAGATGTACAAATTCCAAAATTGCATGAAATATAGCTCTATGTAAGAGATATTATTTAATAACGGGAATAGCAATTGATGATCTAAAACCAATTTAAGCTTTTGTTTCCATAGGGAGACCTACGAAAATTTTTCGCGTCTCTAACTCTCATAGATGCTGAGATCAAGACGTTTATGATGTAATTTAGCTAAAGTCTGAAGATGTCATCTCTATTTGATTGATTAACTTAGAGTCATATTATAGGTTATTTCTATTATACACTATATATATTATATAATACACGCGCGCCTAATCGTGTTGAACACAATTAACTACAAGTTGATCTAATTTGCATTCATAATTAATGCGTCCATATATATCTACATAGTATATATACATATATGTATATTTATATATACATCTGCATATAGAGCCAATGCAGCTAAGCTGTTGAATGCATTTTTATAAAGTGGCGAAATTTGTATTTCGTCAATTGCGAAAATTTCCGAGCTTTTATCTAAACATGAGCTATCACAAAAAATATATTTAAAAAATAAATAAATTAGATTAAGAATAATAATAGAACAATTTTTTGTAGATTTTTTTTTTTTTAATAAAAAAAAACTATTATTGATTTCATTCAATTGCATTATTCATTTATGATTCACTTAATTGTGAAATTCAAATGGAACAAAGACAAATAAGAATTGAGCAAAAAAAGTGGGCCTAGTAAATACAAACAATACTTTTGCCTACTACTGAGCAAGTATGCAAAAAAGATAGATAGAAATGGTAAACTTAAACATGAAATAAATCTATAAAGTAAGCATAATAAGTAGACCAAAGGCTTAGGCGACAAAGATTTGTGAAAGAGTGGAGTCTGGAAATATTTCAAGAAATATGTCAAGGGAATTTCTTAGTAGATAGTCAAAAAAGTCGAAGAAGGGGAAGAGGATAATCCAAAGATATATGGAACTAAAAGCAACATTGAAGAAGTCTGACAAGTAAATAGATCAACGAATGTTGAATAAAGTATACTATGTCAAGACAATAAATAATATCTCGAAACTAAGGCTCTATGGATAACCTTTTATTCTATAAGAAAATAGCACAAGATATGATGACTATGGAGTAGTGGATCTAATCTAAGTTGAATTGGGGCATAGAGCCTGAATACTGACAAATAATATATTCCCATCGGCTTTGTGATATTTTATGGAAATCTGCTTTATTTCGGCTATATATGTATTTCAATTGTTTAAGTTGTCTTGAAGTTGAATCTTGTACTTTGTAACTCGTTTTTTAAATCAATTAAAAAATGTATAAATACAAAAATTAATTAATAAATAAAAAAAATAGTAAAAAAGAAATAAATAAAAAATAATAATAAATATTAAAAAATTAAAAAAAAATGAAAAAAAACTTTAGATAAACGTCAAAGGAATACTAATAACAAACTAAGATGTGAGCTTTGACAAAGTGCTTAAAGAACCATTCGAGGCAGCAGATCAATCGAGTAGGCTTAAAGGCTGAGGTCAAGGAAGCAAGTCTTAGGGATAGGCCAAAATATACAAACCTATGATTAGCCCAAGGAAATATATAAAGAATCAAAGTAATAGGCCGAAGGACTTAGTCAACAAATAAAGTCAAACGAATTGGTCCATCAAGTAAGCCCAGAGCCTATTTGGAAAATGATAGAACAAGGAAAGTACCCGATAAACGTGAGACAACAAAGAAAGCGTAAGTAGAAGAGCCTAAATGTTAATAAGACCAAGACAAGTTCTGATCAGATTAGTTTGAATTTATAATAAAAAGAAACCTTTTGCTTTTAACCATTTACAAATTGACTTTTACTTCCATCGATTAACAAGCTAAGAAGTTGAGCCTACCTAAAAACCATCCCAACTTCATTACGAACAGGTCAGACTCTATATGGCCTGACCTGAGAGTATAGAGAATCTCTATATGGTCTGACCTGGCTATATGACGCTATATGACTGTCTATGACGACTGGGGGCAACTATTTATGCGCATGTAGACATAAAATTTGGCACTTCTTTCAGCTGCTGCTGCTTCTTCATCAGTTTTTCTTTTTTTTTTTTGCTAGTTTTTTAGTTTAAATAGAAAAAAACGCTGCGCAAGGTTATTTTATTTATTTTTTATGATTTTTTTCAAAATGCGAAACACGCGATTTTTTTTTGTTTTTTTTTTTTTTTTGTTTTATGATTTTTTATTTGTTTTGTTTTGTTTTTTTTTTTTTTTTGGCTATTTTATGGGCCAGCTAAAAGCATCAGCAGCAGCAACAACAACAAAAACCCGCAAAGGAAAACTATGTAAGAAAATACAAATGGCAAAAAAATGGAAAAACAAAAGTTGAAGAAAATTATAGTAATAATAATAATAATAACAAAAGTACAAACATTTAAAAAAGGGCAATCCAAAGTTAATCCACATGGTAAAATGTTCGTGCATTGTTGGGCGGGGCAAACAAAAATTTTGATTGCTGTTGCAAGTTGTTGTATTGTTATAGTTGTTGTTGTTGTTTAGGTTGTTTAGGTTGTTGTTGCTGTTGCTGTTAGTTGTTTGTTGCGCACACGTTTTGATTGAAGTTTTTCTTTGTTATGCTTTGCTTTGCTTTGCTTGCTTGTGTTTTGTTTTGATTTGTTTTGTTATGTTTATCACATGTTGCAGTTGCTTAAGCTGCTTTGTTGTTGTTGTTGTCACTTGAGTGATTCGACAGCCAAATATACTTAGTTCTCTCTCTCTCTCTCTCTCTCTATCTCTCTCTGTACAATAAACAAACAGCATTACTTTGAGTTACTTTTTGATAGCTTGCAACAGGCGCCACACTTTTGGTTGTTGTGTTTAGAACTTAAGTGGAATGCGCTGCTCAAACTGTGCTGCACCGCTGACTGTTCAACTGCTGGCTAACAACAGCTGTTGCCAGTCTATATATAGATGCATACATATATGTATATTTGACTAGATCTTTCACACCCCCGAAAAGTACAGCAAAATTGAGTAACGAGACAGCAGACGCCAATGCCTGAAGTCTCAAGTCTGGCGACAATTTAATACATAAATCAAATTTAGGCTGTCAATCTCCTGTCAAATGTATCTGCAGTTGTATCTGTATCTTTATAATTTTGTATCTTTATCTCTTTATATACAGAAGTATATTTGTATAAATTTGTATCTGTGCGCCTTTGTATCTATGTATCTTTCTATCTTTGTATCCCTGTATCTTTTTGTTTGTATGTCTGTATCTTTGCATCTACATATTTTTGTATTTTTGTAATTTTGTATTTTTGTATTTTTGTATTTTTGTATCTATGTATCTATGTATCTATGTATCTATGTATCTATGTATCTATGTATCTATGTATCTATGTATCTATGTATCTATGTATCTATGTATCTATGTATCTATGTATCTATGTATCTATGTATCTATGTATCTATGTATCTATGTATCTATGTATCTATGTATCTATGTATCTATGTATCTATGTATCTATGTATCTATGTATCTATGTATCTATGTATCTATGTATCTATGTATCTATGTATCTATGTATCTATGTATCTATGTATCTATGTATCTATGTATCTATGTATCTATGTATCTATGTATCTATGTATCTATGTATCTATGTATCTATGTATCTATGTATCTATGTATCTATGTATCTGTATCTGTATCTGTATCTGTATCTGTATCTGTATCTGTATCTATATCCATATCTGTATCTGTATCTATAGCTTTATCCATATGTGTATTTGTATCTATAGCACTGCATTTGTATCTTTTGGGGCAAGTTCATCAGATAACTACTCGTATATAGCAGATTCTATATTCACTCACATATACTATAAAGCTGAACGAAATTTAAAATGATATTTCTTAATAGCACTTCACATTTTGAAGATACACACACACAGACGCACACTTGCACTAACTGACCGGCCGCCACTCACATAAAGCGAGTTACTTTCTACGGGCCATGGCCGGGGAGGGGGGCCATACAGGGGGGGTTTGTGGGGCTGACGGAAAACATGTTTGGGTCGCCGTTCGACGCTTTTTGCGCTGGCTTCCGGTTTGTGCTGTCGCCGCCACTGGCTCGGTCGCTGCTGCCGGCAGCGTTCAACGATTGGGCTCATAGCGTAAAGTAGCATTTGACGAATGCGATGCCGCCGACTGTAAGCGAATTAACATACGAAACTATGCGATAAAGCGTGGACTTGCTACGATACCAGCCGCAAAGGCTAAACTACACTGAGAGAAATGAAAGTTGACAATGTTAAATAAAATAATTTGTCGAAAAATGTTAATTTTCTTTTAGTCTCGAACCTTAGCTAACAGTCAATATTTAAATATGTGAAGTTAACAGTCAACTGTTAATTATGCAGTGGCTATGTACAAAATCTTCAACTAACGTTGACAGCTTATGTTAAAGGAATTCACGTAAGGCACACAAAGCTTGCCATATTTAGCCCTTCTGTTAACTGTTATGCAATTAAGCCAGAGCTGTAAAGTAAGCAGCGCTTCTGCTTGTAAAACTAGTCTGCTAACATTTTATAGCTATGTGAATGCTTTAAAGTGATATTAACATGGGAATGTTATGTTAACAGTCGAGTTAAGTCAGGCTTAACATTTTGCTAATTTTATTAAATTTAAATTTATTAAGCAAAATGAGAGCTTAAAGTTTAAGCTAAATAAATATACAAAATTTAGACTCAAAAATTCATACTATTCAAAAAGTTGAAATTTTCAAGAATTTTTCCCATTAAAATAATGCATTTTTCCTTTGTTCTGCATTTTACTCTCATAAACCATCAATTTTCGTTCAGTGTAAGGCTCATAATAAGCAAAGCTGGTGACGACGCGCTGCTATGCGAAGGTCACACACCAGAAACACCAGCAACAACAACAGCAACAGCAACAAATGTGTCTGCCCATTGGCGATAGTTGACTTTGAGGGGGCGTGCGACGTGGGCGGAGCTGAAGACGCAGGCAGCGCTGCGAGAGTTGATTTGCATTCCATAGTGGAAAATTTGTAATCAGAATGAGAGAAAGACATAGAGCAAAAGAGAAAGGCGAAGACAGCAAGAGTAGAAGTTAACCAAAAAGGAACAACGAACAAGACAAATACGATTGGAAAGACGAAAAAGCGCAAAACTGAAGCCAGAGTGGAAGTACTACGAATATATACACAGTATAGAGTATATATGGATATACATATATATATGTATATATTTGCTATATAGGTATAAATTAACGCTAATTTATACTTATAGGATTAAGTGTTAAGCCAATGAATTTCACAGTTTCAAACTGACTTGAGCATAACAATGAGAGTCAAGTGATATATATACATATGTAGTGAATATATAAGTACATATAAACATATGCATATGTATATAGAGAGATTTAATCTGCAATGAATGATCATTTAACTATTATAACGAGACAATGTCCTCCAAATTTATATGATGTATCATATATAGGATATGAGCCCAATAGTAAAAAGTCCAATAAGAAATTAATTAATTTTATAAGTACAAATATTTTTTTAGTTGGTCGAAATCGACTGTATAATACTCGTTCACGGTTAAGAAATATCTAAAGCTAATCAAATATCGATATTATCGATTTATCGATAATTTCATGTAATCAACATTGAAAGCTCGGTAGAACAGTTTAACAGTATACCAGCAGCAAAATATGGCAATGCTAACTTTTATATTTTTCCCCATTTTCCACACCCCAAGTAACATATATTTTTATTATATATATCATATATATATACTTCATATATAATTTTTTGTCAATCTAATAAGGAGATCAACAATAAAACACATATTAAATATTCAATTTCTAACTGTAAAACTGTAATAGCATTAACACATGTATTTCCGACTTAACATGCGCCCAATAGATGTAGCTATATATAATTTAAATGAAGCTCCTAACTTTAAATGAGTCCAATTACCAAGCAATCCATGTAGAAGGCGGATATTCCAGAAAGAAAAATTTACTCTAGATCAATTTAATGATCTATTTAAGAGAATTTTAACTATGACTTTTAAATAGGACTTTATGTATATTAATAATATAAATATATTATATTAAATTAAAATATATACTCAATTAAAATTGCAATAAATTCTAAAATAAACAAAAATCAATTTTATATCTTTTGATTTATAAATTTTAATTTTGATTGCAAATTCGAAATTCTTAGGGAACTGATATACATATAATATAATATTTGATATATGTATATGATATTTGATATAATTTTATTGGATCTTTAATTTTGATTGCAAATTCAAAATTTTTTGGGGGTTGATATATATTTTTATGATATTGAATATATGATGTTTGATATAATTTGAATGGATCTATATGGAATCGGCGAATGATCATAGAATGGAATGGGGAATGATCATAGGGAAAATGAAAGCGAGTGCTAATTAGAGAGAGCTAACTAACTTGATATATTTCAATAAATTTGACTAGTAAACTATTTGCGCTAAAATGTCCATAACGAGTATATAAAGTTCTTAAATAGAACTGAATATTCCAATTGCTATATATCTATATAAATATATAGTATATTTGTATGCTTATCTTAATGCAAATGCTCGACAAACTGTGGAGCTAGCGAAGCGGCTTTAGCGACGCCCCGATAATATCTAAATCGATGCCCGCATGCCCCTATATAGAGCTAACATTTACGCTAAGCGAGGGGCAACTGAGGGGCGGCGTCGGTGTCGACAGCAGCGGCATTTTGGGGGCGAGGCGGCAGCTAGGTGAAGTGGGCTTCAACTTGCAGCGCTGACATTGCCGTGCAATTGCGCAGCACACAGCAGCAACAGCAACAACAACAACAACAACAATAACAACGGTTTAATTGCATTTGCAGTATTGCCACAGATATGTCGAAGTCGGATCTGAATGGCTGCATGTTTATTTATGAGTCGATGCGAGTCGATTTCGAGTCAACTTCGAATAGATATAAAGAAATATATATATATATATATATTGTCTATATATATATATATATATATATATATATATATATATATATATATACATTATCGACGGGGGCCCACGGAGCTGTTGCGTTTGCAGCAAATTTGCTTCTTTTTTTGCAAGCGGTTCCCATAGCGAAAAGACAACAACAATGAAAATAGCTAAAAACAGCTTAAAAAAGCCAAAAAAAAAAAAAAACAAAACAAAAATGATTAAGAATAAGCATAATAAAGTCAGCCTAGGGGCTGTGCCAGGAGACAGCAACTAGCAACAACAACACAAACAACAACAACAACATTTGTTGCTCAAGGACATTTTTAAGCTACGTCGCAAAATGTGAGCAAGAAACGAGTTTCAAATACCAAAAAAAAAAAAAACAAAAAACAAAATCGAAAAGGAGCTCATAAGACATAACCCTAAAGACCAGCTGACAGCTGTGAGTGAGTGTATAAGAGTGCAATGCGAATATAACACAATGAATAACTGAGCAATGAAAAACGGGACAACCCTTAAAATTGAAAAGTCGTACACAAGAGCAAGACAACGACTGCACAATACCCTGTAAGCAAGGCAATGGCATTATGTGATTGCTATTCTATGTCAAGTGATTCTCAGACATTGAAAAATGTATATATAAAATAGACATTTGTAAGATACATCCAATGGATACTTATAATAGATACATTTATATTATATATCTATATATCATATTTACAGTTCACACAAAACCCATGTACTCTGCTACACATTGTGTACAGAGTATAACAAAAATGAATACAAAAATAATTCTAATGCGGAAGCTCCCTAAAGTTTCATCGATTGCCAAGCTATAGACGGCATAACAGTAAAAACCACATAAATATAGTAGAACTGCAAATATAAATGAAGACACAAAGATCAGCAAATATTTGCCTACATACATACATATGTCGGTACATATATACACACACACATATTTATAAAAATGCTCTAATTAAATTTTAATTTTCATTCTTTACTTGGTGTTCAATATTTTTATTTCATCATTAACTATAATAAGCATATATGATCATCATTTTGATGATGATTAGCAGCAGGCATATAATGATGATATCAACAGTCTAGGCGACTGCGTCACAGCAAAAGAAATCGAAGCAACAGCTTTTTTTTGCTGCTGCTTCTCGATTACGCATACGCAACAACAAATGCAAAAGGGTAAAGGGAAAGAGCGAGAGTTAGAGCGAGGGAGAGAGCAAGAGCGAGTGTGAGCCAGAGAGGGCAGGTAGCAAGCAACGGTAAAACGGCTGGCAAACATATTAGCTGCCGGCTTAAGTGCAATCCATTCATAAGCGAGAGCAACTGAAACGGATAAGCGCCGTGCAGCGTAAGCGACAAAGAGCATACGAAGGAATGGGGGAAGAGGGAATGCGAGCAGTGAGCACAGAGAGAGAGCGAGTGCGAACGACAGCAGCAGCAGCAGCAGGAATTGCCACCATAAGGATAAGAATGAATATGAGAATGAGGATGAGTATAAGAATGCTTGCTTGCTTTCTGGCTGATGCGTCTCCTTGTGCCTGCTGTCCCTCTCCCTCACACAGTGACTGTGCGTGCGACTCTGTGTCTGTGTGCGTGTGTGTGTGTGAGTATTTTTTTTTTCTGTGTGTGTGCACGTCCTGCGCGCGTGCACAGGCAGGCTGTCGTCTGACTGACTGACTGACTGACTAGCAACAACAACAACAACGCTGCTGCTGCTGCTTCTTATTGACATTGGAGTCTCTGTCCTGTTGCCTTTGCTTTTGCCTTTGCTATTGCTTTGCCTTTGCTTTTGCCTTTTCTTTTGCCTGTGCGTTTGCGTCTGCCATGTGGCTCGAGTAACACCCGGCGCAGATGCTAAATAAGAAGCAGGAATTAAAGTGCAAAGGCACAAGCACCAACAACAACAACAACAACAGCAACAGCAAGGCTGCGAAAGGTGTGCAACAACAACGGCAACATGAGGTTGAGTAGAGCAGAGACAGGAGTTTAAATGAATGAGATCCTAACTATATATGTGTGTGTATATGTATGTATATGTGGAGTAGTAGTCTATATAATTATACGCTTGATATGCAACCTATAAGTACTTTATATATATCCTATAATCATGCTTTATTAGACTTGAGAAACAATGAAAGTTAGGTATTATGAATTGAGAAAATAGTTTATGAAGAGCAGAATATTTTGAAATGATAAGCTTAGGCCTATGAAATACTTGTAGAACGATCATTCCTATGACTAATAGGTATATCAAGCGCAGAATATTTTAATATGATGAGCTCAGGCACATGAAATACTTGTAGAATGTTCATTTCTATGACAAATGGGTATTACGAATCGACAAGATAAATCCACAACATATAATAAATATAAGGAATAGAGAAAATATATCTATAACAGAAAATTTTCAAATGATAAACTGAGGCATATGAAATACTTCTAGACATGGGTATTGCGAGTGGCGAAGCAGGAATTGTTGAAATGATAAGCTTAGGACTGTGAATGCCTTCTAGAACGATAATTCCTATGTGAACTAGAAATGAAGATGATGATATATAAAAAAAATATTAATATGATATCCTTCTAGAGCGATCACCCACATGATATGTAAACTAGTTCTTACGAATGGATAATATATATCAACAGAATAGAACAGAATATCACGATATGAACAACTTAGGCATAAGGTAGCCTTCTAGAACGATCATTCCTATAAAAACTATTTCTATACATTTATTGTAGTTTCTAGATGCACTTGCATATGAATAGATCTGAAAACGTTTCATCATAATAGCAAAACAATAAATTGATCTGGATCTGGCTTATATGAATAGAGGTTATAGGAAAAAGAATCATGAATTCTTCTAGATAAACTGTTAACCCATACAAAGTATCTGCTTGGTTCTATAATCCACTCTTGGAATCAATTTAGTTACTTTATATAATTTATGGACACTCTTCGGATTCATAGACTTTAATGAATTTCTCTGGCTTTATAATAGTAAATTAAAGTTATTTCACAAACACCGATTGGATCGGAATACATATTTAACTTCTACAATCTGAAATATGAATACTAAGACAAATTCAGTTGTCAAATAAGTCTCATATATAATATGTATATCTCAAAATATTCTCATATGATAAGTCCAATTGGCACAAGTCAAGCTTATGCATGAAGTGAATGGAATTGACAACAAGAAACGCATTTACAAACACTTGAGACGCATTTCATTGAAATCCATTTATGAGAGCAATCGATTGTTCTGATCTCTGGGAATACAAAAACAAATATTTATCAAAGATATTTGCTTATGCAAAATCTTTAAGCTTTCGGGAGTTACTTAATAATTATCATGAATTTGTTATTAGTAATTTATTATCGAGAAATAGATTTCAATTCTGTTCCTTTTTTATGATTTTCTAGTTTTCTGTAACGGATCTAGAAATGCTTATAAGATTAATAAATTTGGATCACATTGGGTGTTTTATGGAACTCTAATAAAAGTTATAGGAGTGCGAATTAGATAAATTTGTATTAAAATGGGCTTTTAGAGTTTTAAATAACTATTATATCTAGAAAGATATATATGTATGTTATATGTATGTATGTGTATATATATATTGCGATATCTTTAAGAACATTTGTTGGCCATTGTCTATCTTCTGTATTTTAAGACTCATTCAAATACATTAAAATTTTCCTTTAAAAGTAGTAGCTATAGATTTTTTGAAAGATTCCAATTTTGAAGCAATGATTTCATATTTCTTAAATGATATATTATTTGAATAATTTTCTGTTTTTATTTAGGTTATACATAAGTCTATCTTTAAGCTAACTCTCGTCTTGTAAATCTCCTTTTTTTTAAATATTTAAATGAAAATAAAAATATTCCAAAATTATATCAATTATTTTCTATGCATTCGACTTTGCAGCCTCACTTTTCGCTGAGTGTATTCTTTGCCAAACTAAAGCAAAATAGCAACAACAAAAAAATCAAAAACTAAACTCTATTCATATTTCGCCGACACTTTGGAATTTGTTTTTGTTGTTGTTGTTTTGTTGCTGTTGTTGCTGTTGTTGCTGCTGCCTTAGCTGATATCGCGTCAAATTTAGCGGGAAAAAAATAATAAGAAATAAAACTGAAATTCCATTCATTATCAGAAAGCAGCAAATACAAGTGCAAATTTTTAATGTCTCTCTATGGGCATATGCGTGTGCATATATGTATGTGGTGTGTATGCATGTGTTTATGTATGTATGTATGTTTATAGTTGATTTAAACAGCTTGACAACTTAACTTTCGTTTTGAAATCTAATTACAATCATTTAGCTGTTGTCCTGAATGCACTGCAATAAATAGAAAAACTTGTTGCTTCTTGAGCAAAATATCAACAAACTGTGTACAGTTATATTTATAAAAAATAAAAAATAAAAAACTAATTGTTGTTGCTATTGCAGCAGCCAACGAAATAAAAATTGCCAAATAAGCGATGGAAATTTTGTCAGGCGCAAACTTGTTGCGCTGCATGTGTGTGTGTGCGTGTGTGTGTGTGACGCGCTGCATGCGAATGTATGAATGCATGTGAGAGAGTGTGTGTGAGTGAGTTTGTGTGTGTGTTGTTTGTGTAGGCTTACTTTTGATTATTAATTATTTTTGTTTTGATTTGTTGTTGTTGTTGTTGTTGTTATTGTTATTTGTTATGCACTTCTACGTTGCTTGCGCATTTTCATTTGTTGCGCACTTTTCACCAAATACAAAAAGCAAAACACACAAAACAAAAACAATTCTTTTTTGTTTTTTTTTTTGTTCGCGCTCGAAATGAATTTGCACGTCACCGTTGTCAGAGCACAAATACATATATATATTTATATATACACACACACACACGCTAATATATTGTGTGTACGTGTATCTCTATGGGCTAGTGTGTGTGTGTGTGTGCGACGGGGCGTATGAACAACGGCTGAGGCGAAAACTTTGCCACTTTGTTGCGTTGCTGTTGTCTGCGCAAAATACAAAAAAAAAAATAAAAACACAAAAACACAAACAAAAACAAAAACAATGAAACGCGAAAAAAAACGACAACAAAAAAAGCGAAACACAAACGTCAAAGTAACGCGCAAAACTTTACACTGACGTCGCTGCTGCTGCTGCGGCCGCGGCGGCGTCGTCGTCGTCGCGTTTTAAAGCGGTTTCCGCACGTTGTAAGCGAGTCGACAGGTAGAGCAGCACTGAAGCCGTTCACGCTGAGCGTAACGCCTAAAAACGTCGCGACGAGGCGACACGACGCCTCGACGACGACGCCGACGACAACAACAGCCAACAGCAGCAACAGTGGTGAGAGAGAGAGCAGAGCAGAGCAAGCTGTTTGCGACCCGACAACACCATTCAGCGAGAGCCAAAGCAAAACGAGACTCGCGTGTGAGTGTGAGAGCCGTCGTCGTATTGTGTTGTTGCTGCTATTGTAATATCTTTTACATTGTGTGGTCCACTACAAGTAGTCGGGCAGGCAACTGTAAATTTTGCCCGCGTTATGCAACAACGACAACAAGACACGAACGTTTCTGATTGGTCGCAGGACGTGCACCCGAGCGCCCGAACCATCCGAACGACCCGAACACATACCACAGCCGAGAGCCGAACATACGCTCTCGCTCTCTCATACCACCAAACGCTCTCGTGTGTTGGTCAAGCAATTGAGCGTTAAAAAATAAAAGAAATAGAAAAACAGCAGCCGCTTTGGCTGTGACTGCGGCCGAGGCTGTGGTTGCGGCTGTGGCTGGGACTGTGGCTGTGGCAGCGGCTACGACTGTGGGCGGCCAGTTGCCAAGAGGAAGGAAGCGCCATTGTCGCCGCCTCGTGACATGCCAACCAAAATGTCATCAGGGAGTTCTTATCGACATCATCATCATCATCATCATCATCATCCTCGTCATGATCATTGTCATCGCCAGCGTTATCAGCAACTACATACATATAAAGGATTTGTGATCGTTTTCCGTTTGCATTGGCCTACAGCAAATATTTCTGATGACCAATGGGCGCATGGGCGTATATATGGAGATACTATGTTTTTGCTTTCAGTTCCTAACAGGAAACTCTTATCTTATATATAGACTCTATTGTTATGCAAACTTTAACTTGCCTTTCATTTCTATATTCGGCTATTGAAAGATATAGGTCTTTAACTCTATATCTATATCTGTTATATTTCATTCACTTCATTCACTTTCAATTAGCATTTCAATTAGCTAATTTCATTTGGACTTTGGCATCATCCATACATGAATTTGATTTCACAATTTTCGTTAGACAAGTGGCCATAAAATTGATGCAGTTTTATATGATTTCAGAGACAAGCAAGGTTTATGACATGGCCATAAAGATATAGACCCCATTCAGTTGGGATCGTTTTTGGCTGTTTGATGTTTCAAGTGGGAATTTCGCCATTTCGAGTTAACAGGAAGTTGACTTAGAATGCGCATCAAATCGATGCACATATATATATATAGATATCGCTTATATAAATTATATATCATATGTATATATATATATATATATATATGTATATATGTATATATAAATCATATTGACAAATGTCACCACGAAAATCCCAACATCAATTAATGTCTGAGCATTTAAATTTTTGTTTTTTTATTTAATTGATTTGTTTTAGATTTCGTTACGCTTTGACATGTTTTGCTCAGCTTAAATACACTTGGCGCTCAATGCAAAAGGGTATATTGGTTGGTAAGCTCAGCATTTTTTAGATTCATTTAGTAAAACTACAGCCGAAGAGAATATTGACTTTATTATACTCAAAAAAAGAGAGTAGCTTTGAGTTGTCTTTTTTTTTTCTTTATTTTTTTTACTTTACTTTTACCGCAAAGCAGCGTAAATTTGTTGGCATTTGATTTGATTCTTGTTATTATTTATATATGTATACATATATATATTTTTTTTAGCTTTTGTCGCTGTTGATAAAGATAAACTGCGCTTTTTCTTCGAACAGCGAATCTGTTGCTAATGTCTTGGAAAAATACACTTTGAAAAGGGTATTCACATTCGGTTGGTTAGTTTGTTATGCATAGAAGGCGATATCAAGATTTCGGAAAGTTGTATACAGTTCTTTTCATGAAAAGTAAAATATTAAGTCTTTTTTTTAGACTTCATGCTAAGAAGAATATTGCAAAAAATATTTCATATACATATTAGAAGTCTCATTCTCATTTCCAATCTCATTTCCGTTCTCAGTCTCAGTCTCATTCTCATTCTCATTCTCTGTCTCTGTCTCAGTTTTAGTCAGACTACTATTTTCATGAACACAACTGCATATATCTGAGTATATAGCTATTATAGACATAATCTATCTAAATTATTCTGAATTATATCATATCTCCCACAGCGAATTTATAATTCCAAAAGCTTATGCTTCTTAGATAATAGTTCTCTATCTAGAGTTTTTCTATAAACACATTCCATGTTGTTATCCTATTATCTATAGAATCTCACCTATATGCCCGATAGATCTCTCTATATAATATCACTTAAAGCGCATTGAGTATTCGGCTTGGTAAATCATATTTTTTCTTTTTGTCAACTGAAGTTCTTTTGCCACAAATTTGATTTTTCGTTTCATTTCTTTCTTTTTTTTTACTCTCACATTTTATTTTTGCACATTTTCGTTTGATAAGATAAGCGACCTGCTGCCGATGGTGTTGGTTGGGGTTTTTTCCTTCTTTTTTTTTTGGTTTTTGTTTTTTTTTTTTGTTTTTTTTTTTTGTTTTCGGTCATACTTAGAAGAGAAGCCATAAGCGAGAAATGGAATAACGAAACTACTGTAAAATGAGTGCGCGCGTGCCGCATGTGTTTGAGGCGGGGGCAACAGCAGCAGCTGGGCGGGGCAAGGGGGGTGCTGAAGGCGGGGTTGACTTAAGTGAATGAGTCATGCATGGGACTATATAGTAAGTATATATATACATATATGTATGTATATGTATATGTATCTCTATATATGTAAAGCATATCCATTAAAGGTGAATCATTTCACCAAATGTATATGAATTTCTGCCCTTGACCCAACGCCAGATACTTTTATTGCTGTTGCTGTTGTTGTTGTTGTTGCTTTTGTATCTTTGTATCTGGTATTTTTTTGCATTTTCGGACATTAAGGGCAGCTCCGCATTGCCTGGTGAAAGTCGACGCTGTGTGAAAATGGCAGGCCCACAACTTGTACCCAAACCAAAGCGCGCCCGCCTCCCCCTCCCCTTCCTGCTGCTCCCCCTCCTCCTCCTCCTCCTGCTGCTGCTGCTGCTGCTCCTCCTCCTGCTGCTCCTCCTCCTCCTCCTGCACTTGCCTCCTCTACATTGTTTGTAATTGCCAAGTGAGAGAGGTGGGGACAGGGGCGGGGTTGGTGGGGGGTCTTCCCCATCTTTAGTGCATGTTGCTTATATTTAATTTCTTTTCTATTTTTCTATAGCTTGTGTTTGCCTAGCCTCACGTTTCGCTCGCCAAAAACAGTTTTTTCTTTTTTGTATTTTTTTTTCTCTGCTCTTGACCATGTTGGCAAACTTGTTTGAAAGCCTAAAACAAGCCGCGTGCCGCATGCCGCATGCCGCATACCCCACCCCGCCCCCCACCATGCCCCCAACATGCCCAGGCATTGTCTCTGTTCAACAATAAGTGCAGCGAGCGCTACTACAGTTACATTCACAGTTGCAACTCGGCAACGATTTGAAAGTGGACGCGGACTTTGCAGATCATCGTGAGATTTTTCTGCTTCTTCTAGTTGGTCTTTTTTTTTTTTTTTTTTTTTTTTTGGCACACATGTCTTGAGCTGGCCAGAGTCGAGTCAGAAAAGCAGAACGGAAATGAAAAGTGGACGCACACGTAGTCCAAAAAACAAACGAAAGAAAAGCTGCAAGAATATAGAAAGATATGCATAAAAGGAGTAAGTGAGAGAGAGAGAGAGGGAGAGAGAGAGAGAGAGAGAGAGAGATAGAGCTAGAAAGGGATGGAGCATAATAATGTCAAAATGGTCACGCTTTGCTGCACATGGGCAGAAAATTTGTTAGCCTCACACACACGGCGCAGCGCCGTGAGAACGAAAGCCTCAAAAAGGGACAAAGGCGAAGAAGAAGAAGAAGAAGTAGTAGTGTAAGGAAAACCAACTAGCAAGTATATGAGAGCAAAGCTTAAGCAGCCGCACAATGCTCGCTCAGGGTTCCTCAATAGATTAAAGCAATCACACAACAATTAGTTATGACAAAGATATAGAATAAATATCTAAGGGTTGTCCATATTAGACGAACCCATCAATTAACCCTATATCCCTATATATCTGCAAGCTCAAGGCGGTCATTTGAGAGATATCATAGTCAAAATGTGATGTCACAAGATTTGTTATTCAAGTGGATAGCAAATAAAATTATTATTATTGTCAACTTTAAAAAATTTGTGTTTTTCTTAGATTACAAAATAATAAAAAAAAAAACAAACAAAAAATTTATATATATATACATTTTTTTTGTAATTAAAATAATAAAAAAAATTATATATATATAAATTTTTATTTATTTTTATTTTTTTGTAATCAAAGAAAAATTCAAATTTTTTAAAGTTGACAATAATAATCATTATATTATATATATACATATATAACCTGTATAGGGTTGCCAGATGGGTCCGTCGAATATGGACAGCCCTATAAATGCCAAAACTTCAGTAAGCTTCACAGCTTGCATACAACTAATATGCCCGTTTGCCGCCAGCTCCATGAGCGAGCATAGAAAAAGCAAAGACTGAGAGAGCGTCCAAGCGTGCAAAGGCTAACCATGAAGATCGACCAAGAGAAGGCAATGGAGAGAGGAAGGGAGAGAGAGGCAGACTGAAAGAGATGGAAAGAGAGACCCGTGCAAATGATTAAGTGATCTGATAATCAAAATTGTCGACTCTTGCAAGAAAATGAATGACAAGTTCCTGTCAGCGCCCCTAGGAGAGCTAAAGTAGAGCAACCTTAGGCTAAACTGAACAAGAATAGAACAAGATAATGCTGTTAAAATTTCTGCGTAGTGCATAGCACTATATGAGCAAGTACTTATGGTAGACATATTATATTCAGAGCTCAAGTCAAGAAACAAATTCTATAAAATATATATGAAATAAAAAAATATACATATACATGTAATACATAAAATCTATATAAAAATAAAAATAAATATATATATGTAAATATATGTATGTATATTTTTAGACCGATTGCCATATCTACATATATGTAAGCATAACTAAAATATGAATGATAAAGAATTTAAAAAAAAACTTGCAAAAAATCAGTTAATCGGAGCAGCGTCAGTTAAAAATTAAATTTTAATTAAAATTAAAAAATTATATATTAAAAATAAATATTTAAAAAAATAAAGAATATGCATATGCAAGAATATAAATAAATAAAAAATTAAAATAAATAAGAATAATAAATATTAAAACGAAAAAGAAACCGTCAACTATTAGTTTAATCAAATGTTATACATATTTAACAATTCTTTTTGATTGGAGCTGCAATTTTTTCTGATTTATACAATTTTACAATTTTACTATAACATCAAAATATATACATATATATTGAATATATTATATTCACACATTAAGCCTTCTATACCCCACAATAACTGTGTAAGAGGTATTTAGGCAAATATAAGTTAACAATTTCTAATCTACAGCTGTCAAGACTAATGTATGCACATACATATATATCTGTATGTACAATAATAATAAGATTAATGCTAAAAATTTCTTTTTCTCTTTTAGTAGTCACTGCTATTTTTATGAATCAGCGAATTCGGTTTTTTTTTTTTTTCATTATTTGTCTCAAATTTAGCATAGCATAGCTGGATATATAACATATACATAACATAAATATAACATATATATAACATATGTATAACATATGTATAACATATAATTATCATATTTATAACATATTTATAACATATGTATAACATACATATAACATATGTATAACATATATTATTTAAAGCTTAAGACGTTTTCAAGTGGAAAAGTTTCAAGGCGAATCAAATCAAGTCGAATCGATTCGAATACCCTTTGATTTTATTGACAGCCGCTTCAGCAGGTTTTCTTTTCTTTTCCCTTTTTCTGTTTTCTTGGCAGCGACTGTCAACCTTGACACACAAAATATTGAGTTTTGACAAGGACACGAAATCCCAAATGGCCCAAAACTGGCTGCAGTGGCAGTGGGCGTGTTCAGCCACGTTGTCCACGGACCAGTTGGCAGCAACAGCAGCAAGAGCAGCAGCAAAAACCGTAGCACCTGCTGTAGCTGTCAGTTCACTACCTGTGCAGCTTTGCACCTGTCAGGCAGCTAATTTGCCTAATAGAACAATTATCGACGCCTACCGAGCTGCAGGCGGGCCTCACATAAACAGCAATAATGCTAATGCTAATGATGATGATTATGATAATGATAATGATAATGATAATGCTAATGATGATGCATAGCAATAACGATAAACGAAACTAGTTGAGGTTGAACTTCAAATTTTATTACTCGCATCAATAATTTATGTATAAATATATATAGGATCTTTCATATATGTAAAGTACTTGACATAAAATGTTTTTTTAAAAATACTTTTAAAAATAAATATGTATATAAAAAAAAATACGACCAAATTATCCACAAGCCTTTTGAGGACGAAAATCGAAAAGCTCTCGTATCTGGGAATCTGGCAAAAATACAGATTTACGGAATTCACGGAATTCATGGAATTCACGGATTTCAGGGAATTCACGGAATGAGAGTCTGCAGATATGATTTGGCTGTGGGCTGGTCTATGGCCTGTGGAATGAATGTGCAATGATGAAAATGGTCTGCAACGTCTGCCAGACGAACTTACTGTAAAGGCGTCCAAAATAAAATAAACTAAACTAAAGTCAATCAGTCGACTATCGACGGATTGGCCGGCCATTCAGCGGGAACATGTCTATGTATGGAAAGAATCGGCCATTGCCAAGGATTTCAATGTAAGCCTCGTTGATGGAATCGGTGATGACGTCACTCGATCGACGGCGCCACTGCGTTATGGCGGCAATCATCATTCCCGTCGCCAGAAGCATGCGGCCCGAGAAGCCCACCTCCACGTCCCCAGGTACTATCCGGATGAGCAATCGATTGAAACAGGCCCACGGAAATATCACAGCCATATATTGTATGGCCAGGCACAGGATCATATAGATGACAATGCCCGAGCTACGGTTGAAGGGCACGGGCATCGTTGGGTGCATCAACAGCATCAGCACCGAGCATATGAATATCACTGACGTTACGTCCGGCTCGTGCATATCCGGCTGCTGCCACGTGATCTCCCACATATGCAGTGATTCAGCGATAGCCAACGTAATCAAAAACGGAAAAATTTTTATTTCCATGATATCGAACGACTTTTTCAAAACAAAATTCAAACTAAACAAAACTTTTAACAATTTTTGTAAATTCAAATGCGAACAGGGCAAACACCTGGAGAAAAATGAATACTTCCGAAACTATTCCACAGGATAGAAGCTCGAATTTCGACAACGCCTACTAAGATGCTAAATATTTTCTGTATATATATCATTCAATCAATGATCTATATATCGCATATTCCATATATACATACATATATAAATAATCCACCTAAGAATCTGGAATCTGTAGCAAGTATCAGATGAAGTTGCTTTAGACAGTCAGCTCAATTTATTGTAGGCTCCACATACGTCCCGTATAAACTGTGCATAAGCTACACATAACTTTCGCATAAGATCCACTATACAATCCACATCGGATCCACATGCAGTACATATCAGATCCACTTGCGATCCACGTATAAGTCGCACATCTGCTTCGCATACTAATGCCAATAATATTCTCATAGAATCCACTCATAAATTCCCAACTAGTCCTATAAGTAACACTTGGGATCCACAAACACTTCATCTAAGATTCCCATATACTCAAAATGTTTCGAATCTTGCTCAAATGCAATGTACTGCGCAATACATTATATTTTACATATGATCCACATAGGATACATATACGACCCACAGCATAATTCACTTGATAGATACTATATAGCATATGACCCGCCCTATAGCCTACAGCCTATACATTTAGAATAGGTTCCACATTTGTTCCTCATAAACTAAACATGAGCTGTGCATGATTTTTACATAAGATGCACATACACATAAAATACAATCCAGATATACATGTGTATTGCAGTTCTATTACTTCAAATTAGATTTGAACTCAGGAAGTGTGACATAGGATCCACAGAAATCACATTTAAGATCCACATATGCTCAACATGTACATCTTGTTTAAATGCACTATGATCCACATATATATTTATGTGCCACATAAGTGAGCCACATAGCATCCACATAGAATCCACTGCATAATTCATTTGACTCACATTAGATCCGCCTGTTCGCACTCACATCGCTGCATACCATTCAATTATATTGTAAAGGCTTTTTGTCATTAATTGCACGCTCCAAATGCTCGCATGCATACGATCCACACTTGGCATCCACACACACACACATACACGGCTTGCACAATGAGCACGCTAATGCGACGTCATTGCAATTATCCTGCACTCTTTGAGCACAGCTCCTCCTGTGCATAGTTCTTCGCCCGCTTGCCGTGTCAAGTCAAGCAAACGGAAGGCAAAGTATTTGCCTTAACAACCTGCATATGACAATGAGCCCTAATGGATGAAAGGCAACTGAATGGGACATTGGGCGGGGGCTGGCGGAGCGTCGGGATGGAGCTTACGAAAAGCCAAAGAAGGTGGCTGCAGATGCCAGATTCTAGGATGCTGGCGCGCACAATGCCAAAGCGTTATGCACGGATTCTGGCTGCTGGCGGACAAAAAGAGAGCCGGGAAAAAAAAAACGCAAATAGGCAACAAGGACGTGAAAATGTGAAAACGCGAAAATGCCAACGAGGCCAAAGAGGGCTCAAAAATGTCAAGGCCCTTAGGGTTTGATAACGCTGGCAACCCTTTTGGCACAGCGTCAGCGAAAGGACAATAACAATCCAGTTAAAATTCGATAGCAAATAACGACGAGCTCGCGGAGCTCGCCCATCGCCCATCGCCAGCCTCCACCTGGATCACTTGGCAAACAGATTCGTGGAATTGCGCATTCCGTCAACAGAAAAAAGTGACTGAGCTGAAAGCGAGCACACAAAGACTTCCTTTTCTTTTTTTTTTCCTCTTGAACTTTCAGTTGACCAAGTCAATTCCATTCAGAGCTATCCAGCTTTTTTTTACTAAAATTAAAAGTTAGCTTATGAATTATTCAATTAAAGATGAATTCTTTATCACATCTTATATTTAATGCGATTAACTGGAAGAATCCAAAGTGCGAATTTGGATTCGGCTGATTTTCATATATTTATATATTAATTTAATCTTAAATAATTTTCTCTTTTTCATTCCCATTCTCTATCTCTCCGATTTTTTATATGTCTGTTTTATTCTTTCTCTTTCTTTTTCCTTCTCTCAATCTCTCTCCCTCTTTTATTCTCTCAATCTCTCTCCCTCTTTTATTCTCTCAATCTCTCCCTCTCTCCTTCTAATTTCTTATTCTTCTTCTCTTTGTCCGACCGGTTTTACTTCCCTTTTTCTATTTCTTTGTGTGTTTCGCTCTTTTCACTTTACTTTTTCTTCCTCTTTTGTCCTCTTCCACTTGCCCATCTTCGTTTTGCTCATTTCAGTTCCTTCCCTTTTTCTCTTTGATTGTCTTCTTCATCCAGCTTCATTTCACTTTCTCTTCCTGTTTTTCTTTATCTTACCTATTCCGCTGCCTGTCTTCCTGTTTTCTTTGCTCTTATTTTTCGTGTCTCCCTTCACTCTTCCCCTTTACCTTTATTTTCCCTATTCCTCTTCCTCTGCCTGCCATCCTGTTCTTCTTTCTCTTCTTCTTCCTTTCTCTTTTTACTCTTCCTATTCTTCTTTTCTCTTTGCTTTCCCTATTCCTCTTCCTCTCCCTCTTCCTCTCTCTCTTCCTCTCCCTCTTCCTCTCCCTCCTCCTCTCCCTCTTCCTCTTCCTCTTCCTCTCCCTCTTCCTGTCCTCCTTTTTCTTTCCCTTGAACTTCCTCTATCTCTTGCTCCACTTGCTTTTCATCTTTCTATTTCTCTGCCTTCACATTCCTATACTTTCTCGTTTGCTTTTTCTTTTCCGTTTTCTGCTGTTTCTGCTTCTTCTTTTCATTCTCATCTCCTTCTCCAACACCTGTTCTTCTCCTTAGCCATCTTTTCACACCACCTTCTTTATCTCTCTATTTTTTCCACCATCTATCTATCTACACTCCCAATTGCCCCTTCCTCCCCCTCCCTTTCCTCTTTCTATGTCCACAAATCCCCTCCAAAATTTCGCTACATCTCAATTCCTAAGCTGAATTTCATCCAACATATTAACTGAAATATTTAAACGGCAATTATTGTCGCTTGAAGCTTGTGCGCAGAGCTGACTAATTCTTAAACGATTTCTCGCAACTCCTAAGCTGCCTCACTCTCTGTCTCTCACACTCCTTCTCCCTCTCTCTCTCTCTCTCTCTCTCTGTCTCTTTCTCTTTGACTGCTGCTGGCTTTGCGTGTCAAATCAGATTTTGTGATTTCTGTGTTGTCGCCGCAACAATACTTTAAGCTTTGACACCTTTCGAGGTGTGTGAGTGTGAATGTGAGTGTCAGTGTGTGTGTGTGTGTGTGTGTGTGTGTGTTCGTGTGGGTGCGTGCGATGTTTATCAAATAAAAGAAACACAAAATATATACACATGCTGCCAGCAGTCGTAAATGGCCAGTTAATTGCTCACGACCCGAAGCTCAACAAAATTCCCATTCCCAGAGGGAGGGAGAGAGAGTGAGGGAGAGGCAGAGAGTGAGTGAGAGGTAGAGTGAGGCAGAGAGTGAGTGCGAGGCAGAGTGAGGCAGAGAGTGGGAGGAATCAAACAGGTGCAAAGCAAACAACAAACAAAATGGCCAACGCCAACGCCAAAAGCGGAAACGGAAACGCAGCCATCAGCGACAGCCATGAACCGCAAAATTGAAATGTGCGTGCGGAGCAATTGCCCTATCAAAGGGGAGCACACACACACCCACACACATACACCCACACACACACACACGCACACGCATAGTGGGCCAATTACTACTCTGTGTGTCCTTGCAGTCCCTTTGGATTTTCCATCAAAAGTCAACAGCTGTCGCTGCTGTCGCTGCTGCTGCTGCTGCTGCTGCTGCTGGCAATATCCTGACTGAAGGCTACCAACATGAATAACGAATGTAAATTCGATTTCTATTTTTTCATTTTTGTTGCTATTTCGATGAACGTCCGCTTTAACGCTGCTTCACTGTGGCTTTCAATTGCGCTCATCACTCAAAAGATTCAAATTGACTGTCAGTTATTTGATTGGGTTAAATGCAATTCGCATCATTTGGCCTTTTTCACTTTCCAATCAGAAAAATAGACTCCAAATTCAATTTGGCTTTTTTCGTTTTCGAAAGAGTTTAAAATTTGATAAAAATATGATATATGAAATTAAATATATATATATGTAGATATATAGATATATATATATATATATATAAATATATAAATAAGTAAAGTTGAATACTTCGTCAGTGTGATATAGAATTTGGAATATATTTACATACATATTCTTCTACAGTTTTAGAGCTACTACTATTTTTAACTTATGTTCACGCCCACTAGGGGCATGAAATACTATTATTCTATAAGACAAAGACTTGAAATTTCGAAAATCTTCTCCCTTGTATACACGCTAAGATCAAAGCTACATAGAAGACAAGACTACGCCCATTGGGCGTGTAGCACATCGAGAAATACTATATCAGGCATAATTATTTTTATTAAATCATTTAGCTGAAATTTTTTATATACATAAATTTGATATAGACATATGCAAGACCACGACGATAATTAAGATAGATATTACTTGATTTGGTTTCAACATATTAGATAATTATTATAATATGTAATATTTAGAGTGAATGAAAAATATATATATATATATATATATATATATATATAGATATTTTTTTTTTTTTTTTTTAGTATCATATAAAATAGATGCAAACTGTATAATTTAGATAGGTATTACTTGATTTTATATACAAATCTTGAATAGCTATAGATGATATGATATTTATAGTGAATGCAAAATAGGCAAATTTGTAGAGATATTTAGAGATATCCTATTTCTGTTCCTTATTTTTTATATTTATCTAAGCGCTAAATCAAAAAAGTTTCAACGCTTTCAGATAATCTCTAAACTATTTATGAACACACACAAGTGTGCATGTACAACATATACTATATCTATGTATGTATGTATGTACACATGTGTGTATTTAGGCATGTACATCCACAGGCATCTCAGTGTTTATGTTGTCGCTGCTGTGGACTTAATAAACTGCCAGAGCTAATCATTGTGTCAGTTAGGCAAACTCGACATGGGGACATGGAACAGGTCACGTTCGGCTGCTAGCCAGGCTATCATGTCTCCTAAATTTCTCTCAGTTGCATGACACTTCACCTTACCACCGTCGCTCCTCTCCCCATCTCCTACTCCATCTCCTCCTGCTCCACACTCTGCTGTCTTGTTTCTGGCCGCCTCCTCGCAAATCCACACTCACTATTTTATGTGTCACGTTGAGTTATTTTCAACGCGAATTTTCGAAATTTATTTGTCGAACATTCGCTGCGCCTGTGGCCACCAGCTGATGCAGACAGCAGGGGAGAGGGCGAAAGGGAGGGGAGGGGGGGGGGGGGGCTGGCTGAGGGAATTTGTATTTTTTGATATAAGTACATATGTATGTATGTATGTATTCATATGCATTCCCGTTCGTATTCACATTCTTCTGACGTTGCTTTTCTCTCAATGCATACGCGCCTCTTTTTATTTCATTTTCTTTTTCTTTTTGTTTTTTGCTCTTCTTCCTCGTCTTCTTATTCGCTGTGGTTTGTTTTCTTTTCTGGTTGCTGTTTCGTATGCTCATGCTGTGCTTTTTGCTTTTTTGGACATTGCCAGCGATGGCATTTTTGTGGCCTAAATGCAGACGGCTGCCACAGACGGGGGTGGGGGGTGGCGAGGGGCTGCAACCAGGCCGAGAATTGGTTGTTGCAATGTGTCAGCGCCAGTTGTCTCAATGAATCTGTTTACATTTTCCACTTTGTTGTCTCGCTCTCTCTCTCTCACGCTGTTGCCTCTCTCTGTCGCTCTAGTTAAATGTGAAGCTTTGTGTGCAGCAGAATGTCCGTGCCTGTGTGTGTGTGTGTGTGTGACTAGCACTGATAGCTGATAACAGTTAAGAGCTCAGAGCGCTGAGCAAAATAAAGCAAAAGGAGGAGAAGACTTAAAGCAAAGCAGGCAAAAGACACCGCCCACTGGCGTAACTTTTTGCAAGCTTGCAAGAGATTCTAAACACACACACACAGAGACAGATACAGATACAGAGACACACACATGCTTGACCGAAAAGCACCGTTAAACGGTGACAGACTCAGCACAAAAAGCAGTTGCAACCAGCAGCAGCAGCAACAGCAACAACAGCGGCAGCAAAAACAATGCCAAACAAAAAACTCGAACGAGTTGCCAGCGCTGCCAACGTCTTCTAATAAAAACCGGGACGGCAACAACGAAAGCAGCAGGAAAATTGCTCAAGAAAATTCTTAAAAGAAATTAGTAAAAAAAAAAAGAAGACTACATACATATATGTATAGTACATATATATAATAAAACAAAAACAACTAAAGCAACTGCAGCAGCAACAACAAAAACTGAAACTAAAACAAACGACGACAGCGATGCGATACGATTTTCTGCCGTTAGCTTTTTATGCGGCGCACAGCGTAAAGCTCAACGTCTCGAGAGCCGCGCCACTGCAAGAGAGTGCAAGATGCGAGAGCGTCCAAACGGTATGTGAAAAAGAGAGCGCTTGAAAGTGAAGAGCGCAGCAAGAGCCGCTACTTGTCGCTCGCTGCTGCTGCTGCTGCTGCTGCTGCTGCTGCTGCTGCAGCGCCTTCCCCAAAGACGGCAAATGCAGCGAATAAAAGTCAGAATGCCAGCCGACAAATGTGTCGCAAATGATTTGGTAAACGCAAGAATAAATGTATGAAGATGGGCAAGAATATTTAGAGATTTTTATATATATAATTAATTAAATAAGATGCATTTGCATATGTTAGCTGATCAATTTTAAATTAATAACAATTATTATGTAGCAACTGCAAAAGCTTCAACTCTATATAATTTACTCATTAATTGATAACGATTGTATAATACTAATAAAAATAATATGTGCATAGTTTTTAAAATCTAAATATGGTAAAAATTTAATGATTTGACATCAATTTGAATATGTTGAATTTTTAATTTGAATTTTATGTCTATTTTTATCATTTTTAATTAATAAATAATTATTTAATATTTTTTGTATTTCAAAAAATGTTATACCCTGAACCCATTGAAATGAAAAAGAGCGTAAAGCGTCGAATACTTGGAATATCAGCTCTTTGCAGGGTTCTGGGGATCTCCTAGTCGAGCAGCCTCGACTAGAGCACTCTTACTTGTTTTTAGTTAGTAAATAATTCTTTATTATTTGTTATTATATATCAAATACTATTTTTAGTTAGTAAATAATTATTTATTATTTGTCTTATTAATTAAATATTTTTTCTTTAGTAAATAATTAACAACTATATTTTTATTATTTATCATTTATTATTTTTAGTTAGTAAATAATAATTTATTTTTTATCTTTTATTTTTAATATCTAATAAATGCTTTAAGATAATATATTCATTTGGCACACTATTTTCATTTAATTTTCCACGCAAACGACATTTTTGTCGCCTGTTTTTCATACACGAAGAGAATTTTGAGTCGCAATCGCAATAATGTCGTCAGCCGGATGCTTTGCTAGCTTTTTCTCAATAGAATAGAAGAATAAATGCACAAAAAAAACCTCTGTAGCGGCAAAACAAGCGTAAGCGAAAGAAAAAAAAAAACACAGAGAGAGAGAGGCAAAGACAGAGACAGAGAGAGAGAGAAAGTGTATGTGTTTGTGTGTGATGGCAGAGGTAGGAAGGAAAATAACGCGGCGCAGTTAAAAAATTGCGTTGTTTATAAATCAGCCTCAATTAAAATTAACTGAAAAATGCAACGCTAATTAGATCTGCGGTCAGCACTAAGCTTGGGGCATTCTACGTCTGCGGTGATGGCGGCTCCTGGATTCGAATCAGCCGACTGCAACACGCGGACAGCGAACAGCGAACAGCACGAAGCATGAAACCGGCCGGCATTTTGGGCGGGGCGGCGCGCGCGGCAAACGTATATTCATTTCAGCACTCATATATACAGACAAATATACATACATACACACATATTCACGTACGTACGTATGTGATTTACAATCTGCGGCATTTGTTTAATAACAATTAAAATAATAGCAGCAACAACTACGGCAAAACCGAAACAAGCCGACAAAAGTAGCGAACAAGCATGACAATAATTGCCTGTTGTTTTTATTGTTGTTGTTGTTGTTGCTGACTGCTGGCAGCTATATGCGAAATAACAAAACACAGCACAATAAACCGAACAACAACAAAAAGAGAAAAAAGAATAACAACAACAATTATCTATGAACAGCACGCGCGGCACACGTTACGTATACGCAATGCAATTCATGACTCGCCCGCTCATCATACGATAAACACCATCATCAACAGCAACGCGATTATCATTGCATGTCGTCATTATCATCTTCGTATTCTAACCACAAACGGCGCGTCGTCGGCATCGTCGTTTGCCGTCGCCGATTCGTTACGTTACGTTGTCGTCCCGACGTCTAAATGAGCACTAAAACGTAACTCGACAACGCAGACGACGCCGGCCAACCGGCACTGTCAAAAAAAAGTAAAATAATAATAAAAAAAATAAATTTAAAAAAAAAATGAAAATGAAGAAAAAACCAACAAAACTATCCCTGCTGCACTCTCTGGGCGCTTTTATGCTCTCTTATTCACTCTCCCTCGCTTTCTCACTCTGTCCCTCTGGCGCCTATCAGCAGTTTGTAACAGAGACGCAGCAGCCAAAGGAAGCAGAGGCAGCGACCGCAGCTTTTTGAGGGCGTCAGGGCGTCAGGACTAACGGCAGCGCAGCGCGCTCTCATTTTTACGTATGTATGCACGAGTATGTGTATATGCGTGTGTGTGAGTGTGTCTGTGTGAGCGCGCTTCAGCATGGATGAACGAACGTCAAATAGAACATGTGCTAATGAATTATCAACTGTCGGCAAAGCGTAAACTGCAAACAGTTACGGCTGACATGGCGACGAATGGACGAATGGATAAATGAATGGATGTGAGGATTATAATGAAAGACATGCACATGTGACCATACATACAGTACAAATGCAAACACACGTACACACATACATGCGTGTGTATGTGGGACAATTGAAACGCTAGCCTACTTTGCAGAGAGGGCGTGCGAAAGGAAGGGAGATAGACAGAGAGTGTGTGTGTGTGAGTGCAATCAACACCAACTGAATAACAGCTTAATGGACGAGTGCATGCGTTCTAAACGCATGCACAAACGTGTCACGAATCAATTTTTAAACTGATTGACACCACATGTGCCAAAAGCTTATGACTTATTGATCCGCATAGTGGGGCAAATTGAATTCAAAGGGCGTGGGAAGTGTTAACAAAAACAATCGATAAATCGATTTATAAATAATTACTCAGGACCTTGGGCATAGATCAGACTTTTGACTACTTTTCGCTTATAAATAATCGATTTGCCTATCGATAGACTGCGATAACTAAAGCACTATGCACTAACCTTGGGCTAATCCACTCAATAAATCATCTACAGCTGCTGAAATTTAGTCAACGTTAACTTGGCTTTAAATGCATGGCTCGTAGTTTGTCTGTGTCTAATATATATACATATATAGTATAGATAATATATATACATATCCATATCTTTATTTATATATGTATATATGCGTGTGCGTGTATGTGTGTGTGTGTGTCTGTACCAAAAGGTAAATGACATCAATGGAGGTTGGCTGACTCCTCAGTTGGCGTCGCGTCGCTAGCTGCACTAACTGCTGCTGACAGCGACAGCGACGGCGACTGCGGCAGCGGCAGCGAATGCAGCGTGTTTACTTTTTGCTTGCATTCTTTGGTCTCTGGTCTCGGTTTCCGTTTGCTGCTTGCCTGCTTACAGTTTCCGGCTTTGGCCAACACTTTAACACACACACACACAGCTTCAGAGTTTCTATGCGCGCGCCTAAATGTATGCACTGGTTTTTTCTACATTTTAAAGCAGCCTTTTCCAAGCGCTGCAGATGTGCACTGCCCATGGCAACTAACACAGACACACACAGACACACACACACATACACACTTATACACCCCTTGAAGTTTGTGAAGCTTTGGCAAGCTCTTTAATAACTAATCAGAGCCAAAAAGTGGGCATCGCCTGGCGGGCAATCGGGCCAAGTTCTGCGTTGTGTTGAAAACTTTTTGGAAACACCAGAAATTGCCGCTCATTGTTTGCTGATAACTGAAATCAATGCAGGCGTGGCACGTGGGGCGTGGCAAGACAATGTTCAATGTTCAAGTTTTGGCCCTTTGCCAACAAAATGAAAATTGCATTTGTTGTCGAAAGCCAAATGCTCTCTATTTCGAGTACTATTTGCTATCAAGCTTAGCTTGAAGCGTTTATTGACATAATACGGCCAAAAGCGATAGTAGAAGAGTGAGCGAGCGTATGGTATTTAGTTTGCTAACAATTGATATGTATATAAATAAATACATATATCTGAACATATTTATATGTATAGTAGGACTTTAGAAACTTCCTGGTTCAATACAAAGTGGAATTGGAGCAACCATCAGCTAGTAACGACATTATTCGATATATTATTATTAAGTATTATATCCAGCAAAAATATATAGCAAATAAGATGTGAAACAAAATGGAAATGGAACAGTTGTATGTACGTACATATATACATATACAACCTCTGCATACATAACATACTTTAAATAGCTGATATATGTAGCTATAGCTACACACATATATAAGTATATACATAGTTCAAATACGTCGCGTGGAACAAAGTGGAAATGAAACATACTTAAAATGCATATACACATTTATACAACAATTGGCTCTATGAGACTTTATAATTTTGAATAGCTTTGTGAATGTATGTTCATGTGGAACAAATTGTAAATGGAACAGATTTTAATGATGGAATACACATTTCTGCTATTTGCATAGTATAAAAAAGTAATATTCGACAAACACATAAAGACCGACCTTCTTAAATTGAATAGAACAAATTGGAAATGGAACACATTTTTAATGTTTATATATATGTGTATATAATATGACACTTTGCTGTAAATAACTTTATATTTTTTGTGGAACAAAGTGGAAACGGAACACACATAAAATATTGGATATAGCTGCTTTTTACACAACATATGAACTATAAGATCAGATTAGATGCATAAAGAGCGTCAGTGGAACAAAGTGAAATTGGAACACACTTCAAACATTTATGTATATATACGTATTATCCTAAAATCAAATAGTTTCATTTTAGCAATGTAATACATAGTTCGCATGTCTGCATACCTTTGATACCCTTTCCTTGTTAACGAATATAACAAAAGGCGAAATTTGAAATTGATTTTTTTTTGTTCTTTTTGGTTTTTTGGCCAACCATGGATAAAGTTTTGTATGTGGAAAATATTGGGCGCTATGAAGCTGGGGACTTACCGCTGGGATCGTGATGTGGGGGCGGCTGCTGCTGGTGCTGCTGATGATGATGATGGGGATTGGGCGCACAGAAGGCGCTCGAGCCGCCGCCCAGCGTCGGTGGCACTCCGGCGGGCGGCGGCGGCGGATATGCACTCGCCCGGTACGAGGGCGGCGGTGAGCCAACGTCGCAACGGTCCGGCGGCACAGCCGGCGGACCAACCTGCGGCGGCGGCGGCAACGGACCGTAGTGACCTTGGGGCGGCGGACCGCCGTAGTGATGAGGCGGCGGCGGTGGCGGACCGGCATGATACTCGGCCGCCTGCTGGTAGTGATGGGCATGCGCCGCATGCGCTGCATGGGCGGCCGCATACTGATGCTGGTGGTGCATGTGCAGCACGCCGCTGCCCGCGGGCGCCATCTGATGGGCGTGGTAGGCGGCAGCGGCAGCGGCCGCAGCAGCAGCAGCTGCGGCATACGATGGCGGCGGCGGTCCATGGTGATCCGGCGGCATGTGCTCCGTGTGCAGGCCCAGATCCGGGGCATGGTACATGCCAGCGCTGAGCGGCTCGCCCGGCAGCAGGACATGCGGTGCCGGCGCCTGCACTGGCAACGGCGGCGAGCTGTGAGCTGTATAAGGATAAAGAAGCAGCAAAGAATTGATATTATCAATCGTTATCAATCATAATGGAAACGATTGGGGGACGCACAGTGGGGCCTTTGCTCATGTCACGTTACATATATCAGAACTTTAAGCCCAAAGAAAATATTTTGAAAATTTAAATGACATATGAAAGGCAATTCGTAATGCTCTCAAATGACATAAAGTACAGGCCAATTAGCTAACAGGTTGCTTCACAGTTGGCTGGCAAACGTAAAAATGTGTTTTTGGTCCAATAATAAGTGTTTAAATAGCATAACATAAATATTTTTCTTGCAGATAAACTTTTTTTTTTTTTAATACATTAAGAAAAATAAAAAATAATATTTAAGTTTAAAAAAAAATTTATTATTATTTTTTTTTAGTACTTTTTTGCGTTTTTATAATGATTTAAAAATTCAACAAAATAATATCATTCAATTTATAATATTATATATATATATATTTTATTTATTTATTTTATTTTATTTTATTTTTTTTTTTATCAAGAAAAATAAATAAAACATTTAATTTTTTTTTGCGTTTTTTTGATTAACGTTGATACCAAAAATAAATAAAATATAACTTTTTGGGACAATAAATATATATTTGTAATTTTTTATTTCTCTTTATGGGAGTTTTTAATGCGACGTTGCTTTGGTTTTTTTTTTTTTTTTTTTTTTTTTTTTTTTTAACTTAAACATTTGTTGCGATTCTAAATTAAATAATGTTACCATGAAAAAAAATTTTTTTTTGCCAAATTTTGCAGCACAGGCCCCACTGTAGGACGTTGATGGACATTGGCTTCTACCGCCTTTGTTTACTGGGCAAGGCGTAGAGGAAGACAAATGAATAATATCAAAAATTTGTGTACTCACCCTCGCTGAGTCCGGAACTGGCGCCCGGCGGCAGCATGCTGGAGAGGGCGCTGAGCGGCGTATAGGATTTGGGTGGCTCCACGGAGCCGGGTCGCAGCAGGCGCTCCTCGGTGACGCTGGACTGAACACGATATTGCATCTTGCAGTAGGCCTCCTGGGCGGCGCCGTTGCTGGCATTCACATAGACGCCGGTGATGGTGACGTCCGTGTCCTGGACGATGACCACACTGGATGAGGTCGGACGGCTGCAGTCCTTGGCATCCTTGGCGCTGCTCGAGTCGCCGCGATACCCGGTCGTTGTGATGGTGGTATCCGTATTCGTTTCCTTCGTCTCCTTGGAGTACTTGGAATCGTTGCTCTCCTCGATCATGTTGCTCTGCGGCTTGTTGCTCAGCGCCGCATCCTTCAGCTCCTTCAGCTCCTTGGCCTCCTTCGATTCGCGCGTTTCCTTCGGCTCCTTCTTGATGTGCAGCAGCTCGGCCTGAGCTACTGGGGCTGCCTTCGGCTTGCTGGAGGACGTTGCCGATGCCGATGCCGATGCCGATGCCTTCGTCACCGTCGGCTTGATAATCTCCAGCTCATCGTAGCTCTCAAAGCTGCTGCAATCGCTGGCCAAATTCTTGTCCAGATGCCGCTCCACCTCGTACGTGGCCGCCACAATGGCGCTGGCATTCAGGCTGGCCATGCGCTTGCGCGCCAAGATTCCTTTGTAGTCGCCGATCAGCTCCTCGGTGAAGGCGCTTTTGCGCTTCTTGGGCAGCTGCTTGGGCGGCGGCTTCGATTTGTCTTTGTCTTTATCTTTGTCCTTTGACTTGGCCTTGTCGTCATCTTTCTCCTTCTCTTTGTCCTCCTCCGCATCGTCGCTGTCCTCCAGCTGCACCTTTTTGTTGGTTTTCTTCTTGGACTCGGTGTCCACGGGCTTCTTGGCGGGCGCTTTCTTCTGCAGCTTCTTCTTCTTCTGCTGCTGGAAACGCTGCAGCTGCAGCTCCTCCGCCTCGCTGTCGCTGTCCAGCTCCCAGTGCTTGCCCACGCCACGCCCACCTGTGACATGGCGCAACTCGCGCCGTGGCTCCACCACAGCAACGCTGGCCTTCTCCGCCTCGCCCTTATCCCGTTCCTTGCCCTTATCCTTGTCGCGCTCCCGATCTCGATCTCGATCTCGATCACGATCTCTGTCCTTGTCCGGCGGCAAATCACCGCGATTGTTGTCGTCATCGCTGCCGTCCAGCGTCCGTATGCGCGGCGGCTGCTGCGTCGCCTTCGACAGGCCCAGCTCGTGGGCCGTGCGCGACTCGTTCTCGTAGAGGCACTGCACCTTGGCCAGAGCATTCAGCGAGGCCATGCGATGCCGCTTCGCACCGTAGCTGCTCAGCTTCTTCTCGTCCTCCGAGTCGCTGCTCTCCGACCGTGAACTCTCGCTGACCGCTGCCGGCGGCGTTGGCTGCTTTGATTTGGGCTTCTTTTTGCCAGCAGCAACTGTTGTTGTTGCAGCAACTGTTGCTGTTGCTGCTGCTGCTGCTGCTGCTGCAGCAACTGTTGCTGTTGCTGCTGCTGCTGGCGTTGCTGGCGTGGGCGTATTTAGCTTACGCTTAATCTGCTTCTTATTGCCGCCTTTGGCAGCGCTGGGCGATGGCTCCGATGGCGCTTCCATGGCAGCAACAGTTGCTGTTGCCGTTGCCGTCGTCTGCTCCGTCGTCTCCTTGGCCAGCAGCCGCTGCTCGAGCTGCTTCAGCGGCTTGTTGTCCTCGTCGGAGAAGTCGCGCAGCTCCTTCAATGTGGGCAGCACCATTTTGATGGGTTCCTCATCCTCTGATCCCGACTTGAAGTCGTAAATATCCTTGGCCGCATTCAGGCTGGCCAGCGCCGTTTTGCTGCAGGCCTGCTGCAGTCGCGCCTTGCCCGCCGACGTTTTGCTGTACTTGATTTTGGGCCGCTGCTTGGCCGGCGCTGCTGCGGCGGCGGCAGCGCTGCCGGCGACGATGCCGCTGCCCGTGGGCGTTGACTCAATGGGCGTGATTGTGGGCGTGGGCGTGGGTGTGGGAGTGGGCGTGGCTGTGGGTGTAGGTGCTGGCGTGGGCGTTTGTGCTGCCGTGGGCGTGGCTGGCGTCAGAGACGTCTGTGTGGTATTTATCTCCTCCAGCTCCATCTGCACCAGCTCCGTATTGGAATCCAGTTGAGCGCGTGTCTTTGCTTTGCTGGACTCGGTTTCGGCTGGAGCTGTTGTTGTTGCTGTTGCTGGAGTTGTTGTTGCTGTTGCTGGAGTGGCTGTTGTTGCTGCTCCTTGCACCTTCTTGCCACTCCTGGCCACAGCGGCTGCAGCGCGCAGCTTCTCCTTCTTAGCTGCCGGCGACTCGGCCGCCGCCTGCGACGCTGGCGTCTGTTGTTGTTGCTTCTTGGGCGCCGCCTTTGACGCTTTGCTACTGCTGGGCGGCGGCTCCAGTTTGGCCTTCTTGGCGGACTGTTTGGCGCCTTTGGCGCCGGGAGATTCTTTGCTATCGCAATGAGCATCCTTTGGCTCGCTTAATACTGCCTCCGGTTCCTTGGACTTTTCCTTCTCTCTTTCCTTTTCTCGCTCCTTTTCCCGCTCCTTCTCTCGTTCCTTCTCTCGCTCCTTCTCTCGCTCTTTCTCCCTTTCCCGCTCCCTTTCCCGCTCCCTTTCTCGCTCCCTCTCGTTGTCCACCCGCTGGCGCTTCACATTGAACGGCTTGCCCGGATTCAGGCTGGCTATCACCTTGACTGCCGCCGCCCGTGATTTGGTCTTCACGTTCTCCGATATGGAAGACTTGAGGCCCTCGCCAATGCGCTCCTCACCGCTGGGCAACAGATTGTCAAAGCCATGGATCTTAATGTCCAGACTCTTAAGCATCTTGTTTATCGCTCTCGCCTTGCCATCCTCCTGACGCTCCTCCGCGGACAGCTTCAGTGTCGTTGAGCTGCCAGCTTTGTCAGCGGCCGTTGTTGTTGTTGCTGTTGTTGCAGCAGCAACTGTTGCTGCTGCTGCTGTTGTTGTTGTTATTGCACTAGTTGCCGTTGACTGCTGTTGCTGTCGCTTTGCTGCTGACGTTGTTGTTGCTGTTGCTGTTGTTGTTGCTGCTGCCTCGGCTTTGCTACTCTTTTTATCATCCGGTTCGTCCATTAGCTTCTGCTGCTTGCCAATGCAGCGCTTCTTTGCTGTCGACGTCGCTGCCGCTGATGTCGCTGCCGACGACGACGAAGCCGCCGCCGACGACGCTGCGGCAGCAGCATTCGTGGCACGCTGCTGGCGTTCAGTGACGCTGGAACGCTTCTTCGGACCCATTTCCTATGCGCTGCCCCAGAGCAAGAGACTGGTGTGTAAACGGAAAACAGAGTAGAAGAGAGAGAGAGAGAGAGAGAGAGATGATGATAATGCATGTGAATGAAGAAGAAATGTACGAGAGAAAGTTTCAAGTTATATGTGGAGAGCAATTATAATATTATAGTATGTGAGCGACTTGAGACTTATTCAGCATTAATATCAATAAATATTAATAATAAAAAAAAAAGTAAATGATACTTAAATTGTATTGTATTTTTTTAATAGTTGTTCACAGTTCACAGTTGTCTATGTGGAAAAAAAAGGTAGAAATCTAATTTTCTTTACTAATATGTTTATACCAAGTATTCCTTATATTCAAATTGTTATTTTTATCTAGCTTTGAAAAAAAAAAAAATTTATATATATATATATATATATATATATATATATATATATAAATATATATATATATATAAATATTTTATATATATATATATATATATATATATATATATATATCTATATATAAATATTTTTATATATATATATATATATATATCTGTTTTATTCGTTCACAAAGAAGTTCCTGATATACGAAGTCATTATTATATATATATATATATATATATATATATATATGTTTTACTTATTTTTAAAAATCTATATCTTGAAAGATTGCTCAAGTCTTGAAAAACAGTATATATTTAAATGAGCAGTTGTAACTAACATTTAAATACAATCCTATTATTTAAATATTTAATTTTTTTTACAAAATCCTATCAATATACTAATAAGCCTAAAAATATGGAATCATATAAGGTAAAAATCTAAACTAATAGAGCTTTTTAGAAGAGGATTGGTCAAAATAATATGTATGTATATGTAAAAGTTAGTTTTTAATATGTATATATTTAAAAAAAATTATTTTTGTTTATTTTATTTTAATTATTTTTTTTTTAATTTAATTTATTTTTATTTTACTTTTTAGTTTTTTTATTTTTTTTTTTTTTTTTAATATTTTATTTTATTTTATTTTTTTTTTTTATTTTATTTTGTTATTGTTACTTTATTTATTTTAATTTTTATTTTTGTGAATTAGCAACATTTATATATATGTATGTATGTATGTTTCATTCAGAATCATTAAAAATCCACGGTGTGTCAAAACGAAAGCAAGTGTAAACAATAAAGGCTTTTCCCTTTCTTTAGTTGTTGCTTTTAAGCTAATCAACATTTTATAACATTTTTTTTTTTTTGTAATAAAGGTAAATAATTTCATAAGACCGTATTTAAATTTTGTTCAAAGTACAAAGTTAACGCTGTACGAAATCAGTATAGATACACTGTATACTAAAAGTCTTGACATGCGCTTTCAAATCGTTTTTAGTCCGCGCTCGAGAACATTCCAGAAGGCAGCCAACAAGTGGAGCTTTTTATATACTACAAGAATATAAATATTTGATATAGATTTTAATCGAATTCAGGACAATGCTAAAAAGCTATTAATCTGAAACTAATTTGATAAGTGTGTACCATAAGAGAACTTAAGGAAGGACGTACATAAATACGGAAATATGGTATATGTATCTCTATTTATATAGTTGTGTTCATGAAAATAGCAGTGCTGCATATATTACATCACATTTGTATGTATGTATGTATGTATGTATGTATGTATGTATATATAGTATATTCTGTTGCCACGCCTCCTTTAGCCTATTTTACATATTCTACCTAAGCTAATATACCCTATCAACATATTTTCTATGTTAGTTTTATTCATCTTAAATCGTCTTTGATTTAAAGTTTCTATAAAAACCCTAGAAAATGATTGAAGCATTTATTACATGACACTCAATTTAGCATATACCTAGTTGCATATGTATGTATGTAATAATTGGTACTACCAATTATTGAGTATATAATTGTGTGTGTAATGTAATTAACAGACTATTAATATAATGATTTAATTTAACCTAAACAGCTTTAGACAACTTCAAATAGCTGTGACTACTTAAGCGTCTTTTAATCAGCAGCCTCTCTAAATCTTTATACTTCTCAAAACACTTCCATCTGGTATTGGTGTTTGTCATCCTGTTAAGATTGTTTAACCAGGATACCACACAAAGCTCATCATGCAGCTTCACATATGTATATGTGAATGCGATCTTTAGTTTCTTGCAATCAATCCATAGCATATACTATATTTAACCTATAATATAGTATATTTAAAATATTACCAATAGCTAATCTTGGTAATATTGACGAATATATAATCCAAATATCTATAGTCAATCTGACACATATTGCATAAAAGCAATATGCTCTTCTTATTTGCTGAATGAGTATAAAATTAGATACATATAAAGAACGTTATAAGACTTTGTATTCATCATAGACCATACTATATATCTGATCTATATCAATCACAGTTGATCTATAGCTTCTATTCTTTGCAGGACTTGACATAACATACACATAGATATGTGTGCTATAGGCATTCCCATTCTCATACTATCCCAAAGGAAGCAGCTGAGTTAAAGCAACTTTTCACTTCACTTTTAATTATGTTCCGCCCACTTTTTTTTTTTTTTTTTTTGGTTCAAGTGTCAGCGCGTGACAAACAATGAAAATGTTACTTGAAGTTGCCAACCGTCCAAGTTGACGCGAGATTTCAACGACATTTTAACAAAGGACTCTTCCAGTAAGAAATTTAAATACTTTTCTTTTACTTTTCAAATTAATATCTGTTTGAAATTGTGTAAGTTTGTAAAATTGATTTTAAGCGAATTAACGCATGAGTGTGTTATATTACAAATATTTTATCTATATATAAGGTAACTTTTTTGTAATAAAATTTTGTTTAGTTTTTTTTTTTATCTTTTAAGGTTGTTTCATTGATTTTTAGTGAATTCAATTCATTTAAATAGGATATTTCATATCTAATAAACATTATTTTTTAAATATATATATATATATATATATATATATATATTTTTTTTTATTTTTATTTTATTATTTTTTTTTTTTTGCAACTTATTCAATTTTTATATCAAATATTAATTTCAATTAATGTAATTTTCAGTTTTAAAAATATGTTTGAAAATGCTTATCAATTTTTGAAGAAATAAGATATTTATTTTGGGATATTTAATAATATCCTCATCTTAGGGAAACTAATCGCAATGCCCAGGCTTGAGCACAGCTCTTCTTTTTTTTCCCTCTTCTCATTCTCTTTATATCTTATTATGTTTTAATATTTCCCTTTTCCTTACTAATCCTTACCTTAAGAAATATTTTAATTGTATAATAATTAACTTAAGATACTATAACATTTATTTTTAAGGTTTCAGTTAACACTCTCTATCTTTCATAGTTTCAATAGTATCACTAACCATATTTGGCTGTGAATCGGGGCATAGCTGGCCGGTCGGGCAAATAAAATACCCCCATCGGGTTGGTGATACTATTGTAATAATTTTCTGTACTTTTTTAGGCTTTACAATTATATTTTTACCTAAGTTTGACTCTAGTTTTGTCAAATCATCTTTTATTTTAATAAATAAATAAATAAATAAATAAGGACTTCCTTAATCAAGCTTTAAATAATCATAGGGTTCGTACTCGGTTAACTAAGAGTATTTCGAATAACGCAGATTTAAGAGCTTAAATTAATTAATGGTAAAAAGTTCTTAAAGAGAATTTACAAAAAGTTAAACAACTATTTTTTTTCTAATATTTTTTCTTTTTGTTTTTCAATTCATTTTATTTTTAACTTTTAAAATTTTGTTCAAATTTTATATTCCAATGTATTGTAAATTGTTAATGTATGTAGATGTATGTTAATTTATAGATACCTACATATATGTTGGTAAATATATATTTAGATACATATGTATAGAGCCAAAAAACTTAGTGATAAACTCAATATCAACATATTAATAACAACATATGTCAATCTTAATATTCGTTTCACAATATTCAGTTTATCAGTAAGTTTTTTGTCAAACATTTAGTGGTCAGTCGGACTACTATTTTAATAACCGCAGTTGTATATACACTACTATTTTGATGAACAGTTCTGTATGTTCTAAATATGTATGTGTAAAAGCATTCCTAATCAACAGAAATAATGCCTTTCCACTTGATACCTAGTATATCTTAGCCTAACATTTAGATAAGCAATGCAAAGAAGATAGCAAAATCTAACAGAGTATATTTAATGTAATGCAAATAATACCTGTTAATCTAATTAACACCTGTTTTACTAGCAGCTCCTCATAATGCCTTAATAATACTTTATTATAGTAAGCAGATAATATTGGGATTTGTCTTTCAGGCAATTTCGCTGGCTTAAGCTGGATCTCTCTTCACCTAACACACACAGATATACATTTGCCATCGATGTGTGTTTAAGCCTGCAAGTCAAGCTCTAAAGTTACAGTTACATGCAGAGAGATATTTACCTTAAGCTCTCGCTCGCTTGCACTCGCGCCTTCCTTGCGGTTGGCTGGCGGGCGGGCGGGCGCGCGCGCTCTCTTTCTCACTCCGTCTCTGTCGCACTCAGTGCTTGTTTGTTTTCTTCTTATTGTTGTTGTAATATTTTGTTGTTGTTTTCGTTTTAGGTAAGCTGGGGATACCAGTAACAGTTTAAGCCAAAACCATTTCTAGGCATTGGCAGCAGCAGCGCCATTTGGTTGGATGAGCCGCTTAGGCGTTGGCGCTGCGCTCTTGCAATTTATAAAGTTTGTTAACTTTAAATTATTGTCTTTGTTTTTTTTATTTGTTTTATTTTGATTTGATTCTCTTTTGATTATTATTGTTCTCAGTGATCTTGCATTTTGATGGCCTATAAAATATGCAACACTTTTTTGTTAGTAACGCGAAATAAACGAACACGTTTTTTTATTTTCTTTCTCTTATTCAAAACAGATTTTGTCATAATTTATGCATTACAACGACGACGGCGGCGGCAGCAGCGGCTGTTGCAAGCGTTTTATGCAAATGCGCCAACACTCACGTACACACAATTACACACTCACAGATGTGCACACGCATACGCACACGCACACGCACAAACAAACTCTCTTACACACATATATGGATGTAAGTTAAAAAGTTACAAGACATTTGTTTACGCTCGCTCAATTGAGACGATATGGCAACGCTGTGCGCGTAGTTTGCTCACGTATACATACACAGACACATATACAGACACATTGTGGGCATTGGGCACATTGCTAAAACATCAACAAAAGAAAAAAAAAATTGAAATTAACGCAACCAACAAAACACACGCACGCACACACACATAACTAGGAAGATACACACTGGAGTGCTATTAGCAGAACTCTATTAAAAACTCCGAATTATTTTATCTCATTTATAAATTGTAGGAATTCGGATTTGTATTTTTCAAGCAAATTTACAACAACAAACAGACACACACACAAACACACACACACATCCATATACACATATGTACACAATACGAGCATTGGGGCGAACGCCCGCCCGCTTGCGTACACAATTTAATGATGCAGAAGAGCTCTCTTATTGGGATGTAAATTGCCTTGCAGACTAAATGTATGCATTTATTGTTAATTCCATTTACACATTCAGAATTCAAAAAACTAGAAAAAACAAAACAAAAATATTAAAGAATAACAGCAGCAGCTGCCGTTGCCAAAGCACACGCACACGCAGCGAAAAAATTTTTTAACGCGGACGCTCGACACACACGCTCACGAGCATCTTATCAGACTGGCGCTCTCTTTAGCGATGGCTTAACACAGCGATATATCGCCAACCATTTGGGATGTTGTCAATGACATTGATAGCAATGCACGCCTATCGATAGCTGCATTTCCACCATACAAGCAACTGCAAGGAAATAACTGTTAACTGTATTATCGAACAGTTCACAAACACGAATAAGAAAATTAAAGACACAAATTATAAAAAAGTGCAATTATTTATTTTATAAAATATTTTGATTTCATTTTTGTGTGTTATTTGTAGGTGTGTATCGGCATTATTTATCACATTATTTATATTTCATGTTTTTAGGCCTGTGATAATTGATTTGATTTGAATAGAGTATTTGTATCCGTATAAAAGAAAAAACATGAAATATAGATATATGCTCAAAATATTTTGCAAAAACAAATGTTTTCTTTTCCTTTTGTTTTTTTTTATGTTGAAAAGAAACAAATGAGTTTGGCGTGGGTTAGAAAGGGAGCGCATTATAAGCGGAAATTTGAAACGAAAATGGAAATTGTTAAGTGAAAACCCAAATTTAAAAAGGCCTAAATGAAATATCTTTTAAATATTTTAAAATTGTATATGTGTGCGTGGATGGTGTGTATTATAAATGTGTCTTAGTATTTTATACTAAAATTGAAATTCAATTAAATATCTTTTCATAAATATATACACGCCAATTTTCAAATTTAAATTGTATTGTGTGTATTGTGGTTTTATAAGTATTATAAATGTGTCTTAATATTTCATACTAAAATTCCAATTGGAATTAATTGAAATATCTTCAACGTATATACGCCAATTTTTAAATTCAAATAGCGCGTGGATTGAGTTTAGTATTTTATACTAAAATTCCAATTGGAATTAAATGAAATATCTTCTACGTATATGTATATACGCAGATTTGCAAATTTAAATTATATATATGTGTGTATGGTGTGTATTATCTTTGTGTGTTTTATGTTTGTGTGTATTATAAATGCGTGTAGTCCATACTACAATTCCAATTGGAATTATATAAAACTTGCAGTTTCAATCTGCCTCATTCTTTCTTTCCATCATTTTGTGTGTTTGTACTAATGGTGTAGCCTCTCTGTGTGTTTTTGGCTCCTTGTGTGAATGTATTAGGCGATGATTCTCGGAGGAATTGGTTCCTCGGTAAATCCTTTGTATGAGCACAGCCTCTCGACGGCATTGAGAGCGTAGTTGAGCTCTTTATTATTTGGGAATGCGGCCCGGAAACTCTTCGCCACTACGGAAACCACACGCAATCCCTCACAGTACTGATTGACTTCCTGCTTATCGAAGACTTCGCCCTCGTTTTCGTCATCGCCAGTGAACAATTTGGGAGGCGACTCTTCGATGATGCGATTGGACAACAGCTCAAAGCTGACAAATGGATCCACAACCACATTGAAGCAGGCAATCAGGAAGGTGCCATTCGATTTGTAGCGCTGAAGGGCCTTCAGCATGTGGAGCAAAAAGAACTTCTCCGCTTCAATGGGCAGCAGGCTGGCCGTCGAGACAGTCTCCAGGCCCAGGTCGCCAGACAAATAGATTTCCATGCAGCTGGACACCAATTCCGATGTATAATTGCGCACCAGCTCCGACTCATCCACGAGCAGCTGCAGCACCAGGCGTATATAGTTGCCCACCATGAACACATCATCCGAATGGATGATCTGCTGCACATGGACGGTCATGCGATCCAGCAGCTGGGCTGATCTGTAGCGCAAATAGAGTCGCTTCCTGGGCGCCGAATTGTGCACAGTGTAGCGGATCAACGCCAGCCAATAATGCTGATAATGGTTCAGCATGCCGTTCTCCATGATGAGGCGCGTCAGGCAAATGGTGATGCCTGGCTCCGCATCGAAGCCGCCGCGATCGAGCAACTGCCTCAGGGACAGCACGACTTCATTGAGCAAGGCCAGCAGGGTGAACACACGGCACGCCAGGCCGGGCGCCCAATTTGGCGAGCATTTGATTATGCCGGCTATCTTCGTCACGTTCTCTTGGACCTCCACTGATTCACGCAATTGGGCGGCCAGATTTGAGCGCTGGATGGGCGACAGCGCCTTGTAGAAAATCACCACTTCGGGATCGAAGTCAAAGTACTTGATCTCGAAGCTTTCGATCAGGCCACGTGTTTTGATGCCCGAGGCGGACTGATGGACGAGTGTATACAGCCACAAATCGATCTTCACCTGCTGCAGCTTCGATGGCACATTTTCGGGTCTGGCCATCAACTGCAGCGTGTGCTCCAGGATGCCATCCGGCTTCAGGGTCAGCCGGTGCAAATGGAGTGCGAACATTGCAAAGTATTTCGGCGATACGGCATACGCCTTACTGCGCTTATAGATCTCCGCATGATCCTGATTATAGATGGCCAGCAGAACATTGAGCAGCGGTGCCCCAATGTGTTTGCAATCCTGCAGGTCCGCCAGTGCGTCCGTCAGCACCATCAGTATGGAGCGAAAGATGAACATGTCGTGGTCCATCATCTTCACAGCGATCAGCGACATCATGTACATCATTGTGGTGGTCAGGCGCACATCCTGCCACCGAGCAATGCGGTACAGCTCCATCAGCTGCAGCACCTTGCCGTGCAAACGATTTATGTTTCGGGGCAAGGGATCGCCCTGCAAGTATATATTAGAAGTTATATTCAATTAAATGCACATCAATTGTAGTAGATAGGCAAAGGCTGAAAAATACGGAATTCGCAGTACAAGAAGTGTTGCAACAACTTGGCTAACTAATAAGCGAACAGTTCGATTGCCTAATGGCAATATTATTATAGTAATAGTAGATCGGTGAGTTGGAAGTGAACTTGGCTAGCTATTATATTATTATTATACTGATATATATTAGATCAAAGTAGTAAAAGGCTGGAGATTACTATAGCAAGCAGTGTTGGAAGAACTTGGCTAACTAATAAGAGAACAGTTCGATTGCCTAATGGTAATATTATTATAGTAATAGTAGATCGGTGAGTTGGAAGTGAACTTGGCTAGCTATTATATTATTATTACAAAGATATTTTATCGAAGTCTTGGAATAGAAGATCTTGTCTCACTAATAAGTTAATCGTTTGCTTAATAGAAACACTACTACAATGTTAGTATATGGGAGTGTTGGAAAAAAAAGAACTTTTACTATGTAATGATAGTAGCACGTTGGAAGTTGGAAGAGAGAAACTTTTACTATTATAATGGTAGTAGATTAGTAGTAGTAGTAGATTAGAATTATATTATTAATATTAATATTATGATAATATATCGAAGTCTTTTAAAAGAAGAACTTAGCTAACTGATAAAAGAACTGTTCTATTGCCCAATGGAAATATTATATTAATATTATAATAAATAGATGTATTCAAAATGACTAATAACAAAACAAATATTATATTAATATTATAATAAATGGGTGTATTCAAAATGACTAATAACAGAACAACTCTATTTCTTATAGAAACACTGGACTTGAACAACTTTTGCAATACAAACAAATGAGAACATTGCAGTCGGTCACTACCGACTGAAGAATACTCATTCAGGGTCAAAACGCTTCCAGCTCTAAAATATTGCAAGCTATAGATTTTTTCGATTATATATACATATATACAGTTGGTGTAAAAAAAAAAAATAGTAGCGCGATTGAAGACTAAATGTTGATTAAAAAAGATGTAGAGACTTAGTAACTCAATATTGACATCTAAATTAATAACCATTAACATTAATCTCAATATTCGCTTCAAATTGCTTTCAAAATATTGAGTTTATCACTAAGTTTTTGTTTGTACAAAGCAGTACTATTACTACTAATATATTTTTTTATCGCAGGTGTATATATATATATATATATATATATATATATATATATATATATATATATATATCGATAGGGGAAATGAAAAGTAATTTAGTCGTTTAATTTTTAGTTTCTAACTGTATGACTATGGAAGATAGTTTCTCCCTTTCACTTTCGTGAATGAGTAGAAAATGTCTTTTGATACAACTCATTACATAGGAGACTCACACGCTTGTGCTTAAAGTTGATGACACCAAACATGGTTGTAATGCGGCGTATGCGCTTAATGGCCATGGTGGCATTGACAAAGTTGGCCAAGACCATGCAGCTGCGAAAGCGTGTGGTACTATCATGCACCGACGAGATCTCCTCCAGGAAGGGCACAAAGGCGCTGAGCTAAAAGGCAAAAGAACATGGAAATGGTTAAAGAGATGGAGATATAGATATATATATATAGAGTACGCACATTCAGGCTGGATTCGGCTCCCTCCATGCTGGAGGGATAGAGGCGGCTGAGCAGCTGCAGCATGGCCTCCAGCTGCACCGTCTGTCCAGTGAGGGGCGAAGCACGGCAGCTTTCGGCTGCCTTCTTCAGGCTCTCATAGAAGTAGTCAAACAGCTTGGGATAGCGTGTGAAAAAGATCCGTCCGGTCATGCGATTGCGCACGTGCAGCTCGCCGCTATCGGAGCGAGCGCGCTCCACACCAAAGATGCGCACCAGCAGGGCAGAGAGCAACAGTGTGGCGCTGTTGCGTTCATTCCACTCCGTGGCCACCAGGCTCTCCAGGCCGCACTGAACGCCACGACCCACAAACTCGCCGACCACCTCGGCCAGTTCGCTGCAGCGGAAGAGGGCGCGCATTATGTTCATGGCATGGCTGCGTGCAATGCCCGCCTCAGGGCCCGGCTCCCGGCGCTCGCACACATCCATCAGCAAGGACATGCTGCGGTTGAAGGTGTTGTGGGTGCCCAGCTTCAGTTCAGTGCAGATCAGCGCCTGCAGCATATAGGGCATGCCAGCGCTGCGGCGTGTGGAGCACAGTTCCTTGCCGCCAACGCCCGTGACCAGACGCATTGCCTCCTGCATCCACTTGGACGGCAGCTGATTCAATGCCGGCTCATCGCTGTGCCAGAAGCGACGACAGAGCATGCTGAAACCCACATATGTCTGCTCGAAGGCGCCGCGATGCTTAACATCCGCCAGCATCGATATAAAATGATCGCCAATTAGCGCCACCTGCTCCCGGCTGAGCAGATAGTTATTCTTACGCTCCTGCTGCAGCGGAGCACGATGCGCCAGATCGCCCAGGAGCAGAGCGATCTCTTTGATGCTGCGCCAGGCGCTCAGCAACACCATCTGCGGCACCAGGGACAGCGTATCCAATTCGGCCTGAGCATCTGCATCCACGACGGGTTCGGCCGGCGGTTTCTGTGAGCCCGGCACCATGCCTTCCGGCGAATCGCTGCCCACAATGGGCATCATAATGTGACTGATTGTGATGCTGATGTTCAGCAGATCCTCGATGTAGTCCACCCAGAGCGGATCATCGGCCAGTGGCTTCAGCTCAATTTGGAGCAACAAATGGCGGCTGGCAAAGAGCAGGCCATACAACGGATTCGTTTTGGCCGCCTCCAGCAGATTGAATTCGGCGAGGTTAACACCACTGCGCATCTGTTCCATGCACATCTGCAGCACGGCATAGTAGCGAGCATAATGCTTGGGCAGCACAGCCTTTGGATCAAGGGGCGGCGGGATGGCCACCTCGGCCGCCTTGCAATACACCTGCAGGCGATAGGCGGCCGTTGAGGAGTCCGGCAGACGCACCGACATCAGCTGCTGCACGATGTCCACTGGATAGTATTGACAGCATTTCTGCAATTTGGCCAACAGCAGGGCAGCCTGCACCTTGTTGTGCTCATAGCTGTCGCGCAGACAGTGATCCAAATAGGGCCACGTCTGTGGCGGCATGCGCTCCACCCAGGTCAAATTGAGGCGTTCCATAGCATCGATGCAATCGTGCAGGACGCGCATCGATAGCCAGCGTCGACCGTAGTTGGCGGTGGGAAACAGATTCATGGCCAATATGTGGAGCAGCTTGTTCACAAAGGCGATCAGTATGTGATCGTCAGTTAGGGATTGTGGTTGATCTTTCAGCTTTTGTGCCAGATTGTATTCCATGCGCTTCACCGCCTTCTGCAAGAGGCCATGGCCAATTTGGCGCATATGGGCGCTGGGATTGTTGGAATTGAGCTCCACATAGGTAATAATGGAGTCCAGCTCGAACTTGCTATAGGCCTCACTGAGGCGTGGCGTATCGACCACAAAGCTGAGGGCCAGCAGCCGGCAATTATCATCGACGCCCACCAATGCGGCAGTCACCTGGTCCAGGTAATCGCCAATCAGGGCCTTGACTAGACGTTGCTGGCCATGACGACGGGCCGTCAACATGGCTGCCATTTTGGTGCTGAATGCCAAATTGCGCTGTCTCATCAATTCGGGCAGCACTTCATCATCCAGCTGAACGGCCACCTTGATTAGACGCTCAATGTTGACCAAGCGACAGTCGCACGGCAAAGCGGCCTTAAAGAGCATGGAACACCAAAGACGCAGCCAATCACTGGATGTCTCCTCCTTGTGGGCCACGGTCATCATGCCTGCAATTTGAATATGAATATGAATATTGAATTGTGAAGAATTCGAAAAAAGACTCACACTTAAACAGCGAATTAACGCTATCCTCCAGCCCCAGGAAGATGGGAAACATTTTCTCAATGATGCCCGGACAATTCACCAGCACCGCCTGGGCGCCCATCACCTCGACCAATTGCTGCAGCATCAGGCAGACGGATGGCAGCGGCATGCGCTGGCGCTCGTACTGGGCATAGACCTGGGCAATGATGTTTGTCTGCCCGGTTGCCTTGCAGTGCTGCAGCACCTGATGCAACATGTTGGCGCACATGTGGCGTATGGACTCGACGTTGCTCGAGATGTGCTCCAAGGCGAAGCGCATCAGGATGGCCAATATCAGGCTGTACATGATCTGACCACGATCAGTTAAGTGAATGCCGCCCAACGATTTCGAATAGGTATTCAAATGCTTGGACAAATAGACCAGGAAGTTGCTAACACTGCAGTTATCCTTGACATGATCCAAGGTGCGCTTCAATATGTCCAGTGCCTGGGCAGCGCACATGCCATAGTCGCTCTTCTGCAGCACCAGCAGCGATGCGGCCTTAATGGGCACATCGTCAAAGTCATGCATTGACTGGCACCTGGCCAGGTAATTATCAAAATCATCGAACAGACGCGCATTGTGGCCAATGGCGAGGCCGGCCACGGCGCGCACATCCCACGGTGTATCCATGTGACGGGCTGCCTGCTCGGCAATATCGTTAATCATTTGCAATGGCTTGCAACGTTCAGGCATTAGCTCAAACTTGTATTCAGTCATGACGTTCACATGGAAACGGAACACATTCTGCATATATAAGTAAAGCTCGTTGCGGCGAGTTGGCGAGATCTGTGCATCCTTATCACTGTAATACAAGTTTAAAGAAATTCATTTATATACATATTTAAATTTATAAGAATTTGAAGTCTGCCTTGTAATTCCCTGAAGATGAGTTGTCTGAGTGATCTTATTGCAATGTTGTCCTAGAAGAAGGCCTAATAAGGCACTGCTAAAGTCTCTGACTACTGAACTAAATTCTATGCTTATAAAACCTTTTGTCAACTATCATTTAACTATGCCATCTAATGGTACTTCGCCACTGCAATACATGAGAGCAATTCAAGAATTCAAATCGCATCTTATGGGATTCATTTATGTTTATATTTATAAGAAATTAAAGTTAGCCTGGTAGTTTCCTGAAGTTGATTTGTTTAAGTGGCTAAGGATCTGAAACTCTATAACATAGCTCATAACAAATACTTGTCAAATTGTCAGCTAGCTGACAAATATTTAACTATAACATTAATTTAGCCTTAATCAAAGCAATGCAAATTTGATGTGAGGAATTCTAGAATTGAAATCGAATCTTATTGAAATCCTTTTAAAAGGAATGCAAGTCAGCTTTATGGTTAACTGAAGAGAGTTGACAAAGTGTCTAAGGATACGGGTTAGATTCCTACATAATTTTGTCCCAGCTGAAGGCCTAACGAAGCCATGATAAAATTTCAGATAACCATGATGGCATAGTTGAATTATATTTGTCAGATAGTTGACAAATTTTACAGGTATTTTTATAAGCGTAGAACTAGCTACTAAAAATAGTTGTAAAATTATCAACTAGTACACAAATATCCTTAAAGCATAGCTAACAAATATCTTTAGCGCATAGTTAAATATATTTGTCAGCTAGTTGACGTATAGTTAAACATATTTGCCAGCTAGTTGACAATCGAATGGGCCTTATTAAAATCTGATAAAATGGAATTCATTTCATAAGCCTGCAAGTCAGCCTTGTCTAAAGATCTGAGTGAGAATCTCATGTAATGTTGTCCTAGTTGAAGACGTAATGAAGACATGTTAAAGTCTCTAATAAACATTATGGCATAGTTAGTAACAAGAAGCTGTCAAAGTGAACAAACACCTCCTGCCAAAGCTAATTGAAAAAAATGCCATCAAAGAACTTTCCACTAACTTAGTTAAATATTACTGCACTCTTACTTTAAGGAACGCCAGTAGAGGTTTATGGCCTTAGGTATCGATGGTATGAAGGCGTAAATCTCTTGAGACAGTGCTTCGCGTCCAAACGGAAAACTCTGCAGACAGCCGCTGACCGAGACGAAGACGTCGTTTATGTCGTCGATGAAGGCACTGTCATAGCTGATGCCCAGGGCCGCTTGGCGCAAGGCGCCACGCAGGGCGCTCAGTAATATTTCCTTGGTGTGAGTGGCTGATGAACGCTTGCTGCACTCGGCACTTGAGAAGAGTCTAAAAGAGGTTAGGAAATGTGCAATACATTAATGCCAATGCCAATTTTATTGCAATTGCAACAGCAATAGCAAAAATTATAAGCAAAAATCTCATACCTGGTCACAACGCCGCGCACCGGGTGCTTTAGGGGGCACACGAATAGGATATCGGCTAGGAAGCCAAATGAATGCGGATCCTCGAACGCATCCTTCACAATCGACAGTTGTTTGGCACAATTGGTGGCCTCCGAAAATTTCTTCACATAGTCAGCTTGTGCTACAACACATCGTGGCACATAGAAATCACATTAGTCGCCGGCACTTGGCTGCTGTTTATTTTGTTGTTGTACTCACAGTTTACCCATTTCACCGGCACCGGCACCAGTGCATTGCGCATTTCAGCAAAGCGCTTTGGATGCGCGCACAGCTTTAGAGCTGCAACGCGCAAATTCACATCATTCATTTTCACTAACTTAACTTAATGTAGCTGCCGGCACGAGAAATAAACACCGACTGTTTCCTCCCGACTTACTTTCAGAGAGATGGTTGCTTTCTAAAAAAAAATAATATCGATATTATGCTAGGTATCGATATAATGTGTCGCAGGTATGCTGATCACGTAAACTAATTTTGTGTGAATTTCCAACGCACTTGTAGAAATAAAAAAAAATGTAGCATTTATTGAATTACTGCAATGAGTAGCTGCTAACTGCAAACTGCATTCATTTGAATATTTTTAGGCATTGCTTTTCTAGCGCCCATTAGATTTTATGACGTGTTAGTCTAGTGGACAACTCCGACCATAATTAATTAATAAACATAAGCATAAGAATCTGCAACTTATATCGGTGTTTTAGATTTTTATTACAATGTATTCATCAATTAGAAACATACAAATACATGAACATAATGTGCATAATTTTCTGCATTGTATGCTGCAAAATTTACAGACGACGACCACGACGACCGCCCTTCCTGCGTGTGGAATCGGATGGAATTGGTGTAACATCCTCAATGCGACCGATTTTCATGGATGAACGGGCCAAGGCACGCAGTGCGGATTGGGCACCGGGTCCGGGTGTCTTGGTCTTGTTGCCGCCAGTAGCGCGCAATTTAATGTGCAGAGCAGTAATGCCCAGAACTTTGCACCTCTCAGCCACATCCTGAAAGAAGCAAAATTAATTATTATTGCAAATTCTCTGTAACACACACATGTATCGATAGTTGCGAGACGAACCTGAGCGGCCAACATGGCGGCGTAGGGGGAAGCCTCATCACGATCAGCCTTGACCTTCATGCCACCAGTGACACGTGCGATAGTTTCGCGACCGGATAAGTCGGTAACATGCACGAAAGTATCGTTGAAGCTGGCGTAGATGTGGGCAACGCCGAAAACGTTCTCGCCATCGCGCACTTGCGGGCCAAGCGAGACCTGCACTTCCTCTTTCTGTACTTTAGCCTTCCTGGGAGCCATTCTGCAGCAATTAAGGACGATCAGCAACTGTTGGGAAGAAGCATTTACACAATAGTTCAACAAGTTGTATTTTCACATTCTTCATATGCTATGCACATGGCACACAAAAAAAAAAAAAACAAAACAAAATGCTGCCATTGCGGCACGCGCAAATCGAAACAAAAACAGGAAATTATGCCGCAAATCTGCGGCAAATATATTGCACTTAATTCCAATTGTGCTATTCATGTTTTTGTTTAGAAGTTAAGGCTTAAAAGTGTTTTTTCTGTTTTTTAAAAACAAGAGAATGTCACAACACGAACCAATTGCGTTAACCGGATATTAAAAAAGAAGGCTATGTAGCAGCTGTCAGAGGGGAGTTGCCACTCAATTCACAATAAGCATGTGAACTGTCAAAATCTGCCCACGGTTGCAATAGTTGCAAAAATGATTGCACCAGATCGCCAACTATCGGTTAGTTATTATAAATCCCTAAACGGATTATTGTTGACGAGAAAAGATTTTTTTGTTTACAAAATAATATATATTTTAAGCTGCTCATTATCGAACTTATTTTATATTCGGGGTCAGACAATCGACACCACTTGTGGGTATATGCAGTAAGGGAAGGGTATGTACTGATTATTTTAAAGATAATTAACATTTAATTGTAAATACGGTATTTGTTGGTAACAACAATCCAATTACAAAAAAATAAAATATGTTTGTATGTTAAAATAATTCGTAAGCAATCGATAGGAATCTATCGCAACTGAAACTTGTACATTCGATAATGCTTAACTGCAACTGTTGCACTCGATAAGAACTTATTTTTGACTGTCACAAGGTGTATTTGGAACGGATTAGGAACGATGTCGTGGATTTCAGATTACCGCTATACATGTCTACAAAAGTGGGCATTGCAGACTCTGCATCTCACCGGCAGAATACCCAACCACATAGCATTCGTAATGGACGGAAATCGACGATTCGCCCGCTCCAAGCACCTTGATAAGATCGAGGGTCATTCGCGTGGCTTCTCCAAACTGGCCGATGTGCTGCGCTGGTGTGTGGACCTGGGCATCAAAGAGGTGACAACGTTCGCCTTTAGCATCGAGAACTTCAAGCGCTCCAACGAAGAGGTCGAGGATCTGTTTAATCTGGCCAGAGAGAAGTTTGCCAAACTGCTAGAGGAGACCAATCGCCTGGATGAGCACGGCATACGTATCCGTGTGATTGGCAACATTCTCCTGCTGCCCGCCGATTTGCAGCGCCAGATTGCGATGGCCATGCTGCGTACGGAACACAATGACAAGCTGTTTTTGAATGTCGCCTTCGCTTACACATCCCGCGACGAAATGACACAGGCTGTCGAATCTGTGCTCAAGAGCGACGAGCCCTCCGATGATGAGCCACTGCGTCCGTCCGATATCAATGAACGACTGCTTGAGGAATGCCTCTACACACGTCACTCCCCGCCGCCAGACATGGTGTTCCGCACCTCCGGCGAGACGCGTCTGAGCGACTTTATGATGTGGCAGGTAAGCAAACTAAATACACAAGACGGAACATCTAGAATAAACTTTAGTCAACATAGAAATTCCTCTTCCTGTACCAAATTTGGGAATTTTATAAGAACATGGTTGCCTTTTTACCGTTTTGTCGAATTTCTCGCTCAAAATGGGGAAATTTCAATTCAAAATTGAAGGGATCAAATAAGAGAGTAAGCAATAGCAATATTTGTGCAGCAAATCTCGTATAAGAGAAATATCTAAATAGCCATTGCTTTTGTGTTGATAAAAGTTTGCTCTAAATTTCCCATTTCATATGTGGTTTCCATTCATATTCCATCTCTTTCAGCTGAGCTCATCTGCGCTCTACTTCACAGATGTGCTGTGGCCACAGATAACCATCTGGAACTTCCTGGCCAGCATTGTGGCCTATCAGTGCGATCGATGTCGGCTGGAAAGGTATAAACGTGGCGAACGCCTCCATAGTGCACAGCTGGCCAAGGCCAGTGAATTCTATAGCCTGCGCGTACAGAAGTTTTTGCATAGGCTGGATGCCAATCGCCGAAAATTGTTGATTGCTTTGGCCTCCAATTGAAGTCGGGCAATTTGTTAAATGTAGAATAAATGTTGTGATAGGTAAATAAATAAAGGCTTAATGAATTTTAGTGCGCATTGTCTTTCGAATATCAGTCGGTTATTCATAACGGTGACTGATCACTGAAGGTAGCGCTTACATGTTACAATACGGGCTTCCAGAGCAAATACAGACAGGTGTATTCACAATTAACAGAGAATGCAATATATATCGCTGATTCGATAACTATCGCTGAGAAATACGATAACACAATGCGCTTGCAACTCTCTTTCACATTGGTGGTAATTGCTGAAATTACCATCTTGCAAAACTTTTTTTGTTGTAAAAATATATATACAAATACACAAGAAAAGTAATAGGCATTAGTTTTTCATAAAATAGTGTAAAACAAAGTACACTTTTAGTTAGCTTTAAAGTTAGTTTTCAGTGTTAAAAGCAATTAATTTCAAGCTCTAGCTCTAGTTTTCTTACACTAGGCGTGACGACGAAAAAAATCGACATAAAAAAAACAAATTTCTCTCGAAATCCGCAAAAAGATTTACACGCGACCACATCAAGTACGACTATAAAACGACAATTATTTTGTTCAACGTTTCAAAGTAGCTCCAAATTATTTAAAGTCAACAACTAACACGAAAATAAAGGGTAAGTAAATGTGCTACAATTTGTGCCTATGTATGTGTGTAGATACATATGTGTATACAGTGTCTGTGTGTGTGTGTATGTATATATGTGTGTGATTGTGTGTGTGTGTTTGCCGTTCTGCGTGTTGCTCTCTTTCTGTTCATATTTTTTCTTCCCTTTTGCTCGGCCGCTGGCGATGCTGTATTGATTTTTTTTATTTGCGCGAGCGTTGTGCCGCATAAGTCAATGGTAGAGAGAGAGGGCAGCAGGGGGCTCGCCGTTATGGTACATTTTACATGCAGTTTATGGAATTAAGCGACACACAGCAACGAATGTTCTCTCGTCATCGTCGTCGTCGCTATGTGCCTCAATTGCAGACACACAAACAACTAAACTAATCAACACTTAAGTGCAATTCCGCGTTCAAAGGTATATTTTTACGTATACACATACATACATGCATGCATGCGTTCATGTGTGCGTGTATGTATACGTAAATAAGCGCATATGTATGTATATAATACTGTTTTGTAAGGATACACGACGCTTATGTGCCGGCGAGCACATGATTCGAGCTAATTCTAACTGAAAAAATAGCTAATTCAATACACTAAATACAGTTGGGACTCTCTTTTGTATATGTATACATGTGAGTGTGTGTGTGTGTGCGGTAGCCATGTCACATGTTAATTTAATGTTAACAGCATTCAGCAATCTGCAATCATTTGTTTTTCATACTCACAAATTGCAAACAAAGCTTTGGACAATGCATACGGTATGTTAACTGTCAAAGTGCCATCCATGTCGAAATAGCCCACATATACACACATACATTCTAACATGTATGTATGTATGTAATTTGTCAACATGAACAGCCAATACATGTACAATGTTGCATCCGTCTCTGTCAAACTCACTCGGCAATTTTGATTGAAGTTGACAGGACAAACTTTTACTTCCAAAAAAAAAAAAAGAGAAAAAACTTTGAAACTTCAAATTTTAATGCTAAAATCTGATACAGCTGTCGCAAAGGGTATGTGTATTATTTTAATTATGAACTACATATTTTTATGGGCTTCTACAATTTAACAGATTTATTTGCTTTAAATTCTGACATAATAAACAATTAGTGAATACATATCAAATTATGCATTTAGCTTATTTATTTTGTATCAAGTTTCAAATTGAATAAATATTTTCATATGCTTATGCATATGTATGTATATACACACACACATGCAGACGCACGCCTGACAGTTGGGCATTGCAACAAATGTTATTTAAAAGAGCAGTGTTATTCGATATTTGATTTTATTGCTGTCAAGTGCAGGGATATTTATGTATATTCCCCGAAACCATTAATATTGATTGTAATTGTGTATTTGCTTCTTTTATTTTTTGTGTCATAAATAGGCGGACTTTAAAGCTGCGGACAAAGGAAAACAAATTAACAGCGAAGCAAAATAAACAGCCATCCACACACGCATACAGCCAACCAACTAACAATCTCACCCACACATTAACACACACAAGCGCAGAGACGGAAGTGTTTGGAATAACAACAATGTACGCAGGCGCTTATGCACCGAATGCTGGCGGCGTTCAGCAGCAGCACACGGGCGGCTATTATGGCAACGGCGGCGGCGGCGCAGCTGCTGGCGGCGGCAATGGACCACGCCACGATCGTCCCTACTATCCGCGCAATAACTTTGCCACAGCCGCTGGCAATGCGGCTGCATTGAATGGCGCCGGCGGCGGTGCCGCTGCTGGGGGCATGCACTTTGGCCAGCCCTACGGTGTGATGACCTATGGCATCCAAAATGGCATCAGCATGGGCGCTGGCGGCAATCCGTATCGCACCAGCGGCGCCGGCGGCGGCAATGCCATGCAGAATGGCGCATTCGCTAGCGCCAATGGCATCGCCTTCCAAGGCGGACCACGCACCAAGAATCCAAGCTATACGCAACGCTACCAGAAGCCCCACAATGGCCTGGGCAATGGTGGTGGCTATCATGGCGGCGGCGGCGGCAGCGCCAATTACAATGCAGCCGCCTTGGGCATGCTGTCGAAGGAGGAACGCGCCGAATTGCAGCGCGAGAAGGCCAAGAATCCCGGACGCAATCTAGAGAAGCCGCAATGGGAGAATTTGGTGCCATTTCAAAAGGACTTCTATATCATGCATCCAAATACAATGAATCGCAGCGAGCAGGCGGTGGCCGAGATGCGTCATGAGCTGGAGATAACCGTGTCGGGCAATGAGCTACCCCATCCGGTGGCCAACTTCGAGGAGAGCTCCCTTCCGCCGCACATTATTGATGAGATGAAGCGTCAGGGCTTCACCAAGCCAACGGCCATCCAGGCCCAGGGCTGGCCCATTGCCTTAAGTGGACGCGATTTGGTTGGCATTGCCCAAACCGGATCCGGCAAAACGTTAGCCTACATGCTGCCCGCCATTGTGCACATTGGCAATCAGCCGCCATTGATGCGCGGCGAAGGACCCATTGCCCTGGTGTTGGCCCCCACACGCGAGCTGGCCCAGCAGATTCAGTCGGTGGTGCGGGACTATGGGCATCTGTGCAAGCCCGAAATACGTCACACGTGCATTTTCGGTGGCTCTTCCAAGGTGCCGCAGGCACGTGACTTGGAGCGTGGTGTTGAGGTCATCATTGCGACGCCCGGACGTCTAATTGATTTCCTCGAGAATCGCAATACCAACTTGCAGCGTTGCACATATCTGGTCCTGGATGAGGCCGATCGTATGCTCGACATGGGTTTCGAGCCCCAAATACGCAAGATCATTGAACAGATACGCCCGGATCGGCAGGTGGTGATGTGGTCGGCCACTTGGCCAAAGGAGGTCCAGGCCTTGGCCGGTGATTTTCTCAATGATTACATTCAAATCAATATCGGCTCAATGAATCTGTCAGCCAATCACAACATACGTCAGATTGTCGAAATTTGCAATGAGAACGAGAAGCCGCAGCTCCTGGTTAGACTGCTCAAAGAGATTACACAGTCACCCAATAACGGGGGATCCAACAAAATTATCATATTTGTGGAAACTAAAATCAAGGTGAGTTATGTTTAATAATAAACTGATCTAATTTGTTGAGGAAGTTTCAGGAAAATAGACTTAAGCATAGTTAATTTGGTTTGAGTTAGAATCTATTGTACTATAGTTTATAGTTTAAAGTAAAAACTTTAAAGAAAATAGATTTAAATATAGTCAAGTTTGAGAGTAACTAAATCGTACTATAGTATAGTTTACCTGTAATTTAAAACACCTTAGTATCAAATTTGTAAAGGAAGTTGAAGATATAAGCATAGTTAATTCGGTTGAAGTTTAAGCTAATAGACCTTTTTATAGGAAGGAAAAGAAAGGAAGTTTTAGAAAAAACTATACTAGTTGTAAAAACTATTCAAGTGTACTATAATATAGTACAGTATAATTGAAGAGCTCTAAAGGAAAGTCTGTTCGGTTTGAGTTTAAATCAATTGTACTATCTCTTTTGTAATATAGTATATATTAATACACTATACTTAGTATATATCACAATAGTATATAGCTATTGTTACCTAAGTTTGATGTTTCATAATCAAGTCTTCGTATATATCAAGTCTAAGTATTTCCATTCATTATACCAAATGACAATTTATTTTGTTCACTGATTCACTGACTAAATGGGTTTGGTTTAGATAAGGATATAGTATATATAAATATGTATAGATAGATAGATATCAGACACTTGTATGACTGGTTAGCATTCTAAACAATTGTAAATTTTCAGGTGGAGGACATATTGCAGATAATTCGCAACGAGGGCTACGTGGCCACATCGATACACGGAGACAAGTCGCAGAGTGAACGTGACTCTGTGCTGAAGGATTTCCGTAATGGCAAATCGAATATATTGATTGCAACGGATGTGGCATCACGTGGCCTGGACGTTGAGGATTTGCAGTATGTGATCAATTATGATTATCCCAATTCGTCGGAGAATTATGTGCATCGTATTGGACGCACTGGACGGTGCCAGCAGCTGGGCACGGCGTACACATTCTTTACGCCCGACAATGCCAAGCAGGCACGTGAGCTGATCTCGGTACTGGAGGAGGCTGGACAGACGCCATCACAGGAGCTGCTCGACTTGGCACGCGCCATGCCCAATTCGGCCAACTATCGCGGCAACAAGCGCTGGAACAGCAATGGCAATGGCGGTGGCAACACCACCAACGTCTATCAGCAGCGCAGCAATCCGCTCAACTATCAGGCGGGCAACAATGGCGGCGTCGGCGGCGGCGGTGGTGCAAACAATGGCTACACCAATCGCACTGGCTATCAGCCGCAATATGCCGCTGGCGGCAACACTTATCAGCCCAATGGCGGCGCCGGCGGCAACGTTGGCAATTGGAATCGTGGAGGCGTCGGCACCGCTCTCAATCAGCAGCCGGGTCTCGATGGTGCCAATCGCAATGGCAGCGCCACATATCGTCCACGTGCCCCCTTCAACAGTGGCGGACCTCGTGCCATTATGGGACACAACGGGGCTGGGGGCGCGGCGGGCGGTGCTGGTGGTGCGCACGTGAATGCCGGCCAGCCGCACCTGGGCCAGCAGGGCGGTGCATTTATGCAGCCCAATTATCGTGGCCGACAATTTGTGCCGCCAAATGCAGCGGCCACTGGCACCGGAATGCCGCGCTTCCAGCAGTACCCGAAACGTGACTACCAACAGCAGCAGCAGCAACAGCAGCAGCCCCAACACTACCAGCAGCAACAGCAGCAGGCCCAACAGCAGCAGCAGCAGCAACAGCAGAAGCCCAAACAACATCCGGGCGCCGATGACAAAACATTCAAGGAGTATGCACCGGCTGGTGTCACCACACCCATGGTCCACTATACGCCGGCCAATTCACCACCAATAGCAGCGGTGGCAGCTGCTGCGGCGGCCGCTGTTGCCAGTGGTGCTGGACGTGCCCAGGTGGCGGCCGCACCGGGCGCCTACATGTACGATGCGGCGGGTGTGCTGACAACAACGGCGGCACCGGGCACCAATCCATATGCCAGCCAATTCAATATGCCGGCCACATACTATACGACACAGCATCATCAGTTTGCACCAGCCGTGGCTGGGCCTGGACCGGGCGCTGCCATTGAGCAGGCTGGCCAGCACTAAGCTGGTTGCCTATAAATCCTGTCTTTTTCCAGAGTCCAAAAACTGCAATACCCAAATAAGTAAGAGATGTAACCAAACAACAAAAACGGCAAGAACCAGCAGAAGAAGAAAAAGAAGATTAAATAATAACAACAACATACAACTACAGACATACATACACACACACACACACACACACACACACACACACACATACCAGACACACACAGACATACACATATATACAATTATATACGCGATTTAATAAACAGTCATAACTGAGAATTGACTATAGAGAGAATGACTCGAGACTCCGGGTCGTTCGAATCATACACGTATACATATTCGATATGCCTAAATATATATATATAATATATATATATATACAACTCACTTGAATTATTTAATGAGCATACATATGTAGTCTAGAGGATATGTCTATTTGCTTGTGTCTGCTCCAACAAAAATGATATATGCGTACATAATTGTTAACTTGTACGATTCAATCGATTCAATGTTACAGCACTGCTAAAGCGCTGTTAGTTAACAGCAAAAGGCAGCGGCAATGGCAACGGCAACAACGTTGCTAATGGACAGAGCAAGCAACTTTATTAATAATATTAACAACAACAAGAAGAAGAACAAGAACAACGCGGACTCAAATGGCAACAATTGACGAATGAAACATACAACAAAATATGAATAGAAAAAAAATATTTGCAGAAGCACAAGTTACTCCCTTTTTACATACTATTTTCGTATTTATGCATATATATGTGTATATGCATCTATATATTGATATATATAAACACACTCACATATACACACACAAACACACACACACACACAAACACACACACACACATACATATGGATTTTCATTTCCATTTATATTTATTATTACTATTTGTTTAATAACAAACGCACATAAACAGACAATCACACACAGACTGTTTGTTATTCAAATGGCGGCAGCTGCAACAACACAAACATCAACGACAACATTGTAGAGAAAAACCAACAATAGTATGGGTAAGTAGAGACTACAGTCTAGCTTCATTTATTGTTTAATTCTCCCTCTCTCTCTCTTCTTTCACATTGACAATGTCATGAATAGCCGCCTAGTTGGTTAAACAACAACAACAACAACAAACATAAAAGCAACGCTCGATACAAAAGAACAACAGACAACAACAACAACAACATCATCAACAACAACATCATCATCATCAACAACAACAACAACTAACTAACTAGAAGTAACTAATCTAGTAAACTAGTTAATAAGCATTCTAATGCGATCGCAACAAATTGCATGTTCTTCGAATGTTCCCAAGTTGAGTGATTATAAAAGTTCTTTTTTTTTCTAAACAATTTTTTTTTTTAAGTTCCACACACACACACTCATACATACACACACATGGACATACGCCATGCATATACTTAAAAAAAAAAAAAAAATTGTTCACCCTTTCACACCATTTGTTATGCATAATTGTCAAATCCTAACTTCTAAGGTGCTATATAGCCTATATAGCAATGTCAACAACAAGATAAACCATAGTAATTTGTTTAAAAAACGAACGAAAATCAAAGTAAACAATAATAACAGTAAAGAAATTAAAAAAAAAAAAATCATGCACACAAACACACACACACAAAATTGTATGAAGATTGAAAGAAAACAACAAATTGAGAAAAGAAAATTTTGGAAAACCTTTTCCCTTGGTTGGTATGAAATTAACGGTTTGCTTATATAATATATATACATATATAAAACGAGAATTATAAAAGAACAACAAAAATATTTCCATAATAACAAACTAAGCTAATAATACTCAACGAAGCTGAAAATATAACAAATAGATAAACACACACACACACACACACTAAGAGAAACTCTCACACACATACATTCACACACACGCACACGTACATTCAAAAATTAATGCAGCTTAAACGTTTTTTTCGACAAAGTAAAATTGCAAAAAGCAAATTGAAAAATTGAAAAGAAATTTTTAGAAATTCGTTAAAAAAATAAATAAAATATATTAGTAAAAAAAAAAAAAACAGCGCTGCTTTGATAGAAGTATGTAAAACGAATCGAAACAATCAATGAAATATGTATTGGAAAGAAAACAAAAACACTTTATTGTTCAAATAATATTTATATATTAAATATATATACACTTTGTATATATATATTGATTTTTTTTGTTATATTTTACATATATATAATCATGCATATAATTGTGCTTGGTATGCGTATCTTGAAGTTGAAAAATATCGGAAAGGCGAAAACGCGATTTGAATTGATTTCCGTTAATTTAATTTAATTTTTATTTATTTACGTTTTTTTTTTTTTTGTTGTTAAATCTTAATGAATAATATATTTACACTGAACTTTTAATTCTGTGTGTAAAACTACTATATAGATATACAAAATCGCCGAAAAACACAAAAATGATAAAACTGTTTTTTTTTTCAAAAGTTCTAAGCAAAATACTGGAAAAAAATGGAAAATCATTTCAAATCTAATAAGAAAATTGACAACAGCAATAAGAAAAAGAAAATACGCCACATTCATCCATATATAAAAAGAAAATGAAAACGAGCAAAAATAAAACGTGGAACAAATTAATTCAAATACAGAACACAATCAACAGCCATTCACAAAAACAACAACAAATGATTATGATGATAATAATAATAATAATAATAATAATACCAATACAGAGCAGGAATGCATAATTACGTATATATACATATATCAAATTATTTGCTTTAATATACTCATTCACGATAAGTAATATAAATAAGTATGTTGGTTTTGTAAAATGTCCGTCCGTCTATTCGTCCGTTTGTCCGTTTGAACGTAAACCATTTCGCCACCATTGAAGCTAATGACTTGAAACTTGGAATATATACTCGTGTATACCCTCGTCTGACAAAGTGTCAAGATACTTCCAATACGTCTACTCGGGGCGTGGCAAGTCGGAAAATGCATTTTCCGGCTTCTCAAAAACCACGCTAATTGAAGTGCTAGAAAACTCAAATTTGGCAAGACAAGTTCACCCATTGGGGGCGTGGCAAATCAGGAAAATACTGTGCAGTTTTAGAGGGCGTGGCAAATCAGGAAAATACTGTACAGTTTTAGAGGTAGAAATTTGGACTTGAGTGTTGAATCGGAAAATGGATCTGACCGTGAATGAGTATTCTACAGTCGGTAACGCTCGGCTGCAACATTCTTGTTTTTTTTTTTTTTTTCAATAATGTTTTTTTTTTGTTGAGTAGCAAAGATTTTTTAGTTTCAATTTAACCGAATTAGTTTTGTTTTTGTCAAACTTTTCGATTTCTCTGATAGATCGGACAGACATGAAATTTAGTAGTCCATATTGTGAACCCAGTTAATTAGTTAACTAACTTGGTCCAAATTGTTGCCCAGTTGTTGTTGCTTTGCCCTCTGCCAGTAACGCAAAAAGAAAAGCAAGAAACGGAAGAAAACATTTACAACATTTTAGTATTTAAAACAGCAAAGAAAGCCGTAAACAATTTTCCAAGTTTATCCTTCGAAAGTGGAAAAGCAGTACAAAGAAAATAGTGAAGAAGAAGAAGAGACAGGACACAAGTGAATAGAAACAAATACAGACACATACACACACACACACATAAACACTCAAACACACACACACACAGACAGACAGACATAGAGTAGCGTATGTTGTAACAGCAAAATTTCTTTATATATGTATATACACGAATATATATACACATATATATGTATATATATATTTTGATTTATATATACACATTGTCTTTAGCAACTTAAACGGATAGGGACAACAAAAAGTATATATCACACCACATGGATCTCCTTGTAAACAAAAACTACATTTAAAAGAAGCGAAAATACATACAAATATTTATATATTTATATATATATGTATATGTATATGTGTAAAACCAATTTATATATATGTATATATACATATATCTATATAATCGAATACCATAAGTGGAAGACATTGTTTATTATAATTATTATTATTATTTTGTTTTGTTTTTTTTTTTTAATTTCCTTTTTGTTAATCTCTCATACGCTTAAAAAAAGAAAGAATTTTTTTTGTTTTTGTCTTAGAAGCTGAAAACTAAATACTATATTATTTTTTATATGTATATGTATACACAATGTTACTAAGTGAAAACGAAAAACAAAACAAACAAAAGAAAAACGAGAAAAAAATCGCCCAGGTATTGCAGGTGTGCAGCCAGGTGGGTAGCCAGGACCTACGATCAGATTGGCAGCCCGCTACCCACGGCCGCCTGTTTGGGCATTTTTTTGTGTTTTTTTTTTTTTTAAATGCAACCTAATTGTGATGATGTGATAGACTTATAAAAAATACTAATTAATAACCAATTTAAAAACGATGAAAACACAAAAAAAAAGAAGAAACGAAACTGAAGAAGAAAACAAATGAAGTAACAGCAACAGAAGCCCGTCAACGGCTGAATATATATGTTATGTATTTGTATTATTGTCATGAATATATATATATATATATATACATATATGTATATATGTATACCACATACTATATATATGTATATATGTATGTATGTATATATAGACAATGTCTGATGATGGCTAAGCCAACAATGCCAATACTTTATGGCTATTAATATGTATTATGGATGACATGAGGCACACATTCTTTTTTTTAAGAAATAAAACCTTCAAAGCGCGATATTTGTATTGTATTACCTATAAGTTGTTGTGAACACACACAAACACACATATATATACACACACACGCATACCCACATACAGAGTTAAACGAAACAAAGAAAACAAACAAACAAACAAAAAAAGAGAAAAAAGTTGAAACTGATAAAATTTAAGCGTAACAAACTGAAAAGATGCAACGAAGAAAATAACAACAAAAAAATTGAAAAACAAAAAAATTATAAAATTTTGACTGCAACTTGTAAAGTTGACCTTTACACTCAGTATCTCTCACTTTCTCTCTCTCTCTCTCTCTCTCTCTCTCTCTCTCTCTCTCTCTCTCTCTCTCTCTCTCACACACACACAATTATCTCTGTCTCTTAAACTATTTCAAATACTGTGTCTGTCTCGGTCTCTCTCTCGCTCTCTCTCTCTCTCTTATCTATATATAGTTATATATATATGTGTATATATTTTTACAAATATATATATGTGTGCATATACAAAGATGATATATAGAACATATATTTTTGAAAATATGAAAAATGCAAATTTTTTAAGAAAAAAAAACCAAAAAGTAAACAAGAAAATTTACGCAACTTAACGTAACGTCACCTAATTGCAACGTAACGTAGTGCAACGTATCGCTAACGTTTCGTTTTCGTGTTTTTGTTTAGTAAGACAAAAAAAAAGTAAAGCAAAGCAAAGCAAAACAAAAAAAAAGAGTAAAATACAAAAAACGCAACAAGCAGCCAAAATAAGATGAAACAAACAAACAAACAAGAAAAAATATGCAATTATTATATAAATATGTATTTTGATAACCAGAATAATTTTTTGTGTGTTGTTTACTTTGCTTCAAGCGTGTATATCTTATGTTTAAATCATTCATTTTGTTTCTATCTGTCTCTCTCTCTCTCTCTTTATATGTATATATATATATTTATATATATACATATATGTGTATATGCCTTTATATGTATGTCTTACATACATAGGTATGTACAGAGACCCTATAACTCTACATGCAATACAATACATACTACATAAATACATACATACATTTATCAAAAGCCAGCCGCTGGTTATGAAGTAAGTGGAAAATGCATTTAAATAAAGCTGGCCGCAAAAGCAAAACAAAACAAAAACAATTTGACAGCGCACAATTGCCAAAATGCACACATACACACACACTCATGTACACATAGTAACAGATGAACACACACACACATTTACACATAGTAAGAGATGAATACACACACAAACATGTACACATAGTAAGAGATGAACACACACACTCAACATACAGAAACAAGCTACTTTTAAGAGCCAAAGTTAGGTGCAGCAAAAACAACATTTAACACAAGCAAATTTAACATGATACAAATTCAGCAAATTGGCAAAAAAAAAACAAAAACTAAATCTAAAATTAATGCAGCATTGTAAGTGATAAGAAACAAAAATTTTGAAACTTTGAAATTTTGGCCTCATTATAGCTAAAATGGTATGAACTGAATGGATGAAACGGGAATAGGAAAACAAATGAAAAATGTAAAAAAAAAAACAGAAAAAACAAAAAAAAAAGATTGCTAATTTGAAAGAAGTTGAGAACGCGACAAGAAAGAGAAGTGAAAACCCATTGTGATACAGTTACAAAATAATAACAAAAAGAGGAATGTGTAGAAATACGTAGATACATACGTTAAATGTTAACATTGCTCGTAACAATATAACATAAGTACATACATACATATGTATGCATGTGTGAAAGTATATACACACACACACACATATATATATATATACTTGTATCGGCAATGACATTTGACGATGACACTTGACGACGATAATCGATATACAAGAGTTAATTATTATTGTCATGATTGTATTTCGCCAACAACAAAAACAAATGAACTTTCAACAATGAAAAACTTCGAAATATGAACTAACTAAATATAATATTAAAAAGCAAGCCAACAATTTATACAAACTAGTTTTTAAAAAAGCTCGCACACACACACTCACACCAACACACACACTCACACCAACACACACACAAAACACTTCTAATCACATTTGGTTCATTTGAATGGGGATTAACACATGAGAAAATTTTCGTAAACAAATTTTTTATTTTAATAACTAAATATTTGTTGTGTTAGCAAAGAAACAACATGTAAAAACAAAAAACAAAATGAAAGGAAACAAAACAAATACAATTTGTGTAAGCAAATGCAGATTCTTAGCCATTTCGAACGAGCGTGCATTTAGACATACATACATATACAGATGCATATATACATACAAACATATACACGCATCCATGCATACATACATACATACATTATGTACATGTATGATTTTAAGATTTAAATAAACAAGAAAACTAACGAGAAATTGAATCGTGTGCATAAAACACGCTGGAAACCAATGTACGCAGTGGACAAAACAAAGTTTAAGAAAAAAAAACAAGAAAAAATTAAAAAAAAAAAAACAATTTGAAACTATTAAACAAATAACCATTTACTTATTTAAATGAAATGTTTAGAGCTTAAGTAAACCCAACAAACAATGCACACACATTCAAAAAATATAATAATAATAATTATATATATTCATATACATTTATGTACATGAATTTATATATTCAAATATATATATATATATATACATACATACATACAACTTATGAATTCAACACTTAATGCATATGTAAGTGCATGTGTTTAATTAATTGATGTAATTCGAAATTCGAATTCGAGTTCGAGCTCGACACATGCAAGCAAAAGAAAAAAAAAAAGAAAAAGTAAAATAAAATATATTGTAACCAATTTATCTTATATATATTAAGCAACACACACACGCACTAACACTCCCTTGACAAGGCCACGCCCCCCGTCCCCTGCCCAAGCCTCCCCTCTTAAAATATATACAATACCCGCCCAATACCCCTTAGCCCTAATTATAGAGATGGTCTGAACAACATATTCGTACAATTCTAAACAACAATTTAAGGGCTAACCTAATTACATAAACGCATACAACTCATAACTATCTATGTACGAGGTATGTGTTTACAAAGCGAATGATATCTATGTAATAAACAAACACTTTTAAACAAATTCTTTACAAATTGTCTACTTTTTTCTATTGGGTCATCTATGGGAAATTGTGTGTGGGGGGTAAGTAAATGCTAAAGTTGAGAAATGTGAGGTCTGTTCGAAGATGTTGCGCGTTTTCCTGGATATTGAATATTAATTGCCCTTCAATGAAATACCCCCAGATATACTCATCTCAACATTTCTTCAATACTCGAAAAACTTCAAAAAGTATACTTGATATCAGTACTTTGAAATCATATTTTGTGATCTTTAGATTCTCTTTTGTTGTCTTCCATGTCCCTTTAATCGTAGCGTCGTTCTTTCATAAGCCTATAGTTTTTCTTTTTCCTATGCTCTCCTTTGATGTCTTCCGTGTCCTTTCTATCGTAGCGTCATTCTTTCTTAATGCTCTTCAGTTTTTCTATGATCTCCAGTTTCAGATTTGATATCTTCCAAATCTCCTCAATCGTAGCGTCGTTCTGTCCTTGAGGCTCTTCAGTTTCTGGAATCAAAAACCGTTACAGTTGGTCAGCTCTGAAAAATACGATGATTAACGTCTTGTTTTTGGACAACAATTTAATACAGCTCATCATTGCTTCATTTTATGATATAAGCTGAAATAAAAAATACCTTAAGAGTTGCAATCAAAACCACTGATCATTCAAAATGGAAAAACTTGTTAGTAAAGGTGAGGAATATAAAGTACCAACATAGCTCCTTGAAAAAAGTGATTATACTTACAAATGGAAATTACAAATGTCGGATTTGAATACTTATCGTATTACGACATAAGAAAACAGTACCTTAACTCCTGGGCATCTACAGCAACCTAGTGAAATGACTAGGCCTTGATCTTGGCCCCCATTTGGGTCGATCCCATTACTTTACCCATAATTTCAATAGAATTTTGATCATTTCATTTTTGCAATTTTTATTTAAAATACCATCTGCATCTCAGCAGCTGTTTTTACTGTTCGCATTTTATAATTTATACATAAATTTAACTGTTGTTTTGTTTTTGTTTTTGTCTCGCGTTTAAACATAATTCACGCTCGCTTATCGTGTTTAATAATTATCTCTTCTTTAGTTATACATTCTATATATGTACTTAATATATATATGTATATATATATTTTTTATATATATATATTCTTTTTTTTTGCAATTTTATATTCTTAATTTTTTTTTTGTGTTTGATACATAATACTTGCATTTGATTTGAATATGTTTGGGTGCTAAAGTCCCGCAACTTTTTTTTTTTAATATTTTAAATTATTTTCTATTTTTTTCGTGTTTTTTCTTGCCGTGTTTTTTTTTTTTAGTAGATTTTAACGCAGACCAAAACAAAATAGTTTTATTTTTCTTTGCTTTCGTTTTGTTTTTTTTTTTTTTAATAAAAATAGATACAGTTCTTGAATAGCAAAAGCCGCAGCACAACTTTTAATATTTTTTTTTTTGTTGCATATTTTACAATTGATTGTTAAAAAAAATATATGTATATATATATTTGCTTGCTATTGGCTTTCATTTTATTTATAAATTTTCTTGTTTTTGTTTTTTACTTAGTTTTCTTTGACTATTGTAACAACATTCGGTTTAATTGCAACTACAATTAATTTGTTTTAATTGCAGCTGTTTTTTTTTTTTTAATTATTCTTTTAATGTGTAAAATAAGCGTTATTCGCTTTTGTTTATTGTTTTTCTTATCTGTTTTCGGTTGCTTTTGTTTTTATAATTAAATATTTTTAATGCTGTGCACTTGCTCTGGCTTACTATTATTTATTTTTATGCTCAATGTATACGAGGTATTTGTTTTTCTTTTTTTTCTTGCAAAATAATATATATCGCTTTAGTTTGCTCATTTCGAAATATATGTATTTATATATCTACGACTTTTCAGAGATCATCACGAAATTCGATATCGAATTCGAAACTGCAGTTAAATTTTGGTTAACGAAAAAAAATTCACAAAAATAATTAATGAACTTTTCAAAATATGCTAAAAAAAACAATCAATTTATCATATGGCCAAAAAACAAAGTCTTGAAATTGCATTTGCTTTAAAAAAATTGGTATAAAAAATTTATAATAATAATAATAATTAAATACATGTAAAATTACGAATATGGCAAACATTTATGTGAAACAGTGCTTGAGTTGTATAAGTTGTATAAAATATATGAAAAAGCTGCCCAAGAATAGGAGTATATATATATGTGGTAAAGATATATATATATATATATCAATATATATATATCAATATATATATATATATTAATTGAATACATAAACGTCTTTTGCGTGTGTGTGTAAAAACAAAAAACAAAAAAAAAAAGAGTTATACAAGTCTTAAGTTTTTGGGATATTAAAGCAACTTAAATCGATGTAGAAAAAAGTCTTTTGCAAGTCTTTACACAGCTTAAATGCACAACGCGAAACAATATCGTTGATCGCTTCAGTTAGCTAAGAATAATAGTAATAATAATAATAATATTAATAATATAATCATAATTATCATTCAAGTCTTTATACGAAACTTATGAATTACAAAGCAGATTGTGAAACATACTAAATTTGTTATCATGAAATGGCATATCGAATATGAATATATATAATCGATATATATGCAAATATATATATATATATATATATATATATATATATATATATATATATATATATATATATATATATATATATATATATATATATATATATATATATATATATATCAATGTTTTTTGCTTCGCTTATAAAGTATATCAAATGTTTACTTAATGTTGGGTTTGTGTTGCTTGTTGTTGTCTCTCTCTCTCAGCTAAATTGCTGTCTTAAGCGCTAGTGATTGTTGTTGTTGTTGTTATTAAATGAATTTGTGTGTGTTTTGTTGTTGTTGTTGTTGACTTTATACATTTCTCTTTTACATTTATGACTATTGAAAACAAATATATATAAAAAAAAACACCATTCTATTTGTGCCCAGTTTTATGTGTTAATGTAATATATCTATATATATGCATATATGCAGGCAACTGGCTTGATTTTTTTCTATAATTATTATTATTATTAGTTATTATTGTACTGTCTGTTAACTGCACAAAATGTAATGTGTTTGTGGTTGTTGTTGTTGGTTGTTGGAGTTGGGTTAGGGCTTGGTTTAGTTGTTGTTGTTTGTGTGGAATACCGGCATGAAAGAAAACAATGTTATGTCACTATATTACAATGTAAAAACTAATCCTAAGTCTTATAAGCGATACATACAATTAGGGGCGGGTTAGAGGTTTGTCTTGCCAAAGACACAAAACATACGTTAGATCTGTTGTGCGTATGTTTTGCATAGTACATATAGAGATATATACTAAATATATGTATACATATAGATATATACTATATATAAATAGTATATATCTATTCTCATAGTTCAATATGTAGCTGACTAAAGGCAAAACATAAGATTAAAAAAAATATGTATATATATATATATATATATATATACGCATATTTACAGCTACGTTCAATATATATATATATACATACATATATATATCTGTACTTCAACTGTTGCATGTCAGCATTTCATCTTTCTACTTTCTTCCTAGAGGAACAGTTGTGTTTAAAGGTTGAGAATTGCTTTTAAAGCGACTACGCATGAGTGTGTGTGTGTGTGTGTTTTGTGTGTGCAGCTTTATGCAGGTGTGTGTGTGTGTATATATATATATATATATATATATGCGTGTTATCTTAGCCAATGAGTAAGTTGCATCGTCGGCCCCATTCCGCAATAGCTTTCGATTGTCCAACAGAGCTCGGCTCACGCCTCTCACGCCTTCCACGCCTCTCACGCCTCCCACGCCTTCCACGCCTTCCACGCCTCTCACGCCTCCCACGCTTCACATATGGATTGAATGCAAGCGAAGCCAACCTCATGGTTAGATTATATGCGCCTGCTGTTGCTGTTCGCTCAGCTTGAAGGCCGCCGCATCGCTGAGCAGGTGAAAGGGCACACCTGCCGCCGTTGCCACCTCCAGTCGGGGTCCTGTTGGCGATGGCGTTGCAGCTGCTGCTGCTGCTGCCATTGCTGCCGCCGCTGCTGTTGCCGTTGCCGCTGTGCCCGTTGCTGTTGTCGGACTGCCGCCACCGCCACCGCCACCGTTGCCGCTGGCATTTGTCAACCGCTTCAGCTGTATGGCATCCAGGGGCAAATGATGGGGCACATGATGCGCACCGGCCGTTGACAGGCTGCCCAATGTGGTGGCCGCCGCCATGGTGGCCGCTGCTGCTGCTGCTGCCGCTGCCGCCGCCGCCGCTGAGTTGCCCGAGCCCGTTGTCGTTGTGATGGTGCTGCCGGCATGGGAGGCGCCACGCCCACGCTTGCGCTTCGGCAATATGCCCTTGCGTGCCATATAGAAGCGTATGGTGGAGACGGGTATGTTGAACATGTTGCTCACGGTCTGAAAGGTTTCGCCCTTGGACACACATTTGGCAGCCTGGGCTAGCGATGCCTCCGAGCGTCTCACACGCTTATACGATGTATAGCCATCGATGGAGCTGTGCATTAGGGAGGAGCCCGACGTATTTGCCGACGTATCCAGATCGGCGTCCATGCTGAGCGACAGTCCAGACACATTGCTGGCCAGGCCGCTGGTGCTGCCCACATTGCCGGCAAAGCCGCTGCTATCGTTGTCCTCGTCGTGTGCAGCCACATAGTTGTGATCGTCCTCGATGGTCGAGTCCAGATGGTGCTGCAATTGTAAATGCTGCTGTTGTTGCTGTTGTTGTTGCTGCTGCTGCTGTTGCTGCAACAGTTGTACATTCAGCTTGTTGTTGCCAGCAGTGGCAAAGTCTTCGTAGTGCTCGCTATAAACATTCCAATTGTTGCTCGCATCATCCGCTGAATCATCTTCGGTTGCTGCATTCGAATTGTTCGATGCGGCCGCTGATGAGCCAGTATTTAATTGTTGTTGCTGTTGTTGCTGCTGGTGCTGCTGCTGTTGCAACAGCTGCAATTGCAACGTATTGTTGCCATTCGTCTGCTGGCGCTGACGATGCTCCTTCTGCTGCAGTTGCTGTTGCTGTTGCAGTAGCAATTGTTGCTGCTGCTGCTGTTGCTGCTGTTGCTTGGCAGACAGCGCCGTTGTGCTTGTTGTTGTTGTCGATGTCGTCGAATTTGTGGCCGTATCATCCGTCTCAGTGCTGTCCATATGTTGTTGCTGCTGCTGTTGTTGCTGTTGCTGCTGCTGCTGCTGCTGTTGTTGCTCCTGCTTGACCGAAGCTGCCGAGTCCTGTGTCGCCGCATCCTGACGCATCTGTTGCAGCTGCTTGTAGTTGATGGCCGCCTCGGAGCCATAGAGGCCGCGTATACGCAGCTGTTCGGCACAGCGCAACAGTTGGCCCAGCCCAGCCTGCGTCACATTCACCTCGCCCTTGTACATGAAATCGACCAAGGCCTGAATCTCCCACAGCTTGATCTCGCTGGGCAGTATGATGACCGGATGCTTGCACGGATTCTCGGCCAATATGGCCTCAAAGTATGTGGAGCAAGCGGCCAGCACCAATCGATGGCAATGCACCTGATGGCCCTCGCAGGCCAATGTCACATCCACGAATCTCTGGCCGGCCAATAACTGAGGAAAGGCGGCGCCAATGCTGCCCAAATGGCTGTTCCAGCGCACGCAAAACTCCTGTGTGGCGGCGGACATCGTGTTGTTGTTGCTATTGCTCTTGTTCTTGTTGTTGCTGTCTTCGTTGTTGTTGTTGTTGTTGTTGTTGTTGTTGTTGCTCCCAGCACTCACTCAATTTACAATCTCTGACCAACTCCAGCGCCAATGGAAGCTCTAAAGGAAGCTCAATATGTGCTTGACGATCTACAAGCAAAATATATAGAACATTAAATTAGGATTATTTGAAAAATATAAATGAATTGCAATTAAACATTTGTTAAATATAATATATTATATATTATAATATTCCAAAGTTCTTTGAGTTAGTTAAATATTGAACATATATAATATATAATAAATATCTCATTTTTGAAAGTAATATTCTATTATTTAAACTAAATGAGAATATTACTTTCAAAATCAAATGAGATATCGTTTAAATATGTTTCATATTTAGCTAATTTAATACATATATAAATATATGTATATATTAATGTATTCTTATCAGCACTCATTCAATCTACTCAAAGTATGACATATTCATATTCATTTATTTTCATTTATATATTATTTGAATAACTATCAAATTTTTTTCAAATGTTATTCATTTCATTCATTCAGCATTCGTTTGCATTTGTATTAAATATTCATTTCATTTATTCAGCATTCACTCTCACTTATATTGAATATTCATTGCAACTTATGGAATATATATATTCATTAGTATTCAAAGTATTGCATTTATATTGAATATTCATTGCAACTTATAGCATATACATATATTTTCATATACATATTTATATAAATTTAAAAAAATTGTAAATCATATTTCTTTAAGTGATTCGAAACATTCAAGATATTACTTTGCATTTTTTTGAAACATTCATATTAGTTTCAACTATTTAAGAAATATATTTTTTATAAAAATGTTAAATTTGTTAAATAAATGAAACGTATAATGAATTTAATGAATACATTCAAAAGTATTCACTTCATTCAAAATATTCACTTCCATTTATATTAAATATTTATATATAGTATATGTATATGTGGTATAATGAATGAATGTTTTCAAAAACAAGACAACGTATGAGTACATATATTTACATTTATTTACCATTATTTATTATTTATATAAGTTTATTTAATTATATTTATATGGCATTAAAACTTTGTTTTGTTTTTGAAAACATGCATTCATTATATTTTAAGCATTCAATCGACTATTCGATAACAATTACATCCAATTCATACACTCACAAAGCCAAAAATAAAATCATATGAAACACTCAAAAGTTATTCACATAATTATATATATAATTTAATAATTAAATATATAATATTTATAACTTGATTATATACATTTTGTTCTATTTATGTATTTGTTTCATGTGAATTTCAAATGCTTTCACTTGATTTCCACTGTGTAGCCAGAGTTAAGCAAGGACGAAACCAAATGCAAAGTGACCATTTTTATTATTTTTTTTTTTAGTTTAAAATTTTGCTTTACCTAAAGTTCTTTTGTTGTTTTTGTTATATTTCCTCTCGCTTGGCCTCCACATGCGAGCGCCAAATAAAAGAATAAAACTAAACTTAACAAAAACAAAAAATCAAGAGCGTTTAGCAAGAGTTTTAGTAACTAAACAAAATTGTAAAAATAAAATAATAATTTACAATCAAAATGAAGTTAAATTGAATTGATTTTTTTCTTTTATTTAGTTTTTGGTACTTTGTTGTTTTTTGTTTTTAACACTGCCTGCACACAATTTAATAATTAATAATTATCGCTGACGGTTGATGTTAAGTTGCAATTTAACTAGTTCTTGTTGCTAAATGGCAATTTCTCGCCCTTTTTGCAATGTGACACAGCGCGTTGCGCAAAAATTTTATTTTGTACAGACTCCTGTGTCTGTGCTTAATGTAGTTTGTGCTTCTTCCTTTTTGGTATCTTCAGTTTTTGCGTTAGTGTGTGTGTCTCTGTGTTCATAAGTGTCTGTGTCTGTGTCTGTGTGTGTGCGTGTCTGCTGGTTCTTGTCTTGGTCTTTTCTTTTTTTCCTTTTTTTTTTGCATTAAACAAACGCCAAAAGACAAAGAATTATACTGAAAAAGTAAAGTAATAAAAATCAAGCATAACAACAACCGACGACGCGACGACGACGACGACGACGATGAAGGCAACGACAACGATGGAGACGATGGAGCGAGCCAGGAAAGCACACAGGCAGCTGCTGCTGGCTGCTTGCTGCTTGGCTTTGCGGTTGGAGAAGAGGGAGTGAGGAGCAAAAATATGCTGCCTCTGCTGCTGCTGCCGCTGTCGCAGCAGAGCAGAGCAATTTTGAGCACTTTACTTTAGCATTTTCGAATTATACAAAGGCAGAAAGGAAGCAGCGAGCAAAGCAGGAACAACAAAAAACAAGGGAGCATGGAACACGCACACAAATGCAAAAAACACAAACGCAGTGACAGAATGAGAGAAATTGAGAAAGAGCGAGTCGGCGCATTAAGCATGGAATTGAGCGAAGGAAGTTGACTAAGGCAGCCAGCACAGTGGTGTGAGCTAGCGCTAAAATTTAAACAATTTCAAAATGTTGACTGCTTTCGTATTTATTTTACGCCTAATATATAAAAAATATATATGTTTTTAGGATTTGTTTCATATTAACATGATCTAATGTCATTTAACATACATAAATAATTTTGGCACTTCTACTTTTAAAAATATATAAATTTTAAGTATTGTTATTTTATTTTATTTACTTAAGAATGTAAAGCGCATAAATGTGTGCCAATGTTATTGTACCTGTTTGGTTCTCATCCTACCTATACACACATACATATGTATGTACATATATTTGTCGGATAGTGTTATTAAAAAATAAAAAAAGACAAAAAGGGATAGAAATACACAACTACACACATACATATGTATGTATGTATGTATTTAAAAGAGTAGCAAAAACCGCAAGCGTCAGACCAAACGTTTTGTTATTGAATGAGTATGAAAATGAGAGCTATTAAAAATAATACAAAATTTGAGTAAGTCATTTGAAACAAGTAATTTATCTATAGCAATAAATAAATTTAACAGAACACTGTGTTTTTTACATACATATGTACATTTGTATGTACATATGTAACTGCTGTTTATTATGACAGTGCAAACTGTAAATTGGCCAAGTGCGAAAATAGTGCGCAGACAAAAAAACAACAAAGACCAAAAACAAACTCCTTGTTCTTTTGAGAGAGCGAGATGTCAGAGAGAGCACGAACTGTAACCCTTAGTCCCTGCATGCTTGCTCTCCAGTCCAGAAGACCAAAGCAAAATTGGCAAAGGCAACTACAACAAAAACAAAACAGCATATTTTTGAAAAAAAAAAAAAAACGAAACAATAAAAAACTTAAATACATACATACATACATATGCAAGTGTGTGTGTAAGCTACTCCAGAGAAGACAGCAGAGGCAGACTGTAACACAAAAATAGCATATAAGGCGCAAGAACAACAAAGCGTAAAAGTTGACAGAAAAAATAAGAATAGCAAAACCGAGAGCAAAGAATGAATTTGTAATTATTGTAGCACATTCTAGTAATTAGGGGTGGAAAACTTGTTACAAATTTATCACATATGCATACATATTCATATGTACATACATACATATTTAAATAATTCAATTCGCGCGCCTGCCAGCATTTGCATTAAGCATACATATATACATGTGTATGTATGCTTGTTTATGTTAGTTTGCTTTTACAGCGTTTTAACGGCGATAACAATACAAACTCGATTAACATAAAATCCAAAGCCTAGCCTTTATGAACCTAAGTACATCCACTAAGACAGCGTGTATAGCAGTAGAAAATAAGACTAAAATAAAAATAAATAAATAAGCAGTAGAAGACGAAAACACAAAGAAATTGGCTGACAACTGGAGTTGCAGCATGTTATCGATATATTGACACCGAAACGCAGTCATAGCAGTCAGCTTATAACTGTTGTTATGAGGCGTTAATTTCAAAATTAACGAAGTCAAATAGAAACACAAAATATGAAGGTCTTTTAACGAGCTTGGGTACAATTTGAGCGTTATATGTGCGTATGTATATATTGTATAAATATTTATATTTAGTATTAAATTTCGTAATATAATACTATTGTTTGGCTAACAAATTTATAGAGTAAATTCTAGTGAAACCACAAAAATACATTGTATGTATGTATGTGCATAGACACATGCCACATGCACTTGCAGGAATATCACTAATAGTTGCTTCGTTTTGCTGTTTTGCCGCTCGAAAGGCAGAACACACACACACGCAAACAAACATAATCCCAATCAGAAACGTGAATGCAAAAACTCAGCAGGAGAGCAAAATGCAGGCAAATAAAAAAAAGAGAGCCAGCGTGTCTTCGCTCTCTCTCTTGCTCACAGGAGCGCGAACATGCCGAAATAACAAACAAAAGCAGCAGCAACAACAAAGGCACAGCAGCAAAAGGAAGTACAAATACATATACAATGCCTCTCTCGCTCTTCCTCTCTCTGGGGCTTTGCATATATGTATGTATGGCTGTGTGTGTGTGCAAAATAAATCACAAGAGTTGCTGCTGCAGCACAAAAAAAAAAAATAAAAGGAAAAAAATTAAATAAATAAAAAGCCGGGCCGAGCGTCGCGTCAGGCGCAAATTATGCATATTTAGCTGCTTGAAATGAAGTTGGCGATTCATGTGGAGACAAAGGCATCAATTAAATAACAATATAAACACAAGTCCAACACGCTCAGATTTTTCTATATGCACATTGCACACATATGCATATTTCTATTATAAATATGAATATATATTTATATTCAGAGAATGTTTGTTTCTATTTGATGCGATTTATTTATTTGTGGCACCGACATCGCCGACTGTTTATATTTAGTTGCAAGGATGTACATACACACATACATACGTCGATATATCCGCACACAAACACAGATACACATACACCTACACCGACACGAAAGCATGCATGCTTGCATATGTATTGACAATGTTTTTACCTCGTTTTGGATGCGTTGGGCGCGTGTTGCTTGGCCCCTACCGCCAAGCGCCGTTTGCTGGCGTTATCCTTGGAATATCCTTTTTGTTTAACACAAATTTTTGCACAAATGCCACACACGGTGCACAGCACACAAGCACTGAGGGACTTGTGTATTGATTTTTCGCAATGTTAATGTTTAATAAAGCCAGCGCACATACATACAAACATACATACGAGCACGCACATATACACACACATACGCACACATGCACAGAGGCATCAAACAACTTTTGAATGTTTCATACGACGCGCAACGCGCGTGTTTTTTTTTTAAAACATCCAACGAATGCTGTGGAAAATCGCTATCAGTGCTTGCTTTAACAATTACATGGACATAACAATAACTATAAACTGTTTAAATGCACATCGTGTGCATAGCCTTCATGCGGAATCGTTTCTTAAAATGCGATTATGAATTGAAAATTTAAGTAACATTTACTTTTGCGCACCGCCAACTTCATTCACTGTTCGGCTTGGAGAGTTTAGAGATGGGCGATATTCGGTGTTTTTTTTCAGTAGCGAATTTTCCAGTTTGCTGAGGAGTCTATTCTGTTAACTGGCGGAGCAATACTGTTAATGTTAAACACAATAAATAATCTAAAAGCGGCTTGATTAAATTATGTACTGAAATAAATCTCAAATCAAAGTAAAATTACATAAGGTTGCACTTAAAATGTACTAATTGTAATTCTAAAATGATTATTTATTCTGATATTTATTTATTCGATGTCTATCGTATTTGCCTTTGAAAACAATCGATTACCGTTGCAATTCATTGATATCGATATATATTTGTCGTACATCCCTAGCTTGCAGTGACCAACGTCGTCTCATTCATACTTCTTTTTCAATGTAATTTTTGCTCTTTCGTGTATTTTTTAACGAATAAGAATAATGTGTTAAATGTTAAATGTGAATCGTATCGTCGTGTGTTCGTGCAGACGTGCAATTGTTAACCTACAACAATAAACTGGTACGCTACGGCCTCCTTCGGAAAAACAGCTAAAATATAGAAAGAAAAAAAAACAACTTTCTTACATAGTTTGGCATTAAACAAGAAATTCTATATAGTAATATTATATTATATTACATGATGATGCACTTGCAATAAATATTGGGCGGACAGGCGGCACAACACTTGCAAAGAGAAAACTTTATTTCAGTCCCTATGTGTTAGTGGGCGGTGTTTTTCATGCTAACAAAACGTTTTCTTTTTGTTTATGTGGCATACGTGTTCAAAGCAATTGCGATGCTTTGTCTTGTTATATGCGCGTAACTTTGAGGCTTTAACTATTCATTTTGCCTAACTACATCATCAGAGTTCTTGTTAATATTGCTGCGTGGCAAAAATCAATGCAAAAAGTGTGTTTTATACATATGTACATAGCAAGCAATTTTTTTCCACTACTTTACACGTATGTGTTTGTGTGTGTGTATGGGCAAGCATGCAAGTGTGTATGTGTGTGTGAGTAAGTGTGTCGGAGCGCAACTCAACATGGCTGACAGTGTGGTGAGCTATAATGAAGCAGCAGTGTTGCCTCACATTAAAACAGATGAGGGACTTAGAGTGAGATGAGAGTTGCCTTTGATTTTCTTTTTAGGCACACTAAATAATTGATTTATTTGATATACTGGTTCAATAACTGTATATGTGGTCACACTTATACGGCGCGCATTTTGACATTTCATTATTTGACTTTGTCATGCACCAATACTAGCGCACGAAACAACTCGCAGCTGTGGTGTATTTCGTTGTAACCCACCACAGGGGCCATTCTGTCACTGACTCGTACTTGTGTTATTATGTCTGTCGTCTGTCAGTGTTGTCGGTCGTGTCGATTCATTAATATTTTGTTGTATTTGCCGACAAACGGTCGTGCGCAAGTAATATGTGAAAATTTAAGTGAATAATACTACAAATAGTAAATAAATTTCTTGATTGATTGTTAATAAAAATTAGTATTTAACAAGGCAGTTTTTCGCTAAATTTCGGCAGTGCTTTCGTGTCTCTCGCTCTGTGTGTGTGTGAGTGAGTGAGCGAGTGTGTGTGTGTGGGGGGAAGGAATAAACGTTACGTTACGAGGTTTTTTTTTTGTGTTTAAGAGGCGGAGCCGCTACAGCCGCACTTTCTAGTGATAACAACAACAAGCAACAAATATTTTGCAGCACAATTAATAAATATAAAATTTTTTTTGTTCTTTCTTTGCGCAGTTTTTGGTGTGTCTTCACAAGCAACGCGAAACGAAATTGCTAAAAATCTAAACCGAGACGAAACAAAATAAAGAAACCAACAAAAACAACAACAGCAACCATAACAACGAACGACCGAAAAGAAAAGAAGATCAAGCAGCAAAATAAAGAAAAATAATAAAAAAACTTAAACAAAAGTCAACGTCAACGTTGACGCAGACAACAGTATTCGTATTCTCTCCCGATTTTTTTTTTACTAACACTTATCAAACAATAATAAAAGTGCGTGTGTTATCTCTCTCGAAAGCAAAGATACAAAAAAGACCAACGATTAAACGAGGATAGAGGAGCAGCATACAACAACAACAGCAACAACAACAAGTAACTCCCAACCAGAGAGCCAAAATAACAGGCCGTCAAGATGACGCAACCGTTACCCATACGCTTTCAAGAGCATTTACAGGTGAGTGTTTGCTTTATACTTGTTTACGGTAAGGGTATTCATAGTCCTCCAATTCCATTGAAAGGGGCATATAGTCAGAATATCTAGTCTTCAATGTGCATGTGTGTGTGTGTGTGTGAGTGAGAACCACTTGTTGAGACGCCCAAGCGCCGCTTAGCATATTCTTATAAGAATACCTTGCACCGTGGTCGTAGTTCATATGAACTTGAACCAAATGCATCTCAAAACAGATATACGAATATTGTATATATATGTATACATATATATATTTACTGAAGAGCTCGTATTCAATATCATTTTTATTAATAAAAAGTTTATATTTCTTATCAGTTTTGTATATACAAGAGTATTGCATTTAAATTTTATTAGGGAATAATTATCTAGCTATGAATCACTGTCCAATTTCTAAACGAAATTTGTTGGTAACACAAAACTAGTCGAAAACGTTGCGCTGTTGTTCGCTCACTGACTTTTCTGGCTTACGAAATGGCCGAATGAGTCACTCATACAAGCCGGTAAACGCCTCTGCCAGCTGCCTGCCAGCCATCAGTATTTTTTTACTCTCACGCTCTCAATTGCTGTTTCTTGTCCGCTGAGTTGGGTGAATTGTTGTCGATAAACTCGTCCAGGAAAGGCGGCACTTACTCCAGTTGGAAGATTTGCGCTCTCTTTCTCTCTCTCTTTCTCCTCTCTCTCTCTGTCTTTCCGTTTCGCTCAGTTTTTATCTATGGTGTGATTGCTGTTGTTTTACTGTTATAAATGCATGCCAAATGCAAAAGAAACATACACACACACATAATATATGCATGTGTTGCTATACGTAGTATATGCATTTGTGTGTGTGTGTTTAGGTTTCAAATGAAAGAGCGTGCGAAGCAGAGGCAGAGGCAGAGGTAGCACTTGCTGCCGGTGACAAATGCCGGCTCATCTACACACACATGCATGCATATGTGTATATGTACATATATGAAGTTTCATTGCATTTGTATTGATATTGGTGTATTGCTAAACCGGTTTCCCTGTAACGACGAACTTCTGGCTCTCTTAGTTTTTTTCTGTTTTTCGTTTCGATGCAAAGGCAATGGTTGCATCGTTTCAAGTGGAATAATGTAAATTGTGGACCACTGCTTTTTTTTTATTATTATTATCTGATTTGGCCACACTATGTTAAGCAAAGGAAGTTGGGTGGGGGAGTTCAAGCAACAGCAACATGTTACGCTATTCATATACATACATACAGACATACATACATGAATATCTATATCACTCCCACTAATCCAAAGCGTTTTTCTGCTGTGGTGAAATAAACACCATGCACACATACACGCACATATATGCACACATAAGCCAGATTCACCACAGTAAAGCATGTTGTAACTTAGGCTTAGTTGCTCGGTGTTGTCGCTTTGATTGAATAAATCAAAGATCTTTTTTTAAACCGTTTTCTTCTCGTTGCCATGCCTGTATGCGACAGAGAAGGAGAGTAACAGTGGGCGCAAGAGAGATGCACAAGTAATCAGAGTAGGCACTGATATTTACAGTTACTATGTGCGTTCGTGCATGTATGCTTATGATCATACAGACAGACATACATACATATATATATACATATGTATTTTCGTCAGCGAAGCGTCATTGTTAATTTCACTTGTATCCATGTCAAAATATGTACATATTTACATTCATACATACATACATATATACATGCATATGTACATATCAAACGCCTGAGGGCTGCTCATTCGGCGTGATGTTGTTTATCTAATCTTTGGCCTGATTTAGCCCCGGGGTAAAGCGCTCACATAAAGTACTATATATTCTATATAATGGGCTGTTGATTTTATGCATATTTATTTACATACATATATATTATGGTTGAACGTTAAATCTGATAAATTGCGCTAATAATTGTAGTTGAATTAAGTTCATTTTTAATCGCAGCTTATCGCCTATTAAAGCACATTTGATAAATTTTCGTATATGTATATGTGTGTATGTATGTGTAAGGCACCCTACTCCCAAATCGTGTTCCATTCCATTTGTTGTCCAACCGCTAAGCGGGGCGTATAGACTAAATTTGATTTGGAACACGCATCAGATCGTCTTTTATGCGTGTGGCTGTATGTGTGTGTGTGTGTGTTTGTGCATGTGTATATGTGTATGTGTGTGTCATATCTCATATTAAGTGTGAAGCGTCCATATGTTAATTTGTAATTGACATGAATAAGGTGAAAACGCTTTATAGAAAAAACAGGCAACATATGCAGACATTTAAATATTAGTTAATCTATTATTTTTATTTATTACTGGTATTTTTTAAAATGGCATTATTACTGGTACTTTTTGACTGACATAAATATTAATAAATTGTTTCTTTTATTTTTTTAAACTGACATTTAAATATTAATAAATATTTTTACATTAAAATATTTTTTTTTACATTTTAGCCGATTATTACTGGTATTTTTTAACAAGCAATTAAATATGAATAAATATTATGTTATTATTATTGTTATTGTTATTTGTTATTACTATTTTTGCAGGTACTTTTTCTTTAAAGCATTTGTAAATGCATTTGGTCACATTGCAAATTGTTTAACACAGAAAATGTTCTATTTAAATGCCAAAAATTAGTCAAACAAATCGATACGCGTACATTGACGTACATACACATAGAGACATAGGCATAGCCATGCACACACACATACATAAATATATATACACTTAGACATCCATATACATTTCGACAATTAACGCCCCCTCTTTGTTTCTCTCACATTAGCGCACACTCTTCCCATCTCTCTTTTTTTCTATCTCTCTCTCTCTCTGCTTCTCCTTAACTTAGTCAGCTTAAACTTTCTATTTTGCTTTCATTAGCTTTAGCAGCGTGTATTACTTTGTCACGATATATCCCATATGCATTCTAAAATTCATATTCTGGATCAGATATTTAAAAATATTAAATATAAATATAATATTAATATAAAATACAAAAATTAAATATATATATATATATATATATATATATATATATATATATATATATATATATATTAATAATAGTATTAATATATATAATATAATATTAATACAAAATCAGTAAATAAGTGCAAATTAAATATATATTCCAGACAATTAATTACCATTTGGTTTTAGTTTTAGTTTTATAAATTTCGATGAATCAGTCAAAATGACCTAATTCGTTTTCTATATTCATAGAGATTAAAGTAAATCATCTATTGATATATAATATATATAATATAATATTAATACAAAATCAGTAAATAAGTGCAAATTAAATATATATTCCAGACAATTAATTACCATTTGGTTTTAGTTTTAGTTTTATAAATTTCGATGAATCAGTCAAAATGACCTAATTCGTTTTCTATATTCATAGAGATTAAAGTAAATCATCTATTGACTAATTTGAACCACATACATATGTATATATATATTCCAGTTTTATTTATATATTTTAATTATATTAAAATTAAACATTTTTTGATGAAATGTTTGTTGTTTATTCTTTGCTGCTGCTGTTTTATTTATGGGGTGTATGTACCAGGCACCATTCAACTGATAATTGAGCTTTTCTTGTACTTTCTTATCTGCGAAGCGCGACTCAAGCGAAACATTGCACTGAGACATTAAATTTGAGTTGATTTACGATACTCGCTTAAAATAAATACTTAACTTTTTATGAATTTTAAGCATATGTAGAAACATATGGCATTAAGAATGTGATATTTTGTATTATATGTATATACTACTATAATATATTCCTATATAAATATATGTACCTAAAGCAGTGTTCATAAAAATAGCAGCTCTACATATTTTTGTTACACTACTATTTTCATGAGCACAACTTGAAATGCATTCTTTAGCTTATCTTAAGCTTTAGTTGAGCCTCAGACTTCAGATGCTGATATATGCTAAAAGTTTGTTTCATATTGTTATATGATAACTCCTAACTGAACTTACAATATAGTATAGTTTATGTTGGCTCTATTCTTCAATTATGAAAACCCTATTTGTCTTATTTCAAATGAAAGCATAATAATAGAAAACTAAAATGCTAAAACGTCATTTGATTTAATTTCTTTGGTGGATAGAGAACACATGTTTGACTTGTTGTTGCTTTCTTCGTAATTTCTCTTTGTTTCCTTTGTTTGAGTGCATTGCATTTATACTACATTTCCACTCGCACACAATTATATTATTCGTATAACAGACGCCAAAAAATATGTATATATATAATTTGTTTGTATTAGCGATAAAATGATCAAGACGTAGACAGAAAGAGAGAGAGAGAGAGAGAGAGACTGACTGCATGTGTGTGTGACTTCATAGAGAGAGCGAGAGCGAGAGAGACAGAGAGTGCTTAATCGATCACAAAACCTTGAACTTTTCTCGGCGCTGTTTACACCTTAAGTATTGACCAGACGATCAACGTTTAGATTGTAGAACAAGAGGCAAATTTGTAAAGGGTTTTATATATATATTTAGTATGTCAATTGCGTTTTATATAAATGTTTTGATTTCGCTAGCAAAATAGACGAGGGTGGCACTCAACATCATGATTAATGCTAATGATAATGCTGATCTTTTGAGTTCAGCCCCAGTACATGCGAAAGTACACGCAAAACGTGACTATATCTCTCTCACTCTCTGATTTGCTGACTGATCTATAATCAAGAAAAAATAGAGAGTTCAAGTTAGGTTTGATAATGTCAAAATACCTGTGTTGAAAGTTCTTAAATAGATAGATTTAACACTAAAATAAATTATCTAGTCAAATAAAATAAAATTAAAGTAAAGCAAATAGTACAAAAAAAATTTTAAAAAATAAAAAAGAATATAAAAGAATATACAAAAAAAAAATTTTTTTTTTTAAATAATAAAAAATTATACAAAAACAAAAAAATATAAAAAGAAATTAATATAAAAAAATAATTAAAAAATAATATAGGAAAAATAATAAAAAAAAAACAAAAAAATAATAATATTAAAAAAAATATATATATAAAAAATAAAAAGAATACGAAATAAAAAAAGTCTATTTTTATTTTATTTATTTATATTTCAGTATTAGCAATTTTTAATAATAATTATTTTATATATATAAAACAAAATTTCTGTTTATGGTAGAGTTAATGTGATAGTAGTTAATAGTTAGTATAGATAGTAGTTAGTAGCAGCAATTATTAATAATAATGAATTTATTACAATATTATAAAAATTAAAATTATTTAAATCTAAAAGTTATATATTTTTTTAAATAATTACTACATTATAGTATTTAAAAAAATGAAACTAATGAATACCCATTTCAATTCCTCTGCTCGTTACAGCTCACAAATGTCGGCATCAATCCGAACTCCTTCTCATTCAGCACGCTCACAATGGAGTCGGATAAGTTCATCTGTGTGCGGGAGAAGTCGAACGATACCGCCCAGGTGGTCATCATTGATATGAACGATTCATCGAATCCGACGCGCCGTCCCATATCCGCGGACTCGGCCATTATGAATCCGGCTAGCAAGGTGATTGCGCTGAAAGGTAAGCAAATTCATATATATGTATATATATTATTATATTCCAAATAAAAAACATATTCTTTCATATTCGTGTGCAGCGCAAAAGACACTGCAGATTTTCAACATTGAGATGAAGTCGAAAATGAAGGCGCACACGATGAACGAGGATGTGGTGTTCTGGAAATGGATATCGCTGAATACGCTTGCCCTGGTCACCGAGACGAGCGTCTTTCATTGGTCCATGGAGGGCGATTCGATGCCACAGAAAATGTTCGATAGGCACTCCTCGCTCAATGGCTGTCAGATCATCAATTATCGTTGCAATGCCTCGCAGCAGTGGCTGCTGCTCGTTGGCATCTCGGCGCTGCCCAGCCGTGTCGCTGGCGCCATGCAATTGTATTCGGTGGAGCGCAAGGTGTCGCAGGCGATTGAGGGACATGCCGCCAGTTTTGCCACCTTCAAGATCGAGGGCAACAAGGAGCCGACCACGCTGTTCTGTTTCGCCGTGCGCACCGCAACCGGTGGCAAGCTGCACATCATTGAGGTGGGAACGCCGCCGAATGGCAATCAACCGTTCCCGAAGAAGGCCGTCGATGTCTTCTTTCCGCCGGAGGCACAAAATGATTTTCCGGTTGCGATGCAAGTATCCGCAAAATATGATACCATCTATTTGATAACCAAATATGGATATATCCATTTGTACGATATGGAAACGGCCACGTGCATCTACATGAATCGCATATCGGCCGATACGATTTTTGTGACCGCACCGCACGAGGCCAGCGGCGGCATCATTGGCGTCAATCGCAAGGGCCAGGTGCTGTCCGTGACCGTCGACGAGGAACAGATCATACCCTACATCAATACGGTGCTCCAGAATCCCGATCTCGCCCTGCGCATGGCCGTGCGCAACAATTTGGCTGGCGCTGAGGATCTCTTTGTGCGTAAATTCAATAAGCTCTTTGGCGCTGGCCAATACGCCGAGGCGGCCAAGGTGGCTGCACTGGCTCCAAAGGGAATTTTACGCACACCGCAGACCATTCAACGTTTTCAACAGGTGCAAACACCGGCAGGATCGACGACACCGCCGCTCCTGCAATACTTTGGCATCCTGCTCGATCAGGGCAAACTGAATAAGTTTGAGTCCTTGGAGCTGTGCCGTCCCGTGCTCCTCCAGGGCAAGAAGCAGCTGTGCGAGAAGTGGCTAAAGGAAGAGAAACTCGAGTGCAGCGAGGAGCTGGGTGACTTGGTGAAGACATCGGATCTAACGCTCGCTCTGTCCATCTATCTGCGCGCCAATGTGCCCAACAAGGTGATCCAATGCTTTGCCGAAACGGGCCAATTCCAGAAAATTGTGCTCTATGCCAAGAAGGTCAACTACACGCCCGACTATATATTCCTGTTGCGTTCGGTGATGCGCAGCAATCCGGAGCAGGGCGCCGGCTTTGCCTCCATGCTGGTGGCCGAAGAGGAGCCGCTGGCCGACATCAATCAAATTGTGGACATCTTTATGGAGCACTCGATGGTGCAGCAGTGCACAGCCTTTCTGCTGGATGCCCTCAAGCATAATCGTCCCGCTGAGGGAGCACTGCAGACGCGTCTGCTCGAAATGAATCTGTTGTCGGCACCCCAGGTGGCGGATGCCATCCTGGGCAACGCCATGTTCACCCACTACGATCGCGCCCACATCGCCCAGCTGTGCGAGAAGGCCGGCCTGCTGCAGCGCGCCCTGGAGCACTATACGGATCTGTATGACATCAAGCGTGCCGTTGTCCATACGCATATGCTGAATGCGGAGTGGCTGGTCAGCTTCTTTGGCACACTGTCGGTGGAGGATTCGCTGGAGTGCTTGAAGGCCATGCTCACGGCTAATCTGCGCCAGAATTTGCAGATTTGTGTGCAAATCGCCACCAAGTACCACGAGCAGTTGACAACCAAGGCGCTCATCGATCTATTTGAGAGCTTCAAGAGCTACGATGGTCTGTTCTATTTCTTGAGCAGCATTGTCAACTTCTCTCAGGATCCGGAGGTGCACTTCAAGTACATTCAGGCCGCCTGCAAAACCAACCAGATCAAGGAGGTGGAACGCATCTGTCGCGAATCGAATTGCTATAATCCCGAGCGTGTCAAGAACTTCCTGAAGGAGGCCAAGCTGACAGATCAATTGCCCTTGATCATTGTCTGCGATCGCTTCGATTTCGTGCACGATCTGGTGCTCTATCTGTATCGCAATAATCTCCAGAAATATATTGAGATCTATGTGCAGAAGGTGAATCCATCACGTTTGCCTGTGGTGGTCGGTGGTCTGCTCGATGTCGATTGCAGCGAGGATATTATCAAGAACCTAATTCTCGTTGTGAAGGGTCAGTTCTCGACAGATGAGCTGGTGGAGGAGGTGGAGAAGCGTAATCGCTTGAAACTGCTGTTGCCCTGGCTGGAGTCGCGTGTCCATGAGGGTTGCGTTGAGCCGGCCACCCACAATGCCCTGGCCAAGATCTACATTGACTCGAACAACAATCCGGAGCGGTTCCTCAAAGAGAATCAATACTACGACAGTCGCGTCGTCGGACGCTACTGTGAGAAGCGTGATCCCCACTTGGCCTGCGTGGCCTATGAGCGTGGTCAATGCGATCGCGAACTGATCGCCGTCTGCAATGAGAATTCGCTGTTCAAGAGCGAGGCACGCTATCTGGTTGGACGTCGCGATGCTGAGCTGTGGGCCGAGGTGCTGTCGGAGGCAAATCCCTATAAGCGTCAGCTGATCGATCAGGTGGTGCAGACAGCACTGTCGGAGACCCAGGATCCCGATGATATCTCTGTGACGGTCAAGGCATTCATGACCGCCGATTTGCCCAATGAGCTGATCGAGTTGCTCGAGAAGATCATCTTGGATTCGTCCGTCTTCAGTGATCATCGCAATCTCCAGAATCTGTTGATCCTGACCGCCATCAAGGCGGATCGCACTCGCGTCATGGACTACATCAATCGCTTGGACAACTACGATGCTCCGGACATTGCCAACATTGCGATCAGCAATCAGCTGTACGAGGAGGCGTTCGCCATCTTCAAGAAGTTCGATGTGAACACCTCGGCCATTCAGGTGCTCATCGATCAGGTGAACAACTTGGAGCGTGCTAATGAGTTTGCCGAGCGTTGCAATGAGCCGGCCGTCTGGTCGCAGCTGGCCAAGGCACAGCTGCAACAGGGTCTGGTCAAGGAGGCCATCGATTCGTACATCAAGGCCGATGATCCCAGTGCCTACATGGATGTGGTGGATGTGGCCAGCAAGGTGGAGTCCTGGGATGATCTGGTGCGCTATCTGCAAATGGCACGCAAGAAGGCGCGTGAATCGTACATTGAGAGCGAATTGATCTATGCCTATGCGCGCACCGGACGCCTGGCCGATCTCGAGGAGTTCATCTCGGGTCCCAATCATGCGGACATCCAGAAGATCGGCGATCGCTGCTTCAGCGATGGCATGTACGATGCGGCCAAGCTGTTGTACAACAACGTGAGCAACTTTGCCCGTCTGGCCATTACGCTGGTGTATCTGAAGGAGTTCCAGGGCGCCGTTGACTCGGCACGCAAAGCCAACTCGACGCGCACCTGGAAGGAGGTGTGCTTCGCCTGTGTGGACGCCGAGGAGTTCCGTTTGGCGCAAATGTGCGGCCTGCACATTGTGGTGCATGCCGATGAGCTGGAGGATTTGATTAACTACTATCAAAATCGTGGCTACTTCGAGGAGTTGATTGCGCTGCTCGAATCGGCGCTGGGCCTGGAGCGCGCCCACATGGGCATGTTCAGCGAATTGGCAATACTCTACTCCAAGTTCAAGCCCTCCAAGATGCGTGAGCATCTGGAGCTGTTCTGGTCGCGTGTGAATATACCGAAGGTGTTGCGTGCCGCTGAATCGGCGCATCTGTGGTCCGAGCTGGTCTTTCTCTATGACAAATATGAGGAATATGATAATGCTGTGCTCGCCATGATGGCCCATCCGACGGAGGCGTGGCGCGAGGGACACTTCAAGGACATCATCACCAAGGTGGCCAACATTGAGCTCTACTACAAGGCAACGGAATTCTATTTGGAGTACAAGCCGCTGCTATTGAACGACATGCTAATGGTGCTGGCTCCACGCATGGATCACACCCGTGCCGTCAGCTACTTCTCGAAGACGGGATATCTGCCGCTGGTCAAGCCCTATTTGCGCTCCGTACAATCGCTGAACAACAAGGCCATCAATGAGGCTCTCAATGGCCTGCTCATCGATGAGGAGGACTACCAGGGATTGCGCAATTCCATCGATGGCTTTGACAACTTCGATACCATTGCGCTGGCGCAGAAGCTGGAGAAGCACGAGCTCACCGAATTCCGTCGCATTGCGGCCTATCTCTACAAAGGTGAGTTTTGGAAATTATATATTTATTTGTATACCCATTGAAAATGGAAAATCAGGGTATAGTGGTTTTGTTAAAATGTATGTAACAGGCAGAAGAAGGCATGGCAGACCATAAAGTATATATATTCTTGATCAGAATGACGAGCTGAGTTGATCTAGCCATGTTTCTCTCAGATCTCAGAAGATATAAGAGCTAGAGACTTGAAATCGATAACTATCAGGTTTTTTTTTGCTATCGACTAAAAACCGTATCGAAAATCAGTTATAAAGTTATATATATTCTACATCTTTAAAGCTAAAGTCTTCAAATTTTTTACATAGATTCAAACGTATTTTTAGAGTTTTGATTTTATTTGCTTTTATTTTGTGCTATATTTTGTTTTTAATAATAAATTATATTATATAATATATATAATTAATAAAATACATATTATTCTCTTCATTTACAGGCAACAATCGCTGGAAGCAGAGCGTTGAGCTGTGCAAAAAGGACAAACTGTACAAGGATGCTATGGAGTATGCTGCCGAGTCTGGTAAACAGGAGATTGCCGAAGAGCTGTTGGGCTGGTTCCTGGAGCGCAATGCACACGATTGCTTTGCGGCTTGTCTATATCAGGTGAGAGCTGACCTCACTTCTATATCTGGTAATTTTGTCATCTATAGCATTTATCTCTCTGCTATGTAGTGCTACGATTTGCTGCGTCCTGATGTTATCCTGGAACTGGCATGGAAACACAAAATCATGGACTTTGCTATGCCCTACTTGATACAGGTAAAACTTAATTGATAACTAACAATTAAAGAACAATTTATAATGTTGTTTATCTCTTTGGTGTTGGGCAGGTGCTGCGCGAGTACACCACCAAGGTGGATAAACTGGAGCTGAATGAGGCGCAGCGCGAGAAGGAGGATGATACAACGGAGCATAAAAACATAATACAAATGGAGCCGCAGCTGATGATAACAGCTGGCCCAGCCATGGGCATACCCCAGCAATATGCACCAAATTATCCACCTGGTGCGGCGGCAGCAGCAGCAGCGGCAGCGGCAGGACGCAACATGGGCTATCAGTATATGTAGGCATTTAACAACAACAACAACAACATCCACAACAACAACATAATTGTAGCTGTAACATCAACAACAACAACAACATGAGCAGCCGCAACAACAACAACTACAACACTAAACAACAACAACAACAACTGAATGTCGCATTCATTAACCTTTTGCATGAGCGCCAAAAACGACCAATTTAACAGCAACAAAACACCAACACAATAACACGCGTAGTGAATTATGTATATATATATATATATATATATAAACACACATATATATACATATACAAATATCCAAATATATACATATATATATATTTATATATATCCATATATTTTTTGTTCATATTGTTGAGCCACACACAAAGTTGCCTTTGACAGAAACCATAATTCGGTTAGTTGCTTGTTTTATATTTTTTGTAATTTATTGAACTTTAATTAAAAACCTTTCTCTGTACTTTAAAATTCTGTTTGAACTTTTGAACAAATTTATTTTATTTGATATTCATTTATTCAAAAGTTAAACTAAAACTGTTCTTTATTTGTTGTCACACGCTATCTCTTTCTAATACATGGTCTTTCTCTTTCTATTCCCCGTTAACCAACAGGTACAAAAGCAACTAAGCGAAAGCATAACAACAACAACAACAACAGAGCAAAAGCGACAACAACAAAAGCTTAAAATAAAAGAAAAATCAAATAAAAGAAAAGAAAAGAAATAACAAATTAAGGAAGAACAAAGAAAGAAACAACAAAACACTAGTGTTCAGCTAAAGAAAATATTCAATAAAAAAAATGGTCGTAGTTTATTATTATTATTAAAATTATTATATTTTAAGCATAAAAAATAAACAAAAAGAAATCATTTAAAAATCAAACAAAAAACACAAACAAACACACACACACGTATAAATATATAAATATATATACATAAATGCAAATAAAAATACAAAGTAAATAAATAAAATTTATTAATTATAAATATAAAGAAAAAGGAAAATAAAGAATAAAATAAAACAATACCGGAGAATTATATACCCGTATAAACAATACAAAAAGCACCTTTTGCAATTGGCAAAAAAAAAAAAAAAATAAACAAAGGAAACTTTAAAAATTTTTATGAAAATGCAAAAACAGCAGGCACAGTTAATGTTAAAAATGTATTTAATTAAATAAGCAACAATTTGGCAAGACGAGCGGAAAAAACGATGAACGTATAGAAGAAGAGAACGCGAATGGTGTAAACTAAACAAATTCACCACGCGATGCAAATTTGCCAAATCTCACCACACCACACACAAAACACTAATTAATGCTGAAAAATTAACGAAATTTAATGAAATTGTAATTGTTTGTATAAAAAGAAGTTAAAACGAAAACACACTCACGAAACATTCTACTAATTAAAAATTAAAGATTTTAACTTAAAGCAAATTATATTAAATTTATGTGAAGAAAAAAAAACAAAACAAAAACAAAAACAAAATGGGCAAACAAAATATTTATAAAAATAAAACGAAAGAGCAAAACCATTAACGTAGCACGTTAAAAAATAATAACTAAATTATATATAATATATATACATATATATATATATATATATGTATATATGTATATGTATATGTATGTATATTTAATAATAAGAAATGCAACGTTAACACATAATTTTAAATTTAGAAATTTATTGCGTTCCACAAAACGATCGACGATCCACACACATAAATGTATGTATATAAATATATATATATATTGATATATATATCCAAATATATATGTATATATATATACATACACACACTAGTAAACTTTCCAATTCGCATAACGAATCAAGCAAAAACATATTAAGGCGAAATTCAATTCGAACTATTATTATATGCTAACGGTATATAAGCATTAATAGAAAATATAAAAAAAAAACAGAAACATGCCACTGCAAGCATATATCCTTTATGTATGTATCTTCTATATATATTATTATTTAAATTATATTTTCTGCCCAATCGATCGACGATCGTCGTACGTAAAATATATATACATCTATATATATAATTCCTGAATAACTCATAATTATGTTTCAAATCAAAAATAGCAGAATGTCACTAATTATTTCTCCAACAAATTGTATTGTTTATTAAACATATATATTTTTTTTGTAATATATATATAAACATACATATATATATATATATTCGCATAATAATCTTTTTTTTTTTTTGTATGTTTGCATGTTGAGTGTATGATTTCATTTTGATATCGCTGAGCAGCGATATAATGATTATATGAATAAATAAATATATATATACCGATCATTATTGTACTATTATGATTATTATTATTATTGTCTATTAATATTATTTTGTGTAATTGCTATTATTATATACATATTGAAAATATACAAAATATAAATTACATTTAAAAATCAATTTCCTTACTGGCCTTTGACTATTCAAAAATAAATAAATAGAATGACAATTCACAAAATGGGAACATTTGAATATTTTCTTCGTAACGTCTATTTCAGCAACAAATTCAAGTTACTGAAGAGACACCTGGCGGCAAATAATGCAAGCTCGTTGGGTTAACATTAATGAGTAATGTTAACGAATATGTTAATGACGCTTATCGATTAGTGCTGCAAAAAAATCGATATTTGGCACTATCGATATTTTCGATATTTCCAGAGAAAAATATCGATCATATCGATATATCGACCACTTTTTTTTAAAATATTTATTTTCTTGTAAATGATCTATTTTAATGCTTATATGAGTTATAACTTCTTAATGGATAAAAAGGCAACCATTTCAATATTTAAATAAAAGCAACAGCTCAAACAAAAACAAATTTATTAAAACAAACAAGCCAAAAACTTTATAGTCGTATAACTGGATGTTTTTTTTCATTAACCTAAATCCAACAAATAAAAATAATTCATTTAAACTAAAAATTTAAATCCATTATGCGTTCCTTAAAATTAAATAATAATAATAATAAAAACCAGTGCCTCCATGGCAATTTGAGCGAGATCATATACTATACATTATACATATATATATACTACTACTATACATTACTATAAAAGCTAAGAGAAAACTATATTATCAAATCCCGATGCTTGAAATTAATTAATAATTAATAATAACAAAATCAATTGCCTCCATGGCGATTTTAGCGAGATCTTTCGCTGTATTTAGAAATCTAAGAGAAAACCCATCGGTTCTTATTTAGAAAAGATAGTTTTTTAACTGTAACTGGTTTTAACGATGCTCGTCTAGAATTAGCAATTATTCCAGCTTTACTGAACATTCGCTCACTTTCGGCAGATGTTGCCGGAATGCATAAATGTTTTTTTTGCCAGCGTTTGAAGAGCTACGTCGTTGTTGGCGTTCTGAAAAATTATATATTCATGAATATAGAAATATTAATTTGTGCATTAGTGCAATAATTACCTTCCAATACATTAAAGGATCCTGATTCTCATCCAAATTTTTCTTTTTTAAAGCAATAAAATTAAAACAATCCAATTTTTATTGAAAAATTTAGCATAATTTGATAAATGTGCTACATACCCATTTAAAAAAACGCAAAGATTGACCGTTTTTTCGATACATCGATACTAAGAAAACCATATCGATGTTTTTCCAAATTTCGAAAATATCGATTATATCGATACTGATGCGATATTTTTGCAGCACTATTATCGATAGCTCTGTAACATAGCATCCCTACTAACCGGCTAGTAAGTAAACAGAGTCAAAAAATTAATTTGCTGACATTAATGTAACTACAAACTAATATAAGCCCAAAAAGTCGTGATTGTTTGCTATTAAATTAATTGTTAGATTGCTATTAAACAATTCACAACATAAATGCAATAATGCAATAAACCAAATAATGGCGCGCTATGTTAAAAACAACAATAAGACAACATAATAACAGCAGCACAACAGGAGAGTAACATACATACTCGTGACGTCACAATATTACATTTAAAAATTCAAATATTATGTTTATAAGGTTAAATAGCTTTCACTGAACTGCACAAAAATATTGCGAGTATTCTCTGAACTTAGAGAGCTGCCGTTAAAAAATTTAGTGAATGCATGCACTTGTTAATAGTCAAACGTGACGTCACATGCGCATAGTTTTACGCTCTCAGAGTACGCTGAATAACGGCTAATGCACAGCGTAACCTCCGTCGACTGTGAGCGTGTGCTGTTATTTTTTTGTTGTTTTCAGATTATGTCTTGTTGGATTTTTGCCGTGAACGGACAACGACGTCGCGCGACCGACGGGCCAACAATTGCATTTTGTTGTTTTTTTTTCGTGTGTGTGCCGCGGTGTTGCGTTTGAAATACGCGTATTTACTTGATCGCGCGTATCAAAATGGCAGCAGCAGCCGCCGCAGCAGCAGCTGAAATTATGCAATGAAGTGTGTAATTGTGTTGCTTTAATTATTTCCCTCTTTTTTTCTTCATATTGTTTTTTTTTTTGCATTTTTTCTCCCGTTTTGTGAAATACACATGTGAGAAAATAAAGTTCATGTCGCACTTTTTTGACCAAAAGTGCGCGCTGTATTGTGCATGTGTGTGTGTGAGAGAGTATATGTGCAAATTGGCAAAACTATTCAACAAAACAACAAAAAAGAAGAGATCTTAAATCATAAAAAATAATATAAATATAAACAACGCAAATATGCAGTGCAATTTCAGTTGTTGAAGGTGTGCGTGTGCATGTGTGTGTGTGTATGTACGTCTCTGTATTGTGTATGCCGAACTGAACGCGCCTTTGTAGTTGATGTCGCGCAACCAGTTTTTATACGTACATATTCAACAAGTTTCTGCTAAAAACGACGGCGAATGCATGTTTCTGTGTGTGAGTGTTTGTGTGCGAGTGTCAGAGTGTTTAGCGTGCGTGTGTATGTGTTGTATAGCTGAGCGAAATTTGATTTTTAGCAAACGAAATTAGTTGCAGCAAACGGAAACCAAAAAGTAACTGCAAACCAAAGTCAAATTGCAAGCAGCCGCAACAGCAAAAAACAAAAACCACAACAACAACAACGACAACAATAACGAAAGCAGGGCAGCAACATCAGCGGCCGCCACATGAATTTCGCTATAAATATTTGCGTTTATGCAGTGTCCGATAGTACGATCAGAGCCATTGTAATGTTGCAATTATTCATTTGCATTCACATAGAATAGAAAGTACAGAGAAAAAAAACCGATCGAACTTTACTCATAAATTTCACAATTCGCGAATTTTGCTGAATTTCTATTTGAATACAAAGTAATACAACAATAGATTGTGACTACGTGCAGCGCATAAACATAATTATGTCTTGGCGTTTTCGGCTGCGCTGCAGCAGCACTGGCAGCATCTGTGCGTGCGAGAGACTGAGCGAGCGAGCAAGTGAGCAAGTGAACGCGTGAGCCGCTCTTTTCGTAGCTTAGCCAGCGCACTCTCTTGCTCTTGCGTTGTTGTTGCTGTGCTGCTCTGCACTGCTCTGCCTGTTGTTATTGTTGTTGTTGTTGTTGGGTTTGCTGCTGCACTCTTCTCGTATTGAGCATATGCATTTGAAAAAAGTTAGTACTAAAAGCAATTATTTTTACTGCCTTTTCACATGTTTGTGGTTAGCTTTGCTTTGCGTGTTTTTGTTTCTATTTTTATTTCATTCATTTTACTATTATTATATATATATATATATATATATATATATATATATATATATATATATATTGCTTGCTTGTATTTTTGTTAAAAGACGGCAGCCGTTTGTTAATGTTATTGTTATTGTTATTGTTTACACAGTCGCCATCTACATAACTACATACATACAGACAGACATACATACATACATACATGCATATGTAGATACATCTATTTGTTTTATATCAATTTTATATGAATGCCTCGCCTCAGCTGTGTTTTTTATTTCACCGCACGTTTTGCTTAAATGAAAAACCCTTTTTTTGTGATTTTTTTTTTGTATTGCTATAATAATTTTATACATATATATACATCAATTTTTTTGTATGTGTTTGTATGCATGTGCCTTGTGTGTGTATTAATTATAATTCCTTTTGTTTTTACAGTGCCGCAAAAATTTGTTTTGCATTTCTTTCGTTTGACAAAATAATACAACAACAAAAAGTGCAAAAAATTTAATAAAAATAAAAAAGAACACAATCAGTTGTGCCGAATAATCAAAATATATATATATACGTATATATATATATAAATAAATATTTAATTGAATAATTTTGTTTTTGCTTAAAATTATGAAGCAGACGCAACACAAAAATAATTACAATAATAACAATATTAATAATATTAATTTTAATACAAATCTAAATACTAATGAGCCGCAGACAGCGAATACTAATAAAAAGAAATATTACAACAACAACAACAGCAATTATAACGCAACAGCTACTAACAAACAACAACAACAACAGCAGCAAAGTAACAGCGATACGGCATCAACAACAACAGCAGCAGCAGCAACAGCTGCAGCAAAAAGCAAATTAAAAAACAAACACATTTACTTTGTGCGCCGTCGCTTTCGGCGCAGCAATTCAAACGCCTCCCAAATCAATATCAACAACAGCAACAACAACATCAACAACAATATCAACAATAAGATTAAGCATAAAACAAATTTCAGCAGCAGCAGCGCAGCAGCAAAGTCAACAGCAGCAGCAGCAGCAGCAGCAACAACAATAACAATAACAGCATCAAAAGTAAAAACAAAAACAACAAAAATGGGCGGCGGCAAAGACATACGCCGCGGCCTGGAGCCTTTGGAGTTTGAGGAATGCATCGTCGATAGTCCCGAGTTTCGTGATAATTTGAATCGTCACGAAAAGGAATTGGATCACACTAGTCAACAGATCAAGCGCATTATCAAAGAGGTTAAAGATCTAATGAGTGCCGCAAAAGGTGAGTACACATACACGCACGCATACAAATGCTAAACATTTAAATGTTACACTCGCCCTCTCGCTCTCTCGCGCGCCCTCTCCGCGCTACTGTTAGTGAAGCGAACGTGCGCTCTCGTGCGTAAGAATGCGCTCGCTCGCTCGCCATGCCGCTCTGTGTGTGTGTGTATTTGTGTGTGTTTGTCGATGCCTGTCAAGGTCAACCAGTAGCGCAAATAAAACCAACAAACAATACAAAAGCAACAATTCCCAAGTAGTTAGAGAAAAAAGAAAAAAGAGGGGAGGCAAGTGAAATAGAGAACGACAAAGACTGTGCGAGGGGGAGCTGGAGAGGGAGAGGGAGAGCGAGCTCACATAGAATCAATTTTTAACATGCACATTTTAACGGCAGTTTCACTCTTTTTACGTTCCTCTTGTCACAGACACATTTTCGTGTATGTGTGTGTAGCTAGATTTACATGCAGACAAATGTATGTACATATATGTGTGTGTAATTTATTAATCGAGAACCGATTGCATGTTTATTGTTCGGTTTTCTTGTTGTTGCACTAAAAATACAAAACAATTGCACTACAGCAACAATAATAGCAGCAGCGGCAGCAACAGGTGCAGGCAGGTGCTCGCAGTATGCAAATGTATACACACACACACATTGACTTTTGTTATATGTATATGTGTGTGTGTGTAGCTCTGTGTGCACATTTTCTAGTTTAATAAAAACCTTTATGTCTATTGATCAAGTCAATGCGGTTTTTAAAGTTTCACAGCCTTAGGATTGTGTTCAGGTGTAAATTCAATGTACAGTAAACGATCGCGAAGAGCAACGCTTAGATTTGATGTACATATATGGGAGTTGTTATTTTATATACATACGACAAATATGATATATGTAATTATATAACAAATATAGAATAAAATAAAATAAAAAATAATATTAACTAATATTAAAAATAAATAATATAAGATTGACTACAATTATAATATATTTATGTTGTCATATATTTAAAATTGGATAATATGATATACATAGTATATTATATAATAACAAATATATAATATATTATTCTTTAAAAAATATCTCAAAGCAAAAAATAAAAAAAAAGAAGAAAACTATAAATTAATTTTCCACATTTTTTTCACAGTTGTGAAAACTAGGTTTCTTTTTAATCAGTTATTTTCATAATATTTGATTACTTTGTATACCAACCTTTGCATTTCCACCTGCATTCCACTGTTCAAAGTGAATTTGAATTTATCGAATTCTTTGCCGCAGTCGATTCTCAATCAGTTCAGTGATTCACGCTTAATTTATGGCCCACAGGTTGACCACACCCAAGTCCAAGTTCAAGTTGATTAAAATTAAGTCAATAGCGATCGTGCCAGAGCTTATTTATATACATATATAACTATATTACATATATGTATGCATGTGTGTACATATATCGATAGAGTGGGGTAATCTTATCGATGTGCAGTACTAGCATTTTTGCATACAATTGCGCACGGTACTGTACTTGAGCTATCGGAACAAGGGATCGTATTGAAGTGTGTTTGGATTTTTTTTTTTTTTGTACGATAAGCACGCCTCAAGCAGTTGACCATTTAGTTAACGTTGAGGTTAACCTTGGCTACGACTAATTATGTAAGCACATAATAATAATAAAAATGTGCCCGGCCTGCGCTATCTGACATTAATGTGGGGGGCTGTCTATGCCGATATGGATTTCGTTTTCAATTTCAATTTCCCATAAGGCAACAAGTCGAGTCGCATTGACGCACTGACCATATTAAGTTAGCTCAGCTGCAAAATGTAATATACCCTGTAAGCAATACTTACGGTGTGTATATGGATGAACTAGGCACAGAGTATAAACTGGAATGGAATTGAATATAACTTTGGGAAAATATGTAAGAATGTTGTAGTCGGGCGCCATTGACTGATATTATACTTGTCCAATCCAAAACAAGTAAGAGGGCTCTAGTCGAGATTGCTCGACTAGGAGATACCCTGAACCCTGCAAAGTACTGGTTCCATTATTCTACACATCTTTCATGTACATATACAAAAACACATACACACACCCGTACGCATGCATCCATACGAACGCATAAACAATTGCTCTGCTAACTGCGCACTTACTGCGCTTGGGCTGCCGTGTGGGCTATATTACGAAAATTTGTTTGTTGAATAAATCTTTTTGTAGTGGGACTATCTTCATCAAATTTTTAGAACGTAATAATAACATTCAAATGTGTGTATATGTCAAAGCACAATTCTCTAGTACTTGATATACGTTTTTTTCAAATTTAAAGCGAAGGGGGCGTGGCATCCAAAATCTGTAAATAACAAAATCTTTGTATTCATTACATTAATCTACACAGTAAATCTGAAGTCTCTAGGTCTAACAGTATTCAAACTAGGCTTTAAGAACAAAGTCAGATTTTCGATTGTTATCGATAAAAAAGAAATGGGATGAGTTATCGAAAAAATATGATAAACTCGTACTGCGTATGGTATACACGAGTATACATGTAAAATTTCAAGTCTCTAGCACGTGTAGTTTAGGAGATCTCTGCGTTAGTACGGACGGACGGACGGACGGACGGACGGACGGACAGACGGACATGGCTAGATCAACTCAGCTCGTCATCCTGATCAAGAATATATATACTTTATGGGGTCTGCCACGCCTCCTTCTGCCTGTTACATACATTTTCACAAAAACATTATACCCTGAAATCCCATTTTCAATGGGTTCAGGGTATAAAAAGGTAAATTGTTTTCGGCTAATCCCAAGAGGGAGTCTACAGTTAGTTAAATGTTAAAATTGGAACTATGGATGTTAAACGCCTTTTATAGGTGTAGATATTTATTATATATATTTAATTTTAGATTGGTATTATGAGTATATATTTCAAATTTCAAATCCTTAACTAACAGAACCACCTAAAGATGGGGTTAAGCTATATCGTTCTTATCCGATATACAGTTACATAAATCACTAATATCACATGGGTTGTAGCTTTAAAACTTTGGAAGGTAGAGATTTACCCGATTTATTATATATATTTTTTGGGTCATAGCTTGTCTACAAGACTATTCTATATACAAAATACCAGTAGTCTAATAGCTTAAATAATAGAGCTTCTGTTATACTATATAAAATATTTGCCGACTTACCACGCCCCTAAGGGGTGTATAGGAAAACGACGACTATACCAAGGAATATATACTCCAAATTCCAAGCCTTTAGCTTTGAAATATTTGAAGTTCATACGGATAGATGAACTGAAAGCAAGTCAGATATTCCACAAAACCAATATACTCCTTTACAGCACGCGAAGTTGTTTAGAAGTAGAGTTTATATAATACGATAATCGGATACTTTGTAATTGAAGTAAGCTCATCTTGTAAATTCTGGCCAAATACAATGTAATTGTGACAAGTGAGTTAGCTGATTAACTGGCTGATTAGCTGATTGATGTTGATGTTGCGGCTGTAAACATATATGGCAACTATATACAATTAATAGCTCGTGTTGCATAAACAATGTTTGTTGAATGTTGTATGCACAACAGCAGGCGGCTCACACACTTATTTTTTGAATGCCATTGAACGCATTCAAACGAAAATGCCAAAATCACAGCAAATCAAGTCCAAGTTTGTGTAACTTCAACTTACACACACTCACAGTCACACTCACACTCACTCAGACACTCAGATACTCAGTTCAGTTTGCCTTTTCAGTACTCGTTTTGTAGTTGTTGCTCATTTGTTGTTTTCGGCTTTGTCAGCTTCATTAGCTTCATAAGGTTTGTCACCTTTTCCATGTTTGCGCCAGCAAAATAGACAGAGCGACACCCCAAGTAAATACGAATCAGGTAAGAGTCGTCTAAACTGGAGATACACTCATAACGACTTGAAGATACTCTACAGATAGGCAGGTATATAAATATATATATATATATATATTCAACTATAGAATAGGGCAGTTATCAAAGAGTCCAATATTTAAAGTTCTTGAAATGTTCTATTTACCTTTCTTAGGCAAATACCCTATGATAATATGCAATCGTTAGAGTATTCATATATTATGTTATGGTAAACATTCCATTCGCAAAATCAACATCGAGAACTCAATTCGTGTGTTTGTTTTGTAAATAGTTTGAAGCATTGATTCGAATGCCTGAGCTCTAGAGCTCACTCCGTGTTATTGGACTTGGCGAGTAGAGCTCTATATATGGGTCAATGTGACAAATTTGATTATAAAGCAACTAGAAAAAAAAAACAAACAAAAATAAACAGTCGAATCAGTTATACACATATATAAATATATATATATTTAGTTATCAAACTACGAGGCTAGTTTCAAATGCAAATGCCCAAAAAACAAAATCTAAAGCGACCTTCAGAAATTGTTCTCTTGGGCGTGGCAAAGAGTCTGAAAAGCCAGTTCTCGAAAGTGTTCTAGTTTATGGCCAAGCAAAAATAGAATCGAGTTGTGATCGGCCATAAGCCCCAGCCATTTGCATATGAATGATGATTATGCTGGCTTTAACAGCAGCTCATCAAAAATTATCTAACGCGAATGATCAACCGAGCAGATGCTGCATCCATTCATAACTGAAGTATTTTTAGCTGTTGAGATTTGTGCGCTTTTTATAAACATTCATTTCGATTTCTATATCATGGACTAAGCTCTTTTATTCAGTTTTAATCCAGTTTAATATGATGATCTTTTGATACTCCCGATCGAGTTGATCAACAATGGATAGCTGTAATCTTTTATCCCGCTCCTCTCTCCCTCTTTCAAACTGTAGTTAGTCTTTATATTTAAGTATATTCTTAGCTCTTGGCCTAGTTCTATATCGTGTAGAGCCATTAAAAGTGTACCTAAATATTTCTATAAGCTTGTGCAATTGGGAAGTCTTAAATACTTTTATATATATTTAAGGAATATTTATATTATTATTAAAAAATATTTAATTTATATTGTAATGTAATATAATAAAATATAATATTATATAATATAATATAATATAACATATATTATAATATAACATAATAAAATATAATATAATATAATTCTAATCATAAAATAAAACGAAATAATAAAACAAAAAAAGTAAAAATAAGAATATAAATTTTAAAAAATTGTTAAAAAAAATGAGAAAAAAAAAATTAGATAAAATTAAAATAAATTAATATTAATAATAAAATAATGTATCAAACATAAGGAAAAAAGTAAAATAAAAATAAAATAATAAAATAAAATATAATGTAGTATATATTAATACAAACTACCTTTTATCATCATGCTATTCTAAGTTCTAAGCCAAGCAACTAAAATAGACTCACTTATGCATTCAATCTCTCTGACTTATCTCTCAAATGATCTTCAAATAAAAAAGTTGAAACAATTTCCGCGATTACAATAAACGTTCATAAATAAACTTAAAAATTCAGACTCAAAATCATAAACTCAAAAACAGGTTAAAAGAAAAGTAAGATAAGTACAGTGCAGTAGGGCATAACTGAGTGCAGCATACTCGTTCATTGTTTCTAAAAGTTGGATAATTTATATAAGACAAATCTATATTTTGGAATTGAGTGAAGGAGACTTCTCTGGGTATAGCTATAAAGTAGGTCAACAAAAATAAAGAGCCTGCCAGCTGCAGACCATGCTGATATTTACCTTAAACCTGTAGAGGATGTAGTATTCTTTGTTTTTATTTGTCATGCCCCCGTTATATATTGGGCTAGAATATAGCAGATTACACAGATTTCAGATTGCATTGAAATTTACTTCAAAACTCTTTGACTAATCAATATACTCCTGCTTTGAATTCATGATCGAGTATTGAATCATCTAAACGCTGACGCTGAGCAATTTAATATAAATGTAAACAATGTGTGTGTGTGTGTGTGTGTGTGTGTGTGTGTGTGTGTGTGTGTATGTGTTGTGTATGCAAAATGTTAACGGCTTTTCAGCGCTGTGGTTATGTGTGCATAAAATTTGATCGCCTGGCTTGTTTGAAATGCGATCAATCTTTCGGCCACCAAAAGAAACAATTTTTTTTTGTTTTTTTTTGTTTTTTGGCCATATACATGCACACAACAACAGCACACACATACATTTACTTATATACATACACATATATGTATTGTGATATCCGGCGCTGAAACTAAACAACGCATCGTTTTTACATTTGAATTTTGTATGAATCATTTGATTTTTTATACCCTGTAGCCAATTAAAAACGAATAAAAAAAACAAATCAGAGAGACAAAATATAAAAGCGAGGGTAACCATAAAGTTGCGCAATTATATGCAAAGCAAAACAGTTGACTTCAAATTGATGTTTCCTTTTTATCTGATTGCAAAGTGTTTTGCTAACTGAATGCGAAATTCTTCTGAACTTCTAAGGAATTTTTTTAATATATATATATTTTTTTTTGAGTATAATGAAAAGAGAAGTAAAGTGTTATAAAGTGGAGGGTATCTTGCGTTTGAGCATCATTGACTAGATCACTTTTGTTTTTCGTTGTTGGCTTTCAGCTTGAGAAATCGGTTTTTGCCGCCCCCTGCCGCATGGCCAAGAAACCAGTTTTGGTTGGAAACGCCGCAGCTTATCAGCTACAGAGCAGCCACAACATTCTTCATCTCTCTCACTTGGGGCTGCCTCTCTCTCCAGCTCTCTTGCTCTCTCTCTCTCTCCTTCTCTCTTTTACTGTCTGTCTGAGGCGAGCATGAAAGACACGCAAAGATACAAAATACAGAATGATCGATTAGCGGCGCGTAAGTTACTTTAGATAAGCCATAGAAGTGGCGGTGCTTGTTGATTGACAAGCGCTGCTCCCCCTTCACACTCCCTACCCTCCCCTCCGCCCCCCATCTCGTCACCTTTTACACTCCCCTTGGCATATGACGCACCTTTAGCTGGCAGTCGGCTTGTCTAACTGCGGGTATCGCGGACCGATCACTATGAGGCCTCCCCATTGGATACTAAAATGCGTGTACGTATGTCTTTAGCCAGGCTAATCAGTGCATTAGTCGATTAACAATTATGAGCCCCCTTCCTAAATACCCCCATTTCCCATTTCCCAATTTTCCAATTCACTTTTGCCCTTTGCTCTTTGTACACTGTTTTTTTTTTTTTTTTTTTGACTGATTTGTCAAAAGTTAATACCTGCCTTTGGCTATGAATTCGAAAACCTGCCAAAACCTGGCAACTGTTAAGTGTGTTGGACGAGACGACCCGCTAGGCAACACTTGATAGTTAGATTTATAAATGAAGACTATTTTGCTATTCGAATCATAAATTTGATATATTTGAGCAGCATTTGCAGCAACTTCTACTTGTCTTTATGCAAAAAAGCACTGAACGATAAATTTGGAGAGTTATCGAAAAGAGTAATAATGACATTCTTCAAGTATTCTATATACTTAATGAGATGGAAGGGAGTTCTATTTTTACCTATGCAAATAAGTACTTTAATTGTAGTGATACAGTTTGACAATGGTATAGTAAGTTAAAAAAATAAAAATAAGAATATTGCCAACTTATTTTAGAATTTTATGTACTTAATATGATTTAAGATGTCTATTATACTAAGCTAAATTAGTATAATTAAGAAATCTGACATTGTATATCTAAAGAGCGCTTATTTTTATCGAAAAAAAAAAAACAAATATTTTTATTTTAATAATAATATATATAATAATATATATAGTATGAAACGAATATTGTTATACTATTCTATATATAGTATACTCCATTGATATATCTACGTAGCACTGGGTTCATCGATAAGTTAAACAAAATAATCGAATAAAATAAACATTGTTATTTCATTCTATGCATAGTATCTACATATCACTCTATGTTTATCGATAAGTCATCGAATAAAATAAATATTGTTATACTTACTATTCTAAATATAGTATACTCTATATATAGTCTTTACTCCATTCTAAGTATATATTAGTATGTCTGTTCGATAACACTCTATCATCGATACATTTAGTTAAGAACTTTTGAGTAGCTTATAGTCTTGCAGTTGCTTTTGAGATTCCCCCTATAAGCAGAAGCACAGTTATTTGCAGCTTGCGACGTGCGTGTGGTATCTTCTGGTCGTGCACTTTCTTCTGCTTCTTGATTTTTTGTGAGTTTATTAAGTTACTACCCACACCTGACAAATCGCGCATATGTGGCGTTTCTTTCGTTTTCTTTTTACCTGTTGCTTTGGCTCGGTTTCGGGGCACAGCTATTTAATGTGTGCGACAGACACGCAAAGCGATTGTTTGGCTCATCGTTTTTTTTTTTTTTTTTGTTGGTTAATTTTGAAGGTGCCGAGAGTACAGAGAGTTCGAGTGGATATATATTCTTTCTCTCTCTCTCTTTTTTTTTTTTAATTTCTATATATTTTTTGTTTAATATATTAATTTTAATATATAAATTTTAACATATGCTTGGAAAATTTACAAAGGATAGATATAGTAAAACGATTGGCACTTTTGAATGAAAGTAATCGATAAAAGCCTTAAAAAGACATAAGCTGTATAGACATATCTTCAATCTGATAGCTATACACTAAAGATCATTGATATATATTATGATTTATGGTTTTTTGTTATATTCCCTAATGCAATTCCCATCGATACATGTTTCTTTTAGTCATTGATCGATACTTATCGATTTGTGAAATTGTTATGCATGTGACATGCGTAAAGTTGACTTCAACTCTATGATAACGTAATACAATTCTATTTTAGTTATCGATAAGACACACTTAGGATATCATCAGTAATAATCATTCTGAAATGCGACTGCGATAAGTTAGCACCTGAAAGCGAAATGCCACAGGGCAAGCCAAAGCGATTGATATTCAGCGCTTGGCAAAGAAAAGCCAGGTTAAATATTTACTCGAACGCCTGCTCCACATACAAATACAGATACGAATGCAAATGCAAACACAAATACTTGAACATATCAATGTATATATAAATATATATAATATATATATATATATATATATATATATATATATATATATATATATATATATATATATATATATATATATATATATATATATATATATATATATATATATATATATATATTTGTGTTTAATTTTTGCACTTATCGAATTTCGCACTTGCAGAGTCGTATCACTTGAGCTTAAAGAGTTTCATTTGCCTTACGGCAGCATTATTTATGTTTCTGTCATAGCGACAAAAAAAGACTTTTGGTTTTTATGACAGGTCCGCAAAAGCTTTTTGGACAAACTGTTTGCAGTTTTTTTCCCCTGTTGTGAAAAGAGTAGCAAAGTAAATACACATACAAAGAAACACAAATACACACACACACACACACACACACACACACACACATGCATATAAATAATGTAATCACATTTGAAAGATAAGATAATTACAATCTTCAACTTAACAAAGTTCTAGGCATTAAAGGCAGCCCAAAACTAAATTGTGTACAAAAGAATTCCTTTCAAAGTGAGTCGCTTAGCGCGCCCAACAACAGCAACAGCAACAGCAACAACAACTCAAAGAAGTTGCTTCTGCGAAACGATAAAAAAAGAGTATCTTTTGCTTTTTGCTTTTCGCTTTTGAAGTTGACAGCCAGCCAGCCAGCTAGCCATAGCCAGCCCTTGGCTACCGAGAACCAAACCCAATAACAAATTGACGAAAGCAAAAAGATGCTCAGCGAATGCGCAATGAGATTCATTTAAAGTAAACCAAATCAATGGAAATTACCAATAAAAAAACTTTGTAGCTGTGGCATAATTGACTGTCGTAATACTCGATCATGATCCTGAAATAGTTAAATTTGTTTTTTTGGTAAATCCAATAAGTTAGCTGTTGACTTTCCTTTCTATATAGAGACATGTTAGTTTAGAAGAAAACAAAAGATAGCTGAAATTCTAGCGTTTCTGCTATAATAGATTGAAACATAGAAACATTGATATACTGAAACGCTGAAACTTTGAAACATTGAAACAATAAAACAATGAAATACTGAAACACCAATATACTGAAACAATAAAACGCCGAAACACTTAAACTATGAAACATTGAAACAATGAAACACTGAAATAATGAAACAATGAAATACTGATACACTAATATACTGAAAAAATGAAACGCTGAAACCCAGAAACTATGAATCACTGAAACATTGAAACACTGATATACTGAAACACTGAAGCTATGAAACACTGAAGCACTGAAAATTCCAAACTATAAAACTATGAACCACTGAAACATAGAAGAACTGAAACGATTTGATGCCCTGTAATGTCGTATGGGGAAAATCCTAACATTTTATAAGATGAAGGTACAACTACATTTATTTCAAATTTGGGAACATAGTCTAAATATTTTTTCAGATATACTTGAGTATGTCACATATATACTCCAACTATATATTTCAAATATCTCTAATCTGCGTTTAATAACAAATCCAATATACTTTTCTCACTTTTAGAGCGAGTATAATAAATATATGATTGTTGTTAAAGAGCTGCCAAAAACAAATGTCTTCTATAAATTCATTAAACTTTTTAATTTTTTCACTCTAGCCATTCGAAAACGTTTCATCTTTATATAAAAGTCAAATAAATTCGTTAGTCAATGTTTGGCATAAAATTAGGAATTGATAGACGCTCGAACACGCGTCGAAAGAAACAAGATAATTTTCTAGCTATATTTTTGTAGTTTTTGTTTTTGTTTTTGTTTTTTTTTTTAAAGCAAACTTTCTAAACAAAAACTAAATTCTACATCAAAGAATATGAGAATTGACATATATTTAAAAAAAAAAAAATTATTTATAAATTTTGAAAGAAGTTTTAACTGAGCAAGTTTTAAGAGATTAATTAAAATTGTTCACAATTTATAATATTTAAATATTTAAATATTTAGTACTATTTTTTCTTAAATATGTGTTTATTAAATACACATTTTAACTTAGGAAAAAAATTTTTGAACTACAAAATCTTAAAATTTGTTTCAAAAGCCAAAATTTTTTAGTATTTATTTCTCATGAAATATATATTGTATATTTTATTAAATTATTTATTTGAATAATAAACTCTTATAAAATATACTATATTGTGTACACTGCGCTTAAAACTTTGTAATTTCTGATAAGATACGTTTGCTGTTTCTGTTTTCTTGTTTTTGCTCTGATAATATTACACTTTCGATTAGATTAAAGCTCTGCCGAGATACACAAGTGTATATGTATGTATATCTCTCTCTAGTTCTCTAAAGTCGACGTCAGCTTGGCATTGTTAATGATGCACTCTTTGCAAAAGGCATTAAAACAAAGGCCGCCACTAAAAGCTAATCAAAAAGCTGAGCTAAGAGCGACAAACAAACTTCTTTTAATGTGAAAGTGACAAATGCTTTGGACGCGCGGACAGCCAGACGGACGGACAGACATACTTATTTAGAGAAAGATGTGGAGAAAGAGAGGTGAGAAAGAGTTAAGACTAGCCGGGCATAGTTAAGCTTCACCTGCTCGATAATAATGAAGTTGATGCTGTTTGCGGTTGCTGTTGATCTTGTGTGTTAGTCATCCCAGTCATGTGATGATCGTTAATGCTGCTGCTGCTGCTGCTGCTGCTGCTGCTGTTGCTGATGATGATGATCAACAACATTATCATCTTTAGTGGCATCCAAAAGCCATTTGGCTCATAAATATTAAAAGCCAAATAACAAGAAAAACCATATGACTCCACAATCTCTGGCGGCCACGCAGCGTACAATGAACGGAGTGAAATGATAAAAAAAATATATATGAATATATATATATAAGAAATTTAAAAATTAACAGACAAAAGAAATATATGAGCTCTAGACGACTATAAGTTATCCTGTAAACAAGGCTTGGATTTTGCTCTTCAAATCTCTTCAAGTAAAAAATAAGCAAATGTGGTATCGATAATTATCGATTTTTGACCATTTTGTTTGTATAGTAGATTAGATGAGTTTCTATGAAATGAGAGGAGCTTTTCTGACAAACTGTCTAGAAAAATATATGCATAAAGTGTATTACTATAAAAACTGAACTGAAAACTTATATTGGTATGGAGTGGAGAGCTATTCCATTGTCTGTTACACACCCATGCAAAATATGATATATATATGTATATCTGTTTATCTGGATATTCTTTTCAATGTGTATAGGGTATTATAATTGCTGCAGTCGTTGCAAGCTGATGTCAACAACAAGAATGCTAAACCCTTTGCCTTGTCCTTGGCCCCTTGGAGTTGTTTTCTTCTGTCTTGGGCATGGGCAACAACACACCCAAATACACGCGCCGAGCCGGCAAAGTTGCCTTAAGCCGATTTGTTGCAATTAAAACGTATAAAATATATTTGTTTGTCCCCAGTGACCCAAACGGCTTTCGGGGCGTGGTAATTGTAGACGACAAATGCACGCCCTGACAAAAATGTAACAAGTATGTGTAGATGTATGTAGCTATGGCAGTCGATGCATGAAATGTATTTTGTACAATGTTTATTATAGGATCAAATATCTCGATTCATCACAAAGTTTGAACTCGTAGAATCAGAGAGAGAGAGAGAGAGAGAGAGAGAGAGAGAGTGAGACAAGAGTTTTGAAGGGCTGAATTTGAATTTGAATTTGAGTGGAGGAAGTAAACGTTTCACATACCCTAGCTGTGCTTTAGTCGGGAGTGCTGGGCTAGCAGATGCCCCGAAGCTAGATAATCTCGAGTTTAAATTTAAAGAGTGAAAGAGAGAGTGAGAGAGAGAGGGCAAAGGTTTTCGAAGAGCTGAACATGAACTTTAATTTGAGCACAGAAGCATGTTTCAGATACCCTAGCTGTTTTTTGTACATAAAAAAGCAGGAGTGCTCGACTAGGAGATATCATCCCGAAGTATAATTATTGTAGATTATGTTTAGATCACGGATGGAATTAGGCGAAATTAGAAAGAGAGCACAAAGGTTTGAATTTGAGAGTAGAACGAGTAAAGAGTTTAGATACCCTAAGTGTTGTTTTTAAACATAAAACATGTCATTCTCATTTGGTCGGGAGTGCACGACTATGTGATTCCCCGAATGCCGCACAGAGGCTGCTAATATTATTGCAAATCATGTGTAGATCATTATCATTATGATAATCTAGACTTGTACTTAACTTGTTTATTTATATTTTTTAAAAGATCATAGTTTAGTATATGTACATATATATATGTATATGAATATTCTGCAATTAAGTTTGATTTGTTTTCTTTTCATTTTTGTTAATTTAATCGTTTGCAAATCAGCGACAATTGGAGCGAGCAAGTTTTTGGTTTCGTGTGCTTAAAGTCTATAATCAACTTACCAAACAAGTAACGCGGCAAATAACTAACTAGTTAACTACTTAATTATATATGTGCTTGCTGTTGTTGTTTTGTAATTTCAACAACAACACCAAAAACAACAACATCAATTTAATTTATTATACAAATGCGATGACATTTGCATGACTACCAAAACACACAGCAACAAAAACAAATTATTATTACAGCCAGTGCAGAGCGGCAGCTAATTGTGACATACGAACACAGATTGCGTCTGGCATAACTCTCATTCACTTAGTCACTTAGTCAGTTTGTCATTTTGTCAAGGAGGAGAGGTGTGCGCACACACACACACACACACACACACACACACACACACACACACACACACACACACACACACACACACACACACACACACACATTGAGCAGAAAGGTTTAGAGCGAGTAATATCCAAATACAATTTCGTAAACCATATGCCAAGAAATGAAATAGAGAAGAAAACTAAGCAAGTCCACAGACAGATACTCTAGAGATCTAGTAGATTTGGTATAATACCAAAAAAACACTTTCATATTTATTATTATAAATATATAAATATAACTATGATAAATAAATAATACAGTATAAATATTTTCATACTTGTTATGCCATTGTAATAATAATAAATAAATAAATATGTAAATATTAAATTATATAAAAAAAAAAAAAAAAAAATAAAAATAAAAAAATATATATATAAATAATAAATAATAAAAAAAAAATTAAAAAATATATATATTCATAAATATCATACCGTATAAAAATTGTAATGATAAATAAATAAATATATATTAATACTCTTGTTCTTCAATATTTACTTATTTATTATTACATAATAAATTTTATTTTTATATTTATATTATTATAATATTAGAATAAATTTATATTTTATAAATGTATGTATATAGATTTTTTTACGTATTATATATAATTAAATATATTTATTTATAATATTAAATACAAAAACATTTTCTACTGTTTTCCTTATTATTCCTCAAATAATTCAAGCTTTAAAAAACAGCTGTACAGCTGTTAATAGCTAGCTATTTTGTGTTATTGATAACACGGCTAAAGGTATTTCAAAAATGATAAGAATCCTGAAATGAAACGGAAGAATAACACATGTGAACAAACAAACAAATAATACTTAACTTTTAAGAATCCGACTTTTCAATGAAAATTTTTGTGGTTCTCTAAGCAAAACTGTAACCAGAAGACAGACCTATGGAAGAGGCCTATTGAGAGGCCTTAGATTAAAAGGAACTTTCTTAAAATTACAAAAAGCCTCAAATTGCGTCAACTTTTTTTAGCCACTTTCATTTAGAACAACTCGAAAATCGTATTTGGATTCGAATTTGAAGCTGATGAAAAACATTTGAAAAAGTTTTCTCGGTTACTAAATTCGGTTGGCTTGTGTAATTTACAGCTTCCATAAAGGGCATGTACTTAAAAAATGTATATCTACATATATATGTATATATTTAAAAAAAAAAGGGAAAGATGCACACAACAACAAAATGTTAAAACAATTTTCTTGTAAACAGCAAACAACATTTCCGCATGAGATATACACACAACACACAGACAGACAGTGAGAGAGAGAGAGAGAGGGATAGAGATAGACAGAGACTGGGAGAGAGAGAGAGAGAGACAGAGCAACAGATCTCTGGGAATTTGTACTTTACATCTTTCACCATGTTGTAAGTTGTAACTTGAACGTTTTGTTGCTTGTAAAATTGTTGCTGTTGTTGTGGTTGTTGTTGCTATTGCCATTGTCATTTGTGAATTTAGAAACTCTTGCGTTGTTGTTGTTGTTGTTGTTAATTTTTGGATATTTATTCAAAATGTCGAAATAAGCGCAACAATTCTGTGAGGCTCGCTTGAAATATTTTTATTAATAATTGGTCAATTGGTAAATAATATGATATGGCCAACAGATGCGTGCAGTTCGTGCCAATGAATGAATGTTTCAGCACTTGAGATGAAATGAAATGAATTGAAATTGGAATTGAAAGAAAACCAAAAAGTAGAAAATTTATAATAACAACAAGCGCAGAAATGTATATTTAAGTATACAAAAATCAATTGTTAAAAATAACAAAAGCATGAATTTCAAATATGCCGATAAAGGGCTCTGACGCAAATGCAAATCGAATCAATTTTTCAATAAGTTATATATATGTATATGTATGTTATAAATAAATCACAGCATTTATGCAATGCAAAAAGAACATTGTGAAGCTAGGCATGGAGAACCATATATATGAGAATAAGACATTTGTCAGTGTTGGTAAACGCGGGTGCTACTTGTTTGGGCTTGTTTGAAGGACTTGGGTTTTGTTTAAGCATTAGACCATATTGAGAATGCAACAAGTATATAATACATTTTACAGTGTTGGTAAACGTGAATTAACTGCAGACTTATTGAATCCAGCAATTGGCTTGAAACTTTAACAAATTTGATTCTAAGAGTATCTCAATGTCGAGTGTAGAATATATTAAATAGTGTTGGTAAACGAGTGCATATAACAAACTTGTAGTATGAAGAAAAATTTGGTTAAGGGTTTGGAAAAACTTGATCCATGCTGAGTATATGACAAAGAAAATATTACAATTATGTGTTAGTGTTGGCAAACGCGTGTTAGTTGTAAGCAATATAGTATTTATAAATAAAATATGATAATAGATGAGTTTTGATATCAATAAACTGGATTAAGTCGCTCACATGCTCAAACCTCCTCAAACCTGAATCATACAAAAGTGTTTAAAAATACAAGACTCAAACGAGTTTCTGTACAACACTTCAATTTGACAGGTTTCTAAGTGTAATAACTTAATAGATTGTAAACGTTTTAATCAATTTGTATATATACAGATATATATACAGATAGATATATAATATATATATATATACTTTTTTTTTTTTTAATTATTGTTTTTCTCTTTAAAGTACGTCATTAGCGCTCTTCAAATATTACGTATATTTTGGGCTATATAGATAATGTGATCAATTTCCATTAAAGCGCTTAAAAGATAAGTTGATATTTTGGAATCGAAGAGATTGATAAGGCTTGTAAATAAACTATTTATTGTATTGTATATATTGTAAAAGTGCTCAAAATATGTATATATAATGTGACATTAAGTCAAATGAAAACTATTATAAATCATTATGGAATGAATTAAGCAATCAATATTTCTTGATTGACATTTTCAACGGCAGCAATTTTACATGTTAAGCATTTTTAACGGAAATTTATCGATAAATATATTCACATTAAAGTCAAAATATAGCCGAAGCAAAACAAAATTCTTGTCGGTTTTGCAGCGCAACCAACTATAATAATAATTATATTAAATATTTATTATTATAATAATGCATTAGTTTCATTCATTTCATTACTGTGTAGAGTTCACTCAAGGGGCCTGCAGAAATATATAGTATATCTATATTGTATATATGGATACATATATTAAGAGACATTTGTTAAAGGCAAAAGCATGAATAATGCAAACTTATGGCTTGTGTGCACAACTAGTGGATAACTGTAATATAGTATATATATGCACAATATATATATATATATATATATATATATATATATATATATATATATATATATATATATATATATTATTGTGTATATATATATGTGTGTGTGTGTGCATATTTATGACAGCAGCCTCTTATTTGTATTTTGTCGCGTATTTATTTATTTCTCTTAGCTTGCTTTCATCACGAACTCCAGCCACACACACACACACATGTGCACACCTACACTCACTTACCTAGTCACTGTGAGTGTGACTGTGTGTTTTTGCCTGATAATCGCAAGTGCAGTTGCTTACACACATACACACACACACACACTCACACAGACACCTACATGCCAGAGCCGCAGCATCACCAGCTACTTGTTACCCCTTCTGCATGCGCCAGCCCTGCCAACGCCCCTCTTTGGGCACGCCTCTGCCGCCCCCTACACACACATTTACACACAGCCGTTGCTTCTGCACGCTGTTTTATCCCAATACGTGCCATTGCACAAAATGCAAAGTTTTCACCGATTTCTTTCTTTATTTTCATATACACATTTTTTTTATATTTTTAATATTTTTCTTTTGTATAAATATCTATATGTGTATATATTTGCATGTGTATATATATTTAATGTTGTTTTTTCTATACATTTTGATTTTGTTGATGTCTGCGCATTCGAATCGCGGATTTATCAACGTTGCGATATTAACACTCGCTTCCTCTCTTGCTCGCTCTGCACCTTCTTTCTCGCTCTTTCTCTCCCACCCTGTTTTATGCAACTTGTTGTCAACATCTATAGAACTTTCTCAAAAGCAACAACATTTATATATATTGTTTTTATGTTTTTCTTTTTTTTTTTGTATAACAGAAAACATTGTTTCGTGTTTCATTCGATTTTTTTGTAGCTCTTGTCGTGCTTTACTCTTATTTTTGTTTTTATCATAATAATATCAATAGAAAGTTTCGAAAATCTTGTGTAAAACATGTCAGAAACATATGTTCCTGTCCCTGATTTAGAATATTTCTTATGGAGTGTGAAATGTTTCTCTGCTGGTTTATTGCTAAGTTGTCTTTAAGAACTGCAAGGGCTATAAAATCATAATAATTAGAATAATTTATAATAATAATAATATAATAATAAATCAGTATTAAAACAAATTAAATTTTAAAAATAAAAAACAAAATAAATAATCAAAATATACATATAATATATTTGAAATATTCTAAAAGAAGAGAAATCTAAACAATTACATTACCCATTGGCCTTGATCTCATTTAAGAAATATATCTGTATAAAATATATTTATTTTCTTATATTACACACAATGGGATGTTGCTGTAGCTTCTTTGTTTCAACAAACAATATTCGAATTGGAACTATTGGGAAAATGATTACTAATCAACAACAAAAAATCAAGTAAGAACGTCGTAATCGGGTGTTACCGACTGCAGAATTCTCATTCAGCAGACGGACATAGCTCAAAACTAATATACTCATTTCACTTTTGTGAATGAATATAATAATTAACTTATAAAGCACTTTAGTCATAAAGAAATGAAATTGAAACAAAGAAATTTGCTGTTCGATCTGATCTAAAGTGCAATCGCTATATCGTAGAACTACAAAAAAATCCCAATGAAATTGACGTCAGTAGGAAAAAAAAAAAGCCACGCTAAGCACACACACACTCATACAGATATATCATATACACATACACACGCACAACACATGCAAATAAAACAAACTAAATTTCCTCAAGTGTTTTAACAATTAGCACTTCATATAAGTAACGGGACGGCCTTCGTCTGCTCTCCAACAATGATATCAAACAAAAACCAAAAAATAGTCGAAAAAAAAAACATCTACAACAAAGTCTTCAATGGCCATATTTCCGCTCATGGCAAGAACAACAACAACAACAACAGCAGCGACAACAACAACAAATGAAATTTACCTTCTTTATTTTTGAAATTAGTGCAAATGAAGGCAGCACAATTTAACAACAAAAACTTTCCCATTTCTTTATATGCAGACAAATAAAAAAAAAAAAAAACACACACACAAGCTGAGCAAAATAAAAACAAATTAAAAAACATAAAAAAATTTACAAAATATATAAAAAAAGAAATAGATTGAAATAATTTTTTTTATAGATATTTCATTTTGCTTTGTTCAAATATCGGAGCTCAAAGTTAACAGAGGCAATGCTTGATAGATACCCTGTAATTTGAGAATATATTAGAAGATTAAAAAAATAAAAATAAAAATAATATAAATATAAATATAAATATAAATATAAATATAAATATAAATATAAATATAAATATAAATATAAATATAAGTATAAATATAAATATAAATATAAATATAAATATAAATATAAATATAAATATAAATATAAATATAAATATAAATATAAATATAAATATAAATATAAATATAAATATAAATATAAATATAAATATAAATATAAATATAAATATAAATATAAATATAAATATAAATATAAATATAAATATAAATATAAATATAAATATAAATATAAATATAAATATAAATATAAATATAAATATAAATATAAATATAAATATAAATATAAATATAAATATAAATATAAATATAAATATAAATATAAATATAAATATAAATATAAATATAAATATAAATATAAATATAAATATAAATATAAATATAAATATAAATATAAATATAAATATAAATATAAATATAAATATAAATATAAATATAAATATAAATATAAATATAAATATAAATATAAATATAAGTATATAAGTGTATATAATAAAAGCGAGTATATATATATATATATATATACCCACTCCTAGGGAAGTGTATTACAGGGTATGCCCACTAAGATGAGAGAATATCTAAACTAAATTTAAATATGCGGCCGGCAGGCGAGCGGCGTGGCGTATTGCTGCATGCATGTGTTTCGACTCAAATTTGGCGCAAAATGTGTGTGGCAACAACAACAACAACAACAACAATAAGAGGCAGCAGCAGCAGCAACCACTGCTGCCGTCTCTGGGTCTGCCCAAATGGCAGCAAGAGCAGCAGCAGCAGCAGCAGCAGCAGCAGCAGCAGCGCCTCTGACCAAATGGTTTTTGAGCAGACGTGAAATTCTTTTCAGCTCGTACGCTTCATAGATTTGTTCCAATGTGTACCAAGTGTTTAGCGTTATGCCATGATATGATATAGCACCACTCACACACAAACACACACACACATACACCTCCCCTATACATCTCTTGGCGGCGTTCTTTTATCACACTTTAAGCAAAAAAAAAAAAAAAAACAAAAACAAAAACAACTCTTATATATCAATGTATATACATACATCTATCTATATAGACATATACATATACATATATCTGTGCTATTGTTCATAAGTTTTAGAGAATTGTTTTGCGGTTTAGCTGGTGGGTGACTAGTCTCTAACAGGTACTTGCTTCATCCAGGTGAACATGCTCTCGCTGTGCTCGTATTGCTATTTATAGTCCAATACCAAAAATATTGTTCGGATTTTAGGCACACTTTTATTGATATTTGTGTGGATTGCATTTGAAATGCTGTTCAATATTTACAAAATTCAACACTTGTTTTTTTTTTGAATAAATCAATGAACTATGTATGAGTTTGTGTATGTGTGTTTGGAGAGCTGTAATTTGTTGGCTATGTTTCTTTTTAGAAGTCGAGAACTCTTTCAGATTTTGTGATAGATCTTTGGAAAGGAATTTAAGTGATTTATGTTAAGCAACTTCCTCAAATATCTTTTATCTTCTATCAGATTCTGCTTTTTCTTCTATCAAATTCGCAGCTTTTTAGCTGTTTTTTCTGGTTCTAGTTCAGACACAACCACACACATATAAATTGACTAAATACTTAAAATAGATCTATAAATGTGCTAGAATATAGTATGAACCATAAATGGTCATGCATACATTTATGGTTATACTTTTAATAGAGCTTCTTACTTATCTTAGTATCTTAGTTTTTGTTACACATATTGATTGTTTTTGTACCCTGTATTCATTCGAAATGGGTATACTCCATGTGTGCCAATTTATGAAATAGGTAAAGTAATGCTTGGTCGATGCCTTAAGATTGCTTATAGAAGAGCAGCGCTTCTCTATATCCATATATAATCATTCCTTAAGCTAGTCATAAGTATAGAGTATTTGACGCACAGCAAGTCATCCTATATAGCCAGTCATAATGGATGTTTTTTAGTGGCTTCAAACTGTTTTATAGGAAAACAATTATATATGAGCTCATGCCTCCGTCATATCAGGGAATGGCTCAAAGAATCGCATATCTTGCAAAAATACATGCTTGTAATATATAAATATATATATTTATATAAATATATATATATATATAAATATATATATATATATATATATATATAATATATATATATATATATATATATATATATATATATATATATATATATATATATATATATATGTATGTATGTATGTGTATATAATTTTCTATATTGCTACTTTTGGTTGGCTGCACACACAATATCCACAGCAAGAACGATCACAAAAGATTGCCCTAGTTTGGGTATGAAGCTGATGTCACGGCATCGAAATGCCCCTGACTTTTATTGTATATAAAAATAGAGATTATTCAAACTGTACTATGAGAGTTACACCGATAACAATTGTTTAAAAATAAAAAATTGTAAAGAAAAGTGAGAGTTATAATAACAAATACTCGACTATGAGATACTCTGACAGAAGTTTTCATACTTGTTATACTAGATAATGTTACGATATACATATATTATATAATTACAGTACGATATTTATTATATATGCATATATAACTCATTTTTAATTTCTCAAATAACCACAGCGTGTTAAATTCAAGCCAATTTATTATGATTAATGTTTACTTTTTAATTATAATCTTTGCTTTTTATCCATATTTGTATGCATATACGTCGTATGTACACACATGTGTGTACATATGCCAAAAAAAAAAAAACTGAATTAGGTAAATCCTTGGCAAACATCAAAAAGAAACAGCAACAACATCAAACACACACAAGACACACTCGTTTGTATGGGCGTAGATTGTTTGCTTATAGCCAAAAGGCAACTCTATTTAAGCATATGTGTAGTTACATACATATGTACGTATATATGTATGTCTGTATGTAACATGTATATGTAGACAGGTCTGTGTGCTGCATCTGAATTGGACGCGCGCGCGTAGGTAATGTCAGCTTAGATATTCAATCTTGGCCAAATAAAGACAAAGTCAATTAACTAACTGAACAAAAATCCAAATTTCGCTCTGCACAAACCAAAAAAAAAAAAAAAAACAACAAAAACAAATTTAATAAATTGAGAAAAAAGCTATTAATATCTGTGAGTTTTGTTTTTGTTTTTGTCGCATTTGATAATGCCATCGGCATGTCTGACCACATTTGGTAGTTATTTTTTCTCTTTTTTTTCCTGACCCACTAACTGTTTTGCATAAGCCAAAGGCAGCATAGGACAGCTTTTCGGACAGACAGACTATGGGCAACATTCATCCTGTAAATATAGTAAAAATAATGAGAGAAAATGTTGATGAATTAACATTTCGATATTCATTCTGTAAATATATTAATAATAATAAGAGTATATGTTAATGACTTAACATTCTGTAAACATATTAATAATAATAAGTGAATATGCTAACGATTTAACATTTCAATATTCATTCTGTAAATATAATCAGTATATCTGTTAACGACTTAACATTTTAATATTCATTCTGTAAATATATTAATAATAAAAAGAGAATATGTTAACGACTTAACATTTTAGTACTCATAATGTAAAGAAAGAATGGGAGGAAAATTGAGAGAATATGCCAACGACTTCACATTCTGAAAAATATATTAATAATAATAAGAGAATATGTTAACGACTTAACATTCTGTAAATATATTAAAAATAATAAGTGAATATGTTAACAAGTTAACATTTCAATATTCAATCTGTAAATATATAGGATAAGAAAATATGTTAACAACATGCTAACAGCATTTTTAAAAAATCTGCTAATTTTAGCTTGAAATAAATTTGCACAGGCGAAAAATGGGTGGAAACGAATGAAAGCTAAATATTTCTAGCTGAAAGCTGTGAATTGGGCTAACTTTGAATATCTGTTTAAATATGTATATATTTATATTTATATATACTTGTATGTACATATGTAACTGTAGTATACTTGCTACTGACTTGATATTTCAACTGCTTTTGTAGCAAAACAAAAAAAATCTCTCTTAAAACAAATAAACTGGAGCTGTCTATCAATCATGGCGTAAACAAAATTTCGTACCTTCCTTTCTGTTAAGTTGTAGTAGCTCTTACTTCTGTTGCATACGAAATTTCAGCTGAATGCATAAACCCAAATAACATTTAAGGTGAAATCTAGTTAACAACAAGTCGACAAATCGACGGCCATGTCGAAACAACAGCTTGTGGGGTGAGGAGGGCAGTCAGGCAGGGAGACAGCCAGGCAGCCAGGTAGCCAGGTAGGCAGTCAGGCAGTCATGAGGGGGCGTGGCTAAGGTGCTAAGGCACCACACAACCTTCGATTGGGTGAAGGGCAGCCGCTGTGGCAGTTGACCAAAATAATTGCAAACGAAATTGAAAAAGTAAAAGTGCTAAACAAACAGTAAACAGACAGCAAAACCAGTCGAAAAACAAAAGCATGTTAAAAAGCAAGCCAATTTAACATTCAAAGCGTACCTTTAAAGTTTCACAGTTGCATTCATGTGCAAATTAACTTTCAATTAGTTACAACAACAACATTGAAACTGTAACAGAATTTTGTATGAGCCAGGCCGCTGGGCAATGAGTCGCAACAACATGGCTAACCACACCAAAGCGCATTAATTGAGCAATGTGTTCATGATGAAGGGTGAATACTCTTTCTCATATCTGAGCTATGAGATATTATAAGGCAGTGGTTAGATTTTGATACTCGCTCATGATGTCAAGGGAGTATATTGATTAAACTGAAACTAGCGAAACTAGAGGCTTAGTATTTGAAAGATATACTCGCTGGCTTTTTATACCCTGAACCCATTGAAAATGGGATTTCAGGGTATAATGTTTTTGTGAAAATGTATGTAACAGGCAGAAGGAGGCGTGGCAGACCCCATAAAGTATATATATTCTTGATCAGGATGACGAGCTGAGTTGATCTAGCCATGTCCGTCTGTCCGTCCGTCCGTCCGTATTAACGCAGAGATCTCCTAAACTACAAGTGCTAAAGACTTGAAATTTTACATGTATACTCGTGTATACCATACGCAGTACGAGTTTATCATATTTTTTTCGATAACTCATCCCATTTCTTTTTTATCGATAACAATCGAAAATCTGACTTTGTTTTTAAAGCCTAGTTTGAATACTGTTAGACCTAGAGACTTCAGATTTACTGTGTAGATTAATGTGATGAATACAAAGATTTTGTCATTTACAGATTTTGGATGCCACGCCCCCTTCGCCCCAAATTTGAAAAAAACGTATATCAAGTACTAGAGACTTGTGCTTTGGCATATACACACATTTGAATGTTATTATTACGTTCTAAACATTTGATGAAGATAGTCCCACTACAAAAAGATTTATTCAACAAACAAATTTTCGTAATATAGCCCACACGGCAGCCCAAGCGCAGTAACTGCGCAGTTAGCAGAGCAATTGTTTATGCGTTCGTATGGATGCATGCGTACGGGTGTGTGTATGTGTTTTTGTATATGTGCATGAAAGATGTGTAGAATGATTGGAACCAGTACTTTGCAGGGTTCAGGGTATCTCCTAGTCGAGCAGTCTCGACTAGAGCCCTCTTACTTGTTTTTTTATAAAGCGGTAAGATTTTCTTTTAGTGCCTACTAGGGGCTTGGGAAGTCGTGAAATAATATGTGTGGTATAACAGAAACAATGTTATTCAAGCTACCAGAGACCTGAAATTTTGTATATATATGTATTCTAATAATACAATAAAAATAGCCTAAATCTAAACAATATAGTATATACACCTGCGCCCATTGGGGCGGGGAAGATCAAATCAAACTCTAACTTCCATAATTTTACAGCTAGAACTTCAAAATTTGACAATTTGGTTACTGTTAAGATTCTCTAAAGATTGATAAAAAATTGTACGATCACACCCACTGTGGGCGGGACATATGAATTGTATCTTCTACATTTGGTCTAAAAACTTAAAATTTTAAAATTTTGTTACTATTACTATTCTTTATTGATTTACTCTTGATTATGGATTGATATACATTTTAGGGGCTAGACAAATAAGAAAGAACAATATCTTCCAAAGTATTGGAATTATACCTTCAAAACTTTCCAATAAAGTTACTGCAAACTCTTTCTTGAGATTTTCCATTAATTATAATTTAATTGTTTTGGAAGTGTGAAGGAGTTAGTTAGGAGGTCAGCTCAGTCCATGTCTAGACATTATTTTAATGTAAATATAATGTTATTATATTTCATACAGCTACAGCTGTGTTCATGAAAATAGTAGTGCGACTAAACACTGAATGCTGGACAAGAAAATTTAGTGATAAACATAATATTATGTAGATAAGATGAATAACCTTATTATATCCAGAAGTACATATATGACATTGCATTCCTAACTAACAGATATGTTTATCGAAGTTTACAATTATATATAAAAGATAAAAGATATGGAGTACAACAAAACTATGCAAAGTTACTCAATTCTGTTGATAATAATCAAATATCTTTGAGCATCCCCTGTTATGCGTCACGTATAGCGTCACAGAACTATAATTCCCACTATAAGTGTAGACAGTGAAAAAGAGAGAGAGAGAGAGAGAGAGGGAGAGAAGAAAAAAAAGCAGCTCAAGAGACCCAAGCGAACCCCCAATAAACCCAAATACCAAGCAACGCGCTAATTACCACAAGTCTTCTCTGTGGTGTATTGAATACATATACTTACACATGCATATACGTATGTATGTACGTATGTATGTCTTAAAATAAATAAAGAACGTCTGTTAGGTTTCAATGTTGAGTTCTGACTGCTCTCTTTTTTTATTGTAGTCTTCATGTTGTATGCTTATTTTATAATTTGTCTATGCTTAGTTGTGTCCCACTTAACATCCGCTGCTGCTGTTACTCTTGCTGCTGTTGCTGTTACTCTTGCTGCTGTTGCTGTTTCCCCTACACGGTGTGTAGAAAGAGAAGGATATTCGATTGGTAACTCCTCCCTTCCCAAAGCGAAGCGAAGGTCATAATAACTGAACTTGATTTCAGTTTGACTTGAGCGTAGTTAGCAGTTCTACCGCCTGTGGTTTTCAAATGGGCTGTTGAGTTCAACTTAACATATAAAGGTGTACATAATAGTTTTATCTTATCTTAAAATTAGTTTTTATAGTTAACAAAGATTTTATTTTATTTTTTTATTTTTTTTAATTTTTTTTTTATTTTTTTTTTTTTTTTTTTTTTTTTTTTTTTTTTTTTTTTAGAGATAAGTACATATTATTAGTATTATAATATTAAAGCTAAAGGAGTTTTACATTCTTATTTTAAATAATAATTAATTAGTTACAGTAATTTTTATTTATTTATTTATTTATTTTTTAAAATTTGTAATTAAGATTTCGGTGAGAGTTGAGTGTAAACGTTCTACTGGGGAGTTGCTGGATGATTGTTGTTATTGTTAAAATGATTACGATGAGAGCCGCTGTTGGTCTGGTTTGTTGTATTTTGTGAGCGTGAATACGGTGTAACTACTGATTTCTTATAATGGTTAGTAGTTGGCTTTTGTGAATAAAAGTTTTGTTCCTCTCGGCAGAATTCGTATGCTTCTTCAATATTTTTTGGATTTTTTGATTTTATTAACGTTTTAAGTGGTTCTCGGAGGTTAACTAAAAATGTGTTTAAACAAATATCGTCATAAAGTTTGTTTCTGTCGTCTGAGTTTTGGTTATTTTGTGTTTGGTCTGTCAATTGGGCTTTGACTTTTAATATCCCATAGAAAAGTTGTCCGAGAGACAAGTTTTCTGGAAATGATTGCAAGTCTCTAATTAGCATTGCTTCGTTCCTCTTACAACCATAACGTTGAATCAAATTGGTTTTTATATTTTCCCATTTAAGCTCTGTTTTCGACAATTTTAAAGCGTCATCTGCTCTACCGATAATTTTGTTTCTAATGGCTCTTATTAGTAATGCATAATATCTTGTTTTTTCAAAGTTTTGAATTAGGATAGTAATTTCCTCAATATTGGTAATAAAATCTTGTAATTGGTTAGGGTTTCCATCAAAGGAAGGCAGTTCCTTTATAAAGGCTAGGATATCTGTGGGGTTTAATGATGTTGAGACATTGGTCATTGTGCTATTTGTAGGTGTCAAGTTTAGGGTAGATATTGTACTTGGAAGTGATTCTGATATGTTGCCTGAGTCCATTGGTATATTAGTAGTATTTGGTATATGACTATTTCTATTATTATTTCTTGTTGAGCTTCTTGTTATAATTGACATTTGCAGTAAATATATATTTTTTTTTTTTTTTTATTTTTATTTTATTTTATTTTTTTTTTTTTTTGTTAAGTTTTCCCTTTATTTCCTGTATTGTTGTATATTTATATTTGTATTTCTGTAATAATTTTATTTTAAATGATATAGTTAAGTCATATAATTATCAGCGTTTGATTTCATAGACTTTTCTACTCACATTGACTTTATTGTTGTTGCATCGATCGTTTAATATATTCGGTGGTTGTATTGGGATTCTGTTTTATTTATTTATTTTTTTTTTTTTTTTTTTTTTTTTTGATGTGCGTGTTCTGTGTGAAATTTATTGTTTTGTATTTTATTTTAAATGGTTTAGAAAGTCATATAATTATCAGCGTTTGATTTCATAGACTTTTCTACTCACATTGTTTTTCTTGTGGTTAAATCGAAAGTTTAAAATATTCGGTGGTTGTATTGTGTTTTTGTTGTGTGTGCTCTGTGTGACTTTTCTGTAATACATAATTTTTTTTTTTTTTTTTTTTTTTTTTTTCAAAGTCATATAATTATCAGCGTTTGATTTCATAGACTTTTACTACACTAACTCTACTCACATAAGCAAATATAATTGTTTATCACTTTGTTTATCGTTTGTACTTGACATGCATATAACTACTAGCAGAATCTGCCACTTTGTTATAAAACTTTTGTAAACCGTATAATTTCACTTCACTTTTGTACTTTATTGACAAAAGTTATGTCTTCTCAGTTTGAACTCTGTGTCGCAACTGATCTTGCAGTTCTGTGAGTGCGTTTAATACTTTCAGCACAAGCTGCATATTTTGTAGCTTTGTCGCTTGGCTTTGGTTTCGCAGAAATGAGCGACGCTGAAATTGTCGATAGACAGATCAGTGGCGCCAGATTTCGTTTGTTCTATAGTATTGTCAGCGCCGACCGAAATCGAGTTCCGTTAGGTCAGTCTTAAGCGTTAAATTTGTGTTGAAGAGCAGAATAGTGGCGCCGGACAACGTAGGCTTTTTAGTGTCTTTAGCGACAACGACAATGTAATTTACCATCAGTTCAACAACGAGAAGCGAGACAATTATCGAAAAGCAGAACAGCGGCGCCGGACACTACATGTTCCCCAACATTGTCAGCAACAGAAGGCAGCGAAGTGCAGAATTGTAGCACTGCTGTTGTGAAATTAGTCATGAACTTCTAATTATGTATGTACATGTATACAAACGATCATATATATATTATATTTGTATGTTTGTGAGCTTTTTCTTGTGAATGACGTACGGTTATCAGCGTTTGATTCCATAGATCACACCACAAGATATTCATATGTATGTACATATGTGTACACACATATGTATACATATGTGCTGAGTTTAATAATGTTGCGATAAAAGCAATTATCAACGATTGATTCCACCCAATCGCAACATATATTTTATATTTGTGATTAAGCACAAATATGTAAATGTACATAGGTTGTATATTAAACGTGTTTTTTTTTTTTTTTTTTTTTTTTTTTTTTTTTTTTTATTATTTTGTGTTACACCTACGGTTATCAGCAATTGATTCCGTAGATCACAGCACAAGATGTTCACATATATGTAGTTATGTATGTGTGAACATGTATATGTACACATTCAATATTTCGTTTAATAATGTTGCGAAAGAAGCAATTATCAACAATTGATTCCGCCCAATCGCAACACACATATATTTTAAATCTGTGATTAAACATAAATATGTACATAAACACATATAGGTTGCACATAACACGTGAATTTTTTTTTTTTTTTTTTTTTTTTTTTTTTTTTTGGTAGATTCAGATCTTGCCGGCTGCGCCAATTACCACAAGTCTTCTCTGTGGTGTATTGAATACATATACTTACACATGCATATACGTATGTATGTACGTATGTATGTCTTAAAATAAATAAAGAACGTCTGTTAGGTTTCAATGTTGAGTTCTGACTGCTCTCTTTTTTTATTGTAGTCTTCATGTTGTATGCTTATTTTATAATTTGTCTATGCTTAGTTGTGTCCCACTTAACATCCGCTGCTGCTGTTACTCTTGCTGCTGTTGCTGTTACTCTTGCTGCTGTTGCTGTTTCCCCTACACGGTGTGTAGAAAGAGAAGGATATTCGATTGGTAACTCGCTCAACTGCTGCTGCTGCTGCTGCACGACAAGTGCGCCAAGTGCCAAGTTCCGAGCCGCAGTCGAAGTCCAAGTTGGAGTCGAAATCGAAGTCGAAGTCGAAGTCGCAGTCGAATGAATATTGCGCCAAATTTGGGTCATTTGCAAAGGTTGATCGAGCGGCAACGGCAACGGCAACGCTACGGCAATTGACTACAAAAACCAAACAAAACAAAAAACTTAAAAAGAAAACGAAAAAACCCCAAAAAAAAAAAAGTTGAGAAAACGAGTCAGAATGATCTAGGCAAGGGTGGCATACAAACATACCTCGCAATGCAATTGTATAAGAAAAGTATCGATACTTGCGAGTAATAAAATATTATAGTACAGTTATTTTTAATGACTTGTACTATATATAAAAACTTCTCAATATATAGATACAGCATATGCGCTTTACACCAAGAAATTCTTGATTCTTAGTTCCTTCAACTATTTTATAGGGTATCTCTGTATGCGTATAATGCGCTGAAAGATCTCAACTGCGCTACTTGACGACGTTGCCAACAATTGTGACTTATTATTGTTGTTGTTGTTGTTGCTTTGCTGCTATGACTCATTGCAAGCCGTATTTAAGCTGAAGCTGAGGCTGGAGTATCGAACGAAGAAGAATGCGATAGAGCAAAAGAAAAGAGAGACTTGAAAAGATGCATGGCGAGGGGCATAGATACAGAGTGATAGTGAGAGAGAGAGAGGTAGAAAAAGGCAGCCGATGCGTCGATGACAATGAATGCGCCATAAATTTGTAATTTCTTACTTTCTTGTGCGATCGGTTGTTGTTGTTGTTGTTGCTGTTGTTGTAAATTGTTGTTGGTGTTTTCGTGTTCGTTTTTCTATTAGTTTGCTGAGTTTTGGGAGTTGTTCTCGCCTGGTCAGCCAGATAAGGCAATGTAAGATAAGCCTGTTTCTATAAGTATGTGTGAAATGTGTCTGCATGTGTGTGTGTGTGCTTCAGCTGACCCTGAACAATACACACACACACACACACACAATCACACAAATTCCGTCATGCTTACTAATTTCTTTTCATTTTCATTTGGTTGACTTTTTGAATGCTCTTTAATTTCTATATGGGAAGCATCAATATCAGCAGTTAGCACTTGACAATTGCTACATATATATAAATATGTATATTTTTTGGTTGACATCCGGTGACGCAGTCCTCAAGACACAGCAAAAACAAACATACACATATTTAAATATATACATATATATACATATATTATATATTATAGTTGTGCATGTACAAATAAGGCATATCAATTGTATTTTTATTTTATTTTATTTTATTTATTTTTTGCAATTTTTGTTTTAATTTGTATTCTGATTATCAACAGTCAAAAAAATAAAATAGAAGCAAAAATAATAAATTATACATAAAACAATGCATTGACAAACAAAAATATATATAATTTGTTGCCTTTATTAATTATACGTGTGTCAAACAAATACACATATACACATACATACATACATACATACTTACTCTATACAAAAGGCATTGTCAAGGTCGTCGTGGTTAGTATTGGCGAATATAGAAAAAAAGAGAGAAAGTGCGCTTGTGTGTGTGAGTGTGTGCGTCTGTGTAGCAGAGGCAGCAAAGTAACGCTTATATTAAGCCAGATTTTAAGCTGGATTGTTTTCCCAGTAGTAGTACTTGCTTATATGTATAAATAAAATGGCAATTATAATTATGGAATAATTTGTACATGTTTTATAGTATACAAAAAAATCATGCCATATATGTCGTATATATGTATATTGAATGTATATTGTGTATATACAAATATATATGGCATTCGCATAATAATTCAAACCTAAAGTTAGTTTTACTCTCTAACAAAAACAGAATACACAGAACAGGGTTTCTATTGTTTTCCTATGTGAATTTAGTACATTTGCTCTTATTCTCTGTCCCTCTCTCTCTCTCTCTCTCTCTCTCTCTTTCTCTCTCTCAATTTTCGTTGGTTCGCTTTTCTCTCTCTCTCTCTCTCTCTTTCTCTTTCTCTCTTTCTCTGCCTTATTGTGTCTCGCCTTTATGTCTCTCTCACTTTCTTTTGGGTTGCTTCTCTCTCTCTCTTTCTTTCTGTGTCCCTCCCTCTCTCTTTTTGTTTCTTTATTACACTCGTATTACTCTCTCCCTTTCTTACTCTATGTCTTTCTTACTCCCTCTCTCTCACACTCTTTTTCTCTCTATCTTTATACCCCTGTTTTTCTTACTCTCTCTCTCTCTCTCTCACTCTCTCGCTCTCTCGCTTGAAGAACAGCCTCGTCAAGATATCTCTTCGTCGAGCACATCCTCCATTTAAACACATATATAAAGTATACAATGCACAAATATAATTTATTAAAATAATATAATTAATAATGGTTTTCTCTTTATTTCCGTTTCAGGTAAGCTGTCGATGACATACATATAAAATAAGAACAATGCAGCAAGTATAAAAATTTACAACAAATAACTAGGCTAGCCTATAAAATATGGCTAATATATAATTATAGTATTATAGTAATACTTAAACAAATTACTTTTTATACATTTAATATACTTTAGTGCAAATCAAATGTTTTCTTTCTATAGAATTTGCTGATATATTTGAGTTGTTTTTTTTTTTCTTAAAGAAAACATGAAATGGTAAAGAAAAGTAAGAGAAAAACCAAAACGAGAATGATTGCAACTGTTGCAAGTTGATGAAGTTTTTGGGTTTATTTGTTTCTCTTGACATTTGAGTGACTTTTGTTATTGAGACTTTTGCAACAGCGCCAAACAAGCACAACAAAAACAAGTAATTAGCATGCCACATGTCCGCCCAGCGCTGTCTCTATGCATAGTAAGTGTGTGTGTGTGTATGTGTGTGTGTAAGTATGTGTATGTATGTGTGTATCTATAGCTGCGCCAAATACTACAAAAGATCAACAGGTTGTCAGTCAAGTGTCTGGCGCTGCCTTCTTTTTTGTCTCTCTCTCACTCACTCACTCTCTACCTTTACATCTGTCTGGCGCTTACTTGCTCTCTCTTTCTTTCTCTGCTTGTCTCTGTCTCATTTTTGCACACAGTCTTCAGGTGTTTGCTTAGTGAATTACAACTTTTAATTAACTTGAAATTAATTGTACAAACAAAACGTTGTTTTTTTATTATTATTTTTTTTTTTATGAAAAGAAAAAAATAGAGCAACCAGATATGCAAAACAGGCAAAGTGTGGGCCTTAGACGTCGAGTGTTTGGGCTACACAGATACCCTGTCAAAAGCTTATGATATGCTATTATATTATAATATGGTAAATGTAGGAGTATATAGTAAATATAAAAATATATTATTATTCTTATCATTATCATTTAAAGACATAACAAATGTACCAATAATAAAAAAATAATTAAAAATTTAAAAAAAAAATATTATATTTATAAATATTTATTAATAAAATATAATATATTTATAAATATAAATATAATATTAAAAAAACGATTTTAATATAAATAGAACTTAAAAAACGTATAAAATACAAATAATATTTATAAATTTAAAACAATATTTAAAATTGAATAAAAAATAAATAAAAATAAAAATAAAAATATATATATATTTATATGTATATTATATTATATATTATTATATATCTATTCTCCCTGGCAGCATTTTTTTTTTTGTTTTTGCTTTACTAACGTTAAGGCTAATAACGTATAAGTTTTATGTTTTGTCCACATTAGATAAGGTACGAGAATAACTGTTTCTTCTTCTTCTGCCATTGACTGTTGCGTGGCCTTGAATAAGTTCAGTTTTCTATACAAAATGTATGAAGAAATAGGCTTCAAATAATTTGTTCTCAGCACAAGAGAGATTATGCCTATATGTCTGTATACTTATGCCACTAACTATACCAGCACACACATACAAATCTTTATATATACATATATATATATATATATATATATATATATATTTATACTGCAGGTCTTTTGGTCTGACATCTCGCATCTCGTTGAGACTTTATCAGTTGCTCGCATTGCGTTTTCATTATGCTCTTGTTGTTGTTGTTGCTGTTGTTGTCATTTGCTTGTTTGTTTGCTTATTTATCTGCGTAATGCGACTCGCTGTCGGAATGCCACGAGACGCGACCGAGACGAAACAAAACAAAACGGACAGCCATAGATCTGACAGAGCACTAAACAACAAAAATAAGCAAAAGAACAGCTGTCCTCTATTAAGCCGTAGATTAAATACCCTTTGCAAATGGTTTTTGTTTTCGATCTGGTTATGCGATATGGGAAACGATCAAAAGATTTTCAGTCAAAAATAGTAATTAAGGTTCAAGAAAAATAAGCCAAAGAGGCTGAAGAATAGATTAAATGCTGAAGCTGATAAATTAGTCTTGAGATGTTTACTATTAGAATTAGAATTTGTTTCGAATATAGACAAGATATATATATATATTTATATATTTTATAGAATTATGATAAACTGTCATATTATATGAACTCATTTCAATGTCTACAATTTAGCAGTTAGTGTATCCAGCTAATCGTTTCATATTTCACTTTTCTCAGTGCTCTTTATTGCTATTGTTAGCGCATAGTTGAAATTGAAGGAAGACGAAGACGCTGCGTCAGCGGCGACTGCAACAATTTGCTGATAAAAATTTAAATATAAACTAAGAACGATGGCGATCAGTCGTAATCGACGGCATAATGCTCGCTCAAATATTCCAGGCATATGTGCCACGCCTCTATATAATTAAGAATCCCAACTGTAGAGTACATCCAATAGGGTTTCATCTGCTAAATTTTCAAAGATTTATATTTTTCTCTCTTCACAAAATCTCAAGATTTCAACTGTTATAAATAAAAAAGTCAAACAGAAAAATCTAATCTACTCCCTATTCATTTTGAAAATTATTAAAAATATGTTAATTTTTTAAGAATTGTATGAAAATATGTATATTTGAATCCTCAGTTGTCAACTGCTTCTCCATTTGCAGCGCATCCAACTGTGATAAGTTATCTATAAATATTTGCCACACTCGATTAAAGTGCAAAGCCAAACGCAGAACGTGTCAATGCACTGCGCAGCTCAGCTTTCAATTTTGCGTCTCGGCACAAAAAAAAGAAGAAGAAGAAGAAATATAAAAAAGTATCTAAACAATCCGTACAGACGCCAATTGTCTACAATGCTAAAAATTCCAGACGCTATTGCGCTTTGCATGCAAATGCTGCCAGAGCTCTCCCGGTAGACAATATAGCAATATACATTTGGACATGCATGCACACACATACATATATATACTTATATATACATGACATACATATATATATATTCAGTTATACATTCATATAGGTATAGATACAGAAATGTCCATGTTGTTCCATTGCTATATAAATGCATAGAAACGTAGTTGTAGTTACATATATACATATGTATTTATATATATATACACATATATACATATATACACATATACATATTCATATTCATATAAACATATAAATATACATATGTACACATATGCACTTTTGTATATCCCCATATCTATGTACATCTATCTAGCAGTTATTAAAAAACTTGTGGCTGAACTAAACAAAATTGAATTCAAAGTTTCATAAAAAAAAAAAAAAAAAAGTTCCATAAAATTCACTCTCCGCTATGAAAAACAAGGAAAATAAAAATCTGTTAGCTCTTAGAGGCTCTGAGATCGATGCGTTCATACATACGAGCATAGGGATAGAGAGACAGACGGACGGACAGGGCTAAGCTCAGCTCGTCGCCCTGATGAAGAATATATATACTTTATAGGGTCTGCCACTACTTCTTCTGCCTGTTATATGCATTTAACAAAGCCAATTTGTATATGATTTTCCATTTTCAATGGGTTCAGACTTGATAGGGCCAAGTATGCAGAACTTTAACATTTCTTGCAAAAGTAAAGTTTAATGTTGAATTATAGATTATTTGTATGGTTTACAGATATTTAAATGTAATATATTTTTTCCCGTTCTCTGTCATATGTTTTTGTACTTAAATAGCTACACTTTTCTTTATTTATTTATTTCTATTATTATTTACATATATATTGCGCTTCTATGCGATTCTCATAAATTGAAATATATACATTTATTAGCTTAGCTCTTGCCCAACAGCTAACATATCATATAACCAATTGCTATACTTATTTGACAAAATTGTGTATGAATTTAGCTTTGTGCTTGAAGTGGCTCAAAAGTGGTTTCAAGTGCCTTGAAGCAGTAGCTGGGTTAAGTTCAGATGAGAACAGTTCCCACAGGGTTTTCAGGCTTGTTTCAGTTGTGATTTACTGTTTGATTGTAATACTATATTTATGACAACAATTAAGCTGCAATTCGATTCGATTGTTGGTGGTGTGAGTGGTGCATTGACTGTTTGGTGGTGGTGGCAGGACGGGGGGAGCTTGGAGTGGGGAGTGGTGGTGGGTCATAAACACGATTGCATGCAATTCGGGCCGCTGATTGAGTGACTGGCTGCCAGGTTGCACTTCAAATCGTTTTTCATTTTCTTGTTGCTGGCAGCAAAGCTTTTACGCAATTTTTTTAATTGATTTTGTGGTTGTTGTTTGTTGTTGTTGTTGTTGTTGCCTGCCTGCCTGCCTGCCTGCATTACTGCAATTGTTTTCCTGCTTGAAAATTACAAGCTCATTTTCATTTACATTTTACCACTTACCATTTACAATTTCTTTTTTGTTGCTTTGTTGTTGGGCTGTGTTGTTGCCGTTGCGAATGTTGCGGACGACGATTGAAACGCAACATCTGCCTGCCTGCCTGCCTGTCCGCCGGTCCAGCAGCATGTTGCCGTTGTGAATGTTGCGGACGACGATTGAAACGCAGCATGTTGCTGGACCGGCGGACAGGCAGGCAGGCAGGCAGATGTTGTGTTTCAATCGTTGTCCGCAACATTCGCAACATGCTGCAACATGTTGCCGGCCGCAACATTTCTTGGGTCCGACGTGCGTTTCAATTTTCGTGTGGCAAGCAATTTAAAGTTCAATGTACAACAACAATTGCCGGCAACTGCGTTTTGTGGCTAGAACTTGGCTGACAGACTAGTGTGTATCTATATATATATATATATATATATATATATATATACATAGATATACTATATATATATATGCATGTGTGTGTATCTGTGTTTTTGTAGTATGACGCTGTCGTGTGAGTTGCATTTGCTAATTAAAATGCAGCAACGAACAATGGAAAATAACATTGGCCATGCTTGAATTTCAGTTTCCCACACCAACACCACTAGCACCACCACCACCAACACTAGCATCACCAGAATCACATCAGTATAAAAAGGGCGGCCAAGGGCTTAGCTAAAATCTGCATCTGTATTCAAATACACTGAGTGAAATAAGTGTTTACAATCTAGCCAAGGCTGAAAATGAAAATTGAGTAGATTTCCTCAACTCTCTGCAAATAGAATTTAAGATTTAAGGACAGAATTATTGAAAGAATTTAAGAAATGTAGAAAACATAAATGTTAAATATTTTTATAAATATTATACAGTTTATAAATACTTATGTATTGCTAGAAACTCATCTAAATTATATAGATCGGCATACTTCTTAGTATGTCTTCCAAGTTGACTAAGCCATTACCTAGTTTTAATTAGGAGAAAAAATAAGAAAAATTAAATCTATTTATAGCAAATATTTCTTTTGGCATGTATTTTGCAGTTTAATTTGTTTTTTTATTAATTTATTATTTATGCCCTGCGCTCGTGGGAATTCCCAAATAAAATCAAGCGTGTTGCCGACATTTATAAAATATATATCTATACTTGATCAGGAGTACAACGCCGAGACAAGTCGAATCGAGTTGATTTTGCTTTCTTTCTCTCACTGTTTCTTCATCTTTTCTTTTGCATGAAATCGCAGAAATCGATCGAAGTTTTTGGATTTCGATTTCTGCTCGAAAGTAAATAGAAATATTTTACATTTTGTATGCATTCTACCAATATATACCTTGCCCCAATTCGGACTTGCTGTTAGAGACAATATTCAGGGTATTTTCTAGTCGGGCACTGCGAGCTGAGGAACTTTTTCTTATAACATTCTTTAGCAGATTCTCGGATTGATTTTTGTTTAATTAAATTCTTGGAAAAAAATGTGCTTGAGTGTCTGTGTCGGACATTTCAAAACTTTTAGTATAATTTCAATGACATGAAATTGTTTAGAGATAGCAAATATGGCTGCTTTAAATAAAGTGATTAACGAGTCTAAAGAGACTACATGCAATTATTTTCAGTGTAACTTCCTTTATCTGGCTCGTTCTTTACCCTGTCTCTCTCTCTCTCTCTCCCTCTCTCTCTCTCTCCCTCTCTCTCTCTCTCTCTCTTTCTCGCTCTCTCGCTCTCTCTCTTACTCTCTATCAATCTTGCTCTCTCACTCTCTCTTACTCTCTATCAATCTTGCTCTCTCTCTCTCTCTCTATTACTTTTTTTCTCTCTTTCTTTCTCTGCCTCTCTTTCCCTGTCTCTCTTTCCCTGTCTCTCTTTCTATCTCTCTCTCTCTTTCTATCTCTCTCTCACTCTCTCTCTCACTCTCTCTCTTGCTCTCTCACTCTCTCTCTCTCACTCTCTCTCTCCCTCTCTCTGTCTCTCACTCTCTCTCATCCTAATGGCGATTGCCAATGCAAAACGGAACCATTAATTTTGCAAGTGTCTTGTTTGTTGTCTGCTCTGCGTGTTGTCTTCATTATTATTATTATTATTATTAAGAAACTGGCTGGGATTGACAATGGATATTACACAAATACATACAAAAATATATATGTATACACCAGTATTTTCATGAACACAAATGTATATAGCATGTTATATACATACATATATATATATACAAATATATATATATATATATATACATATATATATATATGTACATTAGTGTAACACAATGCTGGGGACGGCGGTCAACTCCAATGCCCCGTGGAATTGCGTTCGCATTTAATTAATCTTTGACTTAACTCAAAGGTCTAGACTCTAGACAATTGTCGTAATAGTTTGACTCAATGATAATCTGATTACAAAAACCATAAATTAGAGTCAAGTACAAGGCAGTAATGTATACATATATATATTTTGAACATTCCTTTTAATCTTAGAAAGTTTAGGTTCAAGTCTTAAATTATTCACTTATATTTAGTTATCTTAACTTTTCCTATATAGTATACTTTCTCAGAGATGTTGCTGCATTTGAAAGAGCATTCAAATTTCGTTAATTTTCTAATGTGTTTTTCTTTTGGACATGATTATGCTCTAATTGAGCCATAGACCTTGGCTTCTATTCGTTTGTTCTTTCGACACTTTGGGCCACGATCGCCAAAGGCCACAAAAGCAAAAGAATTGAAAACAAACGAAGAATAAACTTAAAAATTAGAAAACCAAAAATAATAAAAAAAAAAGTAAAACAAAGGCAAATCAATTTGTTAAAACGAGCACACCAAATGCAATCGAAATAATTATGATAATAAGCGAAAACGAAATGAAAAACAAAATCGAAGACATATTTGGAGTGCACCGTGGATTGAATACCCTTATAGCTGAGAGACTAGAATTATTTGATGGGTATTATAAGATAGGTAGATAGCAGCTGTGATCTCGTTTACCTATAGTTCACTTTAAGTTACATGCTTAAAAAATAGTTCAAATATTTTTCATAAAAATCTTACCAAATTTCTACAGTCAAAAATAATCGAGATATCTATTAAAATATTTTTTATCATTTATATATAGCAAATGTTTTATATCAACTATAAAATAAGAATACCGTCGAGTGTATATTCTGAAACCAATATACAAAGTTCTTCATTTGAAAAATCGAATTTTTGTCAATAGTGAATATGATATGATATTGATAAGATTTTTGAGATTGTTGAAAGATTGGTTACTAAAGAAATCTGAGTGAAGATACAACTGTTTTATGAGTAAACTTAATTTCCTCAAAATTTCTCTTATAAGTATTTGTGATATGGTATATATAGTATATCATCTATGGGTATATGATATATGTTCTATTGATAATAAAGGTGTGCGTCAGCAACATATGTTAAACTTAACTTATCTCAACTGAACTTTGATGCTGACTATGAAGGCATCTACATATATATATATTTCATATATTTTCTCAATCATTTATTATTGTATGTATATATATATTTCAATATAGTTCATAATATCAGATTCAGTCCCGAAATCAATTGAGTTTGAGTGCTAATCGTATGTCTAGAAAACGAGATTCAAATACAAATAGCTATAGATACGAATACATTGAGACTGAATGGCTGGCTGGCTGGCTAGATGGATGGACAGACAGCTAGACAGACTGATGGCATTAGAGCTGTGCTAATGATCATAATGAGGTTTGGCGCTGGCGTCGGCCACGATGAGGTGCAGATGAGATGAGCTCAGTTTGAATTGAAGATTGGCGCTGAGTGAAGGAGATGGAAGATGGCAGATGGCAGATGAATGATGGAAGAGGAAAGAGGGAAGATGTGGTTGCCATTTGAGGCAGCTACTTATGCGTGTCATGTGGCAATTATGAATGAAAATGGCCGACTAATTGCCAAGTGAAATAGTCAAGCAATAATAAAGAAGAAGAAGACGAAGCAGAAGCAACGGCAATAGCTAAATTGTAAGAGAGAAAAAAGTGAGGAAAAAAAATGTATCTTTAAGATGCGTGCAACGACGTTAAATGAATGCGATGGCAAAGCAGGGTAGCCGCTTAGTCGGCTTGGCCGCGTTTTGCTTTCGCGCTGTAAGTGGGCAAGGGGCGTGGCTGGGCGGTTCAGTGCGGTCATGTGTGCAAATGTCAAAGTGCTGGGGCGACCGACCGGTCGAGCCGAGTCGAGTCGAGAAAGCCAATGGGCGAATAAAAAGCGCAAGTTCATGTTATGCGGCTCGCATATCTTAAATACCCTGTGCACAATGGAAAGTGGGTGAAATGTAGGGTATTATGAGTGAAGGAAACTGAATTTATTTGATTGTTGGCAGATAAGTCAAACATTTGAAGTTGATTTTTACGTTGTTATATAGTACATTTATAGTACGTTTATATTATATGACAATATGGCAAACATTATCTAAGGATATTAAAATTTGAAAAAAAAAAATTGCGCTCTTCACGTTTCGTTTGGAAGTTTGGACAACAAAAAATCGTTATATAAATTATATTAAACATATAAATTATAGTTAATATATAAATAATAAATACACAAATAAATTTCATTACTTCTTACACAGTATCATCTAGTCGACTACTTCCGCTCAAAACGCTGTTACTTTTTGTCATATTTGTTTTTATATTTTGTTGTATTTTTATTTAAATTTGTCTTTTTTTAAAGTTGCATTTTTGCTGTTGCTTTTTGTTTAATATTCAAATTAGAGACGAACAACAACAACAACAACAACAACAACAACAACAACAACAACTAGCTTTAAGCTCGTGTGTGTAATATTTTCACTTTTATTTGTTTGGGGCGCTTAGAAGCGTTGACAATTTTTATGGCTGTTGTTTTGCTAAGTTTGCTTTTTTGCTTTTTGTTTTTTGTATTTGTATTGAAATTGTTTGTTTTTTTTTTAATTTCACTTTTGCTTTTGGGACTGGTAAAGGAAAGGGAGAAACAGAGAAAGAGAGAGAGAGAGAGAGAGTTAAATGCAATTGCATTGGGAAAAAGCTGAAACTATCTGTAAAAAGAGCTTAGCATTTTTTTTTAGTATAAACGTCCATCTATTGTCAAAGTAATCCCTGTAAAATATTTTACAAATCCTCGAAAAATTTATTTTTATTTATTTTTTTTTTATTTTAAGCTGTTGGGAGATGCTAAAGTTAAAGGAAACCAATTCGGGGGAATACTGGTGTATATAGTTATATCATATTTTGTACAAATATATAACATATATCGATTTAGAATATGATATATAACATATATATCTGTTAAAAAGTTTAACCATTCAAAATCGAGTTCAGCTCAATTATGTCTGAATTTGTAAGCATATTTAAGCTGAAGCATACAGTAGCTGCATCGATTCAATTTATCTTAAGGATTATCTAGAGATAATCTGTGATATTTGACATTGACAAGGTATCGCTGCACTCTTACGACTGACTTACAATCAATTTGTATAGACTAGAGCACAATATCAACAATAACACATCAACAACATGAAGAAAAACAACAAAAACTAGTTCTACAGACCAGATGAATATAAACGAGTAACCGCGAGTGTAGCCAGTAATGTGCCATGCCCAGTTTTCGAACTACAGATCGCACCTCGTCTCCCATCCAACTCTCGCGCACTCTCTCTCTCTCTCTCTCTCTCTCTCTCTCTTGCGGTCTCTATCTCACCCTCTCATTTGCGTTTATCGGTTTTGTGATCGTAAACGATTTTCCACATTGGCGCATTTAGCCAGCCCAAAACAGAAGTGCAAAAACATAAAGTGGGGTATAGTAATGTGTGTGTGTGTGTGTTTGTGTGTGTGTGTGTGTGTGTGGGTTGGGTAGGACACAGCTGTGGCTTTGACATTCGTCTGAACAAAAATGAAAACACAGCCGCCGCGAGGCAACGTTTGAAATTCGCTTTGCAGTTTTTTTTTTTTTTTTTGTATCTTTTACGCAATGCGACGGCTCTCACAATGTCAATGGCTGATTTTTTGTTGTTTTGAATTGTTGCGTACGACGTTCATTGAACGCTTTGGGTCATTGGCAGCAATAACAGTAGCAGCAACAGCAGCAGCAACAGCAGCAGCAGCAGCAGCAACAGTTGCTGCTCCGTTAGAGTCGTTGGCCATTTGGCTATGCATGACCTAATCCGCACTCCATTATTTGCCATAATTGTCATCGGGTTTTATTGCACATGGTTAAGGCTGATATACCCTATACACAAATATATATATATGTATGTGTATGTGTATGTATGTATATATATGACACAATTTAATTGAGTTGAGTATTAAAAGACAACGGCACTAAAGAGAGGTGTGTGCTCGACCTACGCCCAGCTGTCTAAGTGCTTGCTATATTTATATATACATATATGTATATATGTTTGTATACATATATATTCGCATAAAAGTGCACTTCACAGCGTCACCATCAACAGCCACAACATCATCCACATCCACATCCACATCTACATTCACATCCACATCATCATCGTCAAGTCAACGTCATCGGCGTCTGCCCCCAATCAACTCGGTCTGCTGTATATATTTAATTTTCTGTAGTTTTATTCTCTCCGGCTGTTGTGAGTCTCTTTGGCGTCTGCCTTCTGCCTACACCTTCAACCTCCAGGTTCAGAGCACCTCATAACGGAAACAGGCAATAATATACAATACAATATACAATGCTCTTAGTTTAAAAGCTAATAACAACTAGAAACTCATTTGCCAGCTGCAGCATATTGAAATTTTGAACATATATACGTACTTATAAATAAAACATAAATACTATGATGTATTACTTATTTAAATACTTAACTTTTGCAAAGCTATGATTTAAACCTTTGCTTTGTTAATCATTTTATAAATATATTTTTAAAAAATTACTTTTAATTTTAGAAAAATTTTAAGCTTGTTTGATTTACATGCCAAATCTAAAAAGCTTCAAATTTTTCATTCATTTCACTATTACAATTTTTTAACAATTTTAAAATTAATAAAAAATAGAATAAAGATGGCTTAAAACTTCGTTCAATATTTGAAAAACTCTCTGATTTTGAGTTTCTAAGCAAAAACGTTGAGCCAACTCGTTTTTATTTTAAAAACTAGTATTAGAAATCAATTTAAATGTGTCTGAATGACTTGAAATTTTCTTTAATATTAAAATCACTAAGACTTGGTATATTTAGGCAAAAATATTGAACGAGTTTTTGAGTCAGGAAAATCCTTTTAAATCTAACTTTTTATACTAGCTTAAAATTTGTTTGCAAAATACTGAATTTTGAAGAAATTAAAATTTTTAAAACTAGAATAAATTTACAAAAATGTATTTTGATTTTTTTTATAAAAATTTTGGATAGTTAAAATATATTTTTTTATTTCAATCTATTATAGTTATAAAAAGAATTTTAATAGTTTTTTTAAAATTATTTATAGATTTCTTAAATTAGCTAGTAAAGCCTTGTTTTGGTTAACGTCTATACCCTAATAATATGCATAGCAGAGGAGTATTAAATTGCCCTATATTGGCCAGAATAGGCGCAAAGGCTGCTGCTGCTGCTGCTGTTGCTGCCGCTGTCAGTTGTTGACAAGCAGTGACAGCAACACTGAATGACTTCTCTATGCCTCTCTTTCGTTCACTTTCTTGCTGCCTTACCGCTTCGGCTTATGTCTGAGCTGGCTGTCACTAAGGCTGACACTGATGACAAGATGCCGACGACTGTCGACTGCAAAAAACTCTTCCAAATCAACTACAACAGCAACAACAACAACAACAACTATAGCGATGAAACGGAACTGAAAGTGGATCAACGAGCCAACCTTTTGGGCTCCGTGGGCAGCTCTGCTTCTAGTGGCGCTCCCTCTGCTGTTGCTGCCTCTGCCTCTGCTGTTGCCTCTGCTGCTGCCTCTGCTGGCGTCACTGACAGTGCAGGTCAATTACAGAAATTAAGTAGCCGCCAAGTCGAGCAATGTATTTATCCGGAACCAATAAATAACAAGTATACGCCCCATTGAAACATCTGAGCAACGCATCCATAGATAAATACCAGAACGCACATATACATATACACATACATATATACATATGTATGTATATGTATATGTATTCATATACATATCTCTGTTTGTGCATTTGTGGGTAATATTGTGCTGGTTTTATGTCATTAACTAAAAGAAAGTGAAAATTGTTGTGGGCGGCTCATGTCAATATATATATATATATATATATATATATATATATATATATATATATTGACATGAGCCGCCCACAACAATATATATATATATATATATATATATTTTTTTTTTAACTATTTTTACATTTGCTATAGCTTAAAATGAACAACAAGAACGGGCTTCGGTCAAGATATCATAATAAAGCGCTAAAAATTATGAACAGTCAGATTTAGTGACAAAAAGAAGCTTATTTTTTATCAATGTATTTATTTTTATTTATTTATTTTTTTTTTTTTGTAATTTAAATAAAATTGTATTTCTCATGTAAAGTTCATAATTACATGAGAAATACAATTTTTTTTTAAAAATTACTTTGTAACTAACTTCATGTACATATATTATTTTTTACGTATATTTTTGTATCATAAAAAAGGCAGTGCGAATTTTTAAGCAGCATAATTTAGCGATAAATCCCATATTTTCTAATCAGTTTGATATGAATATTAAGATTAAAATATTTAGTATTATTAAAAAAAATTTCTATTCAAAATGTAGGATATATGAATTTTATAACTTGAGAATAAAAAATGCACAAAATTTATTGTGTTCAAAAAAATAGCAGTGTAGCAGTAAAAAAAATAAAAATAAATAAATAAACAAAATATGTATTTTGTTTATAAGTGTATTTATTATAATCATGGCCGTTAAAGTATATTTGAAGGAATTCATTATTTTTCATTTACTTAGATTTTTTATATATGTACATACATATATGTTATGTAAGTTGTTTTAGAGTATTTCTAATTTATATTTTGCGGGTTGTTTTTATTTGCAGTCTATCCTATAGGACAATCAGTAAATTATGTTAGCTCTACAATAACGTTTACATGTTTATTTAGTAACTAGAGATAGACTATGGTACATTGTTTTTGGGTTCAATTCCAGTGATGTTGTGCAATTACTTTTATAATATTTAAATTTTATAGGATTTTAAAAATGTTTAATTTTATGCATATTTCTATTTTCTACAGGGTATCTGGCAGTTGTGACAAGTTCTTTTCTTGCATTACCCATCCCAACTGAATGTTGTTCGCTTTTCCAATAGCTAATTTAAGAACTAGCTGCACTTTGTCTCTATCTTTCAATTAGATCCTCTACTGCAGGTTTCGCTTCTTTTTCGGCTCGAGCTTGGGGATTGCGATTGGGTTTGGGCTTGGGCTTGGGTTTGGCCTTTGTGGCGGCTATTGCAGGCGAGTTATTGTGGGTCGCAACGCTCGCTGTACGCGGCGTACTTAATTACGCCTAATTAGCTATGCCATCGCATTCAGCTTCCCCTTGCCGTGGCAAAAGCGAAGCCAGCGCTTCAGCTGTGGCTATGGCTTGGTTTGGTTTGGTTTGCTATGGAATGGAATGGAATGGAATGGAGGTAGCCGAAACCAATTAGAGCAGAGCTTAACAATTTTCATCAATTGTGCGCGGCTTGCAGGCGCTTGCTAGCTTGCCGCTTAATAGGTAAATCCAATTAAAAGTTCTTAAAAAATACAAAAATTAGGAACAACAGCAGCAGCAGCAGCAGCAGCAGCAGCAATGCCTGCAACAAAATGAAAAGTTCATTAAATTTGGCTACACTATAAAGTACAAACACACACACATAGATTATGTGGAGAGCAAATTGTCTGATGAACCCTATAAAAAAGAGTGAGTTAGAGTGAGTTAGAGGGAGAGAGAGAGAGAGAGAGAGAGAAGAAAAACCAAAAATTACCGCTAATGTAAGTAGATTACAAAAGAACCGTTGATTCGGTTAGCTCTCTTATAATCATAATTATAGAAAACGAAACAGAATTATAAACTTCTGCTGTTTTTTTGATGATTATGATTTTGGACAAGTGATAAACAAGTGAGCTGTGGACTGTTGTGGGCTGTGGGCCGTAGAGTCCCAGACATTGAATTCTATCCAATTTTTTGGTGTCAATTTACACGCGTCAATCAAATGCACACACACACACACACACACACACACACAGGCAAACACACGCACACGCAGTCAAACTCGAAAATGAAAAGAACAAACAAATAAAAATCAAATCTAGGCTACAATTTGACAAGCGCCGACGACAATTCACACACACACACACACACACATATAGACAGATAGAGGTCTATAGATACAGTGACCATTTAATAATACCGGGAGCAATGACATATGTACATCATGCCACGCCCCCGACACGGCCCCAGCAATACGTCCAACCGCCTTCGTCTGTCTGTCCATTTGTCTAAACTGTCTTAACTGTCGCTCTTTCACTCTGCGCCTCGCCAACAAGTGACAAGTTATTTTCGTTTATTATTTTGACATGTTGTGCACTTGTGATAGACACACACACACACACACACATACACACACACACACACGCACACTCGTAAAATCTAAAGATAGTCTTCGTTTGACCGAAACATTCAAGCAAAATATCTCAAACAGCAACAACAACAACAAACAGAAGTTCAATGAAACTTGATGATTGTTGTTCTTATTGTTGTTGTAAATTTGTAGACTTTTAAGTTTTATTTTATTCTATTTTTTTGTCTCTTTACGAATAGAGTTGTGTGCCTAGAATTATTTTTGTCATAACTGTATCTCTAATTTTATTCATATTGCGAAACTGAACAAAAATTGAGTAAGATGAAATTGTGAAAAGTATTTTATTACGTATTTGAGAGTATTTATTGGACTAGTCTATATCTGTAAGAAGTATTTTATAACCGAAGCTGTTCAATGTAGTAAATGTTGTAAGCTGAGTTATGCTAATTTTGATTGGTATCACGTTTCATTAGACATCGAATTGGTAACAAGATATTGAATGTTAAGCGATGTAATTAGGGCTATTGAGTAGATTTGGAGAAAGATGCAGACAAGGAGGGAGCTGGAGCGAGAGAGGGGGGTCAGAGAGGTACAGAGAAAGAGAGTCAGATAGAATGAGAGTTGGATAGATATAAATTGAAAGAGAGATAGAGAAAGAGGCTTCGACAACGCGGAAGAGAGAGAGAGAGAGAGAGAGAGAGAGAGAGAGAGAGAGAGAGAGAGAGAGAGAGAGAGAGAGAGAGAGAGAGAGAGAGAGAGAGAGAGAGAGAGAGAGAGAGAGAGAGAGAGAGAGAGAGAGAGAGAGAGAGAGAGAGAGAGAGAGAGAGAGAGAGAGAGAGAGAGAGAGAGAGAGAGAGAGAGAGAGAGAGAGAGAGAGAGAGAGAGAGAGAGAGAGAGAGAGAGAGAGAGAGAGAGAGAGAGAGAGAGAGAGAGAGAGAGAGAGAGAGAGAGAGAGAGAGAGAGAGAGAGAGAGAGAGAGAGAGAGAGAGAGAGAGAGAGAGAGAGAGAGAGAGAGAGAGAGAGAGAGAGAGAGAGAGAGAGAGAGAGAGAGAGAGAGAGAGAGAGAGAGAGAGAGAATGTAGCATTGAGAAAGAGAGATAGAGAAAGTGAGCGACAGCAACAGAGATACAGAGGCGGAGACAAAGAGAGATACAGAAACAGAGGTAATGGAAATAGAGCTAGAGAGATAGATAGAGAATGAAAGACTGAGGGAAAGAGAGTGAAACACAAAAAACCAGAAAAACTGCAAGGGAGGCGACAAGAAACGACAGAGAGTAGAATGAGACTTAAAAAGATAGGGGGACAGTGAGATGGAGAAATAGGGAGAGAGAGGCAAAGGTAGAGGGAAAAAAGTGAGAGAGCGGCAAAGAGAAATAGAGCCATACATAGAGAGATAGAGGGAGACAGATATAAAGAGGAACAAAGAGAAAGGCAGAGAAAAATACACATAAAAATACAGAGAAAGAGATATGTAGAAAAAGAACGAGATATGTGTAGAGAGAAAGAGATATATGAAGAGAAAGATAAAGACATACAGATAAAACCTGTCTGTCTTAGAGAAGGACAGGCAGCGGGAATCTCGATTTCTGATCTTTAATTAAACTTGAGCTCAAAAGAGCTCAAAATGCAATTAGCTAAAGCACAAAGTAAACTGCAAGAACGATGTTTTCTATAAAATGGTTTCCTAACTCGAGTTAACTTCAAATAAAAGTAATAATAATACACATACATATTATTTTGAATGATATACGTACATACATTTGATTAAATTAGTCTCAACTTGAATCTATCAAAAAGTCGATCATGTTTACCCAGATATTTAATGGCTTTGTTTATGTTTCTTATGCACGCATATTAAGAATGCGAATAATTTTGAATAATATGTTTGATAATGTGAATTGACTTTTGCCAAAGCGTGAACATCGATCAAAAGGAATTTTTTCCTTTTTATTTTTTTATTTTTTATGCTGCTGCTGCGGCTGCTGCGGCTGCTGCGGCTAATTTTCACAGTTCCTTTTGCCGGGTCCTGCTCCGTGGTTCATTCAGAGTTTCTGATTTATTTACTTGTACTTGTTCTTGTTGTTGTTGTTGATTATCATAATGATGATGATGTTGTTGTTGTTGTTGTTGTTGCAGCTCGTTGCGCGTGTTGTGCATTTTTCATAATCACTTTGGCAGCACGGCAACGCCCCTTTTTGCATTAAGGTACCGCTAAAGTATGATTTTTTTCTGTTATATTTTTTTGTAGGGTTCGCTCTCTTTTTTTTTCATATTTTCTTCTTATTTTTTGTATGTGCATGCAATTGTTGTTGTTGTTGTTGTTGTTGCTGCTGCTGTTGTGAGCTGCATTGTGTGTTGTTTTGTTGTTATGCGTGCGTGTGCCTGTATGTGTGTGTGTGTGTGTGTGTGTTTGTATATATATTTGTGCATTCCATAAAACGCCGCGTGGCGTTTGACAAATGACAATGACGGTTGATGGTTGACGGTTGGTCTTGGCTGCCATTGCAGAAAGTTGGACCCAGCCCCGAGGGCGGCTGCACTTTCGCAATGACTACGCAAAGACGGGAGAAGCAGCAGAGGCAGCGGCAGCGGCAGCGACTGCACCACTGAATGGTGTTAAGAGCGCAGAGTCGAGCTAACGGTTTATCAGACGACAGCAACGACGACGACGACAACAGAAACAACAACAACAACAACAACAACAACAACGGCGGCAATGATGCAGCGATGCGTTAAGCAGCCGCAAAGCAGCAAAACAAAAACAAGAATGCTCTAGTCATAGCTGCTCGTTAAAGGGATACCCTGTAATCAGGTGGTGAGTGCTCAGCCAATAGCTAAATGCCAGTTGATGCGTAATGTACGTGCTTTGACTCATAGACTTGCTCATGTTGTCGGGTCATGCACAATGTGTGCTGCTCTGATTGTGTATGAACACATGTATATGAATCACACTAATTGTATATGTATGAATGTGCATAGAGCCTGCCTGATGCCTTACAGCAGGGTATTTAAGCAAGGCGAAACTAAACAAAGAGAGAAAACAAAATCTAAAACTAAAACAAAGTGCGCATAATGTACGGTAAATGCAACGGCAGTTGGTTAGCCATAGTCGACTTTAACTTCAGCTTGCGACGCTTCTGATAACACTTACTTAATCTTTAGTTTGCTCAAGAATTTGCTATTAATCATATAAAGTAAATATGTATGTAGTTGTTGAGTTGTTGCACGCATTTATATTCACATTTATTCTTTTCTTGTTTTAGTATTTCTATATATAGAATATTTTTGTATATTATATACATATATTATTATATTACATATCTGTATTATATATTTATGTATTATATTATATTATACTTCTATTACTAATGAACTTTACTCTCTGAGCATCTAGAATGAAAATTCTTATAAATGTATGTATAATGAACATATGGGCTATATGTATTGCTGTATGTAGAAAGCAATGATGAATCAGCTGCAAATCTTAAAGAAAATATTGCTTAGTATACTCATTCAAGTAGTGAAAAGAGTATATTGGTTTTGTGCAATTTTCGTTTTGCTGTCCGCAGCCCATTTCGCAGCTATTGAAGCTAAAATATAAAATAATTCAAATGACTGGCTAATAAATGAACAAAAATCGGGAAAAACTCTGTCATCTACAGTTTAAGTGCTAGTGAATTACTGTCCAAGTGTCCTGTATTTTCCATAGTGTTGGAGCTTAAGTACCCAAATTTTACAGTTACATTATTCTATACTCCCAAAATTATATGTCCACATCTACTGGGTTCCTGGTAGATCAGATCAAAACTGTATCTTCTACAGTCTTATGGTTAAAAAATGAAAATTTAATAGCTTACTTACTTTTGACTTTCTCCATCGATTCACCTACAATTATATACACACATACACTCATGGCCAAATTAATAGGTGTGAAACTTTTTTTTTTTTTTAAAGGGTAATATTTTCTTTATTTTTTCATGTATCTTAAAAAGAAAACTTGGGTTCGAAAACAGACATATCTTAGAATTAAAACAAAAAAAAAAAGTTAAAAAAAAAATAATAATGTTTAACATAATTTTGGCATATTTCACAAAAAACTCAAAATTTCGCTGGACACATTAATAGGTGTATTTTAGTAAACAAAAAAATATAAAAATATTAAGGAGTTTTTGAGTAAGCAAAGGTATTATTTTAATTGAATATAATTAGATTGAAGCATAAAAATATTTATTTGCAACATTTTAATCAAATTAGAAGGGTCGTGGAGTTCACTGCAGTGCTGAAGAGAGAAATCTCGTTCTTAAGCTTCGTGAAGAGGGTAAAACTTATAAATCCATTGTCTTACTAATGGGACGATCGGAGAACTTTATCACAAATGCCCTAAAACCAGAAAAAGATAAAAAGAAGCCGGGTGTCCGGCGGAAAACTACCGTAACAGACGATGCCCGTATAGTAACCTTGGCTAAAAGGGACCCTTTTAAGTTGTCGAGAGCGATTACCAGCAAAATGGGCAATGTGGGATCAGTACGAATTATTCGTCGACGACTATTAAGCTTGAATCTACCTGGGAGAGTTGCTCGCGGGGTTCCACTACTGCGTGGATCAAATATACAGATGAGCAAACATTTTGCTCAAACTCACAAGGCCTGGTGTGGCTTAGCGGGAGAGCGTAAATGGAAAAATATTGTCTGAGGTGATGAAACGAAAACAAATTTCTTTGGGAATGACTCAAATAGAGATGTTCGAAGACCAAAAGGCAAAGAATTGGATCCTAGATATACAAAGAAGACGGCTAAGCACGGAGGAGGCGGCATAATGTTTTGGGGCTGCTTTTCATGGCAAGGTGTTGGTCCGATTCATCGAATTGACGGCATTATGGACAGATTCCTGTATAAGGAAATATTGAGTAGTGTTATGCTACCATATGCCGACGACAACATGCCTCTAGAATGGAAGTTCCAACAGGATAACGATCCTAAGCATTGCTCCCGAGTAGTTAAGGATTGGTTACTTGAAAATAGAATTGACGGTTTTGAGTGGCCAAGTTAGTCTCCAGATCTGAATCCAATCGAGAACCTTTGGGGACACCTCAAAAGAGAAATTTCAAAGACTAGATGCTCCAATATGACCCAATTCTGGAAAAATATTCAGAAGGAATTGTACAACATTCCTGTGGAAGTGTGTAGAAAGTTAATATCCTCTATGCCTCAAAGGATGAGCAAATTCATTGCGAATAAGGGCGGCCATACAGGGTATTAACCACATTCATCTAAATATATTCTAAATATTCCAAAATATTTCAGAAATTAAAATTTTTTTTTTAAATTTACTGGGCACACCTATTAATGTGTCCAGCGAAATTTTGAGTTTTTTGTGAAATATGCCAAAATTATGTTAAACATTATTATTTTTTTTAACTTTTTTTTTTTGTTTTAATTCTAAGATATGTCTGTTTTCGAACCCAAGTTTTCTTTTTAAGATACATGAAAAAATAAAGAAAATATTACCCTTTAAAAAAAAAAAAAGTTTCACACCTATTAATTTGGCCATGAGTGTATGTGCCTGTTGGGGGTGTGACGAATTTAAAAATCTAATATCTTTCAATCTTTTGGAGCTACAGTTCGAAAATATAACAGTTAAGTTAATGGACTCTTCTAACTTTTTTGTTTTGTCAAAAATAGATTCACAAGTATTATACAGTATTATATTATATTTTTGGTCTACATATTATATAAAGATACAAAGAATGTCTGGATTTTAAGAATTCATCTAAGTATTTTCCTAAATTTCCTATTCTATCTTCAATTTCTATGAAGTTTAATGAAAATGTAATGGAATATTTTAGCTAATTATGGCTACTCTACAATGTCGACATCTGTTTTGAGGCCTTTTCATTTTCCAGTAAAGCAACAAGAGAATAATTTTGTATTATTATTTATTTTTTGTTTCATAATAGGAAAAAACAAACAGAAAAAAGTAATTAGAGCTATTAGAAATATGTTTTGCTTAATCAGTTGATTATGCAAAAGAAATTGCAATTAAGTTTACTGTTGTTGTTGTTGTTGTTGATAAAAACGTAACGATATTTATTGCATGTGTGTGTGTGTGGACAATGCTTATCATTGATTGTTTAATCGATTGTCATGTATTATTAAATATATATATTATATTTAATCTACTTTTATATATATGTATGTATGTGCATATTTACATGCATAACTCATAATGCTAACGAGCAACTGGACTGCGATTTATTTACGCTGAAATTAATGGAACAGAAAAAAGTGAAATAAATAAATGCAGACATAAAATGAAAATTGCTGGGCGTGTGTGCTTAAATTAATAATTTCGCTTTATGAATGGTTTGTGTAATTTAAACTGAAATTATGCAATTAATCAAGCGTCAGCGTCAGAGCTGAGCCGGGACAGAACTCGGCAGCAGCATCTCTGATGTCATAAAACGTTCAGCTCTGAGCCACGATCAGCTCTCAGCTCTCAGCTCTCAGCGCACAGACTGCTGCTGCTGGATCAAGCAAGAAGAAGCGTGCATCCACGCTCCACAACCAAGACCAAATATGAAAGATACATATGTAGGCCAAAGTAAGAGAAATGACCTTAGCCATGTCGAAAGATTTGTAACATGCCAAAAGCGAACAAAACAAAAGGAAATAAAAACAAAAATACTCAAATAAAAAAAATATATTTAAAAAAAAACAAAGCAACAGCACTACGAATATGTAATACCCTTAGCAGATAGAGCTTAGAAGTACTTGAGTTTAAGAGCTATAAAGGAGAAAGAGAGAGATAGAGAGAGCTGTTGGGATTGGTGGCAAGTGATCTTATATGACCTGTTTGCCAGCCTAATGAAGTGCCGGGAAATGTTATCAATAATTAAGACAATTGAAACACAAATGCCTCACAATATTCTAGTCAAATCTTTGCTACTATTCGTAGAGTCCCCAAGTAAACTTTAAAGAATATCCTAGCCCACTCACCATATATGTCCATCAGACATTGTTCCTTCCCAACAGCATTTGATCGATTCGATGATGACAATACTTCTTATATAGAACCTAAAACTCCATTAATTCTTAGCTCTTTGAAGAGATCCTAACTAAGATATGGATAATATGGATAGTACATAGTACATAGTACAAACTAACAAAACAAAAAAGAAACTGCAATCATACATGAGCTTATTCCCTCATATATTGTACCTACAAGATTCATATGATTGTCTGATTAGAAAACATACTGCAGGTATATTAAGTTGGTAATATCTTTTCTGAAAATCTTGAAAAACAGCAAAGCACGTCAGTCGGTTTTATTTCCCCTCGATAAGATGAACTGTAAAGTACTTCGATAAGAATATTGTTTAATTATATCGAGGTCCGAATTAGCTATATATATGCCACTATATTCATATACTGTCTATATGAACAGCTGACTTAGCTGCCTTCTCTCTTAGGCGTTACGTAGCTTAACATCCAGTCGAGCATACCCTCTGCAATGGTATTGTAACACAGAGAGACGCCAACGCCAATGTCGAAGTTGCGCATGCGCAATTGCTAAAGCTGAAAAACAGATGCGAAGGCTGCTTTCTTCGTCGAGTTCTTTGCATCAGTATACCCTCTAATAAAAAGTATATGAGCTATATGCGTACAGCTTTTGGATGCCAATATATATGACTATGTATGTATGTTGTTTTAAATATGAATATAATTATTGGCAGCTGTCTTCATGAAAATCTGAGCACTAAAAGTCGAAAAACAAAATTAAATGATAAACAATTTGAAACGTCGCCCTTCTTATGGACTTTCATGAGAGTTGAGTCAACAGCTTATGATTAATATTCTTAGATTTGTTATATATATATGTATATACACTATACATATATGAGGGTATTTTATGGTCGTGCTCTTCACATATCAAATTTGGTTTTCTTTTTGCCCAGAATCTTTCGCTCTTCATTTCTTGTTATTGTTGTGCATGTATGTATGTATATATGTCTGTATACATGAGGCGTATGTATATTTGTAGTTTTTCGTATGGTTGTTGGGTCTGCGCTTTTGGATGCTGCGTATGCTAAAATCTGGATTCGTACTCTAAAGTTTGGTATCTGTGTGCGTGCGTGACCCATTTAAGAATTTTGAGCTTCTTTTAGCGTTGAATTTAATGCGTATTCAACTCGATGAAGGGGAACATACATAAGCCGTAAAAGCAAGAATATATAGCTTATATCGGAAGTTCAGTATAAATGTTATATATGTATGAAAATATATAATATATATATATATATATATATATATATATATATACATATATATCATGTATCACACTTAGCTCCATATAATAAACATGTATGGCTTTTTCTTTATTTATGAGCTTATGATAAACAATTTGTAATACATTTGCATTTACATGTTTAGACAGGAATGACAATTAGCATACATTTGCTAAACAATAAATTAACGAATTATAAAATAGTTTCATAAATCGTTATGAACACATTAAATATTCATATAGATCGCAATAAATTCTAAAAAATCGCATTGATTGATGGCAATAAACTTTAATTTATAAGCAAAGAGCTTTCAATCGAAATGCTTTGCAATCTAAATATTTGTATACATTTGCATATATTTATTTGGAGGTGCCTGAGCCTCTGTATATACATATATAATATTTATCCTTTTATAGTAGCCGCTGCAATTTTCTTGAGCAACTAAATTTTTTCAATTTTTCTCAGGTACTAAATGTTTGTTAGTTTGTAAAAAAAAACATCTTAAATTATTGTTTTTTTTTTTAAATAATTATTCTTGATATTTTAATCAATTAGTTGTAAAAGATTTTATGTTCATTTTTATATATATATAGATACATATAGCAGTCAGAGACATGAATAGGCATTGCATAAAATCAATATGCTCTTTTAAGTTCATAAACGAGTATTTTTATGTCTATCTGTAAGTTTTGGCAGAAATGCTAGGAAGATGCTAGAGACTGCATAAATTTGAATGTGCTCTTAAATTCTCTTGAGCTTAATTCAACTGTTAAAATATAAATATGTATATACATATATACTCTAACTTGAGTAGCAATGGATATTCTCTATATGTCAACTACTATAATCTTGGCAGAACAGAAAAAGTCGATCTTTACAAAAAAAGCTGAGTCTTTTTAGCACAGTTAATGAGTATATATAATATATTGATAATATAATACAGTCATTACTCAATGATAATCGCAATAAAAAGGAAACATTTATCTTTAACTTTAGAGATACTTATATTAGTATCTATTAGAGATGACAAGCTGTAGCAAACAGCTTAAGTATTTTTTAACTATCATTCACTAAACTTACGCTTATATTATGTATATATATATAATTTATTTGTTTGCTAATGAGTTTTCTAGTTAATTTTACTTAAAATTTATAGTCTTTCAAAGTTTTCAATTTGTATTTGACCTTGAATTGAGCTGCAGTCCCTAATGCAGCAATAGATAATAGCTAAACTACAGGGCATAGCTAACAATATAGATGTCTAAGATTAATCGACGACAAATTGAAGAATCGAAATGTGAAAACGATACGAAAATGTTCATTATTATAATCGTTGTTATAATAATAATGCTAATAAATATGCATGAAAAATGTTTCGCTAGGCTGCGACGCAACGTGAAATGGTTTTTTGATTTCTTGTTGTTTTTGGTTTTTGTTTATCGTAAATGTTCCGAACGATAAAACTTTCACCTACAAATCAGACACTAAACGAATTTCGTATATGAAAAAGAAGCAGAAAAAAAAGCACCAAAGAAAGTTTAGAAGTTTTTAATCGTCAGAAGCAACAATTCAAGACAAAAAAGAAAGAAAGAAAGAGAGAGCAAGAGTAAGAGAGAGCGAGAGAGAGAGCGAGCAAGATAGAACAATAAGAGAGGTACACCAAGAAGAAGAAGAGCGAAGAAACAGCAGCTATTCTGAGCTGAGGCGACCCACTCATTTGGTTTATGGCTTATTAAACTTTTTTTTATGGTTTTTAATCAAAAGACAAGCTATTAAAAAATTGTATGCCCATCAAAAGCTGACAGGGGCTAACACATATACGAACTGCCCGATGCCATATAGTTGTAAGTCTCACAGATTTTAATGGTTTACTGGGCGGCTTATCAGCGTGCTTGATTGGCCATTGAAATCGCAGATCTGGCGATACTTGGAGGCGACGGGTTCATCAAACCAATCGAACAATCATACCTTCTATATGTATATGCAAATTGAATCTGAATCGGAATTGGAATCCACATCTGAACCCGAGGCTGCGTGACGTTTTAATGGCCATTGTCACACTCTAAGCGTTTAATGCTGCACATCCTGCATAATCTGATGTGAGTGATGAGAAAAGAAAGTTTGCCAATAAGCAATAGCGATGCGAAAAGAAATGGCTAATTAATGCAAGTGAAAGTGGGCAGCGAAATAATGGCCAGGAGTCTGTGTAATGAGGATGGCAAAACAACAAATTTAATGCGTAAACAAAAAAAAATTAATAAAGAAAAATGATGAAAACAAAATAATAATAATCAGTGAAGTGGTTGCAGTAAAGACCATATGATGTTAATCAATATTGATATGGACATAGATGTGGAGGGGTTGAGCTGGAGATGAAGATGGCGATAGATGTGGAGGGAGCTGGAGATGAAGATGTAGTTCAAGATATCTATATATTTATATATTGATATAGATAGGGAAAGAGATTGAGATAGAAATAGAAAAGGAGATAGAGATAGATAGAGAGATAGAGATAGAGATAGATATAGATATAGAGATAAAGATAGAGATGGGAGGTGGGAGATGGGAGATAGGAGATAGCAGATAGCAGATAGCAGATAGCAGATAGGAGATAGGAGATAGGAGATAGGAGATAGGAGATAGGAGATAGCAGATAGCAGATAGCAGATAGCAGATAGCAGATAGCAGATAGGAGATAGGAGATAGGATATTAAGATATATATTAAGATTGAGATTATGATTGATGTACAGATTATCATTAAGATAGAGATTACATAGATATAGATCTATAATAGTTATAATGAGTATTTGTCCATCTTCTAACCTTTTGATTTCCTTCTTTTGCAGTGCTTTCCACACGAATGAAACAGTTGGCCATTCTGTTAAACGATTTCAACTTTGAGTGCATTGGCACTGCTCAGACCGATGATGAGAACGTCATTTGTGAGAGCTTAAAGCGCTTCGGTGCGATTATTGGCACCATCGAGGATGAACGCGAGAAAATGGTGGGTGCTATCACATTATATACAACATACAAATATACATACATACATATATATATATCACATATACATTATATGCTCTTAACAATTTACAGCTAACTCTTGCGGATAAACATATTATTGAATCGCTGGAGGATTTTCGCAAGAAACAAATCGGCGGTGTCAAGGAGAACAAAAAGAAGTTTGACAAGAAGACGGAGAAGTTCTGTCAGTCACAGGAGCGCTTCCTAAACATGTCAACCAAAAAGCCAGAGAACACGATACAAGAGGTGAGTCGCACAAAGTCACAAAATTCTCCAATTTCATTCACAACAATCGCTGACAAATTTAATCCAATTGCTTTGGAACTTTTCGCTGTACGAAAATGCCAACTGCTGCAGCTGCAAGTTGTGCCAAACAAATAGAATTCGTCTACACTTTGATCCTAGCGAGCGTCCTGTGTGCCTCTATTCGGTACACGCCCTAATCCAACTGCAATCGACCCACCGCCCCCCGCGAGAGGCCCCAAGGCCCCAGCAGTTTTTCGTTGGTTCCACTACTTACACAATGCATATACATAGAAGAAGAAGAAGAAGAGGATGAGGAAGAGTTTTATTAGCAAAAAAAAAAAAAGTGGCAAAGTTCCATGACCTACGTCAAATTGCATCAATATAACGTACAGTAGACACTGGAGTGAAAGGCAAGAAAAACTAAAAGTTTTCTTTGTAGTTGAAATTTAGGAGAAAATTTGATTATGATTTTTGAAAGTTAATAGTAGTTTTGTAATATATTATAATATATATTATTCAAAAAATATCAAGTTCAAAAATTTATATACAATAGTTACTATATCATATTGTATTGTATTTGTATATATATAGAAATATATATATGAATATAGTTGTTTGTAAAGCTAAGTAGTCAAAGATCTCTTCAGAATATAAGTTTTGCTGGAGAATATGTAAAAATTCAGCAGAGAAGCCTTGCTAAATATTTTCGGATTTTTAAATTCAAAGAGACTCAGCCATAGATTAGTAATATTATTAATAATACTAAAAAATTATAGTATAATCTGAACTAAATTAATTTTCATTAGTTTTCAGTTTAGTTTTCAGTTTAAGTTTTAACTTTAAAGTACAGATTTTACTCTAATTTTGTTGATTGTTTAGCTCAATTCCATGAACTAGTATAATGACTTGCTGCCAAGCCAACCAGTCACTATGGCTGGCTTAGTCAGTCTTCACTGTGCATCGCCTAGGAATTCGTATACACAATGTGGCATGCAATCGTTGCATTTGCTGCTATTTACTCAGCGTTCGCTGCTGCCTCTGGACTTTTGTGGTTGCTCTGGCTGTCAAGTTTAACTGGCACAGTATATAATGTGTTATTCTCTGTTCTTCTCTATGTATGTATGTATGTGTGTTGTTGAGGGTGGTCGTTGGCTCGTTGCTACAGCAGCTATATAGTAAAGTTCTTTTTTGTTGGCCAAATGTTGCCCATTTCCGCATCGCACTCTAGCCCCTGCTGCCTGCCGCCTGCTGCCTGATCCTGGCCGTAATAACTATTACATATTGCAATGGCCAGACATGCGCGCACCGAGCTCCCATTTTGTGGCCAACACGTTTCCGGTCATGCATTTTAAAGTCTATATGCATACACATACATATACACAGTGTAAACACATTTTATGAACTGTAACTAACAGCATAGAACACATCCAACTGGAAATCTGTTAAGTAAATGTTGCAAGCCTTCAGACAAGTAAAGTAATATTGAGAGTATTTTCTTGACAGCTGGATAAATAGATTGATTTTTGAGAGAGAGTTGTAGACAGTTGTATATAAGCTAAGATTTGAGCCTAGACTTCAAAGTAAATTGACAATAGCAATCTAGAAACTCATTTTTCAAGTAGAAAATCATTTTTAAAAATATTTTTTTAAAATCCTTTAAGCAAATTAATGCAAATATAAATGTTACAATTTGCCTTTTATCGCATTTGCGTAGCTAACAAAAATCCTTAAAATGCAGCTGGGATGCTCAGCGAAAAGTCATTGACCTAAAATCTGTCTGGTTGACCTGTAGAAAATTTTGTGACTGAGGTCAATGAACTTGGGCCATGGACTGTGGGCGGTGCGGCCAGATAGTCACAAAAATCAATTTGTGAATCGTTTGGTCCACTCTGGCCCAGGCAGTGCTTTTGACCTGTTCAACGAGTGCGGCCAAAAAGTAAACAGTTACCCAGTTTTTTTTTTCCCCCCATTTCGATTTTGCTCCTCTTGCAATGAGTGCGGCCAATGTAAACAGGCTGCGGTGGGTGGGCCCCCGGTGAGCTATGTAAACGAAACGATGATGCATTGGGACCCGACGTGTGGCCAACGCATGGATGGAATTCAGCTGATGCATGGCCTGAGCCATTGGCAGCTTTTTAATTGCATATTAATCTAATTGGCACGCGTTCCTAGGAAAGACCAGCCAGCTGGCGTTTCCAATTGGGTCAGTTTTTATTTTGGTCGTTTTATTTATTTGGAATGGAATCGAATGGAATTTACTGGAGATTTTCCTTTTTTTTATTATAAATATGAGATTTCAAGCATGGGAATTGTAAATATTTGCATATTTTTTAAAGATTCAAAATCAATCGAGATCTAGGGCAATTTGATAACTAAATTAGATTCAATTGGATTCAGCTGGGACGGAACTATGATTCAATTTTTAGTTCAATTGACTTGGATTCAACAAATTTTTTATACAGACCTCGAGCTCATAGTCAATTTGATTTTTAATTGAAACTATTTAAGTCTTGCAAAGGTTAAACTTTGTACAGGCTGAGATAATCCATCCAAAACTCTATATTTTTGCTCAAATAATATCATCATCATGTGTATAAAAGCTAATTTAGTTTAATATCTACATGATCTACATGATTTTTATAGAGTTGTTGTCTTGTCCTCAAGTTTTTACTCATCAATAATTTTATTTTACTTTGTATTTACATAGCCAAACTTCTTTTTTTTCAATAACTTATCATTTGATAATTTTAATTTCGTTTTCTAAATGTAGCTGGAATAGATTGATAAGTTAGATATTTCAAATGGACTGTGCAGGTCTCTGTGATGATGCTCCCAAAATCATATTTCAAAGTCATGTGATTTGGCCAACAGACACAGAGAGTGCGGAGTATCTTCTAGTCAAACACTTTCAATTTATACACACATGAAATGCATTGAAACCAACATTCCAGCTGAAGGCCATCTAATTCCGTAACTGAACCGAAAGAAGCTGTGCTAAATAGAATAAAAGTTCTCCGCGTCCTTCACGAACTGATTTAAATGTTTTATATATACTCCATGGTCAGTTTGCTCTAAATACTCATCAAAATACAATTTCGAGAATGTCCAGCTACAAATAGCTTTATCAATAATGCAGGCTAACAATATTTATCGATTCGAAATTAGCTGAAAATGTCGTTAAGCGAAGGTGGTTAACGGCCTGAATGGCTGAAAGCGATTTGAGCCACTTACTGAAATCAATCAAACCACAATTTGTGACAAACCTGAACAGCGGCTGCAGTGTTGCAAGTGTGGCGCAAGTGGGTGGGTGGGTTTCGATTGGCTAAAAGGGCGGTGCAGCCGATGCCGCTGCGGCCGCCAGTAGCTAAATATTGATTTTTGATGTTTTGGCATGCGTGGCACGTAGCCGCCGCCGTCGCCGTCGCTGTCGCCGTCTCTGTCGCGTGCCTCTAAGCTGGCCAGCCAATAGGCATGTGTACCTGCTTTTGATATCCTGGCATTTTCAAACATTTTCCGCTTCACACCCTTGCAACGCGTCGGTTTCCATGCCGGCTAACTAGGCAGGCAGTCAACCAGTCAACCAGCCAGCCAGCCAGCCAGCCGGCCGGCCGGTCGGCCTTGTTGCTTGGCTGTTTAACTGTTCTCTGTTGTCTGTTGTCTGTTGTCTGTCGTTTGTCGTTTGTCGTCTGCATAAGCACCACAATTTCGTTATCAGTCACGCTTCGTTGTCATTGTTGCAACACCAAACACAGACACACACACACATACACACACACACACACACACACATAGATACACATACACACACATAGATACACATACACACACTCACACACCCACAGTTACCGCCCCCTTCTGTCCTACTATTGCTCTTCCCCTTTAAGCTGTGATATTTTCTGCTTTACTTTATATATTTTTCGCTCAAATTGTTTTACGTTCCAAAGTTTGCTAAGGCGCTTTCCCAGCGTCTACCAGCTGGGCTTAGCATGTAAAGCCTATTAGGGTCCACAGACTGAGCCACAGACTGAGCCCAGCAGCAACAGCAGCTACAGGAGCTTAAAAAATTATACTTATTCCTTGTTCTTCTTTTGACTTGAACAAATTTCTGAAAAGTTTATTATTTGATTTTAATGGTTTTTGCTGCTTCCTAATAGGTGAATTTAATTTAAAACTTTTAATATACATAAATATTTAATATATAAAATCTATATATGTATATACATATTTAAACAACGAAAGATTTAGACCAGTAAAGCTTGTTATCAACTGTTTGCTTTGGTTGTTTTGACTGTCTAAATGGCTTTATGATTAGAATAATATATTATAATATATATTTTATATAAATTTGTTTGTCATATTTTTATATATCGTTATCTTATTTCTATTGAATTATTAATGCAGTCTAATATCTTGAGATTCAATTTTATGTATTCATATAGTTTCAAGTTCTATATATACAAAAGTTGCCTTTGCAAAATTTTAAACTTTATTCTTCCAAGACCTTCGTGTTCTAAGATCTTCATACTCGTAGAGCTTCATATTTAAAGATCTTCATATTGTAAGAAGATCTTCATAATCGAAGAACTTCATATTCTAAGACCTTCTATCTATCATCTAAAACCATATCGTTTTGAAGAAAATTTTAAAATGATTTGTGCGATCAGAAGTTAAGCAAAGTTAGGGCAAACAAATCAAAACTCGACTCAAATCAAACGCAAATTATAAAAAACGAAAACAAATACAAAATATATATATTTGCTGATATACTGGTCTCACAATATATAGCCATATTGTTGGCTATATATATTATATATAGTAAATTTATATTCTCTATTCCATGTCCCATACTTGCAAACATTTGGCACTGCAATCGATTTCCAGATAGTTTTCTAGCCAAATATTTCTTTTCGTTTTGCATTTGCATTTGCATTTTCCTTTAGCAACTGTACCTTAGGGCTTCTCTCTCAAGTCTCTACGACACGCTCAACCCCCAAAATTTCTGTGCCCAATCGCCAGCTGACATCCGCCCCCCTTCCCCTCCCCCACACCACACCCCACCGCCCGCCTCCCTCGTTAAGGTAATGCGTTGCCCGTTGGATGCTGTACCTTATCAAAATTTTCCTATTGCAGTTTTTCGGCACGAACTGTTTCAGTTTGTCTTTGTGCCAGCAGCAGGGTGTGAAAAGTCGCCTTGATTGGGGGTGGGGGTGGGGGGGGAGGTATTGGAGTTTGTGTATTTCGGGTGGTTGTTGTAAGCCAGTTGGCTAGAAGAAAGAATGAAAATCTTCTTTGCTGCAGGTGCAGGCACATTTTCTAGGGCAATTTCCGCTTTGCTAACTGCGTAAACTGAAAGGAAATTGATGGAAAAAGGAAAAGCGTTAAACATTTGCTTTAAGCCGACATTTTATGCTGCGGCTGCTGCCGCTGCTGCTGCTGCTGCTGCTGCTGCTGCTGCTGCTGCTGCTGCTGCTGCTGCCCACGCAGCATCCTGCTGGCAAATGTCAGAATTTGGCACTGGGCGCGGGCGCTCGCTAATTTCAAGACACACGGCAATAAATTCTGCAGCGAAGATACCGTTAACGTGCGTGCCTGTGTGGGTGTAGAGATGTAACTGTAACTGTATCTTGCCACAATAGAAGCTGGCGTCTATATTTAGTTACGACCACGTTTGCCGGCCGCCAAATGTGGGCGAAAAGTTCAGACAGTAGAAAAATGTGTTGTTTTTTTTTGGCCCACGCGAAAATGCGAAACGCCGATGGGTTTCCGAGGGATTCCCACACACACGCACACACACACATACATACCTAAAATCAAATATACCTGACCATAGCCATACATATATGTATATTTAGATATCATATATACATATATAGGTATTTATGTTTCAACGAGCTTTAAAGCTTAAGACTGAGCATAAATGCGGCGTCAGTTATGAAGCTTTGCCTGTTATCGATATTGTTTGTAAAGCATTAATCGATATAAATCTTTAAGTTATACACTCATGATGAAAATAATAAGTACACCCTTTAATATTTAACTTTTTTGAGTTTAGTTTAGCAAAACATTTTTTCTTCTGCCTTAAACATCAAAATTTAAATGCACGTTTCTGTATTAGGTATTTATTAATAAAAATAAGTATATATGGTAAAAAAAAAAAATGTTTTTCAAAAGTTACAAACAAAAAAACAAAAATGCAGCTTTTTATGCCTGACTAAAATAATAAGTACACTTCACTTTGGTAAGTTGTATTTCATTTTTTGATTTTAAAAATCATTCAAAATCTTTTGTTATCTTATTTTTGGACTAATATCCGGTATATCCTCCATTATTTATAATAACTTTTTCTATCCGGTTGGGCATACTCCTAATCAATGCTTGGCAGGTCTCAATTGGAACCTTCCTCCAAGTTTCTTGGACGCAGTCCCATAATTGGCGCTTATTGTAACACTTTTGCTTTGCCATCTGCTTTTTCAATTCACTCCACAAGTTTTCGATCGGATTCAGATCAGGAGACTGACTGGGCCAAGCGAGAGTGACCACTTTATTAACCTCAAACCAAGTTTTAACTATCTTAGACGTGTGTTTCGGGTCGTTAGCTTGTTGAAAAACCCAACGCAGGGGCATGTTTTCCTCAGCATATGGTAGCATTATATTCTCGAGAATATCCCTATAGTCAGTCGCTCTCATAATGTCAGATATTAGGAAAATCGGACCTACTCCACACCAAGAGAAGCAGCCCCACACCATAATGTTTCCACCGCCATGCTTCAATGTTTTTTTTGTGTACCGAGGATCAAATTCTTTACCTTTATGGCGTCTTACATGTCTGGAATAGTCATTTCCAAAAAGGCAAATTTTGGTTTCGTCGCTAAATAGGATATTACGCCACTTCTTTTGACCTTCAGATCCTGCCCATGTGATGTGGTCTTTAGCAAAATTTTGCCTCATGATCAAATTTTTTGTGCGCATCAATGGAACCCTTCTTGCGATACGACCTGGTAATTTAGCCATTTGTAGTCTTCTCCTAATTGAAGAAGCGTTTATAATGTTATCCATTTCGGATGCAATGACCCTTGAAGATTTGAAAGGGTCGGATTTTGCAATTCTTATAATGCGTCGGTTCAGTTCTGGTGTGGTTTTCGATGGACGTCCACGTGTTTCTCTTTGACTTTGCACCTTTAAAGCATTTTGCACAAAATAAAGAAATCTGTTTATCAGTTTTGCTATTTCACGCAAAGATTTGCCACTCCTTCTAAGGTTTTGAGCAATTCTGCGTTCCTCACTCGAACAATGAATATTTCGACCCATCTACATAGGATATTAATAATTGTTTTTCTACTTTTAGCATCTGTGTGAAGATTACTTACTATTTTATAACAATAAATGAAACCTTTCGTAGTCTAAACTTTTTTTCAGGCTAAATAAATCGAGTGTACTTATTATTTTCAGCAAGCTTTTTTCAAAGAATTGTGACTATTATAAAATTAGGGGAAAATACAAAATTTTTTTTGGCATGCATCACGTTGCCAGATTGTGATCTTAGAGTTGCCATCCAGTTTTTTTTTTAAATACCAAAAAATTATTAGTTATGACAAAATTTCCAAAATTTTTTTGGTGTACTTATTATTTTTATCATGAGTGTATTATATATTTTCATATAAATTTTGTAAGTTTTGTTTTGCAACTGATTATTTACTTAATATGCAATTATAGCAAACAATATCGATAACACAAAGCAGCACAGCAATCGATAGTTGTTAAGCAAAGCTTTCGTGTGCTTTGCAAAGCATGCGTGCGAGAAGGAGAGCGCGATAAACTGAGAGAGACTGTAATAGAAAGAGAGTGAGAGGGAGAGGGAGAGGGAGAGACGCGCACAGCACATTGTGCTGAAAAGTATGCTACGTTGAGTGTGTGCAGCTATTGTGTGTGTTTGTGAGAGAGTGTGAGTGTGCGAGTGTGTGTGTGTGTGTGTGTGTGTGTGTGTGTGTGTGTGTGTGTGTGCAGCAGTTGGCTGTTTATTATTGTTGACACAAACGACCCTTAAATGTCGTTTGCTGCAGTTACTACGACATGTGGCACCAACAACACAAACAACAACAACAACTGTGGCATGCAATTTGCCACTTGTCCATGCCGCCAACAAGTGCAAAAATGTTTTCAATTTTGTTTTTGTTTTCGTTATTTGCGCTTTCCACTGTGCTAATTCGATTGTTCGAACACAGTTGCATACATAGATCAGGCTATATATGTATATAGATGTATGGATGTGTGTGTATATATGTGTATATGTAATCTATGTGTATGCATATAGAGCTATTTCTGGAAAGGTATATCTTTGCAGCACCTAACACCATTTCCTGATTGAAAATCAACCCAAAGCAATGAAATTGCAATTGATAGACGAGTAGATACTCATTGCTGTTTAACAGATTGGTGTCTATAACTATATGGATATATATATGTATTGACTTTAGCATTTTATATTTAAATTAACTATAAATAGTATATAAAGTCAGAGATATATCCTCATATTTAAAAAAGAAAACTATTTTCTATTAAAGTATAATGTAACTGTATATAAAAAGCTGATCTTTTCTATATACACTTGCAATAATTGACTATAGCTATGAAGTGAGCTTAGAATTCATATATATTCTATATATACATCTGTATAGTTATATTCATGTAGTGCTGCACTACATAAAACTTAAACTTAAACCAAAAAAAAACTAGACTTTTGGCATACAAAGTTAGTTTAAAAAGAATATAAAGAAGCAAATTGCAGGAAAATCCCGTTGCTCTTAAACATAAAAATCACAGTGCTAGATATATACATAGATATATACTATTGCAATTCCTTATCTCCAGCTCTACTTTTCCTATGAACAGCCGACTTGAAAAGTAATTTTGATATATACATATATATATTTGCAAAATATATGTCCGTATACCCGACTTCGCAGCCAACAAACTCAGTTGGGCAGCAAAGGAAGCTAGAAAAAGCGCAGGCGCTCTCCCACGCACTGGTGGCTACAGCTGGAGCTGCTCGTGGAGATGCTCGGTGGAGCTGGTCGTGGAGCTTGAAGCTCGAAGCTCGAAGCTCTGAACTCGGAACTCGGAGCTGTTGGTGTTGTGGAGCTGCTGTTGTTGTGGCCTGTTACGATGTGGCCGATTTTGTTTTTGTTTTTGTTTTTTTTGGCAATCCAATGCGAATTGCCCTGCTAAAATAACAACAACAAATTCGCGCAGGATTTTCATGTGCGCGCCACGCGCTCAGCTTCCATTGTGTGCGTGAGTGTGTGAGTGTGCGTGAGTATGCGTGAGTGTGCGTGAGTGTGTACGAGCGTGCGTGAGTGTGCGTGTGCGTGCGGCAGGAATGCGTGGAGCAAGCAAGCAAAAAAAAAAAAAAACAACTAAAAACTAAATTAAATCGACACGCAGCAGCAGCAGCAGCAGCGCCAATCAACCAATCAAGCAGCAAGCTGAAACCAAAACACGTAGTTCAAGTTTAAATTGTATTAAAATTAATATTTAAAAAAAATATATATATATGTATATATATTGATATTGATATTGATGCAAAACAAAAATAAATACATGCGAGAGCCGACGCGATGTGGGTGTCGAGTTTGCCGTGCGACCGCCTAAAAGCATGCTAAATCAAAAAGGAAAAAAAGAAACAGCAGCAGCAGCAGCAGCAGCTCAACAAACATTTCTCGAAAAAAAAAAACAACAACAATAACAAGTGCTCAAAGGCGTTTCCCTTGCTGTCGCTGTGTGTGTGTTAGTATGTGTATGTGTGTGTGGGTTAACAACTTTTGCCGTGCTGCGTATCAATTTGATTTGTACAACTGCACTTCAATTTAAATGCAATATAAAATATATATAGTATATAATATATATTCCATATATATCCAAGCTGCAAAGCTGCGCAGCCTGCAGAACTTTCAGCTGCTGCTGCACCAAGTTCGCAATTAAACTGCTAAAATGCAGTGCGCGGCAGCAGTTTGCATTTGTGGTAAGTGTCCCAGCTAATAACAGCTTAATCCCGCAAATGTGCCCCAATCTAATAATAAAAGCCTTGGGCAAGTGTGCATGTGTGTGTGCGTGTGTGTGTGTGTGGCCACTAACAGGTGTTTGTATGCAAGCGCATATGTCTACACCAATCAAATGGAATGACAAAATCAAACCGATTTTCTTACTTTTTTTTTTGTGTGCTTTATTCTTTGGCTGTCAATTTGAATTATTAGCTGAAAGCTTTAGATGTTCATGTTTAGTTCGTTTCGCACATGACTGAATACAATTTCAATTCCATTTAGAAAGCATATATCAAAGCATATATCAAGTCATATATATCATATATATATAATATATATATAATTTGTGAATTCAAGCTTAAACATTTTTTAAGAAAATATAATGTATTTCAAGTTTTTTTATGCATTTGAGAAGTGAACAAATGATCGTAGATCAATATATATATTTATATATGAGTGCGGCATAAAAATAGTAGTAATACTAGACAGTTGTGTTCATAAAAATAGCAGTAATACTATTAATTTTTGTTCATGAAAATAGTAGTAATATTATACAGTGCAGTACATAAAAATAGTAGTGCTACTATAGACAAGACATAAACCAAATAAAACGCGCTGTTTTCTTTGTGTATATATATAAAATAGGATACTACACTCAACCCAAGACATTTGAATTCTTGTGCTCAGATAGTTACTTATATATCTGATAACTTTAGCAAGTTTAAATGTCAATTTTTATTACAAACTTGCCCAAAATCAAGGTCAAAAACTGTGAAATGACATTTTGTGTATGTGTGTCTCTGTCTCTGTGTGTGCGTGTGCGTGTATGTGTGTGTGTGTGTGTGTGGGTTTTTGGAGATTTTGCAGATGTCAAATGTTCAAACTGTGTGCACATCAATTGCAATTATGCTTAGGCAGCACATCAAATATCAAAGTTCAACAGAATTCAATCTGAGCGCACATCGAGAGAGAGCGAGAGAGAGCGAGAGAGCGAGAGAGATAAACTGATAAATCACAAGGAAGCTGCAAAATGTTAAATGTCATTTGTTACGAGCCAATGCGTCGCATATTTATATGCCATTGCCACAAACATAGTTTGTTTTTGTTTCTGTGCTTGTTGTCATTTGATATGTTGGGCAAGTGAAAAGTTTGTCCCGGCATACACACATACATATATATATATATATATATATATATGTATATGTATGCCATTGTCTGTAGCACCGGCGTAGGCGTAATTAAAACGCACACAGGCGCAGAGCGGCACAGATAGAGACACCTACGCACCACCTGTGCAACAGTAAACATACGTAAATGCCGGCCGCAAAGGTCAAAGTGCGTGCGGCACATCCAATTGTCTCTGCTACTCAAATACATGCACACATATGTACATACATACATACATACATACATACATACATACATACATACATACATACATATATGTATATGTATAATCAACGACTATTTGAAATACGAATGCATATATCCTCCGTTAACGCTGCTTCATCTCGGTTTTTGGCAGGCCGATGCCAGTTTGGGCATGCATGAGCGCGAATACATTCAGGAGTCGCTCAGCTATGTACTGCGCATCCAGGAAGTGCAGGAACGCATCAAATTCGAGTTTGTCGAAATACTATTGGCATTCATATCTGGCTGGCTGGTATTCTATCACACCGCTCACGAGCAGGCCGAGGACCATCGCGACTATCTGCAGGATCTCAGGCACAAAGTCCAAAAGGTTCGTCAGTATTAGCTTGCCTAATCAACCAAATTAACTTGCTTAGCTTATATTAACCTTTTTATTTATTTACTTTGTTGCAGACTCGCGAAAATTTTGAGGAAGCTCGCGAAAAGGTCACCGAACTAAAGACCAAGTACATGGAAAAGCGTACGGTAATTATCATTAAATATTTTATTATTTCAATTTTAATTAAATAATATATCTAATCATTTTTGCCTTACAGAAGTCCGAGGAGATTTTCACCAAACGCGGCTATTTGTTTTTAATGGAAAAGAGTAAGTTTTTCTTGTGACAATCGAAAAAAAAACATATATATATATATATATGAAAATATAAATTGAAAACTAATTCGTTTCGCAATGAGGCAGCATATTAACAAAACATATATTATATGTATAGTAATATATAGCACTTGAATCATAAATCATGTTGGATATAGAAAGTAACAGTTTGTCATGGCTATGGCTTCAGTTTAATGTTAGTTGGCTAGATGGCTAGAATTTATCAACTAAACATTTCATATATTGTTGACTAAGGTTTAAAGGTTTCATTAAAGCTGTTGGGATTAACTCGAAGTGATCTACTATGCGTCTAACCATAACTAACTGTACTAGTATAACTCAGTTAAGCTTAACAGGAATTGATAACTTGATGGAAGATCTAAGTCTTCAAAATAGTAGTAAAATAATAGCATAACAAAGTGGATCTGTCAGCATATCTGTATAGGTCAACAATCAAGAAAATTTTAGGATCTCGCTTCACTTCATATAAAGCAGAAGCCAAAAAGGTATAAATTCTTAGATCGTCCCTGCCTATGGCACCTAACAGATGCATAAAAATCTTAACTAACAGATGGAGTATATTTTCAATATCAATTTTTAATGAATAAAGCCTTCAAGTTAACATCCTTAAAACCTATCATCCTCAAAACTAAGTACATAGAAAATTTGGCTATTCTTATATTTAACTACTTGATAAATTGTAACTATATAAGATATATATATATATGTATATCTTTGCTATAATGCAGTTCATTCTGTATGTCTCACATTTAACAATTAGTTAAAATTTGACAAGTAGTTCCATAAAAGATCAGTCCAACTCTTCAGTTTATCAGCCAAATATTCGCCTGCAGTATAAACTTACCATTATTTTAATACATTGCTAGGGTATCTAGCCGTGTGTCATCTGTAATGTTATGTTAAATGTTGTCTCTTGCCTGTTGCTTAACCAGAAATCTAACGATAAATGTTTTGCTTTCTCATCCGCCAACCACCCACAAAACATCGATTTATCGACTTATCTGAAAACTGCTGTCTTTGTCTTCTTCTTCTGCTTCTGCTTCTGCTTCATCGCCATTTTGCACTAACTTCTTATGAATCATTTTATATGGGTCTACTCTCTTATTGTGTGTATTTTTGATTTTTATTTATTTTCTATCCAATCAAAAACACCACAAAATCCTACTACGTTTTGGGGCAATTCTTGTGAACTCTAATCCGTGTGCTTTTGGTATCAACTGCAACTTCGACTCTGCAACCAAAAAAAAAAAACAAAAAAAAAAAAAAAAAAAAAAAAAACTATAAACCAAACCACCCACCAACCAACACCCACCCAACCACAACCACAACCACCAACACTGATCTCGACTGCCTGTCAACCGCAATTTGCAAACTGCAAACGATTCTTAGGTTCCCTTCTGAAAATCTCACTTTTAGAGCCTTTCAAAGCAACATGGACGAAATACTATTGCACATTCAAGAAGCAGAAGCGCGAATTCACAATGCTCCAGTTCAATCAGATGAACCACAGCTTTACGCGTCCCGAGGCGCGTGAGGACGAGAAGCTGACCCTGTTCTCGTGCCAGCGTCGGGCGTCGGAGTTTGAGAAGCGTTTCTGCTTCGATCTAACATTCAAAGAGAAGCCGGGCATTGTCTACACATTTCAGGCACTGAGCGAGAAGGATCATCGCTCCTGGCTGAGCGCCATGGATGGCACGGAGCCGGTATGTAGTCGACATAAGGCAACAAATATTCAATAACCAATAATCGTTCTTCCCCGCTCGCAGACATATCTGGTGCCCGGTAAAATGAAAGCCAATGAGGCTTATCAATTGGATGAGACCGGCTTCATGTTTGTACGCCGATGTATACAAATTCTGGAGGGCCGCGGTCTGGAGGACGAGGGCATTTATCGGAAGAGCGGCGTCGGCACCAAAATCAACAAGCTGCTGTCGCTCGGCATGGAGCGCAAGGAAAACGAGGATGTTTTCACCGATGACAAGTATCGTGATCTCATGGAGAGCAACACCATTGCCAGCGCCCTCAAAATGTATCTGCGCAATCTGAATGAGCCCCTCATGACCTATCACTATCACAGCGGCTTCATCGAGGCAGCCAGTAAGCGATCAAAGACAGCTCTATAAAATAGTCATAGCCCACTCATCACATTTCCTCTATCTCTCTCTCACTCTCTTTTTCACTCACTCTCCCTCTCTGCAGAGAAAGAGAGCCTCAATCAGCGCGTCAACGAGGTCCACAAATTGGTCTACAAGCTGCCGCAGCCAAACTTTGAAATGCTGGACATGGTCATTAGGCATTTAACAGAGTGAGTAGCAGAAGAAGAATATTTCTCAAATCATCATCATCATTCTCACTAATCATTAATCATTCTCCTTCACTTGCAGAGTCTCGCGCAAATACGAGAAGAACAAAATGTCGGTATTCAATTTGGGCGTGGTCTTTGGGCCGACTCTGTTGCGTCCGCTGGAGGAGACGGTCGCCGCCATTTTGGACATCAAGTTCAACAACATTGTCATCAACATACTCATCGAGAACTATGAGCGCATCTTCAAAAACGATCCGAGCAGTGGCGTGGCCACAGCTGTCAATGCCGCGGTCGCAGCAGCCAATCTACATCCGAGCAGCAGCAGTCCGCCGACGAGGATGCCGCGTGCCTCGCAGGTGGGCAAGGCCGCATCGACAGGCGGCGGTGGTGGCGGCGGTGGTGTAGGCGGCGGCGGTGGGAGTGTGGGACGTAGCTCGCTGTATTCGCCGGAGCAGAAGGTGTACCGTGTGCTGGCCAAATCCAATTATGCAGATCCCACAATGTCGTCCAGCTTGCAGAATATTCCAAATGGCATGATCTACGCCCATGGGCCGGCCAGTGCGAGCAACAGCACACCGCCCGGCGGCGTCACCAGCAGCAGCAGCAGCAGCAACACAAATGGCGGCGGCGGCTCTTCGTTGACGGTGGTGTCAGCGCATGTGACGAACGGCGCACGACCCGCCCAAATGGGCAGCATGAAGAACCTGCATGCCATGACGCAAAGCGACCTCGGCGGACGTCGCAGCGGCTCCTCGAGCACAGATGCGGCAGCCGCCGTTTATGGCATTTTGGGCGGCGGCGGCGGCGGCGGCGGTCCCAGCACGAATGGTGGGGCAGCGCTGCAGGCGCACCACGCGACGCCGGCCACGGCCAGCAGCAATCTGCGGCATGCCGACTATCTAATGGCCACGGCCACACCGGTGCCCCAGTCGGCGTCCAGCAGTCACATCTATACGAACGCCAGCAGCAATCGTCTCAGCCTAAACGATGTCTCCCCGCCCACGGCCGCAATGCGCAAGGAGCGCCACCTGCAGACCTCTGGCAGCAGCAGCGCCGTCATTGGCAGCGGACCACAGCAGCATCCGCCGGTGCAGCGCAGTCACTTTGCCTACGGCCAGGCGAAGCACTATTCACCGGTGGCAGCCGCCTCCACATCCAGCTCCAATGAGAGCGTCTGCGATTCGCTGTCCTCTAACAATGGCCTGATTGGCGTCGGCGGCAGTGGAGGCGCTGCCCTCATGGCTGGCGGCGGCGGCAGCAGCGCCAATGTGACGCGTTTGCTGAACGCTCGCAGCTCGATTGATTATCCGCCAATCACATCGCAGACGTCGTCACTGTCCACACTGCTTGGCAGCACCTGTGATGACATTGTGACGGCCACCGCGGCGCCATCCATGATCGGGGGCAGCGGCATGAGCAGCCTCACCGGGGCCGGCAACGGAAGCGGCTCGACCAACGAGAGCGGCGACTATGCGCCAACCAAAATGCATCGCAATCGTGACATCAACCAAATCAAGCGGGATCTATCCGCGGGCACAGCGTAAGTTCCAGACAAATCCAACGAATAGCCATTCCTTTTCAATGCCATATTGAATGGATCTATTCTATAATCTAATGTCATCTATCATAATCTATATCTAATTGTCTATATCCCATTGCAGACGCGTGCGTACTTTGTATGCCTGTATGGGTGAGAGCGAGGGCGAGCTATCCTTTGAGCCAAATCAGATTATAACAAATGGTAAGTTTCAGATCAAATCAAATAGGAAATCTCAGACTACATTTTGAATCGTTTGCAGTGCGCTTCTCCCATGAGCCTGGCTGGCTGCAAGGCACGCTGAATGGCAAAACGGGTCTTATACCAGAGAACTATGTGGAGCATCTGAAGCCATACCACTAGAGTTTGCATTCTCCATCTGCATCTGCCCCTCCTCCAGCAACCCGCTCCAACTGCTTCGTCCCAGAACTGCGTCTAGCCTAGTGTAGTATAAGCCGCATTAGCCCAGGTCTCTGTCATTATAGAGCGCCAACCGAAATCGCAACTGTAAAATTGTATAAAAACTGAGAGCGAGATAGAAAGAGAGAGAGATGGAGCGAGCGAGCGAGCGAGCGAGAGAGGGAAATGCAACAGCGCGACGCAAATATAACTAATGCTTAAATGGTTATAGTTATATATGTATGTATATGCATATGCATATATATCTATATATATATATATATATATATATATATATATATATATATATATATATATATATGTATATATGCTTACTGTAATGTTTAATCTTAACTGTAGTCCCTAAGCCTTATGTGAAGTGTTAAGTCTAAGCCATAAAAGCCACCAGTTTACTTTAGTAATTTACTGCAACCAATACCAACAACAACAACAACAACAACAACAAACAAATAACAACAACAACAGCAAATAGCATTCGTTACGAACAATTCATAGACAAGCGTCAAGTTGCGAAAAATTCAATTTTTTTAATCAAGATGAGATTGTATAGAGATGAAAAATTAAAATGAAAATGGAAAACTTTGTTAAAGTTGAAGTTGGCAAACGAGACGCACAGAAAGCGAAAAAAATAAATCATAATTTAATTAATATACAACTATAATAACAATATAACATTTATATGCATACATCTATCATATATATATATATATATATGTATATATACATATATACAAATACATTTGAAAAGTAAAAAAGAAAAGAAGAAACCCCAAGTAACGGCAAAAGTTAATTAATTTATTGTTGTACGCTTGTATTTGTTGCTTAATTATAAACAAACTTTTTTTTATTTGTTTACCTTTTAATGTATATAATCTAATTATTAATGGAAAACAAGATATACATATATATATATATATATAAATATATATATATACAATTATATCCATAGCTGTTAAATGTAACCTTTTGCACGTATGAAGAAGACGCGCAAAGAGCAGCAATTAAATATTTCAATAACAAGAGCCCACATTTTGTAAAAAAGAACAACATTTACAAGTGAATGTAAATCAAAAGCATATGCATTTACAAATTTTGTAAACAATAAAACAACTAAATATGATCGAGAAGATATTGAAATTCAATTGGTTTATGAAGCAGCAGGCGCTGCATAAATGCAATACGATAAGATCCTTGACTTTTATAGCATTATATGTGTATGTACTTATATATCTGTATTTCGTAGATCAGTACTCATAGAGTCGTCCATTTACTTGCTGTCCAATCAGACAGATAGACAGATAGACAGACAGCCAACCGCCCAATACATTCCACATGCTTACCGTCTAATACAGCCCAACCACAAAAATATTATATACATCGTACTACTACTACGACTACTACAAATATTACTACTACTACTACTAACTACTACAACTACTACTATTTTACTGCATATGGAACGTTGCCAATGCGAAGGAATTAAACTATCTAAAAGTAAACTTCAAACTAACCATATCAAATGCACAACGACATTTATCGAGCGACTGCAAATCAATTAATGATCGCATTATAGAAAACCCACCAAAAAAAAAAAAGAGAAAAAGTAATGTACATTAAATAACAAGAATATAACCCAAGCATTCCACACACACAAACACAGATCGCACACCTAAATGATACCATCTAAATTTTTATTTCGATAAAATATTTTTGTTAACATGTTGCCAAAAATAATTAAACAACTTGCAAAACAAATTAATAATATAATAAAAGCATATTTATAAAACATATATATAACACAAATCAAATTGTTTTTTGTATATATGGGAGCTGCATACATACTTACATATATACATACTCTGATCCACACAACTTGTTTGGCTACAGGAGCGGGAGAAGGCGTTCAAAAAACGGTTGGTACAGCGTTGGCAGACAAAAGCTGCTCGTCACAAGCGAACAACATTTTATAGCAATCAGCAACTGACCATGATCTTCTAAGCAACGTAGGGAGGGGAAATGGTTGCTCCTATCCCATTATTTGTGTGGGTTGCAAAGTATTTGAAACTGTAATCCATAATCTATAGGTTAATCAAAAGTAAAAGCTTTTTGTGGCTTATAATCAATTAAAGTAGTAAGTGTACTGTTTTCAAATGAATATGACTGTCACTTTAGTACAAATTCTTTTCTTCTTGGACTAACAACTGCCACATATATATATATATATATATATATATATATATATATATATATATATATATATATATATATATATATATATATATATATATATATATATATATATATATATATATATATATATATATATATATATATATATATATATATATATATATATATATAGTTAAACTTCAGCCACAGAGAACCTGCTGAACCTGATTAGCACATTAGCCTTGTCTCTTACACAGCTGTTTGTGTTCTTGTTAACGCCATCTGTTGAGCACAGCTGTCATTGTGTAGTGGAGTGCTGCCACACTTTGAACAGAATCATATTAATTTTAATGGTCTCCAAATATAATGTATTGACGAAATAATATTATTATGCGCTATATTGATTTCTTGGCAATATTTTCTATGTAAAATGTTAAATATTGCATTTGGCGCCAAAATAAAATTCGCCGCGCACTTTACAAATTTTTCTGGCAACGCTAGGCCTTCCCGCCTTTTTATTATAGAAAAATCTACACAATCATTAAATACGTAGTAGAGTGGTGCCGTGCATTGTAGTCAAACAACACCAATACCAACGCAGCTAATAGCAAAAACAGAAAACGCATTGAGCAACAATAAATTGACTTTCGAACAAATATTCAGCAAACTCAATGCGCCCGTTGCGCTGTAAAAAAGTGAAAAGTATCGTCGACGTTTTCGTCTTTGTTGTTGTTGCTACTGTCGCGCGCTCATCTACCAAGTTGATTCCGCGGCCGCACCCGCTGCTGCTGCTGCCGTCAGCAGCAACGTTTAATTTCTAGCCGAGAAAAGAATCAGAATTAGTGAACAAGTCGCATTAACAATTGCGTTCAAGCTAAACTCGACGACGACAACAACATAACACCAACAACAACGACAACGATGAGCAACGATGTGCAAGAGCAGGAGGTCGGCGCTGAGGTTGTGACCAGCGCCGGCGCCACAATGGACGAATACCTTGAGACGATGCGCCTAAAGTTTGAGAGTCTCTGCCGTGATCTAAATATGGATCTCAAAACCGAGTCCGAGGCTTTCAAAATGCTCAAAGAGGTGCTCAAGCACTACACACTAGAGGTGCGTACGTAATGGTCATAAATGTACACATAAGCACAAATGTGCATATGTGCCACAAAGACACGCACACACACAACACACACCCCTACACGCACAGTTTATTTGTACACTCACTCACATTCACTTTCCCACATACATGCTCACGGTATTTATGTATGTATAATGATTTGCATTTCAGGGGGAGATCTTGCATTGGTTCTGCTGCGCTCTATTCGTAGCCTGTCGTCAATCGACCACGCCCACTGTTGGTGGCCAGAATGCGGTCGTAAAGGGGAATTGTGTGCCATTGAACAATTTGCTGCGCTGCTGTCAAATGAGGTGCGTAGTTTAATACATACAACATGTAGCTATGTTGTTATCATAATTAACCACTGGCCCACTTTTTCTCTCCCTCTCTCTCGTTCTTGCTCTGATACACGCATATGTACACATACAGCATCTATGAGTTCAAGCAGAAGATCAAGCGGTGGAGCGACATGGCAAATATGTCCCAAACATTTGCACAGCAAATGGAGGAGTTGGAGCGCAAGTTTAGCATCACATACACGATCTACAAGAAGTACAGAGATATCTTTGATCAAGTCTTCCTATGTCCGCCCAACGAAAAGAATCACTCGAAGAATAGGTATGCACGCATTTGTGCTCTTTGTTGCTATTGTATTTAAAATAATGCCATTGTTAAACGACGTTTCAACAGCAAATGCTCCTATATCAAGCTGGACGATATCTGCTGGCGCCTGTTCCTGTGCGCCAAGAATCAGAAGCCAACCACGACACTTGATCTGGTCACATCCTATAATCTAATGATGTGCTGCATTGATCTCATCTACGCCAATGTGCTGGCCGAGAAACGCACTGATCTCATCAATCCGAAATTTGAGGGTCTGCCATCCAATTGGAACTCGCCGGACTTTGACGAGACCCAAGCCCGCAATCATTGTATACTTGCCTACTTTTGCGAGATGACCGACGAGGCCAAAGAGATGAAGGCGACCGTCTTTAGAAACATTATGGACAGCTTCTTTCAGACGAATGTAATGCAGTCAACACTCTGTCATTTTGACATTTTGTCATTTGGTATTTGTAACTGTCAAATAATCTCTAATGAATCCACAGACCGTCGTGGGTAATAAGGAGACGCAGCTCGGATTGATATCCAATAAGCACTTTGAGCGAAACCTTAAGTCTCTGAATATTAGCTATGAGCAGTATGTTTTAAGCGTGGGCGAATTCGACGAACGCATACTTGGTGCCTACCAACAATACGCTAGCGAGCACAACAATCTGAACGAACAGGCGCTGCGTCAACCCGTGACGCCGTTGACACGCAAACAGGACCTGCCCGCCCAGCCCGTCACGTCCGAGCAGAAGTTCGAGCCGGTGGCCAATGCCACAAACAATGTGAAGAAGCTGAGCGCCACAGTCGGTCACTTAACCGAGCCCACCGACTTTGTCAGGTAGGTTACTCAAAGCAGCTCCAATTTAGTGTCTCATTCATACAAATATAACATGATTTTCATAGCAGACAGGCCGGGGAGCAGGCAATGGCTAAGATGCAGCAAACTATTGCGGAAATGGAAGAGCAGTTTGTGGCAAAATTTCCGATGAGTAGCGAGGCTAGAAATCGATTTCGTATGGCCAAATCGCTTTACTTCTACCTGCTCGATCATATACTCCGTGCCGAGATTAAGGCTAAGCCACAGATCGTGCACAAGATCTCATTGGACATCTTCATTAGGACGCTGATGGCTTGCTGCACAGAGCTGGTGCTCGAGGCCTACACCACCGAGCTTAAGTTCCCCTGGATTCTGGAATGTTTCAGTATTAACGCCTTCCAATTTCATAAGATCATCGAAATTGTTGTGCGCCATGGCAGCATTGGCACACGCGATGGCTGCCTCACACGCAGCCTGGTCAAGCATCTTAATTCTATCGAGGAGACATGCCTGGAGCGGTTGGCATGGAAGCGCAACTCCCCATTTTGGGAGATGATACACAATGCACCCAAACCACTACCAACCTGGAATGAGGTGACCGCTGACAAGGCAGCTGGCCAGCTACAGATATTTCTACGCAAAGTCTTCCTGCTTGGTTGGCTGCGTATCGGGAAACTATGCTCGGAGCTAAGCCTCGCCGAGAAGAAGCCTGAGATTTGGACAATATTTGATCATTCGATCACTCACAAAACTGATCTAATGAAAGATCGCCATCTCGACCAAATAATCATGTGTGCAATATATATTTATATAAGAGTAAGTAATCACAGTCTGCATCATTAATTGAGTACTTCAGATACATCCTCGTTCAATTTAAGAGATTTCTCTATTGTAACACTTTCATTCTGGTTCTTATTTGTATCTTCTTGTTGTTGCCGACGTCGTCGATTTCAGGTAACGAATATGGAGGGACCCAAATTTAGTGACATTATGAAGGCGTATCGCAACCAGCCGCAGGCGGTAAATAGTGTCTATCGTGAGGTGCTCATCAGCGTCAATGAGAACGGCGAATATGAGCTGAAGGATATTATTCACTTTTACAACTTTACGTATGTGCCGGAGATGAAAAACTTCTGCACCAATTACCTTGCTAAGAATGGTGATGTAAGTTGACTATATGCCTCCCGTCCTATTGGATCATTTGAACCTCAAATGCAATCTCTGGTTTTCAGAAAAATGTAGATCTCTTGATGTCGCCACACCCCACTGAGCGCACAATGGTGCCCAAGAAGCTAACACACAACCACTCCCTCTACGTTAAGCAAATGTCTAAGAATGAGATACAGCAATCGCCGGAAAACATTGTCTACGTGATCAGCTCAAGTCCGGCCGAAGTAAACAAGCAGTCACAACAGAGACTGGACTTTATGAACAAAATTGTGCTTGGTTCTGGGAAGCGAGTATTGGATTTCGCTGACCCCGCCGTGAATCCGATTGACACAAAACGAAGTAGAATGGAGCAGTCAGCGCATCTCATTCAAATGAAGGCGGATGTCGATGATCGCAAGGCCGAACGGAAAAAGACAACGAGACAACAAGACGAGTAAAGACAGCAGAAACAGAAGCAGGAGAAGCTGTGAGCCTGGGTCACAGGGGTGTAGAATTTGTGGGGGTCACGGGGATAACGTGGCGAGGGGCGGGCAGGGGGTTGTTTTCATACTGAACTGCACACAGATTATGAAATTCAAGTTGGAGGCATATGCAATGTTATTTTTAATGACAGCAAGAACGGTTATCATTTTACTTATTGTTTAATTTAATACGTGTGCATCCCTTTTAATAGTTTTTATTGCGAGTCATCTATATACATATACCTATACATATACATATACCTACCCTCTACCTATACCTATTCAAAATATATGTATGTATTTGCATATACATATACACAGTATGTACACACAACACACACATAGAGCGATATATATATGTGTGTGTGTATGTATAGCCTTACGATCGGTAAGCGAAATATTAAACTTTAAAATTGAATCTAGCAAAAACTTAACAAACTTCTGCCATCAACATTAAATCGCCAAGTTTCGGCATTGAGGCCTTAGATCTAACGACATACAACAACAACAACAACAACAATCGCACTAGATTACACTTTAAATCAACCAGAATTAGAACAAGTAGAATATCATTTTTTTTTTTTGTCAAAAATCATGTACACATATATGCGTTAAATAAAAATTCTTTAAAAAAATAAGTGAAAAAAGTTGAAGTTGATTCCTAAAAATGATTTAAGCACATCTGAAGCTGATCTTCAGTAGTTCTCCATTTGCCGCTGGTTTTCTGGACTCCTGCAAAGAGGATATGGAATTGCACGAAACTCGAATCTCGATTTGTTTGCATTAGGTTTATTGATGAAATATAATTTGTTGTTATTTGGGTTACGTAAAAAAAGGGATTCCATTGGTAATACGATTAACTGGTAATTGAGTTAGCTCTCCACGCGCAGGGCGCTTGTGATGAATGTCAGGGCGCTTCGCTGGTCGGCAGTGAGGGCAGTGCCACCTAGGCGCTTCAGCAGCAGGGAACTGCAGGTGAACAGCGGCGTCGCCTGCTCGGGCACAATGCGATAGGCGACGCGCCGCCAGGTGCTGATGACCACGTCCAGATGGGACTCGAGTGCATCGCGACAGGGCGCCAGATCGTCGGCGCGCGAACGTTCCAGCATGTGGGCCATGGCCAGGCAGAGCTGCTGCTGTAGTCCGTCGCGATGGTTGTACTCCTCGAAGGTGTCCAGGGCATTAGATCGTTCGATGGCCGCTAATAGCGAGCGCCACATGGTGGCATAGTGCACGCCCATGTCCGCCCTGTGCTCGATCTGTAGCAGCACGACGGTGGCATTGATGCGCACCTTGAAGTTCGCATGCTGCACAATCAGCTGGCTGAGCGCCGTGAACAGCGTGCCCGCCAAGCTGGCGCTCGTCGAGAATATTGCACGATTGCGCACCAGGTTGCCAATGGCATAGCAGGCATTCCACTTGACTTTGGCGCTGCCCGCCGCGCGCACACAATCCAGCAGCTTGGCTATGGCCCGCTGCATGAGCGCGTGCTCCGAGCCGGACAGCAGCCGCAGCAGATTGCCCAAGGCGCGCACCCCGTTGGCGCGCACCTTGTCGTGGTCGCCACAGGCGAGCACAGCCGCTTCGATGAGGCGTCCGAGCAGTGCCTGCGAGATGCGCTCTTTCTCATGGGCTTCCTCCTGTCGCTCGGGCTGCACCAGTGCATCGCTTATGTTGCCCAGCGCCCAGGCGGCCTTGATCCGCACGGCCAGATGGGCGTCGCCCATAAGGTGGAGCGCTAGCTCAGCTGCATGTTCCACAAATACCAAATCGTCGCGCATCGTCGGATGCAACACGTATACAGCGAGCGCCCGCACGGCCGCTGCTCGCACCAGACTGTCCGCGGAGTCGTCGCTGCTGCAGCCCAAGAGGAAGGCCAGCAGCCCGGTGCGCTGCCCCTGGGCCAGGCGCTCGAAGCTGTAGCAGCCCATATTGGACAGTGCATCGCACAAGGAGCATCTCAGCGTGACCGTCTCGGCATTGGAGTAAGCCTCATAGATCGCGGGCAGCATGCGCAACCAGAAGCTCAAATGCTGTTGCTGTTCCTCCGGTCTGGGCTCTGTCTGCTCCAAGGCAAGGCGCGCCATTTGGAAGCCAATGGCATCCAAGGCTCTTGCTCCATAGAAACGCACATCCCACGAGCTGTCCTGCAGTGCATTGCAGAGCACATCGGCCAGGCGCGCCAGATGCTCGCGCAGCAGGCCAAAGTGTGTGGTCATGGCCAGCAGCACCTGCAGACACTCGATGCGCAGCGGAGAGGCGCTCGTCGCACACTCCAGATAGCGCAGCACTAGGCGCAGCAGCCACGAATTGCGCGGAATGCGACGCTGGGGCAGAGTAATGGCCGTTTGCTCAGCTGCTGCTGCTTTTGCTGCCACAGGTGAGCCCTGCTCCTCTTCGTTCTCCTGCTCCTCCTCTACCTCTTCCTTCGGCTCCTCTTCATCCTCGACCTCCTCCGCATCGGAATCGTAAAGCAATTGAAATTGTTGCACCTGCTCCTGGTGGGCATTGTGTCGTGGCGATGCGTGGAGCATGTTGACAGCGCGACGCTCCTTCAGCGGCAGACCCACAGCGCAGGCCATTTCCTGGGTCAGCCGTGGCATGGCCACCAACATCTCCATGACCAGCAATGCGGACACCTTGACGCTGGTGTCCGCATGCCGCGTTAATATCTTGACGTGTGGCACAAACTCATAGACGATGCCCATTTGCAGCTGCTCGAACGGAGTCGCCTGCACCAGGACCGCCAGGCACTTGAGGCACTGCGTCAGCACCGGCGGCACATATTCGCGCTCCAGTATGCCTGCTAGCTGGCGATACGCCTCCATAATGCTGCTGGCCAGGCTCATCGCAAACGGCGTGTAGTTGCTGGGCGCCAGGGCGCAGCTTGCCTGGCTGAGATAAGGCTTCGAGCCGTACAGCAGCTGTGCCGCCAGCTGCAGTGCCAGCGCGCGACAGCGCACGTTGCCATCACTGGCGCCAATGTGCAGCAGGTGATCTCTATTATCGGCTGCGCCGTCGCCGCCACCACTCGGGAAGAGCACATGCCAGTAGCCATAGAGGGTGCGTCGGGGCAGCTGCTTGGTGACTGCGCCCATCAGCTGCAGCGCTGCGATGCGCAGCTTTACCTGGCGCTGGCGCTGCTGCTTCTGGCTGGCCACCTGTGGCCCGGCGCCGTCTGAGCTGGGCGTGCAGCCGCCCTCGGAGTCGCCGCTCGGTGTGCGACAGCCGTAATCATTGTTGCCCAGCAACAGAAGCTTCATCCGATCTCCATGTCCCGGAGCGTGAGTGGTGCTTTTGCTGTCCTGGACGTTGTTTTTGCCATTGCAATTGCCATTGCCATTCCGTTGCTTGGTCAGCGAACGCATCTTGCGAGACTTGACTCGTCTGCCGGCAGCAGCTGCAGCTGTATTCTGATTGCCAGCACTTGACTCCACGTCCCCATCGTCATGCCCATAGATGGCCGATTGCTGGGCCGGATGCACCCGATGTGGCAATTGATATGCCGTCTTCGCTGTCTCACCACCATCTGCCCTGCATCGCACATTGGCCAGGGCGAGGCCTAACAGCTCCGGCGCATACTGTATGGCATAGTCTGCATGGTGGCTGGCTATCTTCTGCAGCAGCTGCAGTGAGTGGGCCAGCAGCATTGTTAGCTGCTCCTGCTCTTGCTGTGCATGCGGCTGAGTGTCAGCTGCTGTTGCTATCGCTGCCCAGCGTCCATCGTAGTGCATCTGCAGCAATGAATTGGCCAGCTGGCTGCTTAGCTGCAGCTCCTTTGGCTGCAGCTCGGCATTCGGCGTACAGAACATGCTGAACAACCTGTCTTGGCAGAGCACCAATAGCAACGTCGCCTCCACGCTGCGCGGGTATGGAATGGCAACGAAGCGTGGGAAGTATTTGAGAGCAGCGGCCACTGGCAATGATTCCGCTAGCGCGAGCAGGCAGCGCACTGTATCAAGTGTGCACTGCTGATCCACTCGCTGCAGGAGCCAATCCAGAATCGGTTGCGTCTCGCCGAGCTGTTGTTTTCGGCTCACGAGTAGCTCGTTCAGCCAGACCAGCCATGCGTCCAGATTAACTGAGTCATCGCCCTGCCCACTAACCGCCAGCGCCTCCTCAGCCAACAGATGTGCAAGCTGCGCCGCCGTGCTAGCGCCATATGGCCCTGCTGGCGTCTGGCTCTCGATGTCGCGCAGGAACTGCAGTTGACGCTGATAGAGGCATGCCTCCGCCGCAGAGGAGCATCGCGCCCGATTATTTACTGTCTGTAAGAGCGCATCATAGGCTTTCCTCTCCTTGTCCATTAAATAGAACTGTTCATATGCCTTGAGTTAGTGTTGCAAAACCATCGATGGAAATATCGATAGTATCGATGGAGTATCTGTTGTGAGATAGATCGATGGAATTTTCTCGACGTCGATAAATCGTTATAGACGCCAAGCCACATGTAAGCTCTTACGTTTTTAATAAAATATAACAATACAATAATTAATGATTTTCAGTTTTAATTTAAAGACTCTGTAAATGATAGTCAAGCTTTATTTTTTAATTTTAAGTTAAATATTAACACTAACCATACAACCATGTTGTATGGTTAGTGATAAAGCATAAACAACATATAAATGTCTGTGCGCTCTTTATTTCACTTTCGCTATCGATAGTAACTAGTGATAGTAGCGATAGTAGACATACGATAGTGGTGATCATATATTAGGCATTTTATAGCACTGCAAAAACATTTGGCGCGCTTGTTGACCTTTTTGAATTGTATGCAAGTAAATAAATAAACACTTGACATATGTTTTGTGTAAATATATATCATACCCAAAAGAATAATAATTTTTATATTCCAATATATTTTAATGGTAAAAGCGTAAAATGCTATTATGCTAATTCAAATAAGAAATGCCGATTACAATAAAAAACAATGTTGATTGACCTTTCATACCAGGAATATATTTATTGTATAGATTCATAGATATATCTAATATGTGTATAGGGAGTATATATATATATATATTTATAATATTTAAGTAATTTTACAAATGTATAATTCATTCCATGCTCTTATAATATATAAATTCTGCTCAGCAATAATTCATTGTATAATCCACCTCAAAATTCGCCAAGCCTTCAAAAACAATTGTGTATACAAGTTAAGTGCGTTAACTACGAACCAATGAATCCGTTTTGCACCCCATAGCTGTCATACACCGCCGATAGACAGCACCAATGCGGTCTGCATAAGTATTCCCTGAGCAATTACCTACTTAGTAACATAACACGCTGAACAACAGACTGACTAACTAACACCTTCACTCAAACATTGGCTCGCGTTAAGCTTATGTTCATTATATAACTAATTTATATTTATAATATATTTCTCATACATGTCTTTATATAATTATGTGTGTATATGTTCATTTAGGCGGGCTTCCAGTATTTTGAAAGGCGTTGAATATAATCGTCAAGTTCAAGTTCTACTATTGGAGTTTGTACAATTTGTTAGTCTTTAAAGCACACATTCCCAGATGTGAGCTAATTATATGTAAGTATAATAAAATATTCTTTAGTTGTAATAGAAAAAAATAAAATATATATATATATGTTTTTATATAGGTGTTTGGTCTACCTACAAGAAAAACGTTTATATATAGTATATATATTTATATATATATATGAATATTCACATATATTCTATACGATTTGAGAATTAATAATTTCCATTCCAATCTTTGGCAAGACCGCAGATGTTGATCACAAGATACGTTTTTTTTTTATCGAATATCTTCAGAATCCGTTACCTTATTCTAACAAATTTTATAACTTACTACAACTAGAACTACAGCTATCGTATATAAATCCGTTTAAAAAACAACTCATGACACACAAAAAAAAAAAAAAACAAAAAATGGTTAAAATACTATAAACTTTGTACAAAATTTGGCTAATTTTGGAGCAGTAACTTATATGGGTGGTTGGTAGGAAGGAATACATTCGGTTGTCTCAAAAAGTAACACAAACAAAAAAACAATTAAAAAAAACAAAAATTCTTAATCAAATGGAGTTTTGGTGGGTCACCATCTACCATCTAATGGAACCGTTGGTCAGTTAGTTAAGTACATTCAACGATAAGGTCCTTGGAGCCGTGAGCCTTGAGCTGTGCCCATACTTAGTACTAACTTAGCTACTAGTTTGTAAATGATTGGAGTCATTCGGATATAGGTTTACCAGAATCGCATAATAATGACAGCCAGCGGCGAGCACCACGAACAGATGCCAAATGGCGTGCGCCATGGGAATCAGGCCATCTGACTTAAAAAATATAATGCCCAGTATATAGAAGGCACCGCCGAACTTCAGCTGCAACATGCCATTGAAATGATGCCCCGTGAGCATTACAACGAGCGCCGGACCCAGGCCCATGACAATATAGAAGAAGGTCTCCAAACATTTGTAGCGTTCGTGATAGAGCTGTAAGAAGAAGACGATAAGCTCTATCGACAGATAAGCACTCGCATCTTATCTTACTTGTTGGTAAGCAATCCCGATGGCAGCCATTAGCCAAATAATCCATTCCATGCAGAAGAGTATCGCCGAATGGTCAGTATTCTCCAGCGTCAGCCAGGGAAAATATGAGCCGGCAATAAACACATAGATCATGGCACGATCGCAACGATGCAAGACATTCTTTAGACTCTGATACGTCTGCCAGCCGAATGTGGGCCAAGCATTGTAGTTTTTCGGCGGTCTGAAGAAGAAAACTGTGTAGAAAGTGGAACAGGTTAGCAAATTATTTTAGCGAAACTCACTTGTGTTCGGCACAGTAGCAAGAGCAGTGAAAAAATGTGGAAACTGTGAACAGCATACAGAGCGCGGTGCCATAGACCCATGAGACTAGATATTGGCTATAGCTGTTGGAGCGCTCAAAGAGCTTGATGACGGCAAATACGGCGGGAACTATCCAAATGCCATGGGTAATAACATTCGCCACCTGTTCGATCTAAAAAAGGAAATCAAAATGAATATATACATACATACCTCTGTATACATATGTGTGTATGTCTGATTGTTATGTTTGTTTAATATGGCTTACTTCTGTGGGTTGGTAGGCACAGCCGGGCTTTGCTTTGGCATTCTTCCACTGAATATTTCGCAGTTGGAGCTTGAGCTTCAAGTTCGATCGAATAATGCATTTCCATACGTGACTGAATAGATTATCCAGAAATGAGTATTTGTTTTGTATATCCTGCAGTAGATTATTCATCGTCCGCTCCCAGCTCGCTCTGCAGCTGGCGCCCGTTCGCTGCTTTGTGGATTGCTTTCAGCAGCTGGTGCTGTCGATTATTGTTATTTAAATACCATTCGCTTTGATTACATTGATGTGTTTATTGATAATAGGCCCAATGATTGACACTGGAGCCCGATAAGGTAGCCAAACCCCAATCTCCTTTATGATAGATAGCGCAATATATTATGTTATTGGACCTTTAATGTTTATAGCTCAAATTGCTTGCCTTATCGAACTTGTCGCGACGATGTAGAATTGATTCCGGATTAGCTAAACGGAATTTGATAAGCTCAACTGTTGTCTGCCTTTACCAATATAGCTGCCTAATTAATTTGTTAACAAAGAAATTGTTGAATCACTTTGAATTGCCAAAAATGTGTACTTGCATATGTTATTAAACAAATAAATTCAAAGAACTTTGAAGCTATTTCTAATAGCAATGCAGTTCTTGTAATGTAATTTGTTGGCTGTTTTATTGCAGATTGCAAATAAAAACCAGAGAAATACAAAAATAATAAATCTAGTATCACTTTGAATATCCAAATATGTGTAATTATACAATATTATTATATATGTATATTATATTATTTAACAAATTTTAATTCAATGATATACGAGCTATTTCTATTTCTATTATTTAAAATCTTGCACTCAAAGAAATGAAAATTTCACAATACGAGTTTAGCGAATGTTCAAATTACTTTATTTGCGACAAAATTCGCAATTTTAGTTTTTTTTTTATTAGCCATCACTCGTTATCATAAGCTTAGTTCACTGATTTAATCAGCTGGAGCATAAGGTTAAATACGTCACTTAATGCATATAGGTTTTGTATGATTGCATGTGCATATATAATCGTATAGTCGCTACATATGCTTAAAATGTATTCCATTCAATCAGCTCCCAATCGTCGTAGTCGTCGTCGTCGTCGTCTTATCAAGGCGACTAGAGTGAGAGTGACACGACAAGCTACGATACAACTTAATAACGACTCAAAGTCCAATCTATCGTCGGAACAACGGAAAGTGCCTTTAAGCCTTGCATGGGTCTACAGATTGCATTGAATAGATTGATGAACAATTGTACACATACATATATGAATATACATATATATGTATATATATATATATAAAGCTATTTGCTCCAAGGTCAGGCACAGCCAGTGCCGCCCACTGTTACAGCTTGCATGCTGCTAAGTGGGTGGAATCTACTCTGGTTTTCCAAAAACAACAGCTTGAAAAATAGTAATAACAACAATAACAACAACGAGAACGAGAACTGGACTTAACCTGAGCTTCTTGTTTCCCACTGGCAGCCAGTAGTATCTGGGCTAATTTATTACATTTAAGTTTAGTTCAGCACGTTGATTATGAATTATGCATGGATAGGCAAGCACACAGACAACGCACACACACATACATAGAGAGAGAGTCTTGTGCAGCTTATATGTAGCTCTGTGCATATGGAATGCCTTTTGATCGACCTGCCCGGCAACAATTTCCCCAACCAAAACCCACCCCATTTTCACGTTGTGCATGCTAATCGGCATATAAATAGCCCAAAAGACAGCAGGCGCAACGTCTACTTGTTGTTGCTCGTTTCGTTGGGATGGGGGAAGATGGGGAGACAAAGATGGACATATGCCCATGTACGTCAGCATTGTTTACACTCTAAAGCTCCTCCTAATTCAATTTGTTAGCGTCGCCAAGGCACTGTTGTCCACTCTTTTGTGTGTTTATGTACGCACACACACACAGCCACAGCCACAGTCACAGACACAGACTCACACTAACACAAACACACGCACACACACACACGTTTGTTCTAATAAGCCGACAAAAGGCGACGCTTCCTTCGACAATAAGTTATAAATGCATATATATTTAAGTTTTATAGCGCGCGCAATTAAAATCTAAGAGTCATCTTGAATTGTTTTAGCTTACAGAAGGCTTTTATTGCTATTGGCTTTTTTATTTACGTTATATTTAAAGCGATCCGCTCTATGCTGTTGTTATAGTTATTTCTGTTTGTAAACTGTAAATACATTTATGCTTTTATGCTTTTTCTTTGGGACGATTAATGTGGTCATCGATGTGTAACGAAATCGATATCAATCCTTTTAGTACATCACAGGGTGTCCAAATATCGCAATATGGTCTAACAATGGCACACAATCTACGATTACCAAATTTAAAACTTGTCGAATCTGCAAGTCCAATTTTTTAAGACACTTTTTGAATGACAGGGGCCTATTCTATCTTTTAACCAAAATATAACACAATTTTTGTATTCAAGAGTTTGTGCAACCATGGCAATCCAGTTTGAATGGATAGCGGCTAAAATAAATCCAGGGCTGCATTACAGACAGACAACTAAACAAATATCACGTATTGCACGACAAGCTTGGGGTTTTTATATTAAATATGTTGTATTTTTAAAGTTTAGTCACGCATCAATTTGTGCGAATGTGTAATTTCATAAATGGACTCGTTGAACTATTGGAGAATTTGAATATAACGTGAATAACAGCTAGTGCTGGAAGGTATGTATCATAATAAGAGCAGACAATACTATCGTTAATAAAGAGATGTATCGATAGCTTATCTTATTTATCGAGAATACACGGCGCCAAGCTTGAAATAAAATGCGGGTAAGTGTATACGAAAAATCATTTATTGGGTAAATTTTCCTTCGTTTTTTTTTTTTCGTTTTTCACATGTCCACAAAAATTTTACTTTAAATTTATTTGCTTAACATTTTAGCTGGGTTTGCCATTAGATTGATGTGGGGAATGTAATGTGGGTGTACATTTTTTGGTTTACTAATATGTTTGAGTGTGTGTGTTTATAAGTAGTCTAATGCTTAATGTTTATTGTATTGTTGTGTGTTGTTGTTGGGTTGGCTTTTCGCATTTCGCCATAGTGTCTTTAACAATCAATTACACCGAAAAGGAAAAATGTTAGTTGACTTAATGTACGCACATGTATATCTCTTTCATTTGTTATTATGCCTAGAAAGACCCTTGCGACTGGGACTGTTCAAATAATGTTGCTTGGACACTGTCATTAGTTTTGTAGTAGTGTGTAGTATATTTGTATGTCCATATAGCATACACAGTGGTGCGCAGGTCTTGCAAATAAATAGTTAATTTATGAAGTTATTTTTTTAATAAATTTTTAATTTTGCTTTGAATCTAAACTATGACACAACTGACACCGAGAAAGCTTTCTTATGGATAATTTTTTTTTTAATCATATATTTTAATTTTCTTTTTCTTTTATATTTATTTCTTGCGTGTTTTTGGTTATTTTCGCATTGTTTTTTTTTTTTTTTTAGTGGCAGAGACAAACATACACTGAGTTGATATATGTAAGTAGTATAGACATTTCCATAAATCATTAGAGTCTGGCTGCTGCTGCTTGATTACCTTTGCTGATTGGTTACGTTCACACTTTAAAACAATTATATATGTAATTAAATACGTTTTTGTTTTTTATTTTTTCATAGAATTTATCTTTGTATAGGAAACAACAAAAATGGACGCAAAATTATTGTTATTTGTTTTTTTTTTATGTATACAAATATATATACTATATATGAATTTGTTTTAGGATTTTATTTTACTTTTTTTTGGTTTTTGTTTTTGTTTAGTGACCCATTTTGCTTTTTATGTTTATTTAGCTATATAGGAATATGCAAAATGTACGTACACTTAGTATAAATAGTATTGTTACTAGTATGTATGCATGTATGTTTCTTTGTTTGTATGTATGTATGTATGTATATAAATGCAGCTCTAAAACTTGTTGCCATTTCTGTTTCTTTATCTTTCTTCTTTTCTTTTTGGTTTTTTTTTTTTTTTTGTTTTTTTTTTATTTCATCATTTTTGCCATTCAAATACATTTAATAACATTTCTATAGAAATATTCAAAGCTGAGGTAGTTTATTCATTTATTTATTTATTTTAGTTTTCTTATTTTTTTGTTTTTTATTTAGTTAGTATATAGTATGTATCGTATAAATGTATATATAAATGTATTCATACGCATTTTGGATTTTTTTTTTTTTTTTGTTATTTTATTATTTGTTGTTGTTATGTGTGTACTCTGTATTTGATTTTTGTGTTTAGTTTGTTGTTTCTTAATGTTTTTAGTTTTTATATTTTAATGCCTTACTTTTGCAGATACACATACTACACATGTATTAAATTCATAATTTAGACAAGTTTTGCTTTAGGTAAGGGAGATGTTGGCTCGTGGCTCGTGTGGTATATAGTAGTAGTTACAGAAGTTTAGTCACATACATATATTATATATATATATAGAGATATACTATGTATCAAATAGATTCTCGGGTACATATACATAGAGTTCCATCATAATAAAAGCGTTTGGCCCTAAACACACATTTCTTGGCATCATTTCGAGGTTGGTTGGTTGTACGCCCTGCTCTGCCTGTAAACGATATTCGTGTCGGAAATGTCAAAAAGCTGAGAAAAGCTAAGAAAATATGATTGGAAAACAAAACAGAAAAAAAACTTAAAAACTCGAAAATTAACAAAGAAAGCTGAAATGAAAATCGAAATGAAATGTATACATATTTATTTTTTTTTTTTAGTGGTATTGGCCAAAGTAGAAAAACTTCAATAGAAGCAAAAAATATAAAAAAAAAAGGAAAAAAAATAAATAAAATATATAAATATATATTTTATATATTATTTGCAAGTAATTTTTTCTAAATTTGTCCAAAGTACAAAAACTTCAAAAATTAAAATCGAAAAAAGCTCAAAAGCTAGTTTTTTCTAACATAAAAACGTTTTAAAATTTTTTTTTTAATTTATAGAACTTGCAAATGTTTTTTTTTTTATCTGAAAAAAAGTATAAAAAAAACTTCAATCAAAATATAAAGAAAAGTTCAAAAACTGTTTTTTAGCCGAAAAAAAAATGTTTAAAATTAAAAATATATATTAAAACATTGTTTTTTTTGTGTTTGAAAAAAATGGATCCGAGCTAAATTAGAAAAACATCAATCACAATTGAAATCGTAACAGATAATCAACCAACCCAAAATCTAAAAAAATAAAAGATAGAAGAAAAAAAATTGAAATAAAAAGATGTAAATTTTTTTTTTTGGCTTTTTAATAATATTTTACTGTTTTTTTGTTGTTGTTGTTTTGTTATATTTAAAATATTTATAGATATTTTAGCTCAGTAATGTAGATACAATGTACAATGTAGATACATTAGGTCGCCTACACTTTTGTAGATTATCGTTTATTTATGTAGATTAATTAATGAACTTAACAAATAAAATGTAGACGACGAAAAAAAAAGTGTTTAACTACAGATACGTATGTACTTTAAAAATAATTAAAGTAAAATAATAAAAATATTGTAGTGTTTAATTTTTTTTCTTTTTTTTCATTTTTGTTTATATATATATATATATATATATATATATATATATATATATAATATGTGTATTTTCTCATGTTATTATATATGTATATATATATTTTCGATTATGTATTTATATGTTTATGGTTCTTCTTTTCTTGGCTCGCCATTTAAATGCTTCTTCTTGTTTTCTGATTGATGAATAGGGTTTTGTTTTGGCGGATCCAGCGAACGGCTTTAATTATAAACTACTATCACACAGGCAAGCCGTTTGCTGGATTTGGTTATTGTTGGTCAATTAGGTAATTTACTGTTCTAAAGGTGTTTGGATAGGGGTCACAGGTGAAAGATGATGCATAACAAAATGGCGTAGGCAATGAATGAATTTACTTAACAACAAATTGTATAAGAAATGAATAGTGCGAACCAAATTTAGTTTAAAAATCATATCATTAAAAACTCACAATATATATTAATATACATATATATATATATATATCGAATATGCATATATCCTGTATATATATATATATAAGATTGATGTGTGTAGGTGTGTATGTGTGTGTGTGTGTTATGCTGGCCATTGCCATTTAATTTGAGTTTTCTTTTCTCTTTCTTTTTGTTTTGATTTTTTTTTTTTTAAATGCAATAAACATAACGGTAACTAAATATATGTTGTAGCTCAGTCTCCAGTTGATTACCGTGTAAATTTATTACAATTAAAAAAAATAGTATATTAAACACAAATATAAATTACATTATATAGAAAATGTTTCAGAAAAAATGCGAAATATACAAAGGGCAAAAACAAAAAAAAAAGCGAAACGAAAAAAAAATTATAAATAAAATTATATTTTCTTTTCTTTTCTTTTCATTTCCATTTTTCCGACGTTTTACTGCTCTATAAATTTTGATGTTTCGATGCACACTACATATATATTTTATATATATTTGTATTTATTTTTTATTTATTTATTTTTTGTTTTTTTGTTTGTTTTTTTTTGTGTTTTTTTTTTTTTTTGTTTTTTTGTTTTATGGAAAATACACAAAAGCAGGCTAAATATTTGTTGTTTGATTTCGATTATTTGTTTGTTAAATACAATATTGAATAAAGAGAGAAATTATCTTTAGGGCTCGCCTCAAATTTCTATGTGTGTGTGTGTTTATATGTGTCAATCAATCAATCATATATAGTATGTATGTGGGGAGTGGTGTGTGGGCGTTTTTTCTTGTTTTTCTTATTTATTTTTTTTTTACTTTTTAGATTTTAGTTTTTTTTTTCATTGTTTTTTAATTTTAGTTTAGTTTTTAGTACATATAAAACGCTTACGGCTGACAAAAAATTGGTTTCAGTTATGTTTTCTTTTCTTGTATTTTGTTTTTGTTTTCATATTTTCACCATTCTCTTGTTTTGCTCTCTTTCTTATATGCTAAAAATATATGTTGTGTTTTTTTTTTTTTGTATGTTTTTTTATATAGTTTGCTTCTCAAATGTAGTTTTTGTTGTTGTGGTGTTGCTTGTTCAGCAACTTGAACTGTTTAGTTATAATTCATATTTGATGTACGTTCCATGCATTCTGTTTCATATGCCAAACGTTTCATATATATTTCAGTTGTGTTTCTTGCTTTTTTCGTACAGTTGTGTCGTATCCGAGTAGTTGTTAACGGTTCTGGTTGTTGTTGTTGTTGTTGCTGTCGGCTCTGCTGTTTTGGTTCTGTTTCTAGGTCTCTGCTCTTAACTTAACCTGTTCTAACTTTCTGACCTTGTCCAGCTATGTTTCGTTAGTTTTGTCTTATTTTGTTATTGTTTTCACTTTTCTTGATTCATTTCCAATTTTCCGTTTTACCTGTTTCTTATTTTTATTTTGCGTCCAATTTTTTTTTTTTTCAACTTTTCTGCAAACAAAATCATTTTATTTTAAACAAAATTAACCCCCTGTTTGTTTATTTCATTTGTTGTTGTTATTATTGTTGTTTTCTTCTTATTTACTTTTTTTTTTTTTTTGACGTGCTCTGCGCTTCCGGAGTTACACAATTTGAATACCATCATTTTTAGTATTTTAGTGTTTCTAGTTAGTTTTTTTTCTTTTTCGTTTAGTATTTATCTCTTTTTACTTTCATTCCTTCACTTGCATGTGAGATTTGGCTGATTTGGCTGCTTTCTGGGCTATTTGCTGCTGCTTTGCTCGGCTGTTAACTTGCTATGCGTGTCGTCGTCGTCGTCGTCGTTTAGCCTACATTAAACTCGCATTATATCGTTATCTTTCTATATCATCGTATATAATATTTAAAAAAAAGTGCGTATTCCAGTGTTTCTCAACTGTTTTCCCCATTTTTTCATTTTTTTTCGAAAACTCTTTCACTCTCGCCTAACAATTGAAAACAAAATGTTCTTGTATGTTTTAAGAAAATCCCTAAATTCTTCTTGTTCCTTCTTCTTTATAATAGACAAAAAACAAACGAAAAACAAAATAAATATTGATTTGTACTCACGATGTTTGTACCGCTAAAAACGTTATGTAAATATGTAAATATATGTATATAAAAAAATATGCCATTTTTAAAAGTATTTTCCCTTTCATTTTTCTTTCTTATTTTTCTTTTTTTGCATTTTTTTTTTTTTTTGTAATTTTTTTTCGCGTTTTTAAGTTTTTTTTAGTTTTGTTTTGTTTTGTTTTCTTTAGAGTTTAAACTTTTAAAGGTTTTACGTTAAGAAATTATAAAAAATAGTATATATATATATACATATATGCATGTATACATACATACATATATATACTCGTATATGTATATATATGAATAAAATAAATAGTAAATTGTAATCGCAAAGCATTTTGTTGTTGTTGCTGTTGTTGTTGTAGTTGCTGTCAAATCAAATGTCAAAGTACTTTTGAAGTCAGGGTGTGTTGCTGCATGTGTGTGTGTGTGTGTGTGTGTGTGTGCGTGCGTGTGTGTGTGTGTGTGTGTGTGTGTGTGTGTGTGTGTCGTGTGTGTGTGTTTATCATAAAATGTACATCGAAAGCATTTTATAAAAAAATAATAATCTTTTTTTTTTTAATTTATAATTTAAAATCCATTTTTTTTTTTGTTTCGTTTTCGTTTTTGTTTTGTTTTGTTTTAGTAGTAAATAGTTTAAATAGTTGTTAAATTTTAAAACGAGTTTATCACACCTTAAACGTTATCAGTACTTGGCACAACTTACAACACAAAAAGTACTTTTAGATAAATTAAATTTTAACTTTTGCTTGTTGTTGTTAATGGTTGTTGTTGTTGTTGTTGTCTCTCGTGTGAAAAGAAATTGGAAAATTCGCTTGGCTTGTGAAACGAACTGTCGGTCCGGCTGTCTGTCCATGTCTCTGTATGTGTATGTGTGTGTGTGTGTGCGTTTGTGTGTGTGTGCGTGTCTGTATTTGGTAAATGCAATTGATAAACATGAAACTATTTAAAAGATATGAGCAAAATTAAAGCAAATTAACAAACAATTAAAATCCATTGTAAAATGAGCTGAAGGCATTTGAATCAAGTTTTGAAATTTTAAAGACAACACCCCCCTTCTGCCACCACCCATGTGCCTGAGCTAACCGTTTATAATAACTGTTGTTGCGAACCGACTGGCGACTTTACTCTGAAGTCCAGAGTTGTCACCATGTCCTGCTTTCTTCTTCTTCTATTTGTTTCTATGTCACATACCAGCGTTTTTTGTTTGTTATTATTGTTGTTTTCTTTTCAACTTGCAAGCTAAAATTTAATTTTCTTCAACCCCATTATCATCCAACTCTCTGTCTCTTCACTTTCTCTTTAATAACGATATAAAATAGCCTCTAAATACTAAAAAATAATTTCTTTGCTGCTCTCTAAACCTTGCTCTCTCTCTCTCTCTCTTTTTCTCTTACTCGCTGTCGTTTTCAACGCGCACGCTTTTCCAACTCACATTTTGTGATTGTTCTGGTCAATCAATCAACTCTTGCTGCATCATTCACATCATTTATAATTATTGTTATTATTATTTTTATTTTTTTATTATTATTATTCATTATTATTTGTAATAGTTGCTTGGTAAGCCCCTCCCAATTGGTATTCTTTTATTTCTTAAACAGAGCATTTCATAGTCAATAGTTAGTTAGTTAACTCAACCATTCTGCTCTCTCTCGTTCTAGCTTTTCCTATTCTCCTCTCTCCTATCTCTCTTTTCTCTTGCTTCAGCATTTGGAATTCTATGCAAAATAAAAACAATGCAAGTTCAAAAACATTGCCATGTTCTATTCTAGTTTACATTTTTGGAATTTTTTAGAAAAATTCGTTTTACGCTTTTTTTTTTTGTTTGTTTTTTGTTTTTCACATATATAGAGTTTAATATATGTTTACCACCATCATCATCATCATAGGTCATTCATTTGGGCTTGCTATATAGTAGTATATAAGTATATGCTCTTTGTATTGACAACTTTGGACATTTTTCCTATACGCTACACTCAAAACATCAAGACGCCAACGAAAAAAAAAAATTATATATATATATATATATATATATATTTATATATATGTATAAATACGCATATATATTATATATACATATACATATTTATATATACATATATATGTATACTAAAAAAATACATTATCAATTATAACAAAACAAGTTTTTCATCAGTTTTTCTCCTTTTTTCCACGCATTTTCAACATATACATATACATATGCATATATATACACATATATAAATATATATACATACATATTTATATATATATATATAAATATTTATAAATATTGTTATGCCTAGAAAAAATTCCTTTTTATATACACACTTGATAATAAACCTGCCCACCCCCCCTGCCCCAAAATTTACTCAAGCTACACAAAACGTTCAGTTATATGAGACTGTATAGCTGCTGCTGTAATTCTACCTTCTTTCTATCTCTTTCTCTTTCTTAATAGGAAATAGCAAAACTTTAACAATTTTCACTTGATCTATTCCATAATGGGTCTGGTGGTTTTTGGTTCTGATTCTGATTCTGGTTGAGTCTGAGTTTTAGTTCTATGTCTGGATCTGTCCTGCGTACACTTTCATTTGGCATGCAGCTAAGGGAGACTCAACACTGGCACATATGAGCTATATATCTATCTCTCTTTTGTTTGCAGTGTTGGTAAACGGCGGAAAGTATCAAGTGTATGAACTGTCTTTCTCGCCCACCCTTAAAGATGCTTTTGTTGTTGTTGTTATTGTTGTTGTTATTGTGGTTGCTTTGTTATATTCTTCGCTTTTTGTTTTGTTTTAGTTTTATATTTATATATATAGTATGAACTTATCAGGTTGTTTTTTTTTTCTTCATTGCTTAAAAACTATCATAATTATCTTTTCTTTATGATTCTTTTTTATTCATTTTTGTTTTTTGTTTTATGTTTTTCTCCTTTTCAATTTCTTCTGCAATTGTTTAGCTCACACTTTACATATTTCGTTAGGTTGCACTTTTCTTAAGCTTTTCCTTTTCTTTAACATTTATTTGATTTGTTTTACATTTATAGTTTGTTTTGTATTTTTTTCTGTTTTTTTTTTTTTTTTTTCTTTTGTCATATAAGATAATGCACTTACATTGAGGTATTTGAATTACTTTTTCAATCTTCGTCAATAGATCTTTCCGCATGTTTTTCATTTTTTTTCTTTTTTGTTGTGTTATATGTATAACAAACAAATAAAAAAAATCTGTCCTAAAACTGCCCTAAAATGCTCTGAATTTTCGAATTTGAATTTGATTTTTTTCTCTGTTATGAAACGTTTCTCTTTTTTCTTTGCTTTTGTTCTGGCCGAAATGTTGATTTTGTTGTTGTTCTATTCAGTTATAAATGCACGAATATAACAGTCTAAAATGCAAGTGTTATACAGGCAAAAGTAACGCAAAGCCCGAGCTGTTAGCTTTCTATTGTATTGTAATCTATATCTACAGATATATATATATATATATATATATATATATATATAGTCTGTATATATATATAATATATAAAACTAACTTAATGCAGTAAGAAAACAAAGAAACAAAAAAGGAAAATATGCATTAATCTATGTGAATATATGTATGTATTTATGTAATTATAGATGCTTGTATATGTATATGTATGTAATGTAATGTTTAACAAACAAAAAAATTGTAAAATATGTAAAAAAAAAAAAGAAGATATATAAATGGTTAATAATAATAAAAAGTTTCACGTTATTATTCTCTATTTCTATATGTCTATTTCAACAAAATTGGGCTATTGTCTTGGCTCCTGTTTGATTGTTTGTTGCTCCGATTCAGTTACTTCAGTTACGATTTTAGCAGCTATGGAAAATTAACTGTTATACACTATATATGTATATGCATATATATATATACATATATATATATGATCTATTTTATGTTTGCTGTGTAAATTATAGGGAAAAAAGTATGGGAAATTATAATGACAAGTTCGTGTACATGATGTACATTGATGAATGTACGAAACGCCAACATTTAAACTACGAATGAAATCTTAAAAAGAAAAAAAAAAAAAACAACAACATAATGGCCCACATTTCGGCCCATCGCGCATTGTAGCACGATTGGGCCTGAAATGGGGCCGCATATTGTTAGCTATGTGTTATATATAGAGATACATATATATGTTGTGATTTTTATAACAGCTTGTTAACGTTTCTTTTTTCTCTCTCTTCTCTTTTTTATAACTTTTTTTTTAATATAACACTTTTATGTAACACTTGTTGCATTATTATTTTTTTTCGTTATATAAAAATTAACATTTCAGCACCGTTATTTTTTGTTTTTGTTTCAAGGCAAACAGATTACAATGCTCTCTTCTCACTTTCTCTCTCTATCTAACTTCCGCTCTCTCTCTCTCTCTCTCGCTCAAACAATATTAACAATTCAGTTTCATATATATACTCGTAATCTCAAATTCTCAATTCTCGAAAACTATTATACACAGCTGTACACTAACATTGCTTGCTTGGCATTTAGGTGAGAGACACAACTTAAGTATAAACTATATATTCGTAGGACTATATATATATATATATGTGTGTGTGTGTACTGTAATATTCTTTTTTTTTCAGTTAAGTTATACTACAAAGTTGTCTGCGTCTCAGCGCTGGATCGACTTGGCGAGTATAACAGTTGTTTGTTGGCTGTTATACACAGAGAGTACAGATAAAATACATATGTTTACATGTGTGTGTGTGTGTTTGTTTGTTTGTGTGAGGATGTATGTGTGTGTATATACATCTATGGAAAACTCTTATTTCGACCCTCGAATTGAACACTTGTGTGTTGTATAATTTATGGTATTTACGTTTCATTACATTCATTTTAAGTTTTCTTTCTTTTTTTTTTTTTTTTTTGATTCATTTTTACAGTATTTTTGTTGTAGTTGGTTTCGCTTTTCTTTGCATTTCTTTTAGGTTAATTTTAAGTGAGGTTATTATGTTTAGTTGTAGTTTTTAATCTACTTATGGGTTGTTGTTGTTTTTTTTTTTTTAAAAGGTGGGCTAAAGTTGACACCTGCTTGAAATTTGGGGTATTTTTTTTTTTCTTAGTTTTTGTTTTCAATTTCCAATTACGAAATATAATATTAGTATTTAATTATAAAATACAGTTTTTAATTTTGCTTTGTTTTCCTTTTTCTCTGTTTCGCTGCTGCTGTCCTTCCATCTATCTGATTTGTATACAAGTAACTGTTACAAATTTGATGCAAAATCAAATGCTTAATAAAATTAAAGAGAAAACAATTATAAAACACACACACAAACCAATTTATTGGTTTTTGTTTTTCTTTTTGTTTTTCACTTTGTTTTTGTTTTGTTCACTTAATGTACGCTTACTAAAAATGATTTAAAAAAAAATAAAATAATTCATAAAAAATGTTTAATTTTATGTGTTTTCTATATATATATATATATATTCATATATATAAATATAATTTAAAAAAAAAAAAACGAATTTGCTGCAGCTACGGCTTAGTTTTTGAATTTCCTTTTCGTTAATTCTTTCATGTTTTTCTTACTTTTGTTTAGTTGTTTTTCTTTTTGTTGTGGTTGTGTGTTACTCTCCTTTCTTTTGAAGGTGCAAAATATTCATCTGCAGAGGGTGGGGGGCCTGGCTTAGTGGTAAAAAGCTGCTGACTTAAGGATGAGGCATCTCTCTTCAATTATGTATGTGTACGTGTGTGAGTGTGAGTGAGAGTGTGTGTGTGTGTGTGTGCCTGGTGTGTTGTTGAATAGAAATGATAAACAATTTCAAAAAACATATGTATATGCTTGAGCAGAGAACATCATGAGAAACAACAACAATTCAATGCGTTGCCATTTAACATTTAGGCGCCTCGTGCAAGGAACACCTTGTGTTTTATTTGATAAGCAAGCATTTGATTAGTTAGTTGTACACATAGTCTGTTCGCTCTCCTTCCTAACTGCAAGAGAGGGAAAGAGCGAGCTGCCTGCGGCTGCTGCTGCTATTGCTGCTCTTTCGTTTGTTGTTGCTGTTTTTGTTCTCATTTGCATGTTTATCAATTCTCTTGTTCTTGAGATGCAGAGGGACGAGAGCTGTTGTTGTTGTTGTTGCTGTTATGCTTCTTGTTGCTCCTGCTGCTGTTGCAGTTGTTGTTGTTGGTTGTTGCCCGATCGAAGTTCAAAGAAAACTGCCTGTGCAGATCCGAATGTAGGTTGTCTTGTTGCTATTGCCATTATAGTAAATTCTTGATGGTGTTGTTCAAGTTGTTTGCTGTTGTATCTGGGTTGCCCCCCTGCCTGTCCTGCCCTGCCCTGCCCTGCCCCAGTCAGTCCCACACACGGCTGCTGCAGCTTCTTACTGCTGTGAGCTCGCCAGCTGCTGCTGCTGTTGGGTGGCGGCTGATGCATTGTTGCCGGGCGGCGGCGACGGCTGCTGCTGCTGCAATTGATGTGAGGACGCTGTCGACGACGCCTGCTGCTGCTGATGATGCGCAGGTGGCGCCGACGACGCCGACGACGATTGATGATGCGATTGCGGCGGCAGCGGCTGCTGCTGCTGCGACGGCGACTGTTGCTGTTGCTGCTGCTGCTGTTGCTGCTGTTGCTGCTGCTGCTGCTGTTGAGTCCCACTTGGCGCAGCGCCGGCTAATGTCTGTTGTTGCTGTTGTTGTTGTTGTTGTTGCTGTTGTTGTTGCTGTTGCAATTGTTGTTCTTTGGCAGCTTTCTGTTTTTTGGTCACTGGTGGCGGATTTGTCGATAGCATCATGGCACGAATTCGTCGCTGTGCAGACTGCAAAATCAATCAATCAATCAATTGAATTCATAATTAATGTATTACTACTAGTCAATTCAATTCAATCTCTTACCTGAACGCTGTAGAATGGCCCAATGATGTGCACAGGTGTCTCTTCATCGCCGCCTGAGGGTGGCGCCAGCGCATGCTCTGGCAGCTTAATGACGCTACCCGTCACACGTTGCAACTCACGAACGTTCTGTCCGCCCTTGCCAATGATGCGTCCGACCTGGCGGATGAACAATAAATACAATTGTATTGAGCATAAATATATAGAATATATAAATTAGCTTAAGATGAAGCTCGTTTCTTCTATCTATTTATCTATCTATTTTTTTTTAAGTATGTATCTATCAACCACATAAATACAATTTGTATTAAATATAAATATATAAAATATGCAAATTAACTTAAGATACAGCTCGATCTATCTGTCAATCTATCTATATATCCATCTCTTTATGATGTCTCTATATATCTATCTATCTATTTATCTATCATGAGCAAAGAAATACAATTTGTATTAAATATAAATATACAAAATATACAAATTAAGATACAGCTCGATCTATCTGTCAATCTATCTATATATCCATCTCTTTATGATGTCTCTATATATCTATCTATCTATCTATTTACCTATCATGAGCAAAGAAATACAATTTGTATTAAATATAAATATACAAAATATACAAATTAAGATACAGCTCGATCTATCTATCAATCGGTATATCTCTTTCTATCTATTTATTTATCGATCTATATATATATATATATATATATATATATATTCTATTTGTCTATCCATATATCTATCTATCTATATATCCATCAATATTTCTATCTATCGATCCATCTATCGATCTATCTATCTATCGATCCATCTATCGTTCTACCCATCTATCTATCGATCCATCTATCGTTCTACCCATCTATCTATCGATCCATCTATCGTTCTACCCATCTATCTATCGATCCATCTATCGTTCTACCCATCTATCTATCGATCCATCTATCGTTCTACCCATCTATCTATCGATCCATCTATCTATCTATCTATCTATCAAAACTCTTCTTTACCGACTGTTTACACACCTGAGAGCTGGCGACAAGCAGCTCAACGGTTAGGCGCACATCGTCCGTGCCGCACATGAAGCCCTCCTCGCGCATCTTCTCAAATATCATATACTGCGCCTTCCACTGACCCTCCGGTGTGCCAACAATCGTGACCTTGCGCTCCGTTTGTTGGTCCAGCGGCTTGTCGGCGTCGAGGGGCGCAATTTTGAGGGATGCGCTCGAGAAGCGCATTATGCTGCGTATATGGGAGCCCTTGGTGCCAATGATGGCCCCAACAGCATTGTTTGGTATATAGAGAAACGTTGTCTCCTGCATGTCGTTGGGAAAGGCCGGCGGCACAACGCTGGCCGGTGTCTTGGACATGGCAAAGCTTTGACACGAGGGGAACGGCATGCTTGTGTTGAAGACCATGCCGTTGCCCGGTGTCGACATCATTGCCATGGGATGGAGACCGGGAAACATGAGGCTCTGGGGCGCCATTGCCTGCAAATCGTTCTCATAGCTTTGGCGCAGTTTGGTGCTGATTTGGTTTTCTGCACGGGACATGTTCTCGATGAGGCCCTTCACCGTGATGATGCGCTCCAGATTGAAGCTGTTGATGTCGTTGATGGAGCTAACGGTTATCTTCGTATCCGTATCCTGCATAATGCGTTTAATCGTGTTGCCGCTCTTCCCAATGATGCGACCAATTAAATTATTATGGGCGAGTATCTTCAAGCAGATCTCACTGTAATAAGAGAGAGAGAGAGATTTGTGAATATAAGAATATATATATATATAGATATATTATATGGTCTTCTTCTTCATCTTCTTCTTCTTACCCCTTATTCGTGGACAGTGCCTCCTGCTGCATAACCTCCAATATGCGCTTGCACGCATTGGTGCAGTTCTCCGGATTGCCATAGATCGTAATGGACTTTTCGAGGGAGCCAACGTTCTCCTTGCGATGCACATCGACACGGGCCCGACTCTGTTGTGTGATGGTGCGTATGGTTGTGCCCTGTCGGCCAATGATGGCGCCCACCATCTCGCTCTGCACCAGAATGCGTAGCGGAAAGTCCGCCTGGCGGCCGGGTCCCGGCATGCCCGGATACGGATTGCGCTGATTGCGTATGCTCCGGCGTTGATTTTTGTCCAATTGCTCGGCGTGCAGTTTACTGCCCTCGAATTCGACGCCGTTCAGGCCACCAGCAGCTCTATGTGGGAGACGACGACGCGACACAAAAACAAAACAAACGAAAACAAAACAGAAACAGAAGAAGAAAAATAAACAAAAAATTAATAAAAAACGAATCATATGAAACGAAAACAAAGAGAAGAGACGAGAAAAATTCGATCAGTGTGAGAAATGTGGTAGAAGGAAATAGTTTTGATGAATATACATATGTACGTATGTATGTATGCATAAGTGTTGTGTATATATATATATATATATATATATAAAGATAACGATTTGGATCAGATCGACAGGCAATATATATATACATATATATATATATATATATATATATATATATATCACATATATAATAGCTACAATCATAACAGCATAACACACACGACAGCCCCCGCTTCCGACCCCGCCCACAGTCACAGCCGAGTCTCCTTGCCTTGCCTTGCCTCCCCCCACCCCTCTTCCTGCTCCCTCAAAATGGTTAGAAAGGTAAGACACTACTGAGATTTGTATGGGATTTGATCTATATTAAATATATACATACATATACATATATACATACATATACATCATATACATACATACGCATATTGTTGCGAGGTTCAAATTTCGATGGAAACTAATTGATAAATAACGGAAAAATCAGCGAGCTTTCGATAATTTCCCATCGATATACACACATATATATATATATATATATATATATATATATATATATATATATATACATATATATATATATATATATATGTGTATATGTATGTACATATGTATGTATGCTCAACACTTAACACGAGATTTTGAACCATGTCGAAACTCAAAAATCTTGTGTTAAGTCAATTTTCATCATTTTTTTCGAATGCTTTTTTATATATTTATTTTTAAATATTTTGTTTTTTGTTTTTTTTGGTTGGATTGTTGAATGTATATACCTTTGCGCCTGCTCAGGATTTTCGAATGTTATATGTACTGTTTGAGTATTTTGATCCTTACTAGAAATAGCCTCACACTGTTTGACGATGCCATAGGGCTTCAGTAGCGGTTCGATGTCTTCGAAACGTGTTTGCAGCGGTATGCCGCTTATTAAGATTTTTGATGTCGTAACACTGTGAAGAAAATAGCGTAAAAACACACACAAAAACAAAACAAAACAAAACGGGAAAAAAAGAAAGAAAACAAAAAGAGAAATAAGAAATAAGAAACACAAATAAGAAAAAAAAAAAACAAAGAAAAATTAAATCAGAAAAACAAAACATAAACAAAAAAAAAAAAAGTTCAGTTAAGACACAAAAAAAAAGTAAGTTTAATTTTTTTTTATACATTTATAAAAAATTAAAAAAAAAATAAAGAAAAGCAAAAACAAAACAAAAATAGAAGTAGAATAGAAAGGAAAAGGAGAGAGCAGTTTGTCAGTAAAAGAGTCAGCAGCGTAACTAACATCTAAAGAGCGAGATAGCGAGCGTGAATATTATAAGAGAGACTGCAAGGATTCGTTATGCTGGATTTATATATACATAGTATATATATCATATATATATTATATTTATTTTGATTTCAATTTCAATTTGTTTATTTTTCTTTGATTTTTCTTTGCATTGTTAGGGGCTGTGTGCTGTCGGTGTGACGATGATGAATGAAAATGCAACAAGGTTCGTATGACAAAATGTGTGTGTGAGAGAGAGTGGGAAAGAGAGAGCGGGAAAGGAGAGAGAGAGAGAGAGAGAGAGATACAGAGGAGAGAGAGAGAGTAGAAGAGAAAGCAAAACAAATATGTATATGTATATATGTATATATATGTATGTATATTGGTGCTTCACGACTCTAACTAAACTAATTGTGGGCGTGGCTAATGGGCAAATGACGTTAATGTATATAAAAATATGAATTCAACACTTTTACATAGAAACATTCAAAAAGTGAGCATTAAACACAGAGAGATAGCAAATATATGCATGCTTAACATGTGGCCAATGAGAGAGTGCAAGAGCGAGAGAGCGAGAGAGAAGGAGACTGATAACATCCTGTTGCCATAACGGCATCGCAACTGGAGGCAGGCAGACAACTGAAGCAAAATACTAACTAACAGCAAAAACTGGATTCTCATTTTGCAACATCAACAACAACAACAATACAAGATCAGCAACAGTGCAAAAATCGCGATCGGCTGCTGCTGCCGTTGCCGCTGTTGCCGCCGCCGCTGTTGACTGGAATGTTGCACATTTAATATCGTGTTTATTTTTCTTGGAAGTAATTTCACTCCAGTCGCAGCCAACGTCGCCACAAAAACCGAAAAAAAGACAAGTAAAAAAATAGAAATTCAAGTCGAACTTCCAATACTCTTGCTGCATATATAATAGAGATGTTTTGGCAAATATTTAAGATACAAGTTCACAAAACATGATTTTATATATACAAATATAAAATACATTTATAATTATATTATTTATAAATTTAAATATTTTTTGTTTTTTTTTTTTATATATATTTCTACAAATCGTCTAAAAAAATCCCTTTTTTTCCCCATAGAATTTATTTTTCAATTAAAAAGCTTTCCGCAATTCCAGCGAATTCTCAGCGTGTGGCAACTCTATTTTATGAATGAAAACGCGCGCCGCTTGCTGATCGATAAGAGAGTGCGAGAGAGAGAGAGAGAGAGTGAGCGTATGAGCACAGAGCGAATTCACATAAGACGAATTCGCAATGCAAAATGCCAGCAACGCATGCATCTATGTGTGTGTGCGTGTGTGCCGTCGAATTGAGTTTGTCAATCTACAAAGACGACAACAGCAACAACAACAGTTTCACATACCGGCCGCCTTCTTCAGCAGCAGCAGCAGCAGCAGAAACAGCAACAGCACAAGACGCATTCCATTGCCACTTATGTATGTCTCTCATCCGTCTCAGCGTCTCTGCGCGGCTCTCTCTTTGCTTAGTTTGTAGTTCGTTCTTGCTCTTTCTATTGCTATTGCTGTTTTATTTTGTGTATATGTATATGCACAAGTATATCTCTCTCTGTATATGTATGTGTTTAAGATTTTTTTTTTCGCTGCTTATTTTTCCAGGAATTGAAGTCGAAACGACAACGAATAATTTGCTGCCGCCGCCGCTTTTTATTTCCTTTTCGACTCTTGCTCGGAGTTGAGAGTTTTGCGCTTTTGGCTTGTCTTGCATTTTTTGTTTGATGCCGCTGCCTTAAAACTGTTCAAGCTGTTCAACTGTTGCGCACAGTTTGAGCAGCACTGCGCATGCGTCACATGTCACAGACATGTGCAGGTTATTCTTGTATTTATTTTGGAAGAGAAGTGGTAAGCCCACATTACGCCCACCACACCCATATGGCACAGCCTCAAAAATATGTAAATGTCAGCGCTGCTGCAGTTCGTTGACGTCGCGTTGCCTCGTGCACAGAGCACCAATAGAGGACTTTGCACCTACTCCCTCTTTTCCTCATTTCCTCTCATTCTCTCCCTTACCCGCTCCCACTCTCTCCCTTAATGTCGGTCACTTAAGAGAGGGCAAATTGCTAAGCTGAGCGGCATATTAGTTTTGTAGAATGTTTGTGTGGATGTTAAGCAAACATAAAATCCACATGTGAGACATTCAAATACTACATTTATATATATATTTAATTTTTGTATTTTACATTTACAGACTATTGTCAGCTTTAACATTTGCATCGTATAAAACTTAAGCCGCCTAAGATAGAGTATTGCGCAGTCGGTGCTATGCGAACGTAATCTGTTTTTATAATTGTATTTGACATGTGACTGACTGACGCTCGTGCTGGCGCCTCTGCTAAGCAATGACCTCTGCTGCTTCGCACTCACTCACAAAAGCTCACACACAGACACATTTATACATACATACACACACACACACCTGAACGCGCGCGCGCGCTTGTGCTTTGTTATCAATGCACGCGGCCCTTTGCCTTTGCGCCTCGCAATCAATATGCTACACATCCACACATGCATACATACACGCACGCATACATGCGCTGGCAGCGCAGCTGACGTCAACGCTCACACTGCGACTGCATTGTGTTGTTTATTTTGGCATTAAATGCACATACATATATATGTATTCGCGTGCATATGTATGGGTGTGAATGCGTATTATTATATTTAGCATACATGTGTAGGCGTTGCTCACACACACACGCATTCTTATACACATGTGTTGCATCATTCAGCTTTGAGTTACTTTCAACAAGGTGCGTACACGTTCTATATACAAGCATGTATGCATGTATTTGTCTGTGTGAGTGTGTGAGCACGTTTTGTTGTTTGCCTTTTGCTGTTTTTATGAATTTTATGAATGAAAATGTCTGAAATCTGTTGCATCGCCGCCGCCTTCAACTGCAGCGCTGCGCTTGCTCTGCTCTGCTTTGCTATAGTTGTTGTTGAGGTTTTTGTTTTTCTTTGTGCATTTGCATTCGCCTGCACATTTATTTACATAAACACATACATACACATATAGTCTTATACAATACATGCATAGATCGGTCGCAACTCATGACGCATACTTGCATGTATGTATGCATGTATGTATGTATGTATGCATTTATGTGTCTGTTGCACTCCTCCACCAGTTGCTTTCGCGCCGCTATTTTGCTCACTTAGTAGAGCTGCTCGCTCTGTCGACGCTGGCTGTGCCAGCTACCGTTAGCTTTTACTGTTGCCAATCCACACACTACACAAAGCTGCAGCAGCCTCATTCTAATTCTCATTCTCTTTCGCTCTTTTCGATTTCCTTTTTTCTATTTTATATTTTTTTTTTGCGCGTTACTTATCTATTGCCCCCTCCCACTGCTGACGCTAGTCTTTGTTAACATATGTCTGCACACATACATACATGCATGCATGTATATATGTGCATATGCATTTGTAACTGCATTACTACTATATACACTCGAAACTTGTTTCAGGCAGTCGTTGCATTTTTGTTATTGTTGCCGTTTTGACCCAAATCGGCTGGCAAAAGCAGAACACAAACATATTTATTTGAGTGTGTGTGTATGTATGCATGTGTGTATATATGAAAGTATATACATATTAAAATTTGTACATATGTATGTATGTATATCTCTTGCATTTGCTTAGCCCCTGTTGCAGTTGCTTTTCTCACAGTGTTCAACAAATGCTTCTCTGTTATTAACGTTTTCTTTCTCTTTCTTTGTAGTTGCTTTGACAGTTCTTAAGTGAGAAATAGAAATGGGTCGTTTACCAATTGCAGCATTCGTTAGTGGGGCATGTGGCAAGCCATAGCAATAATGCCACAAATTAAATAGAGGGAAGCAAAAAATAGTAGCGCCTAATACGACCAAGCAATACTCTTTCCGATTGAGAGAGGTTTCGATATTGGTAAATACAAATATACCCGTATATGAATATTTATATATAGATATAACCAAATTTACAATTCGAATAACTTTTGTTTCATTAAATTAGTTAAATAGAAGAAAAAACACAAACAAGTCATACTCTATCTGAATTTAAAATATTTCAATATAGATACTGTTTACTTAGGGAATGATCAATCAAAATATACCCTGTATATGTTAAATATCATAATCATATCATAAACATATATTTCTTTTATATATACATATATATCCTGTATATGTACTGTACGCATGTATACTTTATATATATTTTATATATAATTATAATACAAAGAATTTTAGTTTCATTAACTACTTAATTGGGGATTTCAAAAAGTAGCTTGACAAAAAAAATACATATTCAATACAGTGCAAAATGTATGTAAATATTATACATATATGTACATTTACAAATACATATAAATATACAATATGTATCTCAACTAGACAATTCGCATGTACTCAATGAAAGGGTATACGATTTATGCAGCCGAGGGAGTTTAATTGCTTAATTAATTTTAATTTTGTATATTTATTTAATGAGCAATGCCACACAAATACAAATGCAAACACATTGTGAATGAGTGCTGAGTTGCGAGTGGAAAAAATGAGTTAACTCAAATCAAATCGGTTTCCCCTGCAATTTGATTTTTTTATAAGTTGGCAACACTGAATATGATCGATTTACTGTTGCAAGCTAGCAAAGTTTAGCTGTTTACCAACACTGAAAACAGAGACACATTTCCGCTCAATAACAGGCATTGAGCGAGTGAGATAGATATAGACAGAGGCAGAGAGAGACACTATTCGAAAAACACTCACCGATCATAAACACGTAATAATTTTGTATTTTGTTGCTGATGATTATAATAATGATTACTGTTGTTGTTGTTGTTGTTGATATTGATTCTGTTGTTATGGCTGCTGCCGGTGTGGTTGTTGTTGGGGTAATTGCCGCCGCCGCCGCTGTTGCTGCTGTGCATTTTTAGTGTTTTTTTTTTTTTTTTGTTTTAATTTCAGTTTCGGTTGCTGTTTCTGCGTTAGCTGCAATTTCGTGTTTTTATTTCTCTGCTTGTTTGTGCGTATGGAAATATGTGTATGTATGTATATCGCTTCTTCTACACACATACAACTTCTGCTCTCACTTTTTCTATTTGTCGTTTTTTTTTTCGTCTTTGTTTGTTTTGCCGTTTCTTTACTTCATAGAAAAATCAACTCAACTAACTAAAAGAGATGCATGACAAAATTGAGAGAAAATGTAAAGCAAATGCTCACACACACATGCATATACAGATATAAGAGAACGAAGAGAACGCGAGCGCGTTAAGTGGGATTACAAATACAATTGAAAACGTCGCGATCATGACGCCAACGCTGGCCGCGCAGCAATGTCAGCAGCAGCTCGTACGTTCGTGCGTTAAACACGACACATACGCATACACACACAGTGTCTCGCATGCATACGCGGCTACAAATGAGTGTGTGAGTGAGCGTGAGCGAACGCTTCGGTAGCCTTAGTTTCGCTCACTTCGAACGCTTCGGTAGCCACAGTCTCGCTCACTTCGTTAATCACACGCAGAATTTGTGCTACTGATATGATTATGATTTTATTTTGTGTCGTTTTCGTTCTCATAGTTGTTCATCTTTTAGCACTGTTGCTGCTTCTTCTTGCTTTACTTTTTTTTTTTTGTAGTCACGCGTATGGGCTTTGATTCGCTGTCTTGTGCTTTCAATTTGAGGACAAAGCAGCGGGAGAGAGGAGGGGGCAATGGAAATGGACTGCACAGCAACATGAGTCCAAAGTAAACGCTGACTCACAAAAAGTTAATAGAAAAAAGAAGGCGAAGAAAATCAAATATAACGCAATATTGAGCGAATTGCGCATGCTCACAATTTGCATGTGCACGTGCTAATTTATCGATACTCGCTACCTATCGATAAACGTGCATATTCAAATTATGATTGCGGCGATATTTGAACTATTTTCAATTCGTACACGCACACATCTACACACAGACATATGCGTGTACATATGTATGTATGTGAAGCGTGTCTAGCTAATTAGCGAGCTGTGTGTAGAGTAATGAATATTGTTGCCGTCCGCCCCTCTTCAGCAAAATCGCCACATGGACGAACGAACGAACGAAGAATGTCATTATGCAGTACTGTAAATTCGGGTCAGCCGAGTGCGGACGAAGTGTATGTATAAGAGAGCCGAATTGCATTGCAAAAAATAAAAACAAAGCTGCAGGCAGATCAACAATGTTCATGCTCAATTTGCCACTGCTCTCATAAAACTGAGAGAGCCAAAGCCAAAGCCGGAGTCAGAGCAGAGCAGAGCACAGACTCCGATTAATGACTACACAAGTCAGAGTCGAACAAAGTAGGTCAGTTTACTTGACTGTTGTTGCTGTTGTTGTTGGCGTCGTTTCTTTTGGGCTGGGCGCAACTAGTCAAAGAAAAGCACAAACATTTCTTTCTCAGTTTCTGCGTGTCACTTTAATTGATTTTTAATGTCATTGCTGTTTGATTAAAGCGCCTTCACCAATAATCACAGACGTTGCAATGCTAAACCAAAAGGCAAACTAGAAAAAAGAAACGTTCAAATAGAGCAAAAAAACTGTTACAAACACAAACGCCGGCTTGTCGTATACGTCATAACGGTATAAAAAAATGCATATGTATGTCATTTTTGCTTCAATCCGTTCCAAGCATATGCATACTCGCGCACACACAGACACACACACACATGCATGAATATTTGCATGGATGAAGGCAACAAGGGAAAAAATTCGAAGTAAACTTGCAAAAAAGAAAAACTACGCGAACTACGAGGAAAAAAACCAATTCGTTACTTTTTGTCGTTTTTCCTTTCTTTCTATTTTCTACTCTCTTTCAAGACCTAACTATCATCACTCACTTTTCACAGCTTGTTTCTATTTGTTGTTGCTGCTCCTCTATAATAAATATCACTAAAAGCTTTAAGCTAATTTTGAAGAACACAACGCAGCACAATTTTTGTATTTTTTTTTTGCGCCCACGACGACCAGCGACCGATGACTATTACAAAAAAAAAAATAAAAAATAAAAACAACACGCAGACACTAGCACTAACAGCGGGCGTAAGATATTTTATAATTTTTGCTGTTGCTTCGCGTTACCGAGCCGTTGTATATTTCTTCTTTTTTTATATTTTATTTTATATATATTTTGTTGTATTTGTTGTTGCTTGCCAACTACGTCGCGTATTTCCGAATACGACCGCAAAATGCAAAGAGCATTTAACTACTAAAACTGAAACAGGCCCGGCAAAGAGCAAGGCGCACAATAACGGCGGCGAATTGATGGGACGGACGGTAAAGCAAAATCGCAAGTGGCCGGGCGTTGGAGCACCGTTAAGAGAGACAGAGTGATTGAGTGATGTGAGTAAGTGCGAGAGAGTGAGAGAGGAAAGCAGCCCGTCGGCTACGTTGCTGCAAAGCGACAATAAACGCCAAAGTTGTCGCCGCTGTTGCTCTTCTTGCGCTGCGCTGCTGTTGTTATTCTTACTTGGGATTTGCTGTTGTGTTGGTGAAGTAGAGTGGAGTGAAGTGAAGGCAAGGCGAGACACCGCAAGGCAACAACTACATGATTAGCGCGCAACACTTGCGAAAAAGGGAAAACGACGAAAAGTAACAGCAGAACAGCACTGAACATAAGAGTGGGAAAAATGCGAATATGTGGTGCTGCCAGATATGGGCAACAGTTGATAGCGTTCAAGTTCCATTTTGTAGGGCCTTAAGTGTATAAACGTATGTTTGTATGTGTGTACATATACAAAGTCAGACTTGGAATTCTATAACAAGTGCTAAATTAAAAAAATGCAAAATTTAAATTTAAAAAAAAAATCATATCGTTTTGTAGGATCAATCATACATATGTATGTTATGCTCTTAATGCCAATATTGACAGATACGACAACCCTGTTGCGCGACAAAAGCTTAACGCACAGAACGCAGCAGCAGCAGCCTATTGAAGGTCTAATAACCGGCGTCGGCGCTGGCGCGATGGTCTCACTCTTGTGCTCTTTTTCAATTGTTGCGCTTTTCTCACACACACTCGCACACAACCATACATAAGTACATATTCATTTGATTTGTTTGTGTGCATGCAAGTGTACATGCAGATCTCTCGCAAGACAAGTTGTTATTTAGCTCTCTCTCTCTCTCTCTCCCTCATTCAGATTTGATTACGTACATACTTTTCGTATTTTTCTCTGCACTGAAATGCAACAATTTAGACCACGATTACGTCACGCATTCGCATTCGCAATGCATGCGTAGCGATATGCGGACAATAGTGTGCGTAAGTTAGCGACTGTGCGCATGTATGCATGTGTGTTTGCGCTGTTTTGGTTTGTGGCAGCGTGCACGCCTCATTTATTTGTTATTTCCGGCCAATTGTTGTTGTTGTTGCTGCTGCTGCTATGTTATGTTATGTTATGTACATTTTTGTTAACAGTGACGTCGCCGGCGTCGTTGGCGCCATTACTAACAACAGAATTATGTACGAACAGACGAATGTACATACATATGTATGTTGTATGTATGTATGTTTGTATGTTTGGCTCATTCTTATATACACATGTACACTTATGTATGTATATGTGTATGTACATACTTAGTTATGTATGTTGACCGCAAAAGCGGGCAAAACTCCGCAACTAAGTAAATAAAAGAAAAACGGTAAAAACAGTTGTAAGCAGTTGGGCTGGCAACAACCGCTTAAGGTTAATAAAAAATTTCGACTTTATTTTGGTAGTTCAATGGCCTCAATAAACAGCAGCGGCAGCAACAACAAGAGCAAGAGCAGCACAGCGACAACGCTTACAGCCGGCTGGCCGACCGACCGCCCTGTTTACCTTTTGATCGTATATTGCTGATAACAGCAACAGCAGCTAACAGCGCGCTGCGACGTCACCTAAAACAGAGCAGAGCAAAGCAGCGTCGAGCTGAGCTGATCAGAGCAGAGCAGAGCAGAGCAGTGTGGAACAAAGTTAAACACGCGTGCTCAAAAGCTTCGCCGCCTAACATTTCACTAGATCAGTGCACATGTATGCGTGTGCGTGTGTGTCTCACTGTTATTGCTTTTGGCACTCAATGCAATGCTCTTGGCGCTCTTGCGCTCTCACAAACATTCACTGAGTGACTGTGCGTGTGTGTGTGTGTGTGAGTGAGTAGAGAGCGCCACATATTCTCAGGCCCGCTTTGCAGAGTTTTTAACAGTGTGCTAAAAGCTATTCAAATGGCAGCTGTCACCAAGATAAACGCGGCAAGAACTGTTAGGCCAAAAGCAGAGTAGCGGCAGAGGGGGAGGATCAGGAAATATGGCAAATTGGCCAAGTGCGGCCCCAAATGGCAATAATTCGGCAAGATAGCAAGCAACCCTTTGCAGTTCTCGCAGCGGCGGCAGTGAAAGGCTTTCTTCCCTTATCAATGGCCAGGACAATAACAATGGCCGGGCAACTGGCAACTGGCTCTACCTGCTCCGGCTCCTGCTTCTGCTCCTGCTCAGGCTCCTGTCCTGCTGCAGTGCGTGTCGAACGCAAGGATCTGCGAAAAAGGGTTGCTGATCGACACCGCGAATGCAGCTGCCGCTTTTGCTGCCAAGTGTGGAAAGTGAACGCCACTCAACCGGTGAAATAACGGTAGAAGAAAGTCAAAAGTCAAATTGTTCTCGAAAATACAAAAAATTAAAAGTAAAAAAAAAACATTTGGAGGAATATTCGCGAGAGATACGAGAATTTCGAGAGCTCTCTCTCTGCACGTGTCGCGCGACAGTTGGTCAACGAGCGCACCAAATACTATGCAGCGGGAGAGTGAGAGGGAACGATAAGGCTAAAATTTTGTGTGTGTGTGTGTTTATATGTACATACATAATATAAATGCATTTGCATATGTATGAATGTGTGTGAATACGGTGTATAAGCTCCTTTAAGGGAACACCCATGAGAATAGCTTACATACATACATACATATAAATATATGTATTTACATACATACATTTTATATTATTATATGTATGTATATACATATGTACATATGAATATGAATAAATAATTATGAACATCTAAATATGTAAAGATATAGTAAGCAATTTAATCAAACGTTTACTGCAAACATACACACACACATACATACATATGTACATATTTGTAAGCTGATTCTGCAACATCATAATGATGCTTGAATAAGAGTAGCCGACGTCGATGCCGTCGCCGCAGTGACAAGGTACAGAAACTCTCTCGCTTCCTTTTTGGTCTGCTCAGCCACAGCTTGCGGCAGCGGCAGCAGCAGCAGCATTCTTGAAAAACTAAGCCAGCAGTAACACGAATCTCGTCGTGTATGTGTGTGTGTGTGTGTTGTGTGTCGCTGAATTCTTGGAAATTTCTAATGAACACAAACACAAAAAGGAGCACACAAAAATGTAGTAGGGAACAAAAAAAAAAAAACACACACACAAAAAAACAGAAGAATTAAAATGAAAAAAAAAACTACAGAGAAAAAAAACGAAACCGAAATAATGTGGATCAAACGCACGCTAAATGAGTACAAACAAGCGGAACGTGAGAAGAGCCATGAGAATCAAGTAAGGCACACACACACACACACACAAGCACAGACACACACACACACACATGACTTGTGTATATGTATGAGGGCATGTGCGCCGACGCATAAGACGCCGCATGATATGCATAGAAGAGATTTCGCATTTAGTAGAGCACAATACAGGAAACAAATGCACGAAAAGCAGCCGAAACTAAAAATAGACCGAGAGAGCGAAGGCACAGGCACAGAGAGACGAGACAGAGAGCGGGCGAATAGAGTGTGCAGAGTTTGAGCGCCAGCAGCAATAGATGACAATTGATGTTAGAGCCTTCGAAAATACAAGCATACATACACACACACACGCCTACATATGTCTTTGTGTGTGTGTACTTATGTATTTATATGAATGCCGCACTGAGCCTGCCGCACAGTGTTACCTATCTCGCAATTTTCCCGCCAAATTTAGCGATAAGTGCTACAAATAATTAAATCTAGCTTAATTAGCGTGCAGGACTTAATTTCCATTGCAACATTGATTGATTTGCATTAGAGTGAAAGCTTAGCTTAAATGATTTTAAACAAAATATGTATGTGTTTTTACCTTTTTGCTGTTTTATGAAGGCGCCTAAGCAGGACGCATTAGGGCAGGGCCAGGGTCATTTATAAATCTAAGCTTTGCTTTTGCATTTGCTTTACCTGACACACATGAACACACGCACACACACACAGAGTCTACCTGGAATTTGTTTGTGGCCTGCTTCAATATTTGCATCCTGTTTCGAGCAAAAACTCGACGTCCTTCTACTCTTCCGCTGGGCAACAAGCATGCACACACACACACACACACACACAGGCGACAGCATATGGGACATGCTCTTTGACCCCCCGCCGCCCTCGCCTTTGCCCCTTGACCCGCACTGCTTTGGCTCTTGTACTTGATTTCTCATTCAAAGGCGCATTTGATGGCGATTTGTATTTTTTGTATTTTGGTTTTTGTTTTCTTCTATAAATTTTGATCAATGCGAAACGAGTTTGCCTTGAATAGAGCGAGCGAGGGAGAGAGAGAGAGAGGGGGAGAGCGAGGGCGGTAGCGTCAGGGCGGGGCTCTGGGGGTGCTGCTTGAATGGAGAATAAGAGTCGCAGCAGCAGCTGCTGCTGCTGCCACACAAGGCGTATGCGTGATGGCCAAAGGATTCGAGTGTCAAAGACAAGGACATGATTAAATCGAATCGAATGACAATCAAATCGGAGGTAATCAACAAGCTGACAGCAAGCGATCGCTGCGCTAGATTAGACTGCAAAAGCAGTCCAAGGCACAAAAGATACAATGATGAAAAGATACAAAGATGCATAGATACAATGCACACACACACACATATGCGTGACAGCCAAAAAGGCAGCAGTGGCAGCAACAGCTAAATGGGGTGAATGGCTGTGATTAGAAGTTTCGAGCCCACAGCACACATCGCAATGCAAAAGGATGCGCATGCTGCCTGCCTCCTGCCTCCTGCCGCCACCCTCTTGACCACTCCCCGCTCGCTCGCTCACTCACTCAATACAAATTGGCAAACGGCTCTCGGTTCTCAGTTACTCACATATCTGCAATCGGCAATCTTCAAGTGAACAAACATTAGACGCAGAAAGAGGGCAGCAGCCAAATCCTTGCGTATAATTAAAATAAAAAATATAAAAAAAAAACATTTCCTACAGGGCTGAGCGGGAAGGCGAAAGAAATTCTTGGGTTGGGCTGTGAGAAACTTATTTCGCAAATGCAAACTGACCAAAGGAAATGAGGGAAAATGTCAGAGCCAACAGCCAGGAGCAATGGCAACAAAGAGGGTACCAAATTATCTAAGGATCAACGCCAACTCAGGCGACGAAACCTGATTGTAAGCATACAAATATACAAATATATATATATATATATATATATATATATATATATATATATACACAAATTATATATATATATATATTTATAGATCACATGGCAGGCAACCCCTTCGCTTTATATACACAAAATTTGGGCACATTTTCTAAGCAAACTCCTTGCGGAGCTGCTGCCTTTGCGGCATGTTTTCTTTGCCGGATTAAGCGGAAGGCTACAGAAAAAGATTTCAAGCTGCCTTTGTCTATGCACATGTGTGTGTGTGTGTGTGTGTGTGTCTGTGTGTGTGTGAGTAGCTTTTGCTGTTCGCTTTGAGTTTCTACTATTAGAAATTAGTACAATTTTTTTTGCACATCTCTAAGCCAGAGGGCAGCATTGTCGACGTCAAAGTCGATGCCGACGTCAACGTCGACGTCAACGTCAACGCTGACGCGCAGCTTAGCTGTTGTCGCTACAAGCAGCTTAACATGCGCTCAATATCGCGCATGCGTCAGCGCGTACGCTTAACACAGATACAAAAGCAAGAGCAAGAACAAGAACACGAAAAGCTTTAAGCACAGCTCAATAAGCTTAGGCCTTGAATTGCTTTGCAGCTATTTGTAGTTCTAATTATAGTTCTAGTAGCCAATTCATGAATGGCCCAAAAGCTCTTGCATGATTGTAGAAATTTATGCTACGAGGTATATCATAGAGCTTTGCTTAATGATCGAGGCTAACATCATGGTTAAGCGAATGATCAAAATTAATCACGATTCATGTTATAGAGCTTTTAAGGGTGATTCAAGCCAGTTCTAAACAGGTCTAATAAACTATTACTTAATTAAAATCAATTGTGATTCATGTTATTGAGATTTTAAAACAGATGCAAGTCAGGTCTAAACAGGTCCAAAAAGCCATTACTTGACCAGAATAAATCATGATTCATGTTATTGAGCTTTAACCGATGCCAGACAGGTCTAAAAAGCTATTACTTTAGCAAAATCAATCATAATTCATGTCAATATGAAGTAGATCCGTAAAAGTTTCACCCTTATAATGAAATCGAAAATGTTTAGACATGGTTAGGCAATCATAATGCATTATGAATTATCTTATAAATGAAGTTTTTCAAAGAGCTTTTAAATCGGATCGTTTATTAAAATGTAGGCCCTTAAAGCTTTTAATTGCCTCATAAGCGACTGATTCATGAAAACTCATGTTTAAAGGAAGTTTTGGCATAGAGCTTATAATGCAGATTGTTAAATATAAAGTAAATCTTTAAAATCTTTGAGCTTTAGGTCAAAAGCTTTTAGCCTTGGCTAAACAATAATGATTTATTATGATTCCTCCTAAAAAGGAAGTTAATTAGTTAGCTTTAAAAGCTGATCGTTAAATATGTCCCGTTAGTAGTAGTCGCTTTAAGCCTTTTCTTAGTCTCGTAAGCCAAAATTTGAAAGCAATCATGATTAATCTTAAAACGAGAGAGATGTTAAAGCAGATAGATTATTAATCGATTATATTATTAATATCAAGTAGAACCCTTGAACATTGTTGAGTCTCAAAAGTGAAAGCTTTTAGCCATAGCTAAATAAAATTTAATGACTCCTAAAAAAAATTAAGTTTGTTGTTTGAGTTTTTTGAGAGCTTTAAAGTCTAATCTAGTCTAGTTAGCATATCAAAATTAGTTCATAAAACGAGAACTGTTTTTCAAAAAGCTTTTGAATGATATTGAAAATCAACAGGTCCTCAAAGGAAACAACAGAAAAACCCACAAAGCGATCGAGCGTAAAGATATCCTTAACTAGTGTTATTTCTGATTAGAAACTAAAGCATGATCTCTGCTGTATTCTCTCGTTTTGATGATCTGCAACGATCATTTGATTGAACAAGCTGATCCAGTTTTTTTCTATTTTTCTTTTTTGTTTGTTAGAAATGTAGCTAAAGCTCTAATGCTGAGCTGCTTAAAGGAGTTGTCGCTGCACGTGCAGCAGGACCTAAAGCGATCGCATTCTGCATCTGTGCGATCCTCGCTGACGCTGACGCTGTCACACGCACCATGACAGTTCCCTGGGCTTGGCAGCGAGGGGTGTTGCCTGTTGGCTTAGCTTGCCTTGCCTTGCCTTGCCTTGGTTTGGCTTGGTTTGGCTTGGCTTACCTTGTTGCACAGGTAGATCCTTTTGCTAGTGACCCTATTCCTATTCCTATTCCTATTCCTCTGCTTTGATCTGATCTGGCTCAGTGTTTACTTACACCACTTGAGCTTAACGCGACGGCGCGGCCGGAAGCTGATGAGGGTCGAGAGAATTTGCTTGAGTTGGGTTTCTTATTTTCTACTCTTCTTTTTTTTTTCTTTTTGTCTTTTTTTTTTTTTTTTTTTTTTGGTTTAGGGTTTTGGGCCTGAGAGCTTTTTTCTCTGGCTTTTTTTATCTTGGGTGATATGCCCAATTTATCACAGGAAATTAGCTGCTATTTAGCAGCGTTGTAGATGCTCGAAAAGAGGGCCACAGGAAGCCTGAAAGGTAGGCGGCCAAATAGCTGCCGCAGCTAAGAGCCTCCTCACACTCAGGCAGCAAGCGGGTGTGCCACACACACACACACACATATATATAAGCACACTCACACACACACACACATAGTGCGAGGCAGAGGCAAGTTTCGTGTTATTTGGCGTGATAATTTGTGCAATTGTGGATTGCCAAGCAGCAACAAGAGGAGCTGCCCCCTCCCGCTGCCTCTGCCTCAGCCCCTGCCTCTTTCTAAGTCCAGGATCACTTTACTGGTTTGCTAGCTCAGCAATCGATGGACAGGGCTGGGCAGAGGGTGGGGTAAGCTTTAGGGTTTTTTTTTTTATTTTTTGCGTTGGGTTTAGGGTTACGGGTTAGGGGTTACAGCTGAGATAACATACGCCAAAGGAAGCGTGAGGCAAGGCGTAGTTAAAAGGATGTGGCGCCATTTTGAAAGAGTGCGATATATATATGTATATATATTTAGCGAGAACGAGAGGGAGAGAAGGTGAGGGAGAGAGACAGACAGCTGAAGCAGCTCTTTACTAATTGAATGAATTTATGAATGTAATTATAATATTCTATATTATATATACTAAATATAATACCAGAAGCCAGTTTTTGATTTGGCTTTTAATAGTATATTTCGTATAGTACAAAGTATATAGCATATATAGCATCGTCTAGTATCTAGTATGTATATAGTATATACCATGTAGTATATAATCTATATATATATATATTGTATATAGACACATTTGATTTTCATTAAATTTGTATGTATTATAAAATATAAACATAGAGCCTAATCTACCTTCAAATTTTATCCGGAATATGGAAAGCAAATAGCAGTGAGTCTTTTCTATGTATATACTTTTTATATAACACGATACATATATATAATTGTTAATACATATATTATTTATATATATAGATACCATTACAAACATATGTATCATATATGATTAATATATTTATAATCAGATAAGTTTCCTTTCAGTTCATTTATCTTTGATTATCATATCACATTTTGTGCCCTATGTCAAAACATTATGAGATAATCAAAGGATTTTGTGCCCCACATCAAATAGAAATGATCATAGAGAATAAGAAGAACTAGGTATTTAATATAATAAAAGTAATTCATATAATTGCAGACATATTTAATAGGTATTACTGTAGATGTGCCTCAAAATAAGTTTAATTTCATTTCCATATCGTGTACATTTGAAACAACAAATTAGCAAGCTGATAAAATTCAACAGTCTAAATAAGATTGAATTCGTTTTAGGCAGGCTTTACTGTACGCGCAAAACAGATTCAATTTCCTTAAATATGTATAGAGAGTGAAAGAGATACAACGCTACAAAAGTTGATCGCAAAAACTACATAGAGAATGGGAGAAAAAAAGGGGTTTTGGGGGAGTTCGGATTGATAAGACATAATGCTGAGGACTCTACGAGAAAAGCTTATACACACAGCTAACTATGCATACAAAAAGGGAAACAGAGAGACAGGGAGAGAGAGAGAGAGAGAGAGCACACAAGAAATGATGAGCGATATATATAATACATTAAGTTTTGGTGTAGATAATGATTAAGATTGAGGTTTATTATTTTAGCGTTGTTTGGAATTGCGGTGGGTTAAGGGTGGAGGTTTGGGGCGTGGACGGGGGCGGGTAGTTCCTTGTTTTTCTTTTTTGTTTTCTTTAGAGTATTATGATAGAAGTGTTTGTGATAAATACCTTGAGGTGCCAGCACCTTCCAATTGCTGCCGATCCAATGGCGGATCGAAGATTTGCTCGCGATCCTCTTTTGATAATTCCAAATCGGCGAATTGATCCAGTTCGGAAGCCATCTTTAAAAAAAAACTGTACCTACTGCTTCTGCTGCTTGAATTTGAATTTGAGTCGCTTTTTCTGCTTTTCTTGTTCTTGTTGTTGTGTTTAGTTTTTCCTTGTGGCTTGTTTGCTTGCTGGGGTCGGGATCGGGGGCCACTTTTCGAAGGGAACTTCTTGAGAGCACGTTATATATAAATATATATGGATATATAAATATAGGATAGATAATGGCAATTGTGTTCGTTTGGTTGTTTTACTTTTTCTGTTTTTTTCTTTCGTTAATCTGGCAACTCTTTGGCGAAACTCGAGTCACGTTTCGCCTGTTGAAAAACACTTGGGAATTTTGGATTTAGTATTATTTATATTTGATCTAGAGAGATTTGAGTTCCGTTCAAAGTTTTCGCAGCTCGAATTTGGGTCGTGGAATGCTTCAAAAGGACGTTTCGCTATTTTAATTTTGGCGCTTAGGTTTTGCATTGACTCATGTCCTTGTGTCTGTTTGCTGTTCTCTTTTGCTCCGACGTTTGACGGTTTTATTTATTATTTTTCGCTTTTGGTTTCGAGACCGAACAAAAATTTTGTTGGGCTTTTCTAATTTTTCCTTTTTTAACAGTTGTTTTAATTTGATGATTATTGTTGCTGTTGCATTGCTTGGTTTTATTATTTTCGCGCTCGATTTGATATATTTTTGTTGTTCTTTCGTTTGTTTTGCGATTTTAGGTTTGATGTCTTTTTTTAAGTGAATTTCGAAGAAAAACTTGTTGCTGTTAAAGCCGTTAAAATGTCGTCCGAATCGAGAAAAAAACTGTGTGATTGGCCAAATTAGGTGAAAACCTGAAACGTAGGAAGAAGATAATTGAAGATTAATAAAAGATTCGATATACTATAGAAAATTTCCCTAAATAATCAAATGGCTAACTAAAAGCTTTGGCTCTGTTATGTCAAAAGCTCATTTGACATTACAGATTCGTTTCGAGCGCGTGTATTGATCAGAGTATATAAAATGGCAGACAAGTTGGCTAGGCCATGCACACTCATTCACACCCACTCATACAATGCACACGAATGCGATAGCAATATGAAAAGATGCAAAAAACAATGGCAGCTATGTGAAAGCTCAATGTTGAGCCACCCCCTACATTGGTGTGTGAGTGAGAGAGAGAGAGAGTAAGCGCGCAACAGCTGTTACAGCGATCAGAGGCCGGCCGGCCGGTAAGCAACACGTTGCAACACATGTTGCTAGCTAACCAACCAGCGAGCGAGCGAGTGAGTCAGTGAGAGTGAGCAAGCGACCTGCAAAGCTTTTGCCATTGCTTTTATCATTAGCCAGCAGCAGCAACAGCAGCAGCCGCCGCCATTGAGTGGGCGCACGCTGAGCGTTTGCCGAACTCAAATTAGAAGAGATTTATGCGTGAAATACTAAGAGAGAAAGCTTTGCAGCTGCTGTCGACGCTGTCGTCGTCGTCGTCGTCGTCGCCGTCGTCGTCATGTTGACTTTGATCTTGGCCTGTGTGTGTGTGTGCGTTGGTGTTTCATTTTTGGCAATTGTTTTTGTTGTTGGCATTTTTTGTTTGTGTGGTGAATAAGTAGGCAAAACGCAAAAATCACGAAAGCACCAACCAAAAAAAAAAAAGAAAACACAATTTCACGCCAAAAAAAAATACGAAAAGACAAAATAGAACTGCCCAAAAATGGGCAAAATAATTATGATTCTATTTTGTTTGTTTGTTGTAAATACGCTTTCGACTTATGTATTATTTGTTGCTTACTTCGCTGATTGCAATTGTTGTTGTTGCTGTTGTTGCTGCCGCTATGTTTGTTGTAATTTATTTCTTTTTCTTTTTTTGCTCAGATGATGTCAGAGTGTGTTTAAAAAAACTTTTTTGTGTTTGTTATTTCTCTGTTGACTTTGTATTTTGCATTTGTTTTTCTGACTTTGCAGCAAGCGTCTGCTGAATTATACATGCGGTTTTTTTGCTTTTTTCTTTTGTTGTTTTGTCAAAATTATGTAAAAATTAATATAATAAGATATTTGAATTTTGCGTGCAATTGTTTGTCACTGAATCAATAAAAAAAAAAACAAACAACAAAATAATAAAAAAAAAAATGATAGCATCTAAAACTGGAAAAGGCAACACACAAGTTGAAATTAGTTGATTTTTCTCTTTTTGTTTTTGGTGATTTGTAAAGAAAAAGGCACACTAACACACACACACATACTGCGGGTCGGCAAACACGCGCACGCACTCACACACATGCAAACACATACACACACGCACACATAAACAAACAACAAAAAATATGCCACGAAAAGCAGCAACAGCAGCAACGAAAAAGCAGCCCCGCCCTCTCTCTGCTCGCCCCCTATGCTGCTGCTGCGCGCGGCCCAGCAACGACTATCCCCGCTGTCCCCCGCCAACGATGTTTTGCTTTTGCTCCTTCTTCTTCTCTGTTGCTAATTATAAAACGTAACAGAGACAAGTACAAGTTTAACGGTAATCATCTTTCCTTTACTTTCGAGTCCAAGTTGTTGGCAAATTTGTAAAATAACATTGCAGCGCTCAAGTGTTGGAATGTGCGTACGTACGTATGTGTGTGTGTGTGTGTGTGTGTGCTATTGGCTTTGAATGATTTTTTGCTTTTCCACCTTTTTAATGTTCGTTTGTGTGGGGGACCTCGTTTGATTGGAACGTTTTGTGCGCGCTCTTTATTTTATTTTATTTCATTTCATTTTTTTTTTGTTCTTTTTTGCTTTTGCTTACGTTTAGAAACGAACGAACGAGTGTAGAAGCAGCAACAGCAAATCAAGATCACTTTGCGGTTTCTCGAAAATTGAAAATAAAAACTATTTACGAACAAACACAACAGAGGAAAAAAAAACAATGAACGACGGCGGCGGCGGCAACGACGGACACGTTAATGCATATTTCAACTTTTATTTGCGTTTCGTTATATTTTTCTTTTGTTGTTGTTGTTGTTGTTGTTTTTTATGCTTTGCCTAAATGCCGAAAATAATTTTGCCAATAATGCTTTTTGACGACCTTCTTTCTGCTGCGACGTTCCAAATACAAATGACGGAAAGGAATTGTGCTTCCAAATACTAAAATGTCTGAACGACAACGTGCATGCTTTATTCTGGTGGCAGCCGAAGTTGCCGTCGACAGCAGCAGCAGCAGCGGCAGCAGCAGCGGCAGAGGCAGCGGCAGCAACAGCAGAATAAGAACACAGTAAACGTGAGAGGGAATGCGATAAGTAAAACAAGCTCAACAACGCCAGCTAGCGCTGCCTAACAGAGCATTGAGTGCGTAACATTTATCACTTAACAGTTCCACTCAAGTATATTTTGGCCGCCAACGCTCTGCCGCTGCCTTAGCCGAAATTCCTATGCTCAATACGCACACACACAAGCACAAGCCCAAGCACACAACGGCTGTGCCAGCAACAGCAGCAGCAGCGACAGAAGCAGCAGTAGCGCAGCAGCAGCAGCAGCAGCAGCAGCTACAGTGAAAACGACAGCATCGACCGCGACCGCAGCCAAGCGAAAGACAGACAGCACAACAACGCTCACTAGTGTATGCTCTCATATGTGTGCCTGTGTGTGTGTGTGAGTGCGAGTGTGAGTGAGTATGTGTGCTTTTGCCGAAATTTAATGAGAGTGAGTGGAATAAGAGAACGAGCAGAGCAAAGCCAAATTCAGCAAACCGAGTGGCTTTTGCATGGGACTAAATAAAGAAATTTCGAGCTCAATAATTTAACTCAAATTTGACATAAAAGCTAAAACAATTTAGAGAACTCAAAATGCCAAAATTAATAAATTATATAATAGTGTGATTGAATTTAGTCGAGTTAAATCCAAATACAACAGTTGGCACAACAAGTTGAGAAGATCTCATTTCTGGCTGAGCATCAAGAGACACTCAAGACTAAGACTCGGAACTGTGACGCTGACTCGGGACTTGGACTCGGACGCGGACGCGGACTCGAGATACGGAGCCGAATTGCGACTCATAAACGGGGCGCGCAGCCTGGAACTGGAAACGGGAGCTTTGGCCACGTATTGGGAATACAGCATGAGTGACTGTGTGTATGTGTGTGTGACTGTGAATGTATATATGTACATATATATGAGTGTGTGTGTGTGTGTGAGCAGATGCCAGGATTATGTAGCGCTACGTCGCTGTCGACGTTGGCGTTGCCAAAAAATTTAATGCGGCGACGTCGACGACGGTGACGACGGTGACGACGGTGACGACGGTGACGATGGCGACGATGGCGGCGCTTAAGCTCTAAAAAGAAAAAGGAAGCAGCAAAGGAAGTGAACTGTGAGCACTGTGTCTCGAGCTGTTAGCACCGAAGGCAAATTGAGCCTTATATATAAATATGTATATATGTACATACATGCATACATATACATATACATATACATATGTACATGCATATTTTGGAATGTGCGAATAAAAAATAGAATAAACTGAAGTACATATGCTCGCGACGGGAGTGCTCGACCCACACATACCCATTATGGGCAAATTCAATTGATTTTCATTTCAAGTCGAATGATTAGACTTAGAGTGTGATCAAGTTAGCATATTTTAGGCACAGACCCGCTCTGACTGCACAACAACCAGGGTATTCAACAGCTAAGCGAGTGCTAACAAACATAGAGGATGGCGCGGCAGCTAAGGACTAGAAATAACTTTAAGATTGTATCTAAGCACACATACATATAGACAAACATCTCACAAACACACACACATACATACATATGTACATACAATACACACATATTAAGTAATTGATGAGTTATTGAATTCGTTCGCCATAGAGCAAAATGAAGGAAACCATAAGGCAAATAGAACTTCAACAGGAATAAGCGTAAACATACATATATATGTATATATATTATATTATATGTATATATATTATGTTATATTATATATGTATTTAGTAATTAGTATCTATAAGTATTATATAGGTATTTTTTTTTAAGCAAAACTTCTAAGGAAACACTCGAAATTTGTAGAAAATATTTACAAAGTTGCAATTTACAAAAACTCAATATCGGAATATTTAATAACTATTTATTGTTAAATGAAATGTCTTTAAAACTGCTACAAAAACCCATTTGTAAGCCCAGCAGTTGTTATACTTGGCTATGCAAAAAATTATTTAAGACTTATATAAAAATACAATATCTGATAAAAATGCCTTAAATATGAGAAATCTTTAAAAATATATTTTTGAAAATATTTCTATATAGATAGATTTAATAATTAGTTACTTTAGGTATATGTTAAAGAAATTGTGTATATTCTTTTTACTCAGTTTCCTCAAATGTTATTATAAATATTTTCGATTTTAATTTGATAAATTAAAATTTTTATTATATACATATGTAAACATGTACAAACACATATTGTAAAGTATATGTATACATTTTAAGAAATGTTTTAATATTTATAATATTATATACAAATTATTATTTGAAAAAAAATATCTTATGTTAAAATTTGTATTCGGTTTTTCTTAATTTATATACAAAATATATATAATTATATATTTTTATATTTATAATAAATAATAAAATTTAACAAAATCGGTGTACAAAAAATTTTTTTTTAAATTTAATATTTACATACACATACATATATAATTAAATAAGTATATATAACTATTAAAAAAATGCATTTACTAAAAAACTTAAATTAAAAATTAAAAGAAGTTAAGATTGTAAAAGTTTAATTATAAAAATGTGAATATATGTACATATATAATTAAATTCTTATATTTATTTTTTCTTGATTGTCTTTACAATACTTAAAAATAAATGAAAATTTTTATTTTTAATATTTTACTCTCACAGCTGTTTAACTTTGTTTGTTGCTTCATATTTACAAAACTAGATTTAAATTCAAATTGTTTATTATATATTTAAAAAAAATTATAATTACAACTTGCTTCACGATTAAATTTAATTGAAATTGATTTTTTTTAAGGTCCTTAGGAACCACTAGTTGAATATTTATTAAATGAGAGTAGGCATGTATATATGTATGTATATATCTATTATATATGAATCATATTTAAGAGTCGGCTAAGAAGCATATTGGAAGAAATCTACATATCAATATAATAATCAATATGTTTCATCGCATTTTAGTTAACACAAAATTTGGGATAGTTGTTGTTATCGTAGTACGCCCATTGAGGCGTGGTACATTCCAAAATATCGATTTGCAAAGAAAAAACGTTTGCCTACAGCTAGTTGAAATGGAAATTGTTGCAGTGAGATTAACTAAATGTGAGAAAATGAAGAATAAGGATAATATAAGCGTAAGAGGAGGAATCTGAAGATATTTACTGCAGGCGAGAGGCAGTGGCTTCACTTGAAGGGCCCTTGGCATGGGCCACAAAGAGCACTTGTTGCACATGCAACTGCACTCTCACTCTCTCTCTCTCTCTGTCTCTGTCTGTCTCACTCGCGCTCGTAGGCTGCAGCAGGGGTAGCCAAGTGACAGCAAAGCACGCGTCACAATCAAAACAAAATCAGCGAGAAGCAACAGCAGCAGGAGTAGGATAAGGCAGGATAAGAGCTGCAGGAGAGGAAGAGGGAGGGGCAGAGAGGGGTGCGCGGCCTTTTCGTTCGCTTTTTTTTTACATTCTTCTTCTTTTTGCATTGCAATTGCAGTTGTTGAAGGTGACATTAATTGACGTTTAATGAGCACAAGCGACAAACGAGGGGTGGCAAATGCATGTCAAAGAAACGAACAGAGACAGACAGACACCGAGAAAGAGAGAGAGAGAGAGAGACAGGCCCGGAGAGAGAGAGTGAGAGAGTGCGACTGCGAGTGCGAGTGAGAGCAGGCGTGAAGCCAATTAAAGTTGAAAGCTTTTCATGCCTTTTTATTTGCCAATATTTCAAGACACACACCAAAAAAGTGCATCCTCTCGCTCTCTGTGTGTGTGTGTGTGTGGATGATACAAAAGGCATCATGCCCGGGGGTTAAAGGTTATGTGTAGAAAAAGGGGGTTGCTGCACAATGGCCTGCATATTGAGCACACAATCCCTGCACGCTGCAGCCTCTGAGCAGGGGTTCGACGCAACTGCAGAGGGTGCGCCGGCTGGCCGCCCGCTTGCTTGAGTGGGCGTGCAATTTGCATTGGCCATGCAACCGGCAAAAGGGCAAAGGGCTGCGGAGGAGGAGAGGGTGGGGCAGGGGATGGGTTTGCTGAGGTTAGCAATCGGCAGTCGTCAGTTGGCGAATGATGAACGAACGCGACTCGTTTGTGGCTTGATTTTGAGTTGCAACAGTCGCCGCAGCTGCACACATACAGCTGTGTGCGTGTGCGTGTGTGTATGTGTCTGCGTCTGTATGTATGTGTGTGTGTGTGTGTCTGCCTGCACAACAAGTGCAACACAAAAATGGCGCGCGCAGCAACTGCAGCAGCAACCCTGCAAAGTATGCAATAAAAAGCGAATGCGTATGCATGTGTGTGTGAGTGTGTGTGTGTATGTGCTTAGAAGAGCGAGAGCCAGACATAGGCCTGACAAATGGCAACGCTTATATTTTTGTATGTCAGCATGTGCGTGCTCTCTATGTGGGCATTGCAATGCGAAGTGCAATCAGCAAAAAGTACGCACGCAAGTGTGTGTGTGTGGGTGCGTGTATGTGTGTGTGAGAAGGCGGGAAAAGCGAAGCTTCGGGCAGCAGATCAGCGTAACGATTAACGGAGAGTCAAATAATTGAGCGAATGGCAAAGCGCAGAGCTGTAACTGTGTGTGTGTGTGTGTGTGTGAGTGAGTGTAAGGTCAAATGCAATCGTATATAGCCATGCATAAGTACATACTTACATATACATATCTATACATATATACATGTCAAGCCTAACAGAGCTTTTGCATTCGAACAGCTGTTAGCCAGAGCGAGAGAGCTACACATCAGCAGCAGCAGCAGCAGAGTGGGAGGGTGGAAGCGTGGGAGATTGCGAATAGAGGAAGAGTGAGTGTGAAGCAATTGACAGAGCGTAGGCTGAGTGTATATACATATGTATGTATGCATGTATGTATGTATGCGCTTGTGCGTGCATTTCTTTGGCTGCAACAAAATGGCGAATGCTGAAAATGTTAAGTGTGGCGCTTGAAAGCATAAGCAATTGATCAAAGCAAAGCTGCAAGGCAAATGAAAAGAGACAGAATGAGAAAGAGAAAGAAAAGGCAAGAGAGAGAGAGGGAGAGGGAGAGGGAGCAAGGTGATGGCGTGTGAACAGTTAACAGTTGCTATGTCCTGCAGCCTTGACACTAACAGCGAGAAGCAGCACAGATAGCTGACAAAAAAAGAAGAAAAAAAAAACAAAAATTAAAAAAACAAAGCGAACAAAGGCAAAAAAAAAAAGTAAAATAAAGTAAAATAAATAATAAAGAAACGTTTGCGTCTATTGTGCGTAGCGTGTGAAGCAATGTCAGAGCGAAAGACCAGCAACAGGATAAAAGGGGCCAGGACGAGCGCCGGCACAAGCTGTAGAAAACAGGACATTAAACAATTATACAAGCCAGCCAAAAAGTACAGACAGCAAACACACACATGCTGAAAGAAAGAGAGAGAAGGAGAGAGAAAAGGAAAGAGAGAGAGAGACAAGTAATTCAATAAGCTGAAACGGGCCAAGGGGCGGTGCGGTGGGGGCATAGCAGATAGAACTAGTCTGTACAGGATTATATAACTAGTTCACAAGTGAGCTAGAGAGAGAGAGAGAGAGAAAGAGAGAAAGATATCGAGTGAGAGAGAGCGAGCGAGCGAGCAGAAGCTGTTGCTGCTGCTCGAGCTTATTAGAAGGACGCGAAAGCGAACGCGCCAGGCTCAAGGACAGCCGCCTGAAAGGAAGCGGCGCGCGCGCCCTTGCTCCTATACAAATATTACTGGCTGGCGGTACAGTTACGCCGTCCAGCTGGCGGACAGCGCAAAGAAAAAGCTTTCGCTGATCCTATTAGTTACATAGTGGAGCATGACTCTCTCTCTCTCTGTGTGTGTGTGTGTGTGTGTGTGTGTGTGTGGGACTGGTCACACTGACAGCGCGCGTTTTCCGCGTCTGTGGAATGTGCGCCCCAAGGAAATACGAATCTAATTTTGTGCAGTCTCCCATTCTCCCGCCTCTCTCCCTCTCCCTCCCCCTCTTTCTCTTGCGCTCTGTGGCACTCGCTCGAGTGCGGCTATTGAACTTTTAAATTGTTTTGAAAACATTTCGCGCTGCTCTCCATGCAGAGGAAGCACACACACACAGACACACACACACACACAACTTGAAAATGCATTAAATTTAGACACAGCTATGCGGATTACACAAGCGAGATCCAAGCGAGGAGTGTGTGGAGATAGGCGGAAGAGGGGGAAGGGGCAGGTAGGGGGATTCGTGAGGCAAACACCAGACAGCTTCAGATTCATTCATGCCACGCGCCATCGACCGACCCACTCGGCATTTAAAATAGAAACAATTCCCGAATGCAACGCCCCAGAATAAAAGCAACAGCAGCAGCAGCAGCAGCAGCAACTCTATGCCACACAAAGTTGCCACAGTTTATTGCTGCATCTGTTACATAAAACAAACTTGGGGCAGTGCTCAGAATGTGCGCCCAAATTGAGCTCATCAAGAGATTATTGAATAGCAAAAGCTGAACAGAACAACTCAATGAAGGGCTATATATGAGGCATGTGCATACATATATATGTGCATCATATATGTGGGATATATACATATATATGTATGTTATATGCATAAATATATGATAAATATTTGATATATATAACATAGAGAAATTCTGCAATGATTTGAATAAAAAGTTCTTATTTAACTAAACTATCAAAAGAAATAGTTTTGTTTGTAAGTAAATTATATATATATGAAAAATTAATATGTTTGCTCTCCATCTCTCTCTTTCTTTCTCTTTCTCAGTTTCTTTCTCTTTTTCTCTTCCTCTATCTCTCTTTCACTCTACCTTTAGTTTCTTTCGAAATATATCACTAATTTAACATTAATATTATTTACTTCCGATATATATATATATATATATATATATATATATATATATATATATATATATATATATATATATATATATATATATATATATATATAATTTACTTCCTATATATATATATAATTTACTTCTAGCTAAAGCGAAATGATTTACATAGCACATCATTTCAATGAATATTTAACTTCAATTAGAACTTTGCATTTTAAGTTCTTCTACAGTCGAGCTTGAAGTATCTTTGCTGTTATTTATTATCTATCCATAACATATATAAATCACATAGCTCAAGATTTGAATATGATATATAGAAAACATATATAAGTATATAGAAGAGCTAGGTAAATCTGAGCAGTTGAAGTTATCGATTTTTGTAGCTATGCCATTAGGATCAACAAAAGAAAAATTGTATATTATACACATATATGTATGTATATATGTATATATTTATGTATATAGAGTTCTGTTCATGAAAATAGTAGTGTTGCGCTACACAAAACAAACTAAATGAAAATAATGAATTTTTTTTATAAGCTACATATTTATATATAATAGTTTTTTGTTTTATAACATCTGTCTATACCTGTTAGCTGAGCTGTGAAATAATATATCATATATACTACTGAAACACAATAAAACGTAGGATATGAAGTTGGATTCATATTAAAAAGTTTTTCCTTTGTTCAGGAAAATAGCAAAAATAGGAAATGGCAAAAACTTTTTTAGCATTAGTCAAACTGGATATATTTTATTGTGCTTAGATAATATAGTATATATGATATTTTATATATAAACTCAAACTTTTCTGAACAACTTAATTTTTCTAAAATCAAAAGTTTGTAATAAAAAACAAAAATATAAGTTAATTAAAAAATGTAAAAATGTTAAAATGCATTTTAAATTGTTTTCAGAATATTATGAGCATCACTAAATTTTGTTAAGCAACAGTAATTGTTCAGTCGCCACAAACACAGCTGCATATACAGATTTATGGAGTATATAGTTTATAACAAATTCCAACATAGATAAGAAATGCCAATATAGCTTATAAGAAAGTCTAATGATTTTAGGTTGCCCTAGCTTATATATATGTACGTCTTTACAGAGTTTATTCCGAATCGTTTATTGTTTATTATTTAATTTAAGTACTTACATTTTTATCTGACTATTTATCTATCTCTCTATATGTCTCTCTATGTCTATATATCTTTATATCTTTATATCTTTATATCTCTATATGTCTATATTTATATATTTTTATATTTCTATATTTCTAAATTTCTATATTTCTATATTTCTATATTTCTATATATCTATATATCTATATAACTATATTTCTATATTTCTATATTTCTATATTTCTATATTTCTATATTTCTATATTTCTATATTTCTATATTTCTATATTTCTATATATCTATATTTCTATTTTTCTATATCTCTATATCTCTATATCTCTATATCTCTATATTTCTATATCTCTATATTTCAATATCTCTCTATTTCAATATGTCTATGTTTCTATATCCCTACATTTCTATTTTTGTATGTTTTTATATTTCTATACCTCTATATCCTTATATCTCTATATCGTTATATCTATATTCTGTATTCTATATTTCTATATCTCTATATTTCAGTATATCTATGTTTCTATATCCGTATATTTCTATTTTTGTATATTTTTATATGTCTATACCTCTATATCTTTATATCCTTATATCGCCATCTCTTTATCTATTATCTATCTAAATCTTAGTTCGCTTCAAGTTCTGTTTGATGTACGTTTGTTTCCTTATCAGTTCTTTTTACATGAAGAAGATGATGCTGATGATGATGTACATGTGATGTACATAAGATATACATGTGTATTGGACATTGCATCTACTTACCGATTCCTGTTAACTGACTGATTGAGCGATTGTTTGGCCTGCCTGATTGATGCCGATTGCTGCTGATGATTGATGCTGATTGTTGCTCACTGCTGCTGCTGACTCTGTTTGGCGGCTATTGGCTGTTCCAAAAAGAAAACAATATGTAAATAAATAAATCGCTATGCGGCCAGTGACAACAAATGTTTGTTGCACCGCTTCCAGTCTTCCAGTTGCCAGTTATCAGTTGTCAGTTTCCAAATTCCAATGACATACGTTTTATGTATACTAACGGTAGTGTGATATATATATATATAATAGATATATATATATATTCTGATCTGTCTGAACTGTCTGTTTAGTTTGTCTGATCTGTCTGTCTGTCTATCTGTCTATATCTGTCAGCGTGTCTGTAATGGCAAAGTTCCCTCTTTTATAACATTGGCTTGCTCGCTCGCTGCTGCTGCTGCGATTGCTGCTAGTTTTAACTGATCTTTCTGTTGCTCTTGTTGTTGTTGTTGTTGTTTTGATTATGTATTCTTTGTTGTTGTTCGTTTCTTGTAACTCTTCTTCTGATTTGAAATTGGGGGTCCCACTTGCGATTTTGTTGTTGGCTGATCAGTGTCTAATAGTCGTCTAATGGACTTGGTCGAAAGGAAAGATAGATGAGATCAGGTAGCTCTATCTGCATATATATACAAACATATATGTATATGTATATGTATATGTAAATGTATATATGTATTGTATTGTCTAAATGGATAGAAAATTAAAATAAAATGTGGAGTATATATGTATATTTAAATATATAAAAATATATATTAAAATATTCAAATTTATCTATTTCTAGAAATACATATTTTTATATATTTAAATATCTGTATATATATATGTATATAATTGGATTGGATTAATTGGTAGCGTTTAGATACTTTTTGGATTTTTATTTTGGATAATTTTTGTTGTTGAGGGAGAAAAATTGAAACTGACGAGTGAAAATGAATTGATGAATTGTTCTGGGAAAACTTCAAAATTAACAGCTCAACAAATGCTATCTAAGTTTCTCTAACAAAATGGAATCCAATCCCATCCAATCCAACCCTCCCTCCGTCCACCCACCCACGCTATCAGGCCAGTGTTGTAAAACGGCGCGGCACAAAATCTTTAATTTGATTGATTTTATGCGAAAACAAAAGAACGAAAGAAAAACAACATGAATTTGGATATATCTTTTGTTGTTGTTTTTGTATTTGTTGGTAAAGGGAAGCTTATTGATTTTTGCGTAGGTGACAAAGAAGACGGCGGACAGAATCAGCAGCGTTAGGAGCAGGAGGCAGAAGGCAGAAGGCAGTGGGCAGAAGGCAGAAAGCAGGAGGCAGTGGCAACATGAGAGAGCGAGAGCCCGAGAGAATGAGAAAGAGAGAGATGTGGCTGTTTGTTAGGCTGTTGGGTGCGAGCGAGACAGCAGCTGATGCGTGCGAGTGCGTAAGACGCCGACGGCATCGGCAACGGCAGCGGCTGCGTCGCCGTCACCGTCGCCGTCGACGTCGCTGCTAAAGAAAACTGGAAAATTCTTGCTTACAATTACAAATTATCAATTGTTTTAAATTGATTTCGGTTTTTCGGATTTCATTAGCGGGCGTATTATCGCTATCAGCATTGATATCGATATCGATATCTTTATCGCGTTTGCTTCACTTTTGCACTTTTCCAACAGACAAAAAAAAAGAAGAAGAAGAACAACGACGGCGACGACGGCGACGGCAACTGCGACGATGTCAAAAAATAAATTTTGGTATGTATTTTCTTGATTATTTCTTGCTTTCTTTCTTGCTTGCTATTTGACTATTTCGCTTTGCTTTGCTTTGCTTTCTTTCTTTATTTGTTTTCTTGGGTTTTGGCTTGGTTTCGGTTTTCGGTTTCGAGAGCTGAGAGCTGAGAGTCGAACGAACGAACGAACGCGCGGCACGGCGACGAGTAAACTGCCAACGACGCCAAAGCGTTTCAATGAAAATGTCTGTGGAAAATCCACGCAGTCGCAGCAGCAGCAGCAGCGGCAGCAGCAGCGGCAGCAACGGCGGCAGCAGCAGCCGAGCAGCTGTCGCTGGCAGCGAAGTCGCCGTCTCATTTTTCCTATCCACAAACAGTGAAAGTTATGCGTGAGCTGTTCTTCTTCTTCTTCAGCTGCTGCTGCTACTTCTTCTGCTTGTTGTTGTTGTTGTCATTGCGGCGGCGTCAAATCAAAATGGCCGACATGTATGTAACTGTGCCTGTGCGTGAGCGTTTTGCGTGCGAGTGTGCTTGTGTGTGTGTGTGTGTGTGTTTGCGTACGCTCACTCGTTTCGGTGTGTGCGTGTAAGCGGGCGTCTATCCGCTCGTTTATCCGTCCATCCGTCCATCTGTCCATCCGCTTACAACAACAGTTTCAAAGTCGCAATCGGCGTCCGAGTCGCTGAGCAGGCGTTGCTCTCGCTTGTTGTCATTGCCTTTGCCTTTGCCTTTGCCTTTGCCTTTGCTGTTGTTGTCGTTGTTGTTGTTGTTGTTGTTGCTGTTGCTATCAGCTCAGGCTACAGTGCCTAGCAGCAGTTGATAGTAGCAGTCGTATGATAACAAGATGTTGCAATTAGTTGATGAATCTATTAACTTCTGTGACAGAACTTTAAATGAGACTTCCATATTTAGAGTTATAGAAAAATATGTGAAAATATTTCAGAATTTTTGAGTTTTTCCGTAAATTGCTAAATATTTCGTAGAAAAAATTCATTAATTATTAACTAAATAATATTTAAAATATTTAATATATGGTGCGCTATAGAAAACTAAAAAAATACAAAATTAAAAAAAGAACAGTACAAAGTAAAACAAAAAATTTTAAAAATTATTATATATGTATGTATGTAAATTTACATAATATCCATATAAAAATATATTTCTAAATAAATCTTATTTATGTATATATAAATAGAATATATATGTACACTAATATTATGTATTTATATGTATTTTTTAATATATATAATATTTGTTTTAAATAAAATTTGATTTTTCTAAAAGGAATATCTTAATTTTTTATTTTTTATTTTTTTATTTTATTATTTTATTAATTTTATTCCCATTACAAATTTTTATTTTTACTTAATTTTAACTTAAATATTTTTAAATAAAATTTAATTTTTCTGAAAGTAATATCTTATTTTTCCATTCAAAAATGTTTGATAATTTCTCTTTTGTTTTTATTTTTACTTAATTTTAGCTCAAATATTTTTCAATATTTTTATTTTTATTTTTCTAAAAGTAAAATCTTTTTTTTCCCATTTAAAATATTTGAACTTTTTTATTTTTACTTTATTTTAACTCAAATGCTTAATGTACATATAATTGTGGCAGCCACCGTTGCAGCTCTGTTGACCTGTGCTCCTCCATTGAAAATAATAAAAAAAAAAAAAACACATAGAGAAGAAATTAAAACACCGCCGCCAATGTTCCAAACGGATAACCGAATATTTTCCATGTGAATTGGCTTCGCATTTGTGGGCTGTGACGCCAGCAGCGCCGTTGGCGCTGACGCTGACGTTGACATTGACGTCGCTGTCGCTGAGAGCGAGCGGGAGCGGCACACACACACATACACACACTCACACACAGAGGGTGAGAGCGAGTTTTCTTTTCATGTTTGTCGTGAAAATCCAAAAACGAAAAACCAGGAATAGGAGCCACAAAGAAGAAGAAAAATAAAAACACACACGGAAAATAAAAGGAAAAGCAACGCGTGGAAAACGAAAACGCCAGGATAGCCCATGTTGGCCACAAGGGTGGCAAAGGCAGACACAGCCGCTGTTGCCGTCGCCGTCGCCGTCGGCGTCGCAGTCGCTGTCAACGCGTCGACGCTGGCAGCGCAAGCGACTGCAATAGCGGCTCACAGACATGTCGCTAGCTGCTATGGAAAATGCGGAAAATTCAGCTGCCTGCCTACGTACACGTGTCAGTGTCTCTGTGTGTGTGTGTGTGTGTGTGTGTGTGTGTGTGTGTGTGTGTGTCTGTGTGAGTGAGAGAGAGAAAGAGAGCGAGTGTATTTGGCTTCGCCTGGCAGCCACGTTTACGATTGTTGTTGAGTTGCCGTGGTTTTATCAGGGAATCCGCTATAATTTCTTATTTTCTTCCTCTTCTTCTAATTTTCCTTCATTTTTTTTTATTTATAAATTGTCGAAGCACTCAAAGGAGCTTCGAGTGGATTCACCTGTGCCCACGTGGCCAAACGCCCACTGGCAACTAGTTTTGCCTTACTACAGCAGCTGCTGCTGTTGCTGTTGCTGTTGCTGCTGCTGCTGTTGCTGCTGTTACTGTAACTAACGGTTCTACTTTGATTTGCAGTTCCCATGCTAACGGTAAGCGACAGCAGTCCTCATTAAGCTCATTAAAAAACCAAATTCTTGGCGGATATATGGATAATCAGTAATTTGGATAACATATAGAATTCTATATATAGACATATATATATATATATATATATATATATATATATATATATATATATATATATATATACATATATATAGATTATAGATATACATCTTGGCCTCACAAAGTTTGCTCTGTGACACATTTAAGCTCTTTTAATGGCTGACACCTTGTGGCTTACACAGGACATGCGGTTTAATAAAGTATTTTGGGTCAAGTTGAAAGCTGAAAGCAAGTTCCATTTCCTAGCTTTATATGTAGATCAAGCTTCGCAAGCTGCTCTGAATATCTATGGTAAAATTTGAAATAGAAAATTAAATATTGATTTGAATGCCTGAATTCCTTTTGAGTATATCTCGAGGACTTAAAGTGCTACAGAGTTACGAGCTTTGGTATGTAGACTCCCTTGAAATCTGAAGAGATTTGGCATATTATTATTTTATTAGATTGTTTTTTTTTAATATTTAACTATAATATTATTATATGTATATATTGAGAAACTATCTAGATAATAGATTAAAAAAATTAATTAAAAAAATTTAATAATAATAATATTTAAAAAAAAAAATAAATAAATGAAATAAAATATTAAATAAAATAAAATATATTATGTTTCAATGCCAATATATTTAAATTAATATACAAATATATATACAAATATTAAGGCAAATAAAATTATTTAATATAGTAACACCTATTTTATATTTATAACATATTTTATAGTATACTAGTTACTTAATATAGTATATTATATATAATATATATTAAAAGCAAGTTTTATGAATTGAGCTTAAGGGTAAGGATTTGACTTGAGATCAGAATTGAGCTACAGAAATATTGAATACATATGTTTGAATCCTTTTAAAAATAATGTTAGCAAAAAAGGTTTAGTTTTACATTTAGGATAGTATGAATCATTGAAAACTGTGGAATTGCTATGATAGATCTAGTTAGAGAAGAGTGTGAAGGGCAACTGAATGTGAATCGCTATTAGAATATGAGCTTTTGGCTTTGATAAATAAGAGTTTTATTTAGTAATCTATATTCATTTGTATATATGTGTAGATATTTATATACATACATATATGTATATAGGAAGTGGAGTTAGCAACATAAATATAGATTTTATAGATATAGACATATATATATATATAGATAAATAGATATATGTATAGATATATAGGTATACATAAAATCTTATGATTGATTAGTTGATTTAAATCATAATTGATTCATTTAATTTTATATAAGTTGCTTTAGCTTAAGTTTATGAGAAGATCATAGCTTTAGTTACGTTCTTTTCAGTGGAGTAATAGTTCAAAATTTGAATAATACTTAATGCACATAATATGACTATTATTTGAACTTTAAATGAGTATTAAGTATTATTTTAGTACTATTAGCATACTAAACATTCTTCATCTTGGGATAAGCTTAAAGTTCAATTTCAACTAAAATTTACCTTTAACAAATTTAATCATATTATATATCTATAATTTAATCTTTATATATTCAGCTACCTATTTATACATACATATATCAATCAATCTGATTATGAAATTACAATTTTGTACATATTCAAATATGAATAATGCTACTAATAATCATAGTAAAAAAAAAAAATTCAAATGAAAATTTCTGAAATGTTTTATTTCTACTCTCCACTTGGGTTACCTAATATCTAATATCTAATATCTATATATATATATATGTATGTGCAAATATTTAGAACTTCTCTTTAGCTATGATAATGCTTTTTCCTTCTAATTTCTAACACATTTTCAGCTGCTTGTGCTTGACGGTGTTTTCAAGGTGCTGCCACCAAGTTTAACTGTGACCTTGCAACATTTCGGTTTCGGTTTCGGTTTCGTTTGCTTCCTCTGCTTCTTCTGCTTTTGCTTCTTTCACATTTTGCGATGCCCTTTGCTAAATCCGATGCGCACCCCAAAAAACTTGGCATTCGACGATTTGCCTGTTGTTTGTTACCAACTCACACACATACGCACACACACACACACACACACACATACACGCACTCATACGTACACACAGACATTGCTATAAATTTGTAGACATTCCCTTTCCAAATATGTTTTCGTCCCATTTTGGAAAATGCGTCCGCGACTTGCGTAGTTTTTCAACCCCAGGAACGGGTGTGCAAGGCGGCTGAATGCGTATGCCATGGAATGGAATGGAATGTTACAGCCGTCGTCGCCACTACTACCCTGATCCGGAGCCGGGCCACCAGCCCAGCCCAGCCCAGCCCAGCCCAGCGCAGCCCATTAAACAACCACCCACCCCCAGGTTCGAGCTTAGTGCGTAGTTGGATTCGAATTTGGAAGTCGCTTTGCTATGCCAGCAGCGCATCCCGCCTGAATGTGTCCGATGTCTGCAGTTGGCGAGCATGTTGCGTCTTACATCACACACACACACACACACATGCATATACGCACATGCATACGCACGCACAGCAGCGTCTGGTCGGTGTGTGGCTCGCACACCACCCAAAAAGTAAAGCTGCGTCGAGTGTCCCGTTACGCGTTCGCCTGCCATCTCTGTCGCACGCAAAGGCCACGGATCGCAACGTCACGGAACGGCAAGGATGATAAACGTGCGTTGGCTTTGCCTCCCCCTTGCTCGCATTGTTGTGTGAGCCTTTGATTTTGGCTGCTGCTGCTGCTGCTTCTTCTTCCTCTTCTTTTTTTTAAATATATATTTATTTATTTTACTTTTTTTATATTATTATTATTTCATTAGATTGCAACCCTCATGATGTGACGACAACTGTGCGTGTCCTTTGTACGGTGTCCCGTGTCCCGTGTCCCGTGTCCTGTGGCCCGTGCTCGAGGAAGTGCGTAAAAAAATGTTTGCCAACATTCGACATTAGTCAAAATTTAGTTTTTGGCTTAGCTCGTAATTTCTCAATATTGTGAGGGAGGGAGAGGTAAATAGAGAGACTGACAAAGAGAGACTTAAAAAAAAGCATACAGAGAAGATTTGTTCGTGATATGATCACGATTGATCAGTGTGGAGAGCTCACTACATGGCTTATACAATTGATCTCATAGTTAATTTGTATTTGTAAATAAGCATTTTAAAATTATTTGTCATAATCATAGATTTGTATCACAGATCAACATAATTATTATATTATAGTTGTTTGTGATGGAAAAGCTTAAAAGCAGTCTTAAATGATCTTATTATAGTGTAATTACAGCTCAATCAATTATCAATCTACAAACTCTTATCTATGATCAACGAACAACGATCAACGATCGGCTATCTATGATTTATAAGATCTACGATTAGCGATTTAGGATCTACGATCAATAAGCATAAATCAACTAGATCATTGATCATAGCTCAATAATGCTTATGATCTACGATTTACAATCAATAATCTATGATCAAATACTTACGATTAACAATCAATGGTCTACGTACAACTGTCAGCGATCAACGACCTATCATCTACATTTTACGATCTACGATATATAATCTACGATCTTTCAACATAGATCTATATATAAGATTAACGGTCTACAATCAATAATCAAGGATCAATTATCTACGATCAAAAATCAATGAGATACGCTCAACTATTAACGAAGTAGAGAGATCTACTGGAGATCGACCAACGCAAAGTGATCTACGATCAACAAATCAAACAATCAAAGTATCAGTTCCTTAGTTACTCCTCAGCAAACATAATAAGTTTTTCTAGTTAAGAAATATGGTAGATGGATATGGTAGATTAACATTCTATAATAGTGAATTTATGAAGACAAGACAAGACAAGTATAGGAAAGCAGATAAATGGATCTCTTTATGGCTGATACATATATTAGTATTCCTAAGAATAGAGTATTCTGAATAGCTATACAAAGTGTAGACAAATGATCAGTTTATGGCTGAGATGTCCCTACACCTATCTATTACAATGTTAGTTAGCAATAGTTGTATCTATATGCATATATTCTCTATTACGATCCTGAAAGACCCGGGAGAAAATGCACGTTTTGATCGATACGACGATAGCCAGGAAAGTGTTTACTCAAAACTAAAAGTTTAATGATTAACGATCAGCAAACACGATCGCAACGTAAGGATCCGTTCGTTAGATCCTTTTCGCGATCGATCGATCGAACATTGTTGCTATGGGCCTGGCCCTGGCCCTGGCCTGGCCTCAATGCGTTTTTAATAAGTTCTGGTCAAGTTATGAATATATTGTTGTTAATGCTGTCGACTGACACGCGGCTGATTGCTCGATGACAATCTCACGCCAACAGGAAGCGAGAGCACTCCGAGCAGGACAACGGGACAACGGGAGAGCAGCCTGTTAGAAGCCTGCATCGGGGAAAGGTGGTAAAAGAAAGCGTGCTGCATGCAATATGCGGCAAGTAAGTAAATATATTACGTTATCCTTGCTGTAACTCTCTCTCTCTCTCACACACTCTCTCTCTCTCTCTATCTCTCTCTCTATCTCTCTCTCTCTTTCTCTTTCTTCCGCAACACCTTGCTGCTGCTTCTTTGTACTCAATTCAAATACAATAAGCTAAGGCATGAAGCTTACTGACTGCACGGCCGAGGCGGGCGAAGAGGGCGAGGAGGGCGACGGGCGGGAGGGAAGGGGGCGTGTTTGGGTCAACAACAATCGGCGAGTGTCCGCTTACTTATCAATGTCAGCATCGGCTATCTGGGACGTCAGCTGCACCTGCGCACCACTCGGCACCACTCGAGAGCCACGCGAATTTCGTTGTTTATTTTACTCACTTTTTGTTTTGTTTTTGATCGGCCAGCAGAAGGGGAGGGGAGAGGAGGCGGGGGCAACCCTTGAGCTGTTAACGGTTAACGGTAATGCGGCTCATTTTCAACTGCTATTTGTTTTTTTTTTTTTGTTGCGGCTCCCTTTTTTTTTTTAAATATTATTGAGCAACAGAGTGTGGCATGCCACATGAATGCAGCCGAATCATTGATGCTCACCAAGCCAGAGGAGTCGTCGTCTTTTTTTTTTGCCGTGCTGTTGCCGTTGCTGTTGCCTCGCGTTGCATGCAACTTGATCCCTGCGCCAGTTTCTCATAATTATCATATCAACGAAAAGGCTGCAGCCGAAAGGCGATCAAAAACAACAACAACAACAACAACAGCAGCAGCAGCAGCAACAGCAGCAACTGCAATAAAAACTTAAAGAGTAAAGGAGCAAAAGGAGCTAAGGCATTGCAGTTTGTGCATAAGTGCATAAAGCGTGCTGGCAGCGACGACCTCAACCCCTGGCTGCATCGCGCTGCAGCCTCCTTGAGCGCGTGCCACAGAGCGGCGAGTCAGCCGCAGTCGTTGCCGCAGGTCTGGGTCCAATTTATGCAGGACAATGTGCAATCTGATCTTCGGATTTGCTCGCTCGACTCCAGCTCTTCCAACTTCTCCTGCTGCTGCTACTCTTCTTCCTCTCGTTGTTGTTGCGTGTGTATGTGTGTGTGTGTGTGTGTGTGTTTTTTTTTTTTGCATATTGCTTGTGTCTTAATCGCCGCTTAATGTGTTCTGATTACATAATCGCTGCAGGGGCACAGGGCAGTGCGCAGGGGCATGCAACAGCTGCCGCCCCACTTTTCGTGTTGGCCACGCGCTGCATCGGCTGCAGGGGCAACGGTAACCCAATGCGACCAGCCCAGTCCAGCCCAGATGGGCGTGGCATATTAAGAAGAAGCAGCAGCAACAGCAGCAGCAGCAACAGCAGCAGCAGCAACAGCAGCGACAATTTAATTGAGCCATTCAAGCCAAGCAGAAACAGAATACCAATTAACAGTTCATTCAATTAGGGGCAGGCAGGTAAAAGTTGTCAAAGTAGAGCCACGACTTGAATCCCCAGCTCGCAATTGGCTCAGTCCAAGCTGTAAAGGGCATTTTAAAGAGTTTTGCTACAGAGTAAACCTCGCCATTAATATACAAAATAATGAAACAGATATTCTTCATTTCCTTATGCACTGCAAGTAATTTTAAATATGTTTAGTTACAATCATTGTCTACTGCATGAATATGTATATTTATTCCCGTTAAGGAGGACACGTTGAGTCGATGTAGCTATGTCCGTCTGTCCGCCTATCTGTCTGCAGACTTTAAATGAATGTATTTCATATACAGCGAGAGTTTATTATTAAACTGTTCGATAACTTATCCAAGCATTGAGCAAAAAGCAAGCTTAACTTGAATATCATAAACTATGGAAACTGTGAATTCACACGATGGCTTCCTGAATACACAGGTTTATAAGGTTTGGTTTTAGTTTACCTACACCTAAAGCCCCCTCTCTGCATTTTCCCACAAATTTGCAGAAAACTTATTTCGAATATTATGTGCTAATAGCTCTACGCAGGGCTCGGGGCAGCACCTAGTAGAACACTCCTGTCTGGAGCACTCATTCTTATTGTATGCCCGTATAACAGTATAACAGTAACAGTAGTATATGAATAGTATACTAGTATGTCAGTATAATAGTATACTAGCATAACACTATATCTGTATTGTAGTATATTAGTATGTTAGTATAACAGTATTCCAGTATAGCAATATAGTACTGTGAAATTAATATAGTATACTAGTATACCAGTATTGTAGTAGTATACTAGTATAAGAGTATCCCAGTAGCCTAGTATATTAGATTTTCAGTATAACAGCACACTAATACATACATAAGTATTTCAGTATAATAGTATACTAGTATGCAGTATTATAAGACTATATACTATATACTAGTATACCCGTATACTAACATGTGAGTAAAACAGTATATAAATATATTAGAATGCCAGTATAACATATATTAGTATACCAGTATAATAAAAATACCATAATAACAAGCTAATATAACAGTAACTCAGTACACAAGCATAACAGTATACTAGTATGCCAGTTAAAAGTAAACCAGTAATCTATTATATCAGTAGAACATTATAATAGTATGCCAGACTAACCATATATTAGAATGTTATGCCGAATTTACTGTTATACATACTGCTATATATTCAGCTAACAGCTTCGCATTGACAATCCCCTCGAGCGCGGCTAATTAATAAGTTTCTTGTTCGCATTATTATAAATCAAGCTGAGATAGAAATCTTAAAAGCAAACTTCGAAATCGAATGGCCTACGCTCTAGCCAATATCCTTTAGGCCTCGGGCTTCAGGCTTACGGCTTTGGCTAATTTGCGATAAATAAATAACATTGCAAATTTTACAAAGTTTTCTTCCAACGGCCAATAAAGGAGTTGTGGGCCAAAAGCGAAAAGGATGTTAACTTGCCATAAATACATATTGAGCTTTCGATGGGCCTCCGCTGGCTGGAATCCCACAGCGTGTTAATGGCAATTAATTAGGAGCGTAAATAGGCAACGGAATTGCGGCCTTTTAATTGCCCAAACCAATGGCAATTGCTGCTGCTGCTGGCTGGCTGGCTGGCTGGCTGGCTGGCTGCATGATGCGTTCGATCGACTGAGTCCTGGCCAGGACATCTGCAGGCCACCCAAGTGCACAGCGCCTTGGGCGCTCCTGCTGATTAACGCCGGGTATTAACAAGCATTTAGTTGGACAAAACAAAAAAATAATAAAAATTAAGAGCGAAAAAAAAAACTCGACGCGAAAAAGGGGCCGCAGGATCGCTGGCACAGGCGAGCCGACAGCCGACAGCCGACAGCCGACTGCAGACAGTCGACAGCCGAGAGGACATTTGTCCTGTGCGCTGCATGTTGCATGTCTGGCGGCAATAAAAAATTCATATTTAAAATGCATAACAATGAGACGCGACTGAGCAACGCGAACGAGAACAAAAAGCGAGCGGCACGCGAAGCTTAGACAGAGTTAGCCCAGCCAGGAGCAGCCACAGCCACAGCAGCAGCAGCAGCAGCAGGAGTTTGTCCGTGCACCCACAAGCGAAGGGACAGCCAAGGATCGGGCCATTGCACTGGAGCACCTTTTGCAAAATTAAGCTGACTTTGTTGTTGTTGTTGTTGGTATAGTTGTTGTTGTTGTTGTTGGCACGCGCGCTGTCCTCGTTGAAGTTGCCGTTGATCCTTGCACTGCTTATCCTTAATTTCGTTTACTTTTTGCGCCCCGGCTGTCGTGGAGTTCCTTTTGCATTTAGCTGGACAGGTGCAAACTCTTTTCCTTTTTTTCTTCCTTTTACTCCTTTATTTTGCCCCTTTCGCTTCTCTCTGTCGCCCTCTCTTTCTCTCGCTCTCACTCTGTCTGTCTCGCTCGCCTGGCATTAATTCGCTTCTTTATTTTTCGGTAATTGCCAAAAATGTTCCGAGTGAACGAGCGAATCCTCTCGGTCCGCCGCCGCCGCCTTCGTTTGCAGCGCTGCGCAGCGTGCTCTGATCCTGCTGTCGCAGGATTATGGGACGCCTTGGCAGGACAGCGCGCTGATCCTTAGCGCTTGATTGCGATTTCACGTACCCAAAATTCCCGTTCCCATTTCGGCTCTTCGCATATTTGCAGCTCCGACAGCCATGCGATCATTGACTTTAGTCAGGCAATCCGCCTGCAACAAACCCCTGTCCCCTGATCAGTGCCTCTGCCCCTGCCCCTGCTCCTGCCCATACCCCTACCCCTGCCCCTGCCGCTCTGTGTGGCCGGCGTAAGGATAACGACGCTGCTCGACGAGAATTTAGCACATGGAACTTTTGCCATAGCAATTACTTACAAAAATATTTAACGTATATGAATAATATATATTAAATATATATAAGATTCTAAATAATATATATTAATTATATTTAAAAAAATAAAATTTAAATTTAAACTTAAATTAATTTAATTTTTATTTTACTATTAATTATTTATTTTGATTTAAAATTAAAATATATATATATATATATTCAATATTATATTTACTCTCTAATAATTGTGTTTAATTTAATCATTTAGATAGTTTGAATACCCCTAACACAGATAAACACGCATTCACACAAACGCACACACATTAACTTTAGCGTTAGTATTTATTTGCCGTACGTATGTGTGTGTGTGTGTGAGAGTGCATGAGCAGATGCGCAACACATTTAAGTTCCTGAACAGAAAAACGTAAGGAAAGACTGAGCTTAGCAACAAGCCTTGACATTGATTGTATAAGAGAGCTGGCATATTGTAAAAGAGAGACAGAGAGGGCGAAAGAGAAAAGCAGTTGTAGCTTTGCTTTGCCGCTCTCGCAGCACAGATGGCGCCTACTGACATGAGCCAGTTACAGCAACAATCCTAGGACATGGGCAGCGGCCATTTTGTCAGCAGCAGCAGCAGCAACAATAACAAGCGCCAATATCCAATCGGCAAACGCAACGACGCAACGACAGCCACACAGCAACAACAACAAGCGCTGTAAGCTGAAATGCAATTTGCAAGCGCAACAGCAAAACAAAAACCAAAAGCAAGAGCAAAAGCAAACGCAAAAGCACGTGCATTGCCTGTATGCGTGTGCGGCTATTCATGGCGTGTGAGTAAGCGAGATAGATAGGCGAGCAGCTCTGTGGGCGTAGGGCGCGTGTGTCTGAGTGCAGCTTAGCGACTCTTGGTTGGTTGGCGTTTAAACTTAATAAGTAAATGTGAGTTTGTATGTGTGTGTGTGTGTGTGTTTGTGTGTGCGAATGCATGCAAGCCGTAAGAATTGCTGTACATGCAAAAGGATACATATATATGTATGTATGTATTTACATATGTTTGCATGTTCTTTTGTGGGAATTGAATAAATACTGTTTGCTGTTGTGATCAAATTCTAATGAAATCTCTTGCATAAAAGCTTTGTTAGCCGTTAGTTACAACAAGATTGACTTGTTTTTTCTCTTTCATTTATTATTCGCCTATTTTGTTTGAGCGCCCAAAATATTGGTTGGCAGCTGTAAAGCCGGCCGAACTTGTACCCAAAAACCGATTTTGAGTCTGAACCAACAAAGAGAGATACATTCGTTGGCTAATTATGAATAACAAAAGCGCCAACCGGCCCAGAAACCCCTTTCGATGACCATTGTTCGAGATCTTCAAGTTGCGGCAGCTGGACTGCTGGCAGTGGGAACCAGGACGCCTGCGCTTGGGATGCTGCAAGGACAATGCGATGGCCGGCTGACCGGCTGACCAGTTGACCAGTTGACCAGGCCAGTCCTATTGGCGGCAGCTGTGCCGCACGTTAGAAACTAGAAAAGCTTTTTGTTCCTTTTGTCCTATTGTTTAGTCTGGGCAAATCAGCTATGTCCATTCATAGGCCTGTATGCATGTGCGTGCGAAAGGGCGCCTATATACAACTTTGATCACACATGGCTTACGGTACTCAAATATCTTAGAATATATATTTTTTTCAAGTTGATTCGTCTTTGACAGTGTGCCGCCATCTAGCGGCTGTTTTCAGCCCGTTTGCAATTGATATTTAACTTGCCACGTTCAACTGGTGTTTGTCATGGCTAAACTTTTATTTTTGTTTGTAATTTAACGAAACTTTTGATTGGACAACTGCAAAAGCTGCGATTGCAAGGGGAAAATAGAGTGGACCATCAGCTATATTGATTACAATTGGAATTAAAAAGCTCAACAAAAGCTGAAATGGAAAGGGGAAATTAGAGTGAACCTGATAGTTTTGTTAGAATTGGTCTAAAAGGGGGACCAAAGGCTGCAATTGTAGGGGAAACTTAGAGTGGACCTGATGCTTTAGTATATTTGGAATTGATTGTTTTAAAAGCTGAAACAAAAGGGGGAAATTGGAGTGGACCTGATGCATAATTTGAAATTTGCAATTGATTCAATAGCTGAAATAAAAGGACAAATTAGAGTGGACCTGATGCTTGAATATATCTTGCAAATGATTTAAAAAAGCTCAAAAAACAATAAAATCTTGTAAAATGAAAGCTCTTTTAACTTTTAGCTAAAATTTGATATGTATAATTTAGACATATGTAGAACTGACAATTTAAGCAACAATTTTCGGTTGAAATAAATAAAACTATTTTGTTCTTTACACAAACATGTATATTTATTTCTTAGACGATTTATAATTATGAAAGTTTTAGGCTAAGGTTTTATGCTTACAAGCTAGTACGTTTTCTTGTTTGCCATTGATTCAAGAGACTATATATAGACATATACATATATATATATATATATATATATATATAGACATACATATATATATTAATATAGATTTTATGGTATATTAATGCTACCAGCTTATAGATATCGTGTTGATGGACTTACAAAATTTCTAGTTTAAAAAAACAATTTTGCAAAAATCAAAACGAAAAACAAAAATTTAAGTTCGCACTCGAAATGTACAATTTCTTCTTAATTTTCTTTTTGTTGAATGACCAAAGTCGATAAATAAAATTTGTTCTATAATTTTTACAAGTGGCTAAGAAATTTGTTGCTTTTTTTTTGTTTTTGTTTGTTTTTTTTTTTTTTTTCAATGCAGCTAAGTTTTTATTTTATAATTATTTGATTTATTTAGAAGTATGTATGTGTGTATATATGTGTGTGTGTGTGAGTGTTGACATCCTCCGGCAATAGCTTAGATCAATTTCAATAAATTTCTAACATGTGTAAATATTTTGTTATACACTTTCATAATACGTGTATTTTGGGGCAGATTTAACAGATTAGACACAATCGATTCTGTGTGATATGATAGGATTTAGAAGCGTTAAGAAACCTTGCCAGAGTGTCCTTATAAAGATAAATTACACAGATCCAAAAAAAAAAAAAAGTTTAACAAACCGAAAACGCCTAAAGTTTGTGTGGTAATTAATGCCACACCTGTTGCCAATTGCATTTAGGCTTTCCTTTAAACATTAATGGTTATTATTGCCATTCAAACTACAAATATGTGTGTGTGTGTTGTATTCGTTGGTGTTTTGCTGTGTGTGTGTGTGTGTGTGTGTGTTCCGTTGGGCCACTTATTTGACAAAAGCCTCGGGCGGAATTTTGTTTTCCTTGAAGAGCTTGTCGAACACAAAGGCGGCATGATTGAAGTCCCAATTCGTCTCCTCCAGGCATCTGAAATGCAAATCAATAATATGCATATAGAATATATATCGTATACAGATGTAGTATGGTCATATTGTTGCCATGGCTACGCACTTGCGACTCCAGTCCAGATTCATTTGACTCTGTGCACTCATTGCCTGCACCATTTGCATTTTGGTGGCATCGTTGAGGACAGCCGAGTTGCCGCCACCAGGTGCGCCAGTTGGATTCGATGGCGTCGGCGTTGCTAGCAGGGCAACAGGAACGCCAGGCACTGCCTGACCCTGTTGCAATCGATTCTGTAATGAGCTCTCGCCCACGGATGCGGCACCGAGTGGTGTTAGCCCAACACCGATGGCGGCGCCTGGCGCTGGCTGATGCTGTGTGCGCTTGAATTCGCGCGTCTGCTCGGGCGTGGCACTGGTTATGAAAATCGTCTCGTTGCGAATGCAGAAGCCTGTGTTCTGCGGCACCACCACAAAGGTGCGCACAAAGTGGCGCAGCTCATAGGCTTGCATGGATGTGGGTGTCACACCGCCCGTATCACCAGTCAGCTCCTTGAACAGTCCTGTCACCGTGAACACCATCATTTGGGGCTGCCGAGAGAGAGAGAGAGGAAAGAAAGATTAGATTAGAATAGTTTCATATATGACTACTGTTACTACTCACATTGTATATGGTTAGATCGACCGTGAAAGTGCGACGTTCGTGCAGCGTACGTGGCCATTCGTCCAATGTGGACACGCAGGCCAGTCGGCCGCTCTTCAAGAGGCGTATGCGCAAATCCTCCCGTTCGGTGTTCACGATGCGTCGCAGATTTCGATTGAATTTCCAGAAGTTGATCAATCTGCTAAATTAGAGTGGCAAACGAGAGTTCAAGCGAACGACAATCGAGGAGTGGACTCGTGTCGACTTACCTGCCCGCCTGGCTGACCGAGGGCATGGATATGGAGAGCAGTGCATGCTCGTGATACGCATCCAGCAATGGCTGACGATTATCTGAATCGAAGATGCTAAAGTATTGATCCAGGAATTGGCGGACCACATCGGCGCCAGCGCTGTCGCATAGAAAGGATGCTTTGGCCGGTGGCAGCACCGACGATTCGTTCAAATCGAAATGAACCTGCGGCGGCAGCGTTTCTCCATCCTAAATCATAATGATTCACATCATCAGCATCATCAATAATCAATGTATCTATGTATATAGTCATGATTATCTATTCCTTTACTTACCAGCTTCAAAATTTTGGGAAATTTGCGTCGTACTTCGCTGTAAATAGTTTTGCAGTTGGAATTGCATCCGATTTTTTACGTTGTTGTTGTTGTTGTATTAGTAATGTGCATTGCGCATGCATACATACACACATACATGAATACGTGCATACATACGCACACACACACACGTATATATGATGTTGAACGAATGAATTAGTTAAATTATATATACAAAATATCAATTCAATGCAATGGCAATTCACATAAACGTGTGTATGGAAAATTTCTTGTTCCACTGTCGCCTTGCCATTTCGAAATGCATTTGAGCACCTGATTCGCTTGCAAAATAATGCAATTTGAAATGCATAGACAAAGTTTTGAAGCAGTTGCAATTGGCTGGTCAAAAACAAAACGCTAAGGCGCCAAAGGCTTGGAATTTTTAGCAGTAATTAGATTTTAAAGCAGAGCCAAACTTTTAGGCAGCTTTTGTACTTTTTTTGCATATTTTTTTTTTATTTAATATTTTTTTTTTTTTTTTTTTTTTTTTTTTTAGATTTTTTCAAATACCCAAAAGCTGCGCACAAAAATTCAGTGCACAGCCCACTGTTCACGTTGAGTGTGTGTGTGTGTGTGTGTGTGTGAATCTGTCACTGTGTGTGTGTCTCTTTCTGTCATCTAAGCATTGCATCCGCAGGCCAGGCACACGCCCACCGCCAATCACTACAGAGTTGAAAGGCTTGTATTGAATCGCAGTCGATAGGCTTTAAACACGATCGCCTTCGCCAGCTCGTCTGTGGGGTAGGTCATGATTTCTTCCTCAACGATCGTGGTAATGGAGTCGTGATGAGCGTATGTATGTTTGTTTCTGTTTCAGTTGTCCGTCGGCTGGGCGCGCGCATCGTGCCTAACAGTAAAGCCAACGACGACATTGACGCCGACGCTAACGCAAGTGCAGCTGCAACAACAACAACAGCAAGACAACAGCGCAGCTCAATTTGTTTATTGCAAATGGCGGCCACAAACGGCCCACTATGGAGCCGGCCGAGAGCGAGTGGCGCGAACTCGCGCGCGCATGTGTCCGCGTGAGTGCAAAGCGTGCGTGCGTGAGGGCGTGCGAGTATGCGTTCATGTGGGTTGCCTTGTGTGGGGTATACGACTTGTTGTCCTTGTCTGGCATACGGGATGCCAGCGCAAGACGGCCCGTGACGTAGCAGCATGCCTGCCTGCATAGTGGAAGTGCAACGCACGGTTCGCAGTCTGTGTGTCTGTCAGTGTGTGACTAAGTCTTGGGTACGGAGTTGCCGTATCGTCCAAATGTCAGTCAGTGTTGTGTAGTTGGTTTTTCTGTTCAATTGTTTACATTTTGCATGTTTTGTTATTTTTTCACTGGGTTTTCTTCTTTTTTTATAATTTTTTTTTTTTGTTTGTTTTCTTTTTGCTTTTTGTTTTTTTTTTAAGTTTTTTCTTTTTTATTTCTTTTTTTTTTTTTGGTTTTAACTGCCAAAAGCTCGGCTCCACTTTCGTTGCCCTTTTCAAATGATCGGCAACTAAAACGAATTCTCCAATGCCCCCAAATGCATTTGCTTACAAAACAAAAATGCTTGGAATTTAAAGTTTCGAGTGCCGTGCGGCGATTTCCAAATGGCTTTGCGGCAGTGCGAACTCAGCAAATCAGTAGAGTAACAGGAAAGAGAGAGAGAAAGAGAGAAGAGAAACGAGGATTAAGAACACTGCTGGCGAGGATTTGTCAACAAACACGACCTCTAGCCGTTAGCTGTGTCGCACAACGCTGATGATCCGCTGGCTGCAGCCCATTTTGAAAGCCGAATCAATCAAATCATAGTATACCTGACAAAGTGCTGTGGATCCTTGTAGCGCAAACGGCATGGATTATTGCGCAAGACCAGCTCCACAATCGGCAAATTGCGAAAGACCAACAGATGAGCCAACGACGGTAGCTGCCAACAGAAGAGATATTCGATTTGTAGACTACACCAGTTATATGTTATTATACAAATTATACATTACCTTGTTATCGCCCAGATAAAGGATCTTGAGATGCGGCAGGCGCTTGTCGGCGCCCTTGAATGATTCCATGGTGGACATATTGTTATCATTGAGATTGATTGCCTCCAAATCGGGTATATTATCGCATATGATGTCCAGGGCTGTACTCATCACATTCACACGGAACAGTGGACAAAAGAACGGCTTCAGATCTTGATCGGTATGGAATCGGGACAGATCCAGTGCCTTGGTCTGTACATTATAACGCTTGGCCATCACCACCTTCATCTTGCTCTTGAACTCCTCGTCGATCGTCACCAATGGCAGGCCGCTGCGCACGCGTGGCATCAGCCGAAACCCATCCGGCAGCTGTGCGTGACGTCCCAGCTGCTGTATACGCTCAGCCACCTCAAAGTCATCCGTGAAGAAGACGACGCAGTGGCGCTCCGAGCGCCAATATTGCGGTATGAAAACATGGGGCGACATTGCAGCCAGCAGAGCACGCAGCAGCGTCTCCTTCTCGTAGATCTGGCCATTTTGTATCTGCAAACAGAAATGGAAATGGACATTTTGGTTAATTGAGCCTAATATAAAAGCGAATTGATTATGACTTATCTATGCTTAATAATAATTAGTTAATTAATAAATTGATTAGATTAGAAGCGAGCTTTAAATCAATTGAATCTCTCACTTGACTTTAATTGGCCTTCAATCAGTCGATAGTCCGCATGGGACAAAGTCAGTTAATCAATTATGAAGGCCGTCAGTCCGTCTGCTAGAACTTGGCTATTCTGTCAGTCAATGAAATCAAAAGTTATTTAATATGTCTATTAGTTAGGCAGCCTAATCGTTAGTCAATAACTAAGTCAGTCAGCCAATTACTGAGTAAGTCAATAAATAGTCAATCAGTCAATCAATTAAAGTGAGGCAATCAATCAATCAAGCAGTATCAGTCAATCTATCAATAAGTCACCCAGTCAATAATTGGTCAATCAATCAGATCAACCAGTGAGTAAATTAACACAAATCAAACAATTGGCGAGTGAACTAATCAGTCAATCCTATTCAATCATTTAGTACCAGGCTATCAATCTTTCAATCAATCAGTTATCCCGCTCCTGGGTCTGTTAATCAATCAGTAACTAAGTCAATCAGTCAATCATTCAATCGATTAGTGTATAATTAACTCACTAATCACTCACTTAGTCACTCAATCACTCAGGTTATCAGTCAGTTATGTGTGCTTTCAGTCATTCCTCAATCACCGCTTACTCAGTCAAGTGCAATCTATATTACTGATGTATAATATATGTCTATATTAAGAAAGCTATATAAGTGATCTAATTCAACATACAACTACATAAAAACAAACAAACAAACCGAAAACTTGGAATGGGTGTGTATAGATATATGTATATATTTATATAGTTTCAATTATCGATAACTGAAAAACTGGAACAAGCCAATGGGAACTACTTCACTTGCCTAGTTTATCGTCTCTTGATGTTTTTTCGTTATTGTTATTTTACTTTTACTGCTATTGTTCTTTTTTTTATTTATTATAGATGTATGTGCGTGCGTGTGGGTGTGTGTGTGTGTAACGTTGCTCATTACGTGCTACACTCCCAATTACTCAATATTTGCATACCAATTCGAAATTCCGATTTAGACTATGGTGACTCTGCTCTGGGACCTGCGGACCTGGGGCCTCTTTGTGTTTTAATTACTTTTGGGTGCGCTTATCTTCAAGTGTCTATGATTTAATTATGAGCATTTTGATTATAATTATGACGCACACGCAGATACATAATATATATACGTACATATATATATATTTATAGTATATTTATAGACATCTACGTTTACCTATATACTTTCATATATGTATTTACGCTTAGTAATTGGGGCAGGTTGGTTCTTTTTTTTTTTTTTTTAGATTTTTTTACTTTTTTAGATAGTTCTTGGAAGTAATTTTGATATACTATATAGCATATACTCGACACACATATGCACGCAATTGTATCTAGCTATGAATTCGTTGTGGTCATAGATAAAAAGACAACCAAAAATACAAGTAAAGAGTGACCAACTATGAAATACCCTAAAAATATAACAAATTATATATTTCCTTGTTCATCTTACATATATAGAATATGGAAAGATATTTACATATATTATATAACTAAGTTAAAATAATATATATTTTCAATATATACACTCTTGTTTATCTCAATTTTTCATACATAATATAATATGTATTTCTTACCTCATATTCCCAAGCATAGAAAGCAACTATCCAAATTCTAGTTCATTTCAATCTTTCATATATATTATGTAATATTTCATATATTTTCATACATTTCTAATATTATAAAGCACATTTATATAAATCTTGTTTATCAAAATTTTTCCTATATTATATAAAATTTTTTCATTTATAGCACTAGAAATGATCTTTTTATGATTCTAGTTTAATATAATAATATAATATTTTCTTCGATATCTATTCGTAACTGTTCCTACTTATCTCCACCTTTCATTCCCCAAATTACAGGGTATCTAGTAATCAAATAAGTCTCTGTGAGCCCACTACGCCCATTTACCCATTACGCACTCAATTTCATTTTGATTTTGTTTTTACTGCGCATTAATGCGATAAATATATTTATTATGTCGCATTAGTGTTCGCTTATTATGTTTACCACTCATTAGGCCAGCCAGCCATTGGGCCTGGCCCTAATTTGGCCTGGCTGACTTAAAGTCCTTAAACTTTTCCAATCAACGAGCTTAGAGCGGTCTAGAGGCTATTGCCATGCAGAGCTATTTGATAAAGACCCAAATGCTAAAGAGCCTCAGTTGTTGCATTAGTCAGTATCGTGCTGTTGTCGTTGTTGTTGTTGTTTTTTTTTCGAATTTAATTAGGCAATGTGATCATTTTTTGTACGGTTAAATATTTGTCAACATTTAACAAATGCCAGCTGATAACACTTGAAGATCTGATCAGTTCAACTATTCGAGTAGCCGAGACCATGAGTCGTCGACTAAGAGAAATGAATGCATTTGAGCTGCCACTGAGACTGAGATTGAGATTGACATTGAGAGAGAGAAGCGAGAGAGGATGATCGGGTGGTTGGGCTGGTTGGCTGCTTTGTCATATGTATGTGTATGGGGGCTATGGGCTCGTCTAGTATATAAATTCCTCTTTTTGTACACACCAACAATGAGGAATACGAACGCGCTGAGACACACATGAATTTCCAGAATTGATATGAATGATGACGCCGACGGCAACGGTGATGGCGACGCCAGCTGCGGCAGCGACGTCAACAGCTACTGGCAATGCGACGCGACGGCGAGTGAAAAGCTGCTTCGGCAAGCCGATTGGACTGGCTAACAAGCGCGCACCGGCAAACGCAGCGCCATTCGTTAAACGCCGTGCGAGGTTAAAGCAACAACAGCAGCCAAACGAACCGCACTCAACTCAACCAGCTCCACCAACCATACACCCAACCACCCAACCACCCACTCAAGCACAACAACAAAATGGGCAGCTGTTGCTCAAAGGATTTGGATGATAAGCGCTCATGGAGCCCCGAAGAGACCAAAAATGGCGTAAGTTATTTGCAAAAATAATTAAATAAATAAAGTACAAAATGTATTTCAATTTCAATATTTTCAACATCTGTATATATATATTAATATACATGTATATAGAGCACCACATCGACTATCATAGCACAGCCCATGGATGATGTGGGCAGCACAGGTGTCTTTACGTTAACGCGCTCTACAGCAACAGCAACAGCAACAACAACAGGGAAACAACAAGAACAACACACAACAACGACAGGAGCAACAACAGATAATGCTGTTGATCCTGATGTCAAGCAATAGCTGCAGCAACATTCCAAAAAACCTTAACCAAAATTCAATTTGCTTAGCCTTTTTTTTTGTTTTTTTACTGAACTCCATAATTTTTGTTAAATAAGCATATAATAATAACATATATATATACGTATATATTTACTGTATATACATTTTTGTTTGTTTCGTTGTTCAAGAAACATTTGTGGCATGTGTGTTTGCTTGGCAAGAGGAAGAGAGAGCCAAAGCGCGCGTGTGTGTATATAAAATATTATAATTAATAATTCGTCTTATTGCTGACAGCCAAGGAAAAGAAATCCAACCAAAAAGTACCGTTCAGTTGCAAGTGATAAACCGTTAGTCTGTCTGCGCGGCATCTTTCAATTCGTCCGGCTTTACGATATCAACGAAATAAAAACCAAATCCATAAATAATAGCCAGGAATGACAGAGAAAGAGCGAGAGACGTAAATTTTACCGGCGCGATAAGAGCCGTTAGCACGCCACGCCACGCCCCGCGCCGCCCTGCCCCGCCCCGCCCATCTCAGCTGAGCTGCACACGCATTCGCGCATTGCTAGGCGATGACATCAGAGACTGCTGCGGCTGCTGATGCACAGAGAAGAAAACTTTAAGAGAGCACACAACTAAGGCCAAGTGAGAGTGAGAGTGGGAGAGACAAAAAGAAAGAGAGGGCAGGAAATACACACACAGACACACACACACACACAGTGGTGCTAAAAATTTTGACTTCTTATGACTCAGTTTCTTGCAATGGGAATTTTCGAGCAATTTTTTTGGCCTAGAGCGAAAATATAGAGTAATTTAAAAACAGCCATATAAAATATATAATCTATATATGTATATATATATGATGACTAAGACGCCACCTGTCGGCTGGCACGTGCGCTCTCGCATAAATGCACTTGCTTTTGCACTCCATAGGAAACCAATCAAGCAAATACAATAAGCAAAACAAAATATTTCAATGCTATCTTTAGACAGTTTGCATAAATCTACACAAATACATGCGCATAGATATGTATGTATTTGTATAGTATATATTTTATTTATTCAATTATTAATTAGCCACTGCGAGATGTAAAGCATGTGCTGTCAGTTAGTATGCAAATAGTAAATCAGTAATTGGAATTGTTTTGTTTTTCTCATTCTTTATAAATTCATAGATTTGTATGTGCTCAGAAATAATTATAGAATTGAGAGCGCGCTTCCTGCTTTAGCAATCAATCAAAAGAAAACTTAGGTTACAGATATACTATAAAATACATATTTTATCAATATAAATGCAACTGACAAAGCGATTGGCAACACAAAAATTATAATAGAAATACAATCATTTTATACTATAAAATATAATTAATGTACATAAATTACTCAAGTTGTATTTTTCAGTTCTCTGATTGTATATTAATTATGTGCCAAATGAATTTCATTTCAAATAGCCAAAAGCGTTGACAGCGTTGCCACCTAGTCTAAGGAAAGCTGTCTAGCACGGAAGCGCGATTTAAAAGCGCAGCCTAAAAGCATGCAACAAAAATAATTTCAATTCTAAGCAAACGTTCTGCGTTAACTTAAAAAAAAAAGTCCACTAAAGAAGATAAGATTGTACACAAAATATATATATTACACATGTTCACATAAATGTATGAGTGCATAAGAGAAACAGACTGAGAGAGAGAGAGAGAGGGAGATAGACTAGATGATGGCAGAAAATTTGCCAGTCCATCTATTTGTGTGCATTATATGATATATATATGTATATATATATCTATATAATTATATATATTCACATATAGAAAGAGAAATAAGTATTAGTAAATCAGACAATCCAATAAAACCAAACCAAAGCAAACCAAACGACGCAAAAAACAAATTAAAGAAAATGCAAAACAAGGGAACGATATGCATATGTATGTTTGTATATGTATGATATGTGAGTGTGTGTGTGTCTATGTACAAGTACATATATAGATAAAAACAATTTGAACATCAACAAGAACGACCCTAAAGTCAAACGAGGAACCAACTCAATAACTACTCGCTGGGGATCGTCGATTGTGATTGGGGTTGCAGGGGAAGAGAGACAAAGAAACAGAGACAGAGATAGAGAGAGAGAGAGAGAGAGAGAGAGAGAGAGAGAGAGAAGGAGAGCGAGCGAGAGAGTGGGGACACTGATAGAAAACAGAAATTGGAGCGCACCATCGCCCCCGCTGACTGTTAGATTCCGTGTCCGCTCATGATTCCACGATCGGCAGACGGCAGCAAAGTTAAGTTCTCTGTGTATTGTCAGTGCAAACGCGACCCTCCGACAAGCAGGCAGCCAGGCGACCCAACGACGGAGCAACAAAACAAGTCTAAAAAAACATTTCAATCAATTAATTAATTAGCTACACAAAGCTAAAGAAGAGCGAACATGAAGCACAGCGTTTGCCTGGCCATCGGCCTGCTGGCACTGCTGGGTGCCACCTGTTGCACAGCTCTGCCCATGGCCAACGAGGAGGAGCTCGTCTCGCTGGACTCCATGGAGCAGGCGCAGGGCCAAGCACAGCCGCCGGAATTGCCGCACATCTTGAAAATAGCCCCGAAACAACAGAAGACGAACGAAGAGCCGGAGCCAATTCAAAGCAACGTCTACGACACCATCGTCGAGCAGCTGCGCGCAGCGGGCGTCCACACGTCCGGGCGGCAGCCCTTGAATACGCTTAGCTACAAGGAGCTGACACGCCTGCTTGCCCTGTGGCACATGGCCCAGGGACGCAACTACTACGAGGCCAGCCACAATCGTGTCCAGCCTGAAGCAGCCACAGCCCAGTCAATTCCTAGCTAAAGGCGAGGATGGGGGCGAGTGCGAGTGCGAGGGCGAGGGCGAGGGCGAGGGCACAGGCTAAGCTTCTGCCGGGATCAGTTCTATACATATATTTTTTTTAATCTTTGTTTATTATTACTAAGCAGTTTTTTTTCCAATGATCAAATGTAAAACGCGTTGCACTTAATAAAAAAAAAAATAAAATAAAAACAAAAAAAGAAGAAATGAATAGAGTTCAATAAATTAGATTTGTGTGTGTGGCTTGTCGATTTTGGACTCCTTGCGGCTGTAGCTGCTTCTGTTGCTGCCACTGCCACTGCCACTGCCGCTGCCGCTGCTGGTGGTGCTGGTCACAACTAGGCGTGGCATTTGGCGGCGCTGCAAGTGCTTGGCTATGGGCGGCACAAAGAGATCGTGCTTGATCAGCGTGCAGTCGGCGTCGTGGTAGATGCGACGATTGTTGTCCCACTTGAAGGCGGCCATGCAGTAAGAGAGCAGCCAGCCGCCGAACAAGGAAACGACGAAGCCGATGGGTGCATACCACATGTAGCTGATGCGGTAGAGATAGAAGTACGAGGATTCGGGCTCGGGATTCTCGCGGAAGTGTGAAGTGCTCGGCTGCAGGAGGAGTATGTCGGTGGCATAGCTGCGATCAGCCGGGCAGCCGGCTATGGACATCTCCAGGCTGGGTATCGGTGGCTTTGGCTGGCCAAAGCCAATCCAAAAGGAAACGGCCAGCGACAATAGTAGGCCGCCAATGGCGCCTTTCTGATTGGCCGACGTCACGTACATGCCCAGCGTAAAGAGGCCCAACAGGGGGCCACCAATGATGCCGAAGATGGAAAGGGCCGCCTGCAGCAGGCCACCAATGGAGCCGGCCAGGAAGGCCATGCCAACGCAGAGGGCGCCATAGAAGGCGGACAACAGCCTGGAGTACCACATGGTCTGGCGATCGGTGAGCGTGCGTTTCCTGCAACTGTGCACCAGCGGCTTTAGATAATCCTCCAGCGTGACGGCAGCCAGCGAACTGATCGCTGTGCTGATCGTGGACAAGCTGGCACAGAATATGCCGGACACAAAGAGGCCGGCCAGTCCAGTATAGTCACCCATGGTGTCCACCACAAAGAGCGGCATGATCTGGTCCCGAGAGCTGACGCGTCCAGCCAGCAGCGGATCACAGTTGCGATAGTACCAATAGATGCACAGACCCGAGAAGCAGGTGCTGATGCTCAGCAGGCACAAGATGGGCAAACACCACCAGAGAGCGGCGCGTGCCGATCGCAGATTGCGAACGGCCAACAGCCGCTGCACTTGCGCTTGATTCACACCGTACAGAGTCAGGTAGGTGGCGCTGCCGCCGAGCACCTGTGTGAACCAGGTGTGTCGAGTCGTGGGATCGACGCTAAAGTTGCTAAAATCGATGCGGCCCTTCTCCTGCGCTGCCTTCCAAACGACATCGAAGCTACCCGCCTTGATGCCCGTGCAGATGATCACACTGAAGACAGAGACAAACATCAGGATCGACTGGTAAATGTCCGTCATGAGCACCGCCTTCATGCCACCCATTGTGGCATAAATGGTGCAGACGATGCCCACAATCAGCACGGAGAAGATCAGATTGAGGCCCGTGACGGCCTCCAGCGCCAGCGCGGGGGCATAGACCACAATGCCCATGTAGAGTATCATCTGGAGCGAGAAGGCCAGCGAGGCCACCAAGCGGGTGGCATAGCCAAAGCGCAGCTCCAGATATTCATAAACGCTGGCCGTTTTCAAGCGATAAAATACTGGGAGTATCAGATAGGCAGCAACGGGCGTTGACAGAACATACGAGAAATTGATGATGACGAACATGGTGCCATACTGATAGATCTCCATGGAGACGCCAAGTATTGTGACCGCCGACATGAAGCTGGCCATCAAGCTGAACGCCACTGGCGTTACGCCCATGGAACGATCAGCCAGAAAATACGACGTGGTATTGGTCTGTTTGTTGTCCACGAACCGATAATAGACACCGATGCCTATCGATATGATGAGGACCACGGCCAGGATGGCATAGTCCCAAGCGCCTAACGTACTCATTGCACAGGGCTGTTAGGCTCTACTTTCTCTCTCTCTCTCTGTTTGTCTGTTTTCTTTGACAAGATGGCAACACTGTTACGGCGCGAGCGAGAGAGAGCGCACGCGCGCACCTATTCCGTGGGATCTGCCCACGGAATCTGCAGATCTGGAACTCGCTGTTGAGCGTACGTAAAGACGGTTAATTTCCTTGCCCTTTAATCGAAAGACAACCAATATTTGCTTTCAGATAAGCGCCAGCGATAATACCCGACAATGCGAAACACATATGAAATACAATCTTGAGATTCGGCTTGTTTTTTCTTAGTTGGCTGCGCGCGACTTTAACGTTTGCCGGCCGTCAATGAAATGACCCAACTACTATACAAACGCCAACCGAAACCTTCTCGGATAAGCGGCTAAAAGGAAACAGCGCTGCCCTGGCGCGTTTTTTTATTAGCTTCATTGGCAGAGAGATAGCAGATTAGCTGGCGACAGTATTCATTGTGCACGCTGTGACCGAAGCGCACTGTGATCAGCATGAGCACAATAACAGGGCTGTTAAATAATTAAACTAACCGACACACACACACACACACACTCACTCACCTACACACACACACACGCATCCATATAAAAGAGATACTAATATGAAGTGTGCCACTTATATCAAAAGTTATTCTAATCATATAAGCAGCACTGTAGTTAGATTGTAATTATAACATACATCTTTTACTATATTAATGTATATATACATGTATATCGAATAACAATGCAAGTTAATTAATAATACTGCCTCATCATCAAATAAACTAAAGTTATTTCAGTTAGCAAATTTGTTTTAAGGAAATACCAAGTCTAGCTGGAGTTTAGTTCGGTACAGTCAACATGTTTATTGTTGCCAATAAACTGATAATGCTTAATCGAAATAGAAACGAGTCGTGCATAGCACTTAGAAAACAAGTGTTGTACTTAATTGATATTAAGATCGTATGACAGTGTGCGAATGTAACTAACTGCTTGATAAGCGATTTGAGTGTTTGTGATTTAAAGTTTTATTGACATTAATGCCAAAGTCTCGCCGCTTATCACACCGACAGCTGCTGTATATCTTTATAGACAGCCGACCGAGCCGATGACGATAATAAACTCGCGATTTATGCGATAAGCAAGGAAAACTAACCTGTGCTAAATTTGAAACTAATCATCAGACATTCTTGTATTTACCCCATATTTTATAACAGATTTACAATCGACTTTTGATATACATTTGAACAAGAGTAATTACTATACAGGAACGACAGACTTTTCGCCAATCAATATAACAGAATCCTTAGTAAATATGAGCTTCAACTGTTCGACATATTCATTGTTAACATATCGCTTCTATTCATTAACAACATCAAACAGTTCTATCACATAAATTATAAACAAATCAAAAACCAGGGGCTTATTGAATAACCAGTAGGCATACATATCAAACTATCATTATATATTAGATTAGATATATGTATATATTAGCATATATATTTTATATGTTACTTACGGTCACTTGATACCAGCCAGCACCATTGGGCACCAGTTTGCCAAATTTACCACGTGGAATCGGTGAGCCGCGACGCCTCGAGCTTGGGCGATCCTGCAAGCAAATCAACCCGAATTTAGACTCAAAAATATCTATAGAATATAATGGTAATGCAATATACCTTGATTGTGGTTGTCATTTCGCTCATGTCATCGTCCTCGTCCCAGCGACGGACATCCTGTAAGCGTAGCTTCACATCGCTTTTGTGTGGAAACTGTGATGTCTTGAAGCTGACCCGACGCTTGTTCCGATCCTTGCGACGCTGATGATCGTCATCTGCAAATGGAGCACAGAATCATCTTTGAAAATAATCGATGAAAAATGCAACACATGAATAACCCACCATCATAATCTTTTAAAGCAGAAAAACGTGATCCGCCACTGCCGCCGCTGCCATTCCCAACGTTGTTGTTGTTGTACCGTTGACCGCCGCCGCCACCGCCACGCTTAGGCATTTCGCACACACCCACACTCTCCCACAGAAACACAATATATTACGGGGAGGTGAAGCGAATATTACCAGTCGTAAAACTAATAAACAAGGTCTTTTAGGCGTGCACACACGTTGCAATCGTAGTTAGTTTTGTTTTTGTTCCAGTGTTTGCTGTGGTTGCTTTTGTTACTGTTGTTGCTGTTGTTACTGTAATAGTTACTTCGATTGTTCGTCGAAATATGGAAATATGCTAAACTCACAGCACGATAAATTTAACAGAAAAGAGAGTGCGTACAATTCGTTCACGGGCCGTTGCAAGCAATTATTATTGCACGACAAAAATATCTAGAGAGCGCGAATTTGCAACGCAATTTTATTAAATTCTCAGAGTATATGTATTTGTATTTGTATTTGTGTGAATGACAGATGTCATGACAATGGCCTACTGGTGTTTTACAGCACTAGTCTAGCTTGTGCTCAAATTGTTTAGTGCTGTGCAATTCGCATGCAAATGTTTGTGAGGTGGCAACGCTGACACACAAAAATCAACAACAAAAATTCATATACTACCGATTGTTTTTGAAAAGATCATTCGACAGATTCTTTTTGTAAACTTAAATTATGTCAAGTCGAAAGTGCCCGTTTCACGTAAAGGTAGCCGAAACAGAGGACAAACTGGTACAAAGCTTGGGCGAAATACTGCATCGTTGCTCAACTGAAGCTCTGGAGAATCGTCCAACTTTTCGAGTTGGCATCTCAGGTGCGTATTAGAATGCGGATTGCATTAATGTATTATGCATTGGTATATGTGTGCGTGAAAAGCTCAACTTAAGGTGACCTTGCGGCGCACACTTTGATTCTCAAAGTCAATGGAGTAATAATGTGTTACATTTAATACGATCAACAGGTGGCTCGCTTGTACAGCTCTTGACCCGCGCTCTCATCAGCCGTAAATTAAATACCACTAACTGGAAATTCTTCTTCTGCGATGAACGCTATGTGCCGGACGATGATGCGGAATCAACGTTCAATGCGTACAGAACTGAACTGCTTGCCAAGCTACCAAACATACTGGAAAGCCAACTAATCAAAGCCAACACTGAACTCTCCTTGAATGCCTGCGCCTGTGAATATGCGGCTCGTATAGTAGACGAATTTGGCTCATCTTGTCCGATATTTGATTTGTTGCTTTTGGGCATGGGACCGGACGGACACACATGCTCCTTGTTTCCGGATCGACCAGAATTCCAGATACATGCCGAACAGCTTGTCATTCCGATTCGTGATTCACCAAAACCTCCGCAAGAGCGAATAACATTTACGCTCACGCTGATCAACAATGCGAACGATGTGGTCTTTGTTGTCACTGGTGCCAGCAAAGCTGACGTTGTAAAGGTATGGAAAAAAGGAAAAATTATATATTATTTTATTTACAATTAGTGTATCTTGTTTCTTGCTTTACAGAGCGTATTTATAGACGTGGACAGAAGCTTTCCCTCTGCTTGTGTAGAGCCTACACATGGGCAGCTAACGTTGATTACTGATAGAGCTGCAGGTGCAAAAATTTTAAGTTCTGAATATGGCTGTCAGAAATAATTGCCATAAAGCTTTTTAAGAGTAATTGTTGAATTTTAGGAAATAAAGAATCCTTTCTGTTTTATTTGCAAATTTGATTTCAAATGCGCGCTCAATGTTGGTCTTTTACAACACTAAAGATTAATTTGACGTTGCCACTGAATTGGCAGCACGCACAAGTGGTGCCAGACCATCGTATATTTCCATTCAAGTGAAAGAAAATGTAAAATAAAGACCTTAAATAATTTACAAAACACCCACAAAACGCAATGCCGCAACAATAATAGAAGGTACTTGATAGTAGCAGACACTTTCACTCTAATCCCAATGCCTGACACCTACGGCCAATTCGATGCGGAGCGCGTCTGCCGTGTTTGCTTGCGCGAGGTGGGCGATTTTTACTTCATCTACGATGAGGCGCCCGTGGAGCAGGGCGCGAACATCGCCCAAATACTTAACGAGTGCACGCGCTACACCTGCGAGCGCTATGACAAGATGCCCCATCACATGTGCGACACCTGCATCAAGGCCGCCTGCCAGGCGTATCGCTTCAAGCAGGACGCCGAGAAGGCATACCGTTCGCTTGTGGCTATGCTGGGACGCACACCTGTGACCAAGCCCAACAGCAGCGATGTCTGCACCCAGACTGAGCAATTACCTATGCTGCCGTGCGGGATCTGCAATGATAAATTTCTCAACATTCTCGAATTGCGCCTGCATCGCAGTCGCCAGCACTTGAAGACGGAGGAGCTGAAGTGCAGGCTCTGCGACAAGCAGTTCCAAAAGCTTCGTCAGCTGCGCAACCATCTCGCCGAGCAGCACGATCAAAAGTCAGCGGAGGCGCCTTTGCTACGTCGACGTCTGGAATGTCGAGTTTGTCAACGTGCGTTCTCGCGACGCGATCATCTAATACGCCATATGCGAAAGGCCCACGATGTGCCTCGGCAGCAGGAGCAGGAGTCTGCGGCGACCTGGACACCCAATGATGAGGCAACTATGCAAAGCGGCGATGAGCTGGAATCGGCCGCCGTCTTATTCAATGATCCGGCTGCCTGTTCAGACAACGAAAATAACGAGAGTGGCTATCAATGCCATACTACGAATCCAATATCAAGCAATGAGGATTCTGGCGATGATGAAGTGCATGCCGAGGCTAAAGAATCGCTCTGGCTGCACATTAAGCCAGAACCAGAACCAGAGCTGGAGGCGGAGGCGGAGGCGGAGCCAGAAGAGGCGGAAGTCGAGCAAGTGAATCGCGATAGGCGCAAAAAGAAAACAAGTTCAAAGATTGCAGCTCACACAGACACAGAGGAGGAGCCCGAAGGCGTCAGCAAACTGAAGTCTGCTTCGAGCTCATTTTCAACAGAGGTTAAAGGTAAGTCGACCTCGACTATGAATATAAATCTTGTAACCCATAGACTCTCTTCTACTTTGTGTGCGTGCAGAGGAGCCACTCGCCGCCGGCGGCGAGCAGCAGCTGTCCATTAAACAGGAGCGACAACGTGCTGACAGCATCAAGGTGGATGAGGAGTATGAGATGGAGGCCGCAACAGCGGACCTGTTCCACAGTGCCGACGAGGATGAAGACGATGACGGGCAGAGCGATCTTGATGAAGAGGACGATGAAGATGAGGATGAGGAGGAAGCGAATGTCGAGCTCGATGAGCACAAATCGAAGCTGGCTCAAGTGGAAATCGTGCGAGAGTATTTGCAGAAGCCGACAACGGCTAAGCAGCGACGTCGCCGACGCAAACAGACGCAAAGCGAAACGGAAGCCAATCCGGAGAATCGTTGCGATGTCTGCATGCGCACCTTCTCCCGCCATTGCCATTTGCTGCGACACAAGCTATCCCATCTGGAGAAGAAGCCGCACAGCTGTCCGCATTGCCCCAAGGCTTTTGCGCGCAGCGATCACTTGAAGGCGCACGTCCAGAGCCTGCACGGCAATAAGGAGCACAAGTGTGTGCTCTGTGATGCGGCCTTCGCCCGTGTAGATGCCCTCGATCGCCACAAGATGAGCAAGCACAATGGCGAGGGTCTTGACGCCAGCAACGAGCTGAAGCTCCAAATGAGCGAGCACACCTGCGAGTACTGCTCAAAGCGTTTCTCCAGCAAGACCTACCTGCGCAAGCATACGCTGCTCCACACGGAGTTCCTGTACGCCTGCAAGAGCTGCGACGAGACGTTCAAGGAGCGCCAGCAGCTGCGCAGCCACGAGAAGACCCACACCGGTCAGCGGAACTTCCTCTGTTGCATTTGCGGGGACAGTTTCGCCCGCAACGACTATCTGCGCGTCCATATGCGACGGCACAATGGCGAGAAGCCATACAAGTGCCGTTACTGCGTCAAGGCATTTCCACGCGCCACAGACCTTAAGGTACACGAGCGGTAAGTGAGCCAGAGCGCACTAATCCCAACTGTTTGACAGGCTCTGGTCTGATGTGATCTGATCTGATGAATGACTTAATGGCTTTACAGATACCACACAGGCACCAAGCCCAATCTGTGCAACACCTGCGGCAAGAGCTTCCATCGTGCCTACAATCTGACCATACATATGCGTACCCATACGGGCGAGCGTCCGTACAAGTGCGATCAGTGCCCCAAGAGCTTCAGCCAGAGCAACGATCTGAAGGCCCACATACGACGGCATACGGGCGAGCGGTACAAGTGCCCCCATTGCGATGCCTACTTCCTGCAGCTATATCACATGCGCAACCATTGCCTGAGTGCCCACAATAAGCATATTGAGACAAAGACGGGTCGCTTGCAGCGCACCGGCCTGCTGGACGAGCCCAATCACTCGCATCTGACCACTGTCGTTATGCCGCCTGCACGCTATCAGCGATCGACGCCCGATCCGCAACCAATGGCCACTGTTACGACGCAGCTGCCAGCGGCCATTGCCACGCCCATTATGCATTCACCGGTGGCGTATAGTACAACGTCCCCGGTGCCGGTGCCGGTACCTGTCCCGGTGTCCGTGTCCGTTCCACTCTCAGATGCAAGCGGATTCGTTGGTGCAACAACAAATGCAACAAGCACAACGGCGACGGCACCATTTGGCACCTTCAGCATAGCGCCCGTCGTGATGGGTAAATTTCTATATATTTCATTTGCTCATAGATACAACAGCTAATGCTATCTCTCTCTCTCTCTCTCTCTCCCTCACTCTATCTCCGTTTCAGCGCATCTGATGTACAATCATGGCGGAAACAGTCAGCAGAGCAATGCGAGCAAATAGCCGATGTTGCCCTATAAATTATTCAAGCAATTCCAATCTCAAAATATTCACTTGACCTTGTATATATATATATATCGATGTAAAATATATAAAAAGAGATCGCGCCTTAAATTTTCAGTTATTATGGTTTGCATTAAGCGAACTTCTACTGTAAATATATTATGAAATATATGAGTGTGCTAATTCTTCTAAACCAGTGAAATCTTTATGCAAATGAACTAACTAGATAATTGTTTAGATTATAATAGTTAGATGCGCAAATGTATTTGTGTTCAATATGTTCAAATACTAGTTAATCTAAACTAAACTAAATCTTTTTATAAATCAAGTTTGTATAACTTATAGATATCGAATAGCTATAGCACTTTATGATCTAACCAAACCTGTAAATACATTGAAGAAAAGAAAAACAATTGAAAAGCATGAAAAGTTAGTTTTATTTATAGATGTAATATTGAACAAGCTTTAATATCTAAATTATTTCTTATTAGTTACTTATTCAACATTGTTCTGCCCCAGACGTCCATAGCGTTTCTCGACATTCCGTTCTCCAGTTAACCGAAATGGGATGAGATAATCGTATGGGAATTCCCAGTAAATTTTCGATGTTAGTATGCCTTAGTTTACTTGTGACAGTATATGGATGAATATAGATCGCAAAACTAAATTCAGGAAATAAAACATTCAAATAAATTGTACATTGATCTTAAGACACTTCAATTGCTTAAAACACACTAAGATTATTGAGTCATAGATGTCGGATTAAAACATTTGAATGGTAGTTCATCTTAAAATTTCAATATGTTGTTTAGGTTCCGCTTATATATTAATCGATATGCATAGAAATCCGTTTATATATATATATAGACACAAAGCATTAAAAATAATTCTCAAAAATACTTCAAAAAGTTACAACAAAAATATAAAAGCAATAAAAATAAACATATCAAGTAGATTTCAATAGAATAAGTACATAATATATATTACTGGGTTCATCTCATTTCTTATGCTTAAGCTGCCACATTCTGCTACGTCGGGGCTCTGGCAGCTCCACCGCCTGCGCAAGGTCCTCGTTCAGCTCCCTGCGCGCATACTGTTTCTTGTCTTTACCGGCTACAAAAGCTGGGCGTGAGGAGGTCAATGCTCGCGGCAGTTCGGACGAACGAACCTTGGGCGCAAACTTATTGTAATTGACGACGTCCTCGGGATCTTGCTCCTGCTCCGGCTCCTGTTCCTGCTCATCGCTGGTAGATGGATATGAAATAGTGGGCGTGTCCAATTTACTGCGTCGCTTCTTGCCAGATTGGCCCATGCTACGACGCCCCACACCCGAGCTGCAGCGCAAAGTGTTCTGCAACACGAGCACCTTCTTCATGGGCGACCTCTTGGGCTTCTGCTGGACAACAGCAAGTCGCTGGTTGGGTTTTCGCAATGCCGGCGACGGCTTCAACGTGCTCAATGCTCTCATCAAACTCCGCTTGGCCGTTGGAGTCTCTTCCCTGGAATTGTTTTCGGCATTGGGCAGCTTCCTTTTGTGCAAATTGCCGGTGGTCTTGGCCGCGGAAGCCGCCATCGAGGACAACTGCAAAGTGGAGGGAGTCTTCCGCAACGACATCGTTGAACTAGACATGGCAGACATATTCCTCAGCGACAGGGGGGTCCGTGGAGCCGTCGATCCGGGTGTTGCAGGCGGCAACATTTTGCCGTTGGTTGAAGCTGTCCCTCCTTGCTTGCGGGCGGAGCTCTGTTGCTCCTTGGCCTGGCGCAGGCGCACCCAATCGTTGGCCATGCGATCCAGTATATTCTCGCCATGGACCAGAAACGGACACTGATTGCGCTGCTCATACGCTTTCACTAGCTCTGTGATCTGTTGCTCGATCTTTGGCAATTTGGTTCCAATTGCCTTCCTTTCGCGCTCCTCCTTAAGGAGCTGCCCGCCGCGATTGTTGAACCGATTCGGATCGTTGGCCTTGGCCTCGAGGGCCTCCATTCGAGCCCAGAACTCAGAGCGACTGGCAAACAGCTCAAATATTTCCTTGTTGCTAGTGTAAAAGCTCTTCAGATCATCCAGCTCGAGCTCATGCAGCTCCAACAGGTCCTCGTTGTACCACTCATTGAAAAAGTTCGAGAAGCGCTTTCGCTCCTGCTCCGACTTCAGGGTCAAATCCCACCACTTCTTGATCTCCACGCGCAGTTGCTCGATAAAGGTCTTCAGGTTCTTGCGACGCAGCGCCTGGCAGCGCTGCAGTTCTTCGCGCAGCACATCAAATGTTGATTGCGTATAATCATCGGCTGTGCGCACTCGGCGCATGATATACTCATCCGACTCCTGCAGACGCTCCCACAGCTCGTAGATCTTGCCGCGCATGTCGTCGATCTGTTCGCGCATTTCCTGAACCTGTGCGGCGAACTCCTTTTGCATGAGCCTGAGCTGCTCCAGGATATTTGGAGTTAGATGCTGATTCGCCTGACTAAGCAAATGCTCCTCGGCGGCTGTGGTTGGTATTATGGAGAGCAGCGCCATATCCTGCTTTATCTGGCTACGTAGCTGGAAGAGCTCCTCCATGCGGCGCTCGCGCACTGCCCGCAGATGCTCGAGGTGCTTGCAAAAGGACGACATTTCATCGGGCTTGGGAAGTGGATCGGCGAGCAGTGGCAGCGGACACTCACCCAACTCTTCGCAGAGCTGATCCTGCTGCAGCAGCAGCTCACAAATTTCCGCACGACGTTCGCGCAGTTCCTCCCGCAGATGGTCAATGCTCTTGTCCAGCGTCTGCAGCCAAACGTCCAGCGGCATTTCCTCGGGCTTCTCGCCAATATCAAGGTTTTTATGCAACAGGCGACGTATCTCAGCGGCCTCCTCTCGCAGAGCACTGATGTCGTCCATAATAAGTTGCTCTTTTTCATTTGATTCGGTCAGCAAGTCGCAATAAAAATTTTTCACGCGGTCTCCCAATTTGTCCATTAATTCCAGACAATATTTCTCATCAAACATACTTGTCCACTTGCTAAATAGACGATCGACATGATCACTGGTAATAGCCACGATTGTTGACTTTGGTGTTGGCTGCTCGGCCATATTTACGTATTATAAATTTCAACTTTTACTGGAATTAACAAAAAAAAAAAACAGTCCAAAAGTGACGCCAACATCAATTGAATATTTCGGTAAATTTGAAAACACAGTTTGACGTTGCCACATTTAAAAAATACTAGCTGCTTGATCGGAAGCAGTATTTAAATGGTTGAAAGTTGGCAGCGCTATTCAGTTATGCGAGCCATTATAAGCATTTTTAAATACTGCAATTTAGTCATTTATGATTGTTCGACTTGTTCAAAAGCTTTTAATATTTCTTACTTAGCAGATCTTAATAAGTTGGATAAATGATATATTGCATTACTTGCCAACAACTTTATTTTCAATAGCAGTGTTAGACAATTACATATTCCAGGGCTCCAAAAAACAGTGTGGAGTAATATGGCAGAAATAGCAACGTCAAACTTTCAAACTTTGAAAATTTACTTTTCATCTAGCAAGTAGTCTCTGTCAAAAAAGTTAACCTGTACGAAAATTTGCAAATTCTTTCACTTGACTTTGAACGTTTAAACTGAGCAGACGCTTGTGATTTTCAATAAAAATTGAAACTTAAGGAATACAAAAAAAAGTTAAAAAAAAAAAAAAAAAACGAAAATGGAAGCTGATAAATCCACCAAGTCTACCATTGTGAATTTTGCCACTGAGAAAATCGACCGTCTTTACGACATGTGGCGCAAGCTCTATGATGGGCCGTCCTGTCTTAAGCTGTTTAACAATCTGGAAGTGGGAGTGAAATCTTTATTAGAGAACTTAATAGAAGACGCACTTGTCAAGGAGAAAACTATCAAGCGGGATATTGGGTCATTGCTAAAAGAGGCTAAGGAGCTGGAGCGTCTGTTGGAGACAACAGTAGGCGACACCGAGCAACCCGAGGGAGTGCCGTTGGACGTTTGGCAGAAAACTCTCGAAAACAAAATGTATGGTCTTCGTGAGGTGCTGGCCGGACGTCGTGCAGAGGTATCCGACCTGCTTAAGCAGCAGGACTCTCTGTGCGATGAACTGGGTGAGCCTCGGCTGCCTCTGCTTATGGATCCATTGCCCAAGCCGGATGAAATCAACGAATTTCACAAGAACCTCAAGAGGCTGCGGGAGTTGCAGGCGAGTCGTCTGGAAGAGGGATTCAATTCGCGCAGTGAGATCAATGACAACATACGGACGCTTTCCGTATATCCAACTGACTCTGAGCAGTGTGAGGTGCTGGCTGGACGTCGTGCAGAGGTCTTCGACCTACTTAAGCAGCAGGACTCTTTGTGCGATGAGCTGGGTGAGCCTCGACTGCCTCTGCTTATGGATCCATTGCCCAAGCCGGATGAAATCAACGCATTTCACACGAATCTCAAAAGGCTGCGGGAATTGCACACGAGTCGCCTGGAGGAGGTATTCGATTTGCGCAGCGAGATCAATGAGCACATACAGACGCTTTCCGTATATCCAACTGACTCCGAGCTGGATTTGTATCGCCAGACAAATCTTCGTCTGACACCCGATGTCGTGGAGAAGCTTAAAGACAAGCAAACTATGTTTGCCGCACAGATCGCGGTATTGACTGATGACATCGACTGTATGCGATCCAAAGCTTATGAGGTGTGGAACCATTTAGAGGAGTCGAACAACTTTCTCAAGCGGAGATTGAGCAGAGCCATCGAATATACAGAAACCACACGTCATATGTTGCGGGATGAAGTGGCCCGCTGCGAGGAGATCCATAAAACAAAGTTAAAGATTTTTATCGATCAAATGCGCGAAGAAATCAAGATGTTTTGGGCCTTGACAAAGACTTCGGAAGAGGAACAAAATCTGTTTATGCCCTACTTCGAGAAAGAGTACAGCGAGGAACTGTTGTTGAGTCATGAGTCCGAGCTTACTGCTCTGAAGGAACATTATTATGAAAACAAGAGGTTCTTTGAGATAATTGCTCTTCGTGAAGAGCTCGTCAAGCGACTGGAGGATCTTCAACACTTGGCCAACGATCCGAATGCACTCAACTATCCCGGCAATGAGCTCCTCGATGTAGAACGTGAGCGGAACACAATTAACAGCTATTTGCCAAAGCTCGAGCAAGAGATTATAGACTTAGCATGCGAATATTTCACAATAAATGAAACTCCGTTCGAGATCTGTGGACGCGATATTTTGGAAACTGTGCCCGGCGGTTGGGAGCAGATAAGGAAACTCCAAGCCTCAATAGCAACAGATTTTGATACAGCCTCATCTGAATCCACAAGTTCAACACCTACATCTTCCGCTAAGGAGGACACTTCTACGGCTTGTGCTGTGAGGACAAGCGTTTTGAGGAAGAGGAATTTGTCTCCTGGAAATGATGAGGAAGTGCCGGTTCCAACTGCCAAGCGCGAAAAATCATCAGAGCCAGAAGAGAATGATGAGGACTCTGAGGAAGATACCGATTCTGACTAAGGTTCACTTTATTAAATTAAATTGTAAAGCTCTGATTTAATCACCACATTTACACCTAACCACCGTGAATAACAAAACAAAAAATAAAAAGTTTATTTACACACCAAACACGAGTTTTATTTGGCCTAATGTTATGAGATTTACTAAATTTTTGCAACGTACGCAACGTATGATATTTGAATGATGGTATTTTAGTGGAAATTCTCTCCATTGAACAAAAGTTATCGAATTGCAATCGATATTTTACGTATTAATTGTGATTGTTTCGATTATTTCGCGCTATTTAGCTGATGTGCAGATTTGCATTTGTTGTAAGCCATTGCAATTTGTTAATTCAGTGTTACTAGATAAATTGTGTTAGCTCAGAAAATGAATACACCATTTGAGTCGCGTACTCTTGTTAATGGCGGCCAGCTAAAACAGTTTACCGGCCAATCTGTCAGCATCATGGTGCGCGTAGAGAGCGTGGCCGGATCCACATTGTTAGCCACAAGCACAGACAACCAAAAGCTGCGGATCAACTTGCCCAGCGAACTGAGTGCCACTCAAGGCTCATGGGTGGAGGTAATTGGCATTCCAAGTGCCGGCGACACCATACGGGCCAAAGAGGTAACATAATTATTTGCTTGCTAGAAATATATTTTTCCCTAATGTCTCAATGGATTCGCAGGTTATCGAATTTGGTGGCGAAAATATAGACTTCGATGTGGACAGCTACAATACGATGACGCAGCTGGTGAACAATGTTCAGCAATTCTATCGATATGGCTAATTCATTTAAGAGATCTACGCAACTAATTTTAAATCCAAAATAAATAAGAGTTATTTTGCAAAAAATTCAACATTTCGTGTTTGCTTTATTGGGATCTGTTCGCCCACACACATATATATATATATAAAAAGGCTATCTAGTGAAGTAATTTGCAACAGCCAACAGAAAAGGAGACAAATTCATATGGTTGGTGGCTATTGCTGCACAGCCGCATTGGCCACTACGCTCGGATTGTTGACCACCTCGCCGAGGGAGTCGAGCACCTCCTTGCGATAGTCGTCGAATTCGCCATCGATCTCGTTAATTGTCTGATCTTCAATGACATAGAGAGTGCAGCCCGTTTCGCGTATGAGACGCTCGTCGTGGGAGACAATGATGACGCCGCCCTCGTACTCATTGATGGCCTCGGCCAAGGCATCAATTGATTCGATATCTAGATTGTTGGTCGGCTCATCCAGAATGAGCACGTCGGGCGCGCTAAGGCACAGTTCGGCGAGAGCGACACGCGCCTTCTGGCCGCCAGATAAATCCTTCATTTTGATGGTGTGCGCATGGCTGACCAGGCCAAAGGAGCCAAGCGCCTTGCGGGCCTTCTCATGCGGTAAATTGAACAGACGCTGCAGATATTCAGCCGCGGATTCTTCGGCCGTCAGATGCTCGCCCGAATGCTGATCAAAGCGTCCCACATGCAAGCGATGATTCTTGCGCTGTTCGCCCTCTTGCGGCTCCAGTTCGCCGAGCAGCAGCTTGAGAAATGTGGATTTGCCCACACCGTTTGGACCCACAATGGCCACGCGACTGGTCAGATCAATGCCGAAATCGGCTTTCACGAACAACGGCTTCTGGCCCTCATACGCGAACGTTATGTTGTGAACGCCTAGAATTGGCGGCTGGAGCTGTGAGGGCTCGGGGAAACGGAATTTCACAATGTATTCCTTGGGTCGGGCCAGCAGCTCTTGCGGACCATCGTCCTCGTCCTGTTTCTGTTGCTTGGTTTTGTTCTTCTCCTGTTTCCGGGTAAGCGATTCCTTCTGCTTCTTTTCGGCCGCCTTCTTTGACTGGCCGTGGGCCTTGAGCTCACGCAGTCGCTTCTCTTGCTTTTCATATTCCTTGATCATTTCACGTCGCTTCTGCACGTACATTTTCTTGAACATGGAATAGTTGCCCTTGTAGTAATGCAGCTTCTTCTGGTCCAGATGGATAATTTCGTTGCACACATTGTCCAAGAAGCTCTGGTCGTGAGAGACGATCAACAGCGTCTTCTTCCAGCCTTGCAAATAGTTGTCCAGCCAAATAACCGCATTCAAGTCCAAATGATTTGTCGGCTCATCCAGCATCAGCAACGTTGGCTCCAAGTACAGGGCACGTGCCAGCGAGACACGCATGCGCCAACCGCCAGAGAATTTGTTTGTGGGTCGATCTTGCATCTCCTTGCTAAAGCCCAGACCGGCCAGGATACGACGGGCTCTTGCCTCCGCCGAGTAGGCGCCAATTGCTTTCAGCTCGGCAAATGTGTCGTTCAGTTCCTCCTGGACGGTCAGGTCTCCAGCAGCGAATTGCTTTTCCAGATCATCGGCCTTCTTCAGCATCTCCGTTCGCTTCACATCGGCGTCCAGTATGGTAGCAATGGCCGTCTTGTTGGTGGCCACCACCTCCTGCTCGCAGAGCAGCACATCGATGTTCGGCGGTATGGCGAACGCTCGTGAGGCAATGTGTCGGAGCAGTGTCGTCTTGCCGTGCCCATTGGGACCCACCAGGCCATAGCGACGTCCATGGGCGATCAGCAGATTGGCATTCACAAACAAATCATTTCCTGGCGAAAACAGAAGGAGAGAATGATTCATTCAGGATTTACATCAAGTGGTGAAATTATCTTACCTTTTGCCGATATGGTGAAGTTCTCGATTTTGATATCAACTGCATGTTCGAGCGCCGCCTGTTGTCCTGCACTCTTCTGCACCTGGGACATGGTGAAGTTGTTATCCAGATCCGACTGACCGGCGCCGCCTTTTTTCGTCATCAGCTCCATTTGGCGCTCGTATTCCTGTTGTTTCTTATGCTTCTTCTTCTCCTTGTGCGACATTTTCTTCTCCTTGTCCTTGGCCTCACCTATTGCTTCCGATGACTCTTCCGACTTGGGCGTGATCGCTGCCTCCTCAGGCTGCGCCTCCGCCTCCGGTTCTGGAACTGGCTCTGACACTGGCGCTTGCTGTTCCGTTACAGCTTCCGCTACCTTGATTGCCGCAACCTTCTCAGTGAGCTTCGCATCGGATGCTGGCTTTGCCTTTGCTTCCTCAACTGGGCTCGCCTGACTATCAGACAAAGGGCTGACGTCGTCATCGTCGTCCTCGTCGTCATCATCACTTAAATCGAATTTGTTTTTATTCTGCTTCTTGGATTTCTTTGCTGCTGGCTTGACCATCTTGACTTCCGGCTCATCATCCAAATCGTCTTCGGCATCCTCCTTCTCGTCCACATCGTCTTCCTCATCTTCGCTCATCGCAAATTTATTCTTCTGTTGCTTTTGCTTCTTTTTCGATTTTTTGGCTGCAGGCTTAGCTATAGTTACCGTCACCTCTTCCTCATCCTCGTCCCCAATTTCATCATCCTCATTATCGTCGTCATCGTCATCACTAAAGCCATCATTTCCCTTCTTTTTGTTGTTCTTTTTACTCTTCTTGCTATGCTGCTGCTGCTGTTGCTTCTTGCCAGCTGGCTTAGCAACAGGCGGCGCATCCTCGTCGGAGTCATTGAGGTCGAGCGTTGACATTGACTTCACCGGTTTCTCATCATCGCTCCAATCGTCGTTCCTCTTGCCCTTCTTCCCCTTTTTGGCAGTCTTCTTCTGCTGCTGTTTGCTTTGCGATGACTTTATGCTTTCCAGATCGTCCACATCGTTAATGGACAACTTACTGGCAGCAAGGGATTCATTATCACTGGACTCGCCGCCGCCACCGCCAGCGCGCTTTCCCTTTTTACCCTTTTTACCTTTTTCATGTTTCTTTTCGCTGACGCTAACTTTCTCTGGCTGTTCCTCCTCCTCATCGAAGCGTTCTTTCTTCTTGCCTTTAGCCTTGGACATGTCTGTGTTGGATGCTAGGTATTGGGTGCTCTGGGAGACCTGTTGTTAAAATAACTACGAATATTCAAAATTCAATGTTGATAACTTGAATGATTTACGTTTGCGTTGTTCGAGCTGATGTTGCCGTTGCTAATGCTGCTGCGGCGGCGGCTTTCACGTGCACAGCTGGCAAATGTGCCAAGTGTGTGGAGCTAGCGTAAGAGGAAGAGCTATACGCGATGATTGGGTGCATGTGTGTGTGCGTGCGGAATTATTATCGGAGTCGTGATGTCATCGTTTTGAACTGGTTCACCCCAATTAGAACGAATCTATTCCAATGACGAGTTTCTTAAATTTGACGTCAAACAATTTTCAACTATTTGCAGTATATATACTATGTTTGCATGTGTGTTATAATAAACAATTTACATTAATTTCATAAAATGAACCTATTTAGTTTGCTGTATTCAGATGGAACTATTGGAGCTGTTATGTCGTTGAGTCCGATAAGATCGTCTACATATCGATATATCGATACATTATTATTTTTTTGCCACAATTGTCGCCGAGCTACATAATTGTTTAATAAACAATTAATCACTAATATAAACAAAATAGTGCAAATAGTGCGTGCGATATTCTAAGTAATTGTACGTTCTTTCCATTGATTCGCTTCCAAATCGTCCACAATTTGCGAGCAGACCAACAACAACAAAAACAACAACGAAAACAATAATAACAACAAAAACAAGAGAGCCAAAGCCACAACGCAAAGGAGATTGAGATTCGCAACGCAATCAAAAAAAATTCCATAAAACGGAATATAACATACGCTGCATGAGTGTGTGCGTGTGTGTGTGTGTGTGTAGAGAGAGAGAAAGAGGAAGGGGGCCGCGCGCATAGCCCAAAGGTGGTTAACAGCAGCAGTAGCTAGAGAAGCAGCAGCAACAATAACAAGAACAAAAACAACAACAGCAACAACAACACGACAAGCGAGACCTTGAAAACTTTAAAGAAATAGCAACAAAAAAACTCAAATTTTTAACGAAAAACGCAAACAGAGCCGAGGCGCAAAGAGGCAACGGCAACGGCAACAGCCGCAAAGTTATGGAGAGTGACAATTTTCCGAAACGCGCCAATTAACAATAATAATAATAATAAAAATAGTAATAATACAAACTAAAACACCAAATGCATGGAGAGCAGCGAATTCGAATTCGAATTCGGAAGCCGTGAACACGTAAACGTAAACGTAAGAATCAAAATCAAAACAAGCTAACGATTTACACCCATAACAATAGCAGCGCCCACACACACACACACACACACACGCTCACATATTCACAAACACACACTCGACACACATAATGGCAGCAGTAGTTGCAGCCACAGCGAATGGCGGCAGCGGCTGCGTCGCAGTTATGACAGCAGCCGCAGCCGGCGGTGACAGTGAGACAAACGACGGAAGCGGCGCATCGAATGGACGAGAAGCGCGCAATCTGGCCGAGAAGCAGCGGCGTGATAAGCTGAATGCGAGCATACAGGAGCTGGCCACCATGGTGCCGCATGCGGCCGAATCGACACGGCGATTGGATAAGACAGCCGTGCTGCGCTTCGCCACCCACGGACTACGGCTGCAGTACATCTTTGGCAAGTCGGCAACGCGACGTCGGCGCCGGCTAAATATGAAGGCAGCCGGCGGCGGCGGCGGCGGCACTGGACCTGGCAATGCTATCGGCGCTGGTGATACGCCACAGCTGACGGATACGCTGATGCAGCTGCTCGACAGCTTCTTTCTGACGCTGACATGTAATGGACAGATTGTGCTCGTGTCGGGCAGCGTGGAACAGCTGCTCGGCCACTGCCAGTCGGATTTGTATGGCCAGAATCTGCTGCAGATAACCCATCCTGATGATCAGGCGCTGTTGCGTCAACAGCTAATACCGCGTGACATCGAGACGCTCTTTTATCAGCAGCGCCAATGCCAGCGGCAACGTCGCAGCCAACAGCACACGCAGTCGCAGTCGGCCAGCGACGATGATGACGACGATGAAGATGATGGTGGAGGTGGAGGTGGAGGCGGGGGCGGAGGCAGAGGTGGTGGCGGCGGCAGCTGCGGTGGCGGTGACGATGATGAGGATATGGACCAACTAGACCAGGACCTAGAGCGAACTCGCACGCCCAGCCCCCAAACCATCGCCCACATGGCGGTCATCGATGAGCGGCTGCGCGCCGATCGACGCTGCTTCACGATCCGCCTCGCCCGCGCCTCGACCCGTGCCGAAGCCACGCGTCACTATGAGATGGTCAAAATCGATGGTTGCTTTCGGCGCAGCGACTCGTCGGTGACGGGTGGCGCGGCCGCCAACTATCCAATCGTATCGCAGCTGATAAGGCGCTCACGTAATAATAATATGTTAGCAGCAGCCGCCGCCGCCGCTGCCGCCGCAGCAACAGCAACAAATGCAGCAGCAGCAACAGCAGCAGCGACGACAACATTAACCGCTCCCTGCCTGCCGCAGCACGATGCCATTGCGCAGGCAGCGCTGCATGGGATCAGCGGCAACGACATCGTCCTGGTGGCCATGGCGCGGGTGATGCGCGAGGATTCCACCTGCCTGAGCCTCATGTGCCGCCAGCCGGAGCCGTATCAGCTGGAATACCGGACGCGGCATCTCATCGACGGCAGCATCATCGACTGTGATCAGCGCATCGGCATCGTGGCGGGCTACATGAAGGATGAGGTGAGTGACACATTCATTCGCACATCAATCTAATCGAACACTAATCAACACAATTATTAATGCTGATTAAATTGGGAGGGAGCATTCTAGAAGTATTGCTGCATAAGAAATTTGTCGTCACAGCAGAGAAGGTGAAATAGAATGAGGGAGAGAGAAGAAGAGAGAGAGAGAGAGAGAGAGAGAGAAGAAAAGAGAGAGATAGAGAGAGAAGAAAAGGGAGAGAGAGAGAGAGAGAGTCATTGAGAGTGAAATTGAAAGTGAAATAGAAAGAGAGAGAGAAAGATATATCAACAATGAGAGAGCAGTAGGCAGAGAGAGGGTGGAAGAAAGAGAAGAACAGACAGAACGAGTAAGAATGAATGGGTGAGAGAAAGAGAGAGTGTGGAAGGCAGAGAATGAATCAGAGACACAGAGCGTCACAGAGAGTGAATGGTTGTGAGAGAGAGTGGAGGAAAGAGCGAGAGAGTGAGAAATTGATATTCATGATAGACTAGTTTTCTGTTTACAAAAATTATAAATTAATAAAAGCAGTTAGCTTGAGCATATAACTTGAGTGAGTCAGAGGTAGGGAGAGAGAGAGAGAGACAACAAACTGTAACGAGCAAATATAAAACAAAGCAAAAGCGAGAAAGAACTTTACATAACTCAAAATTAGTGAGAGATAGAAAATAAAATATCATATATCATTTAGAATGACAGAGAGAGACATAGATAAATTTAGCGAGAAAGAGAGAGAGAGAGAAAGAGAGAGAGAGAGAGCGTGAAGTTTACATATGTATATTACTAGCTGCCAAATTAGATCAAATGCAAGTTAAAAGAAAAGAAGAATAGGCAATTTAATACTGAAGCTCCAGTTTGAATGCACTTAATATAAATAATTTGATCATACGAAAAATGTGCGAAATTTATATTATTTTATCGATTTTTTTCGATAAAAAAGTATATAAACATAAAACAAATCAATTAAATTAAAAAATTAAAAATAAAACGTATAAATGAAATTGAAATAAAATAGAACAACAAAATAAATAAATAAAAATAAAACAAATAAATAAAATAAACAACTACAAATAAAATACTAAAAATAAAAAAAATTAAAAGAAAACTTCAAATTATTTATCAAATTGAAGAGTATAAGTAATCAATGAGAATTGCATAGAAGAGTAGCTAGTAGCAACAACTATTGCATAACAAATGTGTAACAAATAGATTCATCTAGTTATTCTGTTTGACAACATGTGATAGATATATACATATATAGTATGTGGTCTAGATATAGATATAGGTCAATCAATGAGAATTGCATAGAAAAGTAGATGTTGTATAACAAATAGGCTGTATAACAAATAGGTTCAGTTAGTTATTCTGTTTAACAAACATGATGTATATATATATATATATATATATATATATATATGTATATATTATATTGTCTAGATATAGAACTAGAAACTGTACTTTAAGCAGAGCATAACAGATTTGCTAATTGTCGTCGTTGCTTTAACTTTAGCTGTAAGCTGCCATAAGCAGTCTATTGCGCATTTGCTTACAACTCTTAATGCATTTTATTGTTTGTTGATGTATTTGTTTATTTGTTTCAGGTGCGGAACTTGAGCCCGTTCAGCTTTATGCATTTGGACGACGTACGCTGGGTGATTGTGGCATTGAGACAGATGTATGACTGCAACAGCGACTATGGCGAGAGCTGCTATCGGCTGCTGTCGCGAAATGGACACTTTATTTACCTGCAGACGAAGGGCTTCCTGGAGATTGACAAGAACAGCAACAAGGTGCATTCGTTTCTCTGTGTCAATACGTTGTTGGACGAGCAGGCCGGCAAGCAGAAGGTGCAGGAGATGAAGAACAAATTCTCGACGATCATCAAGGCCAACATACCCACGCACACCAGTCCCGATCTGCCCGCGTCTCGGGCGCCACAGCAGCTGGAACGCATTGTGCTCTACTTGATCGAGAATCTGCAGAAGAGCGCTAATGGTGGCCATGCCAATGGCGGCACTGCCGATGCAAATGCCAATGGCAGTGCTGACATTCACATGGATGCCATGGATGATATCTGCTGCAGCAGCAGTTCGCCAGCGTCTAGCCATGCGACGGGCACATACGATGAGCAGGCGCCGTCGCCCGCACCGCTGGCCCTTGTGCCGCCCGCACCTGGTCATGTCAAGCATTCGATATCGAAGTCGGTGAATGTGGTGAATGTGACGTCGGCGCGGAATCTGCAGTACCAGCAGCAGAAGCAGCAGCGGGAACAACAACTGGAGCTGAAACAGGAGCAAAAGCTGCTGGAACGCAATCTTGCGAACGGCGGCGGCGGCAACGGCGGTGTCCAACGCCAGCTGAGCATTAGTCTGAGTGAGAGCTCCACACTGTCGCCGGCTAGTGCCAGCAGCTTGGAGCTGCCGGATGATGCCAATAGCAATACATCCCCGCCGCCAACAACGCGCGTCAGTGTGCTGCAGAGGCTAATGACGACGCCGCCGATGACGACGACGACGCCGACAGTGCCGAAGATGGTGGCCGCTGAGACGCCATCGCCATCGCCACCGGCGCAGCTGCGTGCAATGCTGTCCAATACGCTGCGCAGCCTGGACACGAAGCTGGCGACGCTGGGCGAGGAGGCGCAGCAGCAGAAACAGCAGCAGCGACAGTGCAGTGCAGTGCTGCCGCCCAAATACGAGAGGCAAATGGATGCCATATTGCTGGAGCACCAGCAACAGAAGCAGCTGCTGGTCAACATTAAGAGCGAGTACGATGCGGTCCATCATCAGACGATTTCAGTGATAACCAAACAAGCGACAACAACAACAGCGTCCAGTGAGAGCAGCAACAGCAGCAACAGCAGCAACAGCAGCAGCAGGAGCGGCAGGAGCAATGGCAGCCAATAGTGGAGACTCAAATGTGGCGGCCTGTGCGCTGCAATGGATTAGCTACAATCTTTAATTTATTTAGTCTAAATAGCTCAGTATTCAGTGCACGGCTGAAGCTTTGGCTACCTACCCGCCCCCTTAACCCTCAGACCACTCCAGCCCTCCCCCACAAACACTGCAGCATCCAGATCCCATTTCAAGACCCAGTGCGATCAGAGTACAAAATCATATATATTGTTTTAAGCAAAATTTACTCACTAACTTTTAACACGTTTTAACTAAAACAAAACAAAAACAAAACGACAAAAAAAAAGAAAAGCAGAAAACCTTAAACCGAAAAACGATAAACAACAAACAAAGCTAAATTAGCACAGTAAAAGGCAAATAGCGTTGAGTACAGAGAGACCAGAGAGAGAGAGAGAGAGAGAGAGAGAGTGAGTGAGAAGAGAGAGAGAGGGAGAGTGAGAAGAGAGAGAGAGGGAGAGTGAGAGAGAGAAGCGCAGAGAGCAGCGCGATTTTAGCTTTATTGTGTTGTTACAACTGAACAATAATCAAAAGGAAAAATATATACATATACATATATGAAAAATAACAAAAATAATAACCAAAACTATCGAAACAAGAATTCAATTGCGAATGCCTCATTAATTAATACTCAATTATATAATACAATAGTTGTTATTCAATTACAAATCCGTCAGGCGGCACTGGAGTTTTTCTCTGCTGAGCACTGAGCTATAAGGCACACACACACAGACACAGAGTTAATTATTGCGAGGTTTGTTTGAAACATTTCGGAAAATAGAAATTAATTTATTTATATACAGTTTTTCGGATATTTTTGAAGACCAATGTGTGTATACGTATACTTAACATGACATGTATATATATATATATGTGTGTGTGTTTGTAAACCCCCCCTTGACAAACCCAGCTCCATCCCCGCGTGACATCCACCAAGTTTTGTTCAGTTTCGTTAAACATTGTTTGCGCTCGACTCGATTTCCAATGCGATTTCGACTTCCTATTCAAGGCTCGAAGTCGCGTTTTGTGTGTTCGTTCGGTTTGCCTTATCAGTTAGCACATTTTATTTAGCGAAATTTTTGCGTAGCTATTATTAAACATAATTAATTTTTTTAGTATTTTATATCAACAGTTTTTTTTCTGTAAATTTGTTTTCCTTCAGTTCGTTCGTTTGTTTTTTTTTTTTTTTAATAATTTTGTTTGTTGCGTAGAATAATTTTAAACTGTAATTTAAGAAATTTGTGAAATTTTGTTTGATTTATATATATATATATATATTTTTTTTTTATTAATCGAGTTGTGCTCTTAAAACACTTTTGGGTTATACATGCATAATACATATATATATAATATATATATAGTATATATATTTATGTATATATATATATATATATATATATATATATATATATATATATATATATATATATATATATATATATATATATATAATAAATGAAGAAAAAATTTTTTGTGTTCTTTCTTGCGTTTGTTGTCTAGACTTTTGTACAAGTTAATTTTTAAAACAACCAATAATATTGATAATAATTCGTTACAAATGTTAGCAATTAAAAACATAGCGTGTAATCTATTAATATAAACAACAACAATAATTCATAATGAACGAGTAACGTTAATAATAAAGTAAACAATAATATGTTTTTCCTCTACTTCTTTTTCAATTATAAAAAAAAATTTTCTATTAAAAAAAAGAAGTTTAACGATCAACTAGAAATATTTATTTATGGAAAGAAAATATGTCTGAAAAGTGTAAGTATTCGAAGTATTAACTATGGAAGTTGGAGATCTACTAATTTGTAGTCCCTGATAGGCTGTGTGCAAAATAGAATTATTATTGGAATTGTTGGAAGCCAAAATTGTCTTCCATAAAATAAGAAATGTTCTATATATAGGTATATATATATATATATACTATATATAGATCGATTTAGTCAATTTCGGCTGCGTCTAAAGCCCTATAAGGCGTGCCCTCAAAGCTGAGAGTCTTTCAGTGCAGACTGTGTATAAAAAGAGGATCTGAATATATGGAATAATAAAAAAAAATATATATATATATATTTTTTTTTTATTATATAAATATATATATATATATATATATATATATATATATATATATATATATATATATATATATATATATATATATATATATATAATACCTTATACGAGTCATTAAATTTTTAATTTAAACATTTTTGAAAACAAATATCATCAAATCTTTATAATGATGTAAAGGATACAATGTACTACAATATATATACATACATATATACATATATAATATGTATATATAGTTATAAAAGACAAAACAGTGTATCTAACGGTCGTTATGATAGTATTGAAATAATTGGCACAAGTGTGTTTACATTTTGTATACATTTTATTTATTTATTATAATTAATAATTAAATTTAAAGTGATGCTTTTTGTTTACATTGCATTGGGTTTCTCTGTTTTTTGTGTTTTTTCCGTTTTTTTTTTTGGCCTAAGATGAATTACAATTTGGTTTTGTATTTATTTAAATATAAATTGTTTTGTTTGGTTTGGTTTTAATTTAACTTTATGACTAGTTAATGCATAGACGCAAATGAGAATTGAATTTTAGTAAAGCCCATAACATACGTACAAGTAACTCGGCATAATTCTTATATAGATGCATAGTATAAATATTTATATATATATATATATATATATATATATTCAGTAAATATATATAGATATATATATATATATATGAATATTTATGTATAGGTATATGAGTACATTAGGTGCGGCGCCCTTTGCTAGTGGCTCGCAAAAAACGGTTTATTTAGAATTCGGAGTTTTCTCCATTGATTTGAATTTAACTATTTTCGATTTTTTACTTTTCCTCATTAAAAACTAAGTGAGTTGTAAAAAAATGTATTAAATTTAACGCGATCTTCAATTATAACACTATGCGAAGACATTTTCAACTGTTTGTACAGCAAAAAAAAAAAAAAAACGAAGTAAATAAATTATTACAATAAAATTAAAGTATTTGATGACTAGAATTGATAATTTCAATTGCAGATCGATAAAAATAAAAAAAAAAAACAATGGCAAATGTAACGAATACAAATGAGAATTGCTTTTTGTTGACTTCATTGTTTTTAGCAACACCTTTCAGGTACTTCTAAAATATTTTCGTTTATGCGTCATGAATATAAATAAACATTCGAGTAACTATAAATACATATACATATACGCGTAATCATATGTAAAAAAAAAAGAGTGTATTAGTGTATGGCTCAAGCATTTACATGCACAATCAATTGATGATTTTTCCATCTCGATGCTAAATTGATCTATTGCTCCATTATGATTGTATCCTCAGCCTTGACATTGCCCGAATTGATCGCCTCCATGGCCTTGCTCAGCAGCGTCGCATCCTTCAGGCTGACCACCTGCACCAGCTGGGGCTCCTGGCCGGGACCGCCCTGTATCATCATCTGGTGCATGCCAGGCGACACGGTTATTGTTTCCAATTGATCGCCATTTTCCACCTGTCAAAGAAGAGATCAATTATCAATATTGATATATATATATATATATGGACAATTATATATCAAATGAAAGTTTATATATGCTTGAACTTATCTATAAATTTAACTCATGTTGTTGGCTTCTCACATAAAATGTAAATGAAAGTATAAAAAAACATTGAAATACTTACTTAAAAATCAAGCAATAAAAAAGTTAACAAATTTCTTGATGAGCTGCTAAAAAAAGAAAATTGCATATGAAATAAACATTATTATTTTTTTTTTGTTCTTTGAATTGAATTGAAAAATAAATAAAAGAAATCATAATTATAAAATCACAACAATCAAAAATTTATTCAATAATTTTGTTTGATTTTTCTTTGCGTTTCATTTGCATATTTTGATTTGCTTTGTTTTGTTTTTCTGTTTACACATAACTAAAATTTGCTCTAAAACAATTGTAATAATAATAATAATAATAATAAACATAATCAGTAATAAAAACACAATAATAATCATAATAAAACATAAAATTAATGTATGCATATACAAATTTTTGGCCACATGACTTTGATAATTAAATATATTCACAATAATATATATATATACTTTTAAAATTGAAATTAAAATTTTCTTTTTCTTTATATATTTTTTATGTTACATTAATTGCTACATTTTGAATGCAAAATTGGCTACGTTGGACGATTTCAATAATATATGACTATATATATATTAATTATGTTGTTAATTAATTTATTTGTTTGTTTTTTAATTTTGATTAATTCACAGTGATTGTATTAACATAATAGCATTCAAAATTCCCTGTTTCACTAAATCCAACTACTTAAATTAAATTACAAATTAAAACTAAACAAAAAATATTTGCATATTTTCCATGGATTGCACAAAAAAAAAAAACTAACAAAAACTAAGAAAATTAAAAATAAAAAATCAAAACTGTGTTTTTCATTCAATCAACTAAATAGGTTAATATTTGGCTTGTGTTTCGATTAAATTGTTAAAAACATAAAACGTTATATTAACTAATTTGTTTTCAATTAATTGTTTGTGTTTTAGGAACTTGGCAATTCAATTTTTTCTTATGTTTTTTAACTTTTTGGTTTCACTGTTTCAATTATAAACGAATTTTTGGCTCAATTTAAATTCAATTCAGGGGTATGTGGGGGATGCTTGATTAGTGACGGTTGATTAACTATATTTACTTATCGATTATGCTATGTATCGATTACTAAGGCAAATCTATCGCACTCTTTATGTGGGTTTGTTGTTTTGATTTGGATTTGATTTGATTTTTTTTTGGTATTTGTCGGCATTCACAATTGTTTGCATTTGTATATATGTAAGTGTGTGTCTGTGTATTGTATGTACAGCGTGTATGTGTGTGTGTGTTTGTGTAATGTAAGTAAAAATGGCAAGTGTTTGTATTTGTGTGTGTGTGTGTGTGTGCACGCAGCGCCGTTTTGACTAGATTTGATACGTGCAATGATAACTAGCATTAAATATTGATGGAAATAGGCGTTTGGCGTGGGCGTGGCAAGTATATGTATGTGTGTGTGTATGGCTGCTTAAAGTCTACTACTCCAAATGCTCTAACTTAATGGTTTTAGCTGGCAGCTGCAGCTGCAAGCCTGCGCCGCCGCCGCTGCTGGCATTTGTCAGACTGGCGCTGTCCACACAGCGTATGGTCGACGCCTCAGCAGCAGCAGCAGCAGCAGCAGCACTAGGTACCGTTATGTCGTTCGCTTTCTTGCGTAAAGTTAGCTTATTATTATTGTTGTTGTTGGTGCTGCTGCTGCTGCTGCCGGCGCTGCTGTTGTTGTTCAGCTTGCGTCGTTTTTGTGCCGCTGCACGTCGTGGTTCTTGGCGTCGCTGCGCAGTCGACGTCGCCGGCGCCGTCAGCAGCGCCATTTTAATGTTATTACTATTGCTGCTACTGCTACTGTTGTTGTTGTTGCTATTGCTATTGCTATTGCTATTGCTATTATTATTATTGTTAGTAAGCATGCTATTGTTGTTGTTATTGCTGAGAGTAAAACTATTGGTCGCATTCAAATTGCTGCTGGCGGCGCCGCTGCCGCCGCTGCTCGAACTGGCGGCCCAATAGAACCGAATGCCAGGCGGCGCTTGCAATGTCAGCGCCGGCTGTTGTCCAGCGCTTGACGTTGCCGCTGCTGCTGCGACGCCAGCGCCGCTGCCAGTGAGACGCCGACCTAGCATAGCGCCAGCGTTGATTACTGAGATGCCCAACAGCGGAGTGGACGCAGCAGCAGCAGCAGCAGATGAGCTGCCACTACTGCTATTATTATTGTTGCTGTTGTTGGTGTTGCTGTTGTTGTTGTTGGATGTGTTGCTGTTATCTACCTGCATGGGGGCCAGGCAAACGGTGCCATCGCTATTCGTCTGCAGCTGCTGCATATTGGCCATCACCGACTGATACATGGAGACGGGCACCGATATAACATTGCTCACTGACACCGGATATCCTGTGAATGCATATCAAAATGAAGTTGGTATTCACATACATATGTACATGTGCATCAATTCAATTGCCACTTACCTTGCCCATCCTCGGTGGTAATAAAGATTTGGCCATCCTGCGCCTCGGTCAGATCGACGGTCATATTGTCATGACCATTCACATCGGCGAGACTTTGTACCGTTTGTATGGTGGCGCCGCCTTCGCCTTGATGCAGCTGCAATGTTAGTTAACAGTCGAGTGTTTAGCAAAACAATGTTATTAACATAATCATTAATATTTTTACACATACCGTTGCCACGCCCTGAACCTGAGCTGTTGTGCCATCGGGCAGCGTTATGATCGGATTGTTAGGATCCACCTGTATGAGAGAGACGGTGCCATCGGCGTTCTGCGACAGAACAGTTTGTGTCGTGTACTGTTAAGTAGAATGTTAAGAGCATGTTAATAAAACACATTATGTTAACGAAACGTCTAGGAAAAGGAAAGAAAATATGACAAACGAACAGAATAGAATAGAATATAGAAAACACAAGAAAATGCTTCAACGCAAATTAAATGCAATGCAATAAAAATTATTAAAAAATGTATGCAAATTATTATAGGTATTTTTGTTGTTGTTGTGTGTTTCTTATGTGTGTTCGAGCTGCTGTGGTGCAGTTTATTTACATGTGTGTGTGTGTGTGTGTGTGTGAGTGGGATTTGATCGTTTTGAGCGCATGACATGAAAAACCAAAATAAAATTCAGCTGCAAATGAGAAAAAATAAAACAAAATAGGAAAAAAAAAATTACATAAAAAGTAAACAAAGCTAAAAATACAAAAAAATTGTTGTTAAAATATCGAGTTAAACATTTATGCTTATATTTAATATAGTAAACGTTTAAGAAATGCAAAAAATCAATCAATAACAATAATCAAAACAAATTTATAACAATTCCTAAAATATATAAAAAAATAATTAACAAAATTCGCTGAGCTTGAGCATTATGCAGACCATGGAAAGGTTTTGGCTTATAGTTAAATTAAGAAAGCTAAATATTTATAGTCTATTACTGTACTATTAGGAATTACTGTTGACGAATTTCTACATCAAATTGTTGAATTTATGAATTTAAATTGTTTTACAAAAACTATTAGTTTTAAATGTTCGATTGAGCCAATTTGTTTTAAGTTTATGATCTTATCTTACATATATTATAAATTTTCAATTTATCTAATTGATGTTTTTTACTGGCCTATCTATCCTTTTTTTTAAATTTCCTATTAGCCTAATCTATTTTTATATTTTCTATGGGTCTGACATATATATTTTTAAAATTTTCTTTTTTTTTTCAATTTTCTATTTTTTTTTAATTTTCAATAGGCTGAATCTATTTTTTAAAATTTTCTTTGGGCCTAATTTATTTTCTTTTGGCCTGATCTATTTTTTTGTTAATTTTATATATATAATTTTTTAAAAATTTTCTTTTGGACCAATCTATTTTTTAAAAACTTATTTCTTTTGGACTTTTTTAGTTTCTTTTTAAATTTTCTTTTGGCCTAATTTTTTTTTTTTTTTAATTTTCAATTGGCCTAATCTATTTTTCTCAGAAAATGATAATTTAATGTTTGATCTGAGCTTTGGTTAGATCAAATTGTCATGCATAATGCCCAAAGTCAATCAGCTGGATTAGGATTTGAAGTTTGAAGATTGAGTCTAGTTTAGTTACAAGTTCAGAGAGATTAGTACGAACATCAACGTCGCTCAGCGTTATGGGCTCGATGCAAACTTGGGCATTGGCTATCTGTTGGGCGGTTACGGTCTGAGCTGCATTCGATTGTTGCTGCTGCTGCTGCTGCTGTTGCTGCTGTTGCTGAGCAGCTGCGGCAGCGGCCTGTGCCGCCTGTGATGCACTTACAGCGGCCGCTGTTGTCTGCACCGCCGTCGCCGTGGCCGTGCCGCTCGCCGTTGTCAGCTGAATCGTTTGCGGCTGCGACTGGCTGACGGCCTGGATGTGCACTGTGGTCGTGTTGTTGTTGCTGCTTGTGTGCAGATGATGCTGGTGCTGTTGTTGTTGCTGCTGCTGTTGATGGTGGTGTTGCTGCTGCTGCTGTTGCTGCTGCTGCTGATGATGATGATGTTGCTGCTGCTGCTGTTGCTGCTGTGGCGCTGGCGCCTGACATATCTCGATCTTAGTCGATGCTGGCAATGTGGCTGTCGTGGTCACATGTTGATTGTTCGTACTCTGGATGATCGTTGGAGCTGGCGTATTCGATTGGGCTGTGTGCGTTGTGATCACGGTGCCAGCGCTGTTGATCTTCACCACGTTCACCTGTTGTGGCTGCAGTTGCTGTTGTTGTTGTGGGTTAGTTGTGTGATTCAATGGAGTGTGAGTGGGTGTGTGTGTGTGTGTGTGTGTGTGTGTTAGTGAGGAACGCGAAACGGGTGCGCATAAATGCAATGGAATACCGTATTGTATTATTTGTACATTAGACATGATTCTCTCATCTCCCATTGCCCATCTCGAGATTTGTGGTCTACTCACTTGGCTGGTGGTTTGGTTGCTGGCCGGCGTCACCGTCTGCACCGTCTGTATGGTGGGCGTATTGGATAGCTGTTCCATGTCCTCGTCCTCGTCGCCCGACTGCGAGATGAGCGCATTCACCTTGTCCTCGTCGTCGGCAAAGGTCGGCAGCAGATCCTCCCGTCCATGATATTTATAGCAATTGATCACAATCTTCCGCAGCGCATGGGTCCAGCTGATCTGTGGTCAGTGAGGTAAATTTGGGGGAGGGAGGGCGATTAATAAGACACGATTCAGCATTTTGGGGCGGCTGTTGAACACCCACCCCACCCACCTTCTGCTTGTCATCCTCGGAGCGGGCATCCATGCGCACATTCGCCCACGGCAACTCCTTGGGCCACCATGGCGGCCGTGTCGATTCCCGGCCCCAGCCCGGCTTGCCACGGCCCGTCGAATACTTGAGCATGAGCGGTATGAACGCACGCAGCTGGGCCTGCGTCATCTTCTCCACGGGCGTCGGTATGCCATCGATGACCAGGCCGGGCAGCTCGAACAGCGACGGATCCTCTTGCGGCGGCGGCGGCGCCTGTTGGGCCAGCGCATTGTCCAGCTCATCCATCACAATGTTCTTCAGATTGCGCAGCACATCCTCCAGCGGCTTGGCCCCAAACACCTTGTAGCTGGTGTTCGGCTTGCCCGGCGTCGCCACCAGCACCACCGCCTGCTTGCCCACACGGCCGGTGAACTCGTAGATGATGCCGCGCAGCTTGCGCAGCAGACGATTCTGTTGGCGCTTGCGCACCGACGGATTCGTTTCGAAGCAGTGCGGACGCTTGCGCTTCTTTGAGCTGGCAATGGCGGCGGCCGCTGCCACGCCCACCGGCCCAGCAGCCGCCAACTGATGGGCGACATCGTCGTTGGCCAGCGTATTGAGATCGCCATCGTACAAACTGCCCTCGCTGCTTATCAAATCATCGTCCTCGTCATCTGTCGCCAGACTCTGCATATCATCGTCGAGCATCTCGATTTTGTAGGTGGTGCCATTGCTCTGGCCACCGGATGAGGACTGCGCCTGCGAGCTATTGCTGGTGGTGGTAATTGTGGTCACGTTCAGGCCGCCGCTGCCGGAGCTGTTGCTCCCGTTGCCCGTCGTCACAATTGTGTTGCCCGTGACGGTGGCGCCACCGCTGACGCTGCTGACGACCACATTGCCGCCGCTCCTTTGGCTGCCAGCCGGCGCCACAACCAGCCGATAGCTTGTGGTTGCCAGCTTGGTGGCTGTGGCACGTGTGCTGCTGTGTGTGGTGGTTGCTGGTGGTGCTGGTGGTGCTGTTGGTGCTTTCCTCTACCAATTCGTTCGTCAACTCGGCTCCTAAGCTACGGCTCCCTAAGTCGCATGCGCAATGTGTTTTTATTTTTGCTTTGTATTTCGTTGTGTTCTGTGGGTGAAGAAATGAAGAAAATAAATTAATATAATATTTTATATATATATTTTGTATATAAGAGTGGAAAAAGAAGTTAATATAAGATCAATTTTATTTTTATACTTTATATTAAACTTTCTTTTTTTATAGTCATTTATTTGTATTTATATAAATATATTTTTTATATAGGAGTGGATAAAAAAGTTAATATTAGATAAATCTGATTGTCAAAACTTTTTATTTAATAAAACACTTGTTTATAATTTACATATTTTCATTTATATATACATATATATATAATTTTATTTATATAATTTATAAATATACACTGCGGTAAAAAAATAGTAGCATTAGTAGTACTGTTGGAAATAAAAACTTTTTGATAAACTCAAGATTTTGAAAACAATTTGAAACGAATATTAATATTAATATATATTGATGTAAATATTAAGTTATTAAATCTTTTCATTTTTGTATCCAACATTTAGTATTAAATAATTAATAAATATATTTATATACTATATATATACCATATATATATTTACTATATACTATATTTTTTACCGCAACTGTATATATCATTTTATTACGAGTTTTCTATACTCCTTTGGAATGCGAAAATAGCATATTAGTTTTAAGAAATGCACGTCTGGACAGCAAGAAGAATATTGCTTTACATATAGGAATCATAAATTATATATAACATATATTAATGGGCACGTACTAAATCGGGATAAGCATCTATAGAATAAAGCCAAAACATATGGGTTTATGTTTAAGATCCATATGGTTCGCAATAAATATTCAATAATATATGATATAGGCATGACCAATCGGATAATTATTGTAAAACTGAGTACATAGTGTAAAAACAGAAACTCAAAAAAATAGCCTGAAAAGTGAACTATAGATTGTCCAAAAATGATTTATAAATAGTATATATTTATATACCATATAGTGGTATATACACCTCTTGGGACTTAGCAGCTATATCAAAAAAAGTATTTATCAAAAAACTAAATCACAATATTAGAGATAAACTGTTCTACTCCACAGCCATATACTTAGACATAGGTAAAACATGGATTTTTGTAATAAATGCAGTTTTTTCAAGTTTTTCAGTACTTTTCGAGCTAGAATACGATTATCTTGGAAAATATATGTCCCACATACAACAATTATTAACAAAAGCTCAAATATGCTAACGAACCATAAAACGAGCTCAAGTATAGAGATATGCTTAAGATATTCCAAAATTCCCTTTATAGTTATGCAAATTGTGACACTGTTTCTAGGCGCATGGCGGGTGGTGTGCGTCCCACAGCTCGACGCAACTGCTCGACAAAATTGAAAAACAACAAGCAAAAACAACAAAAATAAAAAACAATTAGCTGATAAGCAATGAATGAATCAGGTCAAAAGCGCGCATGCGCAACATTCGAGAACAAAAAACAAAATTAAAAACTATGTATGTGCGCTATGTAGTACATACATACATACATACATACATATTTAATGATTAAGTAAGAGCGAACCTCAAAACATTGTACATCAATTCAATTTAACCAATGAGTGCCTGAGAGAGCAAGGAACGAAATGGAATGAAACGCATTGAAATATGGAAATGACACACTTTCAATTATTTATAATTTAAATAACAATTTAAAAGATTTAAAAACAGAAATGTATTTATATCTCAATTATATACTGTGAAAACTTTACTGTGGAATTGCTTAAAAATAATAGTTATTAATCAAGATTTTTCAAAAATAGTTGAAAAGTTTAAATACTTTTTGTTGGGATCTAAAAGTTTGAAGGGCAGCAAACAAGTTACTTATGTTGTTTAAATGTTGTCTTATTTGAGTGAAATTTAAATTTCCAGTATATACAAATATATGAATATGTAATTATATATATACTTTCATTTATATACATATCATTTATATTAACAGAGTAAAAAAGTAAACAAGGGATGCCCCGATCTCTTGCCAAAGATAGCAACAATAACAAACAGCATGAAAGCAAATAAAAGATAAGCTTTATTCGCCAGACAACCCCTAATCTAAGCTTGTCTGTGTCGCTTGATGCTTGTTTTCTTATAAGCTTCCAGTTCTAAACAACCGCTCTAGTTGGCATTCCAATTGGAATGAAATGTGGGTAAATATATCTGTCTCTGTCGGTTTTATTAGACAAAAAGGTTTACGAAATGAACTTTAAGCATATCCTTTACACATCTCTCTCTCTCTCGCTCTCTCCTTCACGCTATCCAGCTCTGCTTTTTTTTTATACATTTTTAAAATGGAGTCCATAACGCGCAGACTCAGCAGGTTAGACTACCAAAGTTTACAGTTAATATATGTACATACAAATTAATGCATATACATATGTATGTATGTGCATACATACATATGTACATACATGCACATAATATATAGTTTCAATATGGTAACAGCCGCTGCACGTGCGCGTTGAATTTTTGTTTTTTTTTGCTCTTCTTTTTGGGGTTTTACAAAGTTTGCAATTTTTGTTGTTGTATATATATAAATATAAAGTATTTAATATTGTATAATGCTTGCCTTTTGCTGATTTTCGATTTTAACGCACTACACACACACACACAATATTCGAACAAGAAAAAAAATTAAACAAATATGAATAAACACAAATTGGTTGATTTGTTTTTCTTTTTTTTTTTGTTTGCTCAAGTTTTCAAATAGCATTAAAACCGAAATTGAATTCGAAATCGAAACCGAAACCGAAATAGAGAATGAATAGTATACGCACCGCACAACGGTTAAATAGAATATGATTACAGTTACAGTTGCGAGTTGAAGTTCATTGTTATTGTTGGCAGTTTTGTATCTGTGTTGTTGGCGCTGCTGCTGCCGCTGCCGTTGGCGCTGTCGCTACTGCTAAAACTGTTATGCGGCTGAGCTCTGCGCTGCGCTGCCTTGCCGCCTGCCCAGTTGAAGTTCTATTCGCGTTTGCTCAGACGACGTTGAGGGCGACGGCGACGACGCGCCGCACACTGACAATATTGTGGAAGCAGAAGAGCGAAGAGCGGAGAGAGCAACGATGAGCACTGAGCACTGAGCACTGAGCAGTGAGCAGCGAACAGCGATGAGCGAACGAACGAACGAGCAAACGACCACACTGCGCCAAACCACCCCACGGATTGACGCCGTGTGCATGCATTTACATTTTCGGCGACGACGCAGGCGGCGGCGTCGACGCAGTTAAAAATCAATACTGCGCCCATGCGTCGACTTTGTCGCGTTGCGACGCGTGAGACGGCAGCCAAAAGCAGTCAACAAATAGAGTGTGCGACAGAGATGACCATACAGCAAGCTCTGTGTATATGTGCATGTGTGTGTGTGTGACTGCGTGCTACGTTCGGTTCTGTTCTCTTCTGTTTTATTTTGCATTTGCTATATACTTCTTTTATGTTCTTTGGGTGTGCATACATTGAAAAGCTTTCCGAAAGCTGCTCTTGACAGGTCAAAAGCTGCCAGTTGCATGCGTGCCCAGCCTAACGCCCATCCACCCGCTAACATATTTTTGGGCATATTGAAAAAGGACAGCTATATGTATATGCAACTAAATATGTGTGTGTGAATCAGACGTTATCAGTGTTGTTGTTTCTTGTCTCTTTCTCTCTGTGTGTGTGTGTGTATGTGTTTGCATGCGAGACGTTGGCAAAAAAGGGCTGCGCAGCTACCCCCAAAAGCGAATCAAAAACATCCCCCATGCCAGCACTGCCACCAACACCAGCAGCAGCAGCGACAGCGACAGCAGCAGCAGCTAAAATCAACAACAACACTAACAGCAGCAACAACAGCGCACGCAAACGCATTGCGCTTGGGCAATAATCGTGAAGTTTTACGCTGACGCTGTTTTGCTTTACATTATGGCCATATGGCTACGGGTTACGCATGCACTGCTCGCACCACCCACCACCGACACTAGCACCATCAGCACCACCATCACTGCCACCACTACCCTTGTCAAAGCCCCCCTGTCACATCACAGACAATAACAATAACACAACAACAGCTACATCGGGGTAGTTGATGCGGTAAGCTCGTTTCACTTGCGCGTGCCAGGCAGGCAGGCAGTTGGCCTAACGCGACAGTGCTGGCCATAAAAAGTGCACTACCAATAACAAAAACTAGTCATAGTCACACAAAACAGTTTTTAATTTTGTTCTAATATATCATGTTATGTATCAGAAAAAAATTGAGAACTCAATAACTAATGAACTATTTACATTGAAGTTGAAAATATTGTTTTTACTCTAAATGAGAAAAAAAATTTATTTAAAAACAAAAAATTATATATTGTATATATTTACATGGAATAATTTATTGTCATGTTATATATTAGAAAAAAATAAAACTAATATCTTGTTAAAAATCATTATTTCGCTTTTTAGACCAAATTTCAGATTGGTGTTCTAAATAAATTTTAATGTTTTAAATAAAAATATATAATTATATTGGAAATATATATGCGCCAAGAATTGTGATTAATAAAAATATTTTATGTAATTCCATGCACCCATGTGTACGCATTTTTATGGCAGCCACTGTCTTCTGCTCGACTTTTCTGCTGTTGAGTGGTGCGTGCGCAATGTTCCGTTCGCTTTCAGTTTTTTCTTCATTAATATGTTTATGTGTGTATGTATGTATGTATGTGTGTGTGTGTGTTAAAACTGCGCAAAGTTTGGTTAAATGCGCTGAGAAGCATGCTACAACGTTTAATGCGGCAGTTAAAGCCACGCACACACACACACGAACGTAGTTCATTGTATTAGTGCGACCAGCGCCGCCTGAAGACAAATATTCCAAATGCGCCAGCGCGTATTTTCAAGAGGGATTTTTTTGCACTTATAATTTCAAACTATTTGCAAACAAACAAGACATGTCAAATATGGCAATTAGCCAGATGAAATGTGCAACAGAAAAAATACATACATACATAAATATGCAGTTTCGTGCAAGGGTCACACTTGGCGCCTGCGCTTTGGTCACACTTTTGCTGTTTTTCTATTATCTGGCAGGCTATTTATATGGCAATGACCAAAGAGAAAAGCGAACGAGCGCGCACTTTTTTTTTGTTTTCTTTCTATTTTACAATATTTTCTTCTTTTCTGTTCTTTTTTTTTTGTATTTTGTTGTCGCTGCTTTCAGCGAGTTGCGCGTAACTGTTTGTGATTGTTAGTGCATGCGCCCGCCGCCTAGAATCTATTCTTAATGCATGTACATGTGTTTACGTGAGTGTGTGTGTGTGTGCATATCTCCCACTGCGTCAGCGCGCTCACCGCCAACAAATACTCACGTACACACGCGCACATTATAAATAATCGATAGCTATTGTTTTGCCTGCTCTCTCGCCATAGTCGCACTCTTTCTCTCGCTTGCTCTCACTGGGCGTATGTGTGTGTGTGTGTGTGTGTACTTGACGTCTACAATAACAATAAGGCGATAAAGTGATGACAGAAAAGTAAAATGAAATATACGAATAACAACAACAAAGCTAAGTTACGCATGCGGTGGTCGCGACTGCGGCTGCGGCAACAGCGACGGCGCACACTAATATACAAAGCCAAAAAAAAAAAAAAAACAACAGAAGAAACAGAACACAACAACGGCAACTGGCTAACGCATGCCCCGTGTTCAAGTAACACACAAAACTCATATAGCAAATTCCAATTGGAACTGTACTCGCTTTCCGATTTTCTGCTTAGCATTTTCGAGACACCCTCACCACACCAATCAGAGAGTTCCACTCAGCTGTAAACAGTCGTGTCCAATTCAATATACACAGTAGGTGCTATCGGTTGCCACGGCTGCTGTGTGTGTATCTGCCCTTCAATTCAAGGGTGGGCTGTGCCCAGCAACCCCCAGGCACACACACACACACACACCCACACACACACACACAAATACACACAGACACACATGTAGGCGTACACTTGCATGCCCAGGCCGAGGCAAAGAAATTCGAATTGGAATTGAAATGGAACGAGTCAAAATTGATGAAGAGAAATAAGAGCAGAAAATGCGAGTAAATGAAGATGCAAATATGGAGCAGAGGAAAAATGCAAATTACGCATACGCCATGTAGGCTCGTTATTTTTAAATGCATTCCCCATGGAATTGCAATTATCCATGTATGTCCCAACGAACATGAACAAGAAGACGGCACAGAAGAAAAACAAAAGAATTAATATACATATGTATATGTATGAATATACATATATGTATAAAAAAACGTTGCGCAGGGAACGGCGCATGTTTGAATTACGGACACTCGCAGTAGAAATTGATGTTATGGCTACGGCGCCGCTGCCAATGCATTGGTGGCCAAAGCCAACAGCAACAACAATAATAATAGCTTTGACTGTCTGTACACATCTACCGTTAGAAATTAGAAAGGCTCCAACGGATTATCTAACGAAATTGTCTGCACCCACGCATACACACACACACCCACACACACATCTATCTCTCTATCTATTTGTATGCATGTATGTATGTATCCATGCATATTTATGTAAAGCGCGACGCCATTTTGTGCAAAAGCGCCTGTTATTTTCAATTAAGTTGTACACACAAATTAACTTAAATACCGTGCAAATTTCAATAGCGAAATAAATGTTTTTTGTTTGATGTCAATTGGATTTTGCGTGAAAAACTTTTTGCTTACTGCGGCTGTCTGTTCTGAAACTTTTGCGTTGCCCTGCGCGTGCACAAAACACACATACACGCACACACACACCCACACGTACGCTGGCAAGCTTTCGTATATATTAATATACACACACACACACACACACACACATTTATATGTGTACATCTGTGGGTGTGCATGTGTGCAGTTAGCTGGCGCGGAGCAGGCCCAGTGCGAAATTGCAGTGGAAAATCGAAAATTCTTCACGTCTGCGTCGCGCTCACACAAACACATACACACACAGATGTAAATATAGATGTACATACATATACATTTGGTATGGCTGTGTATTGCACATAGAAACGTGTAAACTGGTACGCACCTGTATGTAAAATGTATTTTCAATTCGCTGCTCTACAAACATTCAAAGCTAGTTTTTCTATTGATAACATACACATTTGCATTGGACTTGTACATGTATACACGGGTGCACATGTATGTACATACAGACACGCACGCACGCACACACTCAACGATTGGTAACTGACAACAAAAAATATACACACACGCGCGTTAGGAGTCGCGTTCTCGACGCCGCCGCCAACGTTGTTGTGGATATTGCTTATTGGTCGCCGCTGCCGCTGCGTCGTCCAGATTTATAATCACAGCGGCATTTTACATTTGCGCACTGCTGTTGCGTCCGTTTTTTTTTACTTATTCTTTTGTTTTATATATACATATATGTAATTTTTGTTCTAGCTCTAGGAGCCAGTGCTGCACAACAATCGATGCCGTTGCTCGATGCTATCGCTGGCTATGTTAAATGGCTCAGATTTCTTTGCATTGTGGAGCCAGACTGTTAAGTGAGGAGCAGCTCTATGCAAATCAGGAGCAAGACTGTTAAAACGCAGGGTTGATATCAGCAATAATTTGTGCACGTTAATTTGAATAGTCGCTTTGCCATTTGATTCCAATAATCCTTATGTTCTTCTGTAATTTGTAGTTGATTTCAGTTGTATTACAAACACACGTAAGCCCTTCACAAGGCAGCTAGCAATATCGTATTGAAAATCAGCTAAGCGCACCAAATGAGGGACTCACATGCACTGCGGTTTACATAAATAATTCAAGCACTATTATTGCACTTTACAAAATTTGCCACTTGTTAGGAATATAATTATTAATAAAAAAAAAAATAAAATAAATATAAAAATGTTGGTCTTCGCCAAACGAGTGGGTCGACATTCCGAAGTTAACTGATGACAGCTGAGGCAAGCGACGGCTTTATAAAACGCCTCCGACGACTTGTGGCTTTCTACATGAGCCCACAATATTTTTTTTTTATATAGATTAGGATAAATACTGATAAAATCCAAGCAGTCATGCTAAGCAACAAAAAATACTTCTGCGAAAATCTCCGCTTCTTGCTGGACCACTGCCCGCAGAAATATGTGAACAATATACATGCTCATATGCGTATACTTATATATATATATATACTTATATATATATTTATATTTATACACATATGTGAGTTAAAGTCGCCTTTTATTTTGCTTATCGCTTAGGAGACGGAGGAGGTTGCGAGTCGCCAGCAATCTACAATGGGCTAGCGGACCGCTTTTGTGGCATAGGCTGGTATATTGTGATTCATTTTTTTAGTGCTTGTTGGCTTCTATATATATTTTTTTTTAATTTGCTTAGGCTACTAAAATAAAAAATAAAATACAGCAGACGTTCAGCTTGCGCGCATTTTAGCTGTTATCAATTATCGATTGTCTGTTATCATCTATGTTAAGATAACAGCAACATTATTAAATGATGTTAAGTTTTCGATATTTGAAAATCGTTTTCAATTTTCAATTGAATGTAATAAAAATTAATTAAATAAAAAACAAAATAATAATATTTATTATAATTTTATGTAACTCTCACCATTGTATATATAATACATATTTTACGGTTCCTGTTGCGCATACATATATGATTTTTTGTAGTATTTACCATCTCATACTTTCAATTATAGTATTATTATATGTATTTATTTATATATGCATTAATTTTTAGTAGTGAGAAAAGCCTCTTTGGCTCTTATTGTTATCAGTGCTCGACCAGACGTCACAGCTTCCTTAGTCAGCCGTCCCACAACATTGGATCGGATTCATGTTTATCGACAAATGTGTGTTCGTGTGTGTGGGTGTGTGAGTGTAACCGTTATAAATTGTTTCACATTGTTTCACTTCGTATGTCGGTTCATGTGGGTTCCATAACATGGTCCCCTATAATACATATGTATAATTAGCACAAGCCGTAAACCCAAACCAAAACTGTAATTCAAATCCACATGCTGCAAAATGTCAAGATATTTTCATCATATATCGAAATTAGTAATCCTTCGAGAAGATAAGATAGATATATAAGAGAGAACTTCTTATCAATCGATATTCATAATTCATATTTTGAAATAAGCAATATATTATAGCAGTGTCGAAAAGGAGATATAGCTACATATATATATATATATGTGTAATATACTAAAAGTTATATTTATGTGTATAATATATTTTTCTTTTCTTCTCTTCTCTTCTCTTCTCTTCTCTTCTCTTCTCTTCTCTTCTCTTCTCTTCTCTTCTCTTCTCTTCTCTTCTCTTCTCTTCTCTTCTCTTCTCTTCTCTTCTCTTCTCTTCTCTTCTCTTCTCTTCTCTTCTCTTCTCTTCTCTTCTTCTTCTCTTCTCTTCTCTTCTCTTCTCTTCTCTTCTCTTCTCTTCTCTTCTCTTCTCTTCTCTTCTTCTTCTCTTCTCTTCTCTTCTCTTCTCTTCTCTTCTCTTCTCTTCTCTTCTCTTCTCTTCTCTTCTCTTCTCTTCTCTTCTCTTCTCTTCTCTTCTCTTCTCTTCTTCTTCTCTTCTCTTCTCTTCTCTTCTCTTCTCTTCTCTTCTTTCTTCTCTTCTCTTCTCTTCTCTTCTCTTCTCTTCTCTTCTCTTCTCTTCTCTTCTCTTCTCTTCTCTTCTCTTCTCTTCTCTTCTCTTCTCTTCTCTTCTCTTCTCTTCTCTTCTCTTCTCTTCTCTTCTCTTCTCTTCTCTTCTCTTCTCTTCTCTTCTCTTCTCTTCTCTTCTCTTCTCTTCTCTTCTCTTCTCTTCTCTTCTCTTCTCTTCTCTTCTCTTCTCTTCTCTTCTCTTCTCTTCTCTTCTCTTCTCTTCTCTTCTCTTCTCTTCTCTTCTCTTCTCTTCTCTTCTCCACTCTTCTCTTCTCCACTCTTCTCTTCTCCACTCTTCTCTTCTCCACTCTTCTGTTCTCTTCTCTTCTGATACAGCTCATCTAAAAACTTGTTCACAAATTTGAAACTAAATCGAGTACGATTCAAGCTCTGAGGAAACTATCCAAGCGTGAGCCTGAGTAAGTGATAGGGCGGGGAACTAGTGCGCTAATGGAAAGCAATAAAGCCACAATCACAATTACAATTACATTCACAATATAAACATAAGACACAGCATTTACCGGCCGGTTCGCTAAGGACTTGCACACTTCGTCTTAAGTTAACAAATGACGCGCAATTTATTTTGCTGCATACTTTCAGGCGAAGAGCAAAACGCTAACGAAAGCGAAGCCCGAACACGACGGCAACACACGACGGCAACGGCGACAAGGCAAATGAAAACGAAAACAATAACAGTTTCTTGTGGCGCGTGTAACCATAACAAAAAAAAAACAAAAAAAAAAAAAACGAAACAACAACAAAAAACAATTCTGGAGCTGCCAGCTGAGAGCTGCCAGAATCGCTCGCTGGCCAAATTACAATGACCGGGCACAGCCGGGCGCCGCGATTCCGCTTACAACTTTGCCCATATATCGGTTACCATTTTCGGCTTCTTCTGACAGTTGGCCATGGCCAAAGACACACACACATATACACTAATATATATATATACATATATGTATATATATATAAATACATATGTATGCACATGTAGCGACCTAGCGACCTAATAACCAAAACAGCAAACGCTCTATATACATATATGCTTCACTCTCTAGATACTCACAAGCTGCGGCAGGACTCAACAAATTCTTTTGCAATTTACTTTTCACTTTTATTATATTTATATGTATATTTTTTAAACTCAAATATTAGCTATAAACGCTTTCCATTTGAAACGGTTGTAGGACTTGAACATGCAGCACTAGCAGCAGTTGAAGCTTGCAATTCAAAATGCTCTAGTTCCAGGCCAGCTGTGGGGTATATCGTTATCGTTCAAACGAATGTAACATGCTCAGGGTAGACTTCTCTGCCACATACCAATTGAAGTAAAAGAAATATATTTGCTGATCTAGCCATACTCAGATATGGTAAGCGGACAATATTTATCGATATCATCAGCCATTTAGTAAATATCGATAAAAATCGATATATAGTTAGCTAGAATATATCAGCTGGAATATGAGATATTTTATATTTATATATGATTTTCTTGTTTTTCATCAAATAAATAATTCAAAAATAAAGAAAATAAAAAATAAAAAATAAATAAAAAAATTTAAAAATATGTGTAGTATATATATTTGTGTCAAAAATATCATAATAGTTGTATAATAAAATTGGAATTTATTTTAGAGCACATTTTTCTTATAGTGTTTGAGTCGTGTGAAGAAGCAGCAGGCAGTCATTGACTTGTCTCGCGTAGAACTACAAAACGTGAGTACTATTACTACTACTACTACTACACACCCATACACACACACGCACACAATGACTACATAGATTATATTACTAATACCCAGCGTGGTCTTGTCTGCGCCTGCGTCTGTTTTGAAATTGGCTGTCCTGGCGTGCTTGGCCTGCTTTTGCCCAGGCAGGGCATATGCGCTAGCTGAAGTCATATGAAGGGATAGGAATTTATACACTATGTATGTGATGTTAAATGTATGTATGTATGTATGTAAAATTAAATATTCTAGTTTATATGTATATGTACATGATATATATAAAAAAAAACATAAATGAATATAAAACTAAAAGCATTGCATTTCCAGCATATATTATTTACATTTATGTATATATATAAAAATTATTTTGTTATACATTAATTTTGTTATATTTATATATTAACTTTGAAGTCAAAGCTCAGGGGCTCTGCTATTTTTTTGAACATAGCTGTATACAGGCTATTTATACTTTTATATGTACATGCCTGTACATCATATTTATAAAATAAAATATATAAAATGTTATTAATGTATATATATTTGCAGTGTATTGTTGGGTCGTCTATGCCCCATGGCTAAGCCATAACCTTGAGCTTGGTACTTTTGCACATTGTACGCTTATTTGTTTGGCCTTGTGCTAAGGTTTGTTATTGTTGCTGTTCAAACTCGCACACACAGACACACAAACACACACACGTGAGCACACATACTGTTACACATTCCCTTGAATATGATATTTACCTCTATATGACAGTTCATATTGATTTTTATATAGGTTGCCACACCTCTTTTTCTTATCAGTCTGTGTTGTCATATATCACACATATCAAATGTATATGCACATATACATATATATATATATATGCACATTTCACCTACAATTCATATTCATACAAACTTACCTTCACCTTACTTGTGCTTTACCCATAAATAAACCGCATTTGACATAGTTTAAAAGCCAACTAGCTGCAGTGTCGTATCAAGCAGCTAGCAACAGCAAGCGCTATGCCTGCTCTTATAGCAATCAGCTTTCAGATCGTTGCACAACTGATTGCAATCAGCCTTTGAGAGCATGCGCAGACATTTTGTTATTGAGGTCTTTTTTTTATTTCCGTTAGCTCTGCACTTTCGCAGCTTCATAGAAGAAGACGCAAAGAGAAGAACTCATTTCCGCTTTTATATGTGACTACTTAAGCGCACACAAAATGTATTTGTTGTCTTTGTATTTTTTATTCGTTTTAAAGAAGTTGCCTTTTATTTATTTATTTTTGTTGCTTTGCCATTTATTCATTACATTTGTTTTAAATATATATTTTCTATACATAATACATAGACACGTATTGTTAAATATATATATATATATTTTTTTATGCATATATGCACATATTGATGTATGTATGTACGCATATGTATACACATGTATTTTTATGTTAATAATTGTTATGCATACCCATTGATTAAGTTTTGTATTTATGTAGTTTTCAATTTGGGTCTTTATCTTCATACTTCTTATATACGAATTGTTAACTTTAAAACTTAGGAAAAATCGGAAACGTAATGTAAGCCGCGGAATATATATGTATGTATTTATGTTCGAACACCGATTTGCAACTATTTCTCAAATGATGAGTACAAATTATTTGATAAGTTATATAGATACATATATATATATATTCATATATATATATACATAAATATATTTTATGCCTCTTTTTTTTTTAGCTCACATCAATAAAATGTAAATTAGCAGCGGCGTATACAGCGGACACAACCTTAAGCTCCAGATTAAAGTATAAATCTAGTTATACACATTAATATATAATATATATAGAGAGATATATGTATATATAGATATATGTATTTTTTAGAGATATTAGTTTTTGTGTTTTCAACGAGTATGTAGCAAGTTTTTTGAATAACCCATAGCGAAATGTATTTGGTATTTGCCTTAAATTAGCGCCAACATCTTGGCGCTCTAGTCAATTCTGTGTGGCCTTGCTTTTTGTTTTTATATCCAAAATCTTTAATTTCCTTTCTTTTTCAAAAATCAACTCAAATTAGTACGTATATTTACAAAAGAAACTAACGAATTGGATAGATCTGGCAACGCCAAATGAAGTGTATGCAACTTGTTAAGTTGGCTGCGAGCTGGCATAGAAAAGAGAGAGCGAGAGAAAGAGAAAGAGATAGAGCATACAGTTAACGCACATTCAAAATACGCTGCCTAGGCAAAAAAATAAGAAAAAAAAGAGATTTTAATTTTGGTCTTATTGTTAATACATTGATAAATTTACTAATTACATCAAATACACAAAACATTGGCTATGACATGTTGTTCTTAATAGATTTTTGAGTACTTTTAAGTATATGTAATTGTTGTAATTCGCATGAATATGCACTACTTTTGCATAGGTATTACAATATGAATTGGTATTTCAATTAATTTTTCTTTTTGTTTTTTGGAATTACATAAATTCAGTTTCGTTTTTGTTTCTGTTTCGCTTTTTGCTCATTTTGTTATTGTAATATATTCGATATTCATGCTTATTCATTAAATATATATTTTTTAACACCTTGCGCTCAAATCGTAAACAATTGAGCTTGATTTGTAAATATATATATATATGTATGTATTTTAGATCTTTTTATAGATATACATATATAGCATGAAGTAGCCCAGATGTGTTGAAGTTTTGTGTTTTTTTTTCCATTTATAATACATTTAAATATTCTTGGGTTTGTTGTAAGCTCAGCATTATGTTTTTTCTCTTTTACTCATTTAAATTGGTTCGATAACAGGGTAACAACAAAAATTGCCTATATGTATACCCCAATATAGTATATTTATGTAGACACACTTACACACAGAGAGACACACATTGATTAGTATTTGTATATTTGCTAAATAATGTTGATTACGCTATAGCAGCTCCCATATCGCATATCCAATTTATCATATCATCTGTTGTACCCGTACAATATATATATATTTATATAATTTAATTTTTACTTTACTTTTTTTCTTTTTCATTTTCATTTTCGTTATCGTTATCGTTTCCCTTTTCTTTTCTAGTTGCTTTTTGGTTACTATGTTTGGCCTCAGTTTCGTTTTGTTTGGTGTTTTCATTGCATTTTCAATCTTAACCCGTCGTTTACTTACTATGCTTGCCTAGCTCACATACCATAAATTCTAACACCAATATATTTAATTTTTAGAATAGTAAAAACACAAAAAAAAAAAAAAAAACAATTTCATATATTTATTATACTATGCATTTGCTTAAATCCTCCACAGACGATAAACGATCACGAATATTGTTTAAGAATATATATATATATAACATATATATAATATGTATGCATATGCATATATATATACATATATATATATATCTGTGCTACTCTATATAACTGGGCTGATCTAAGATCATACACGCTCACACACACACACGCACTGATGCCTACATATGGTTGAAATGAAGCGGGGCAGGGTATTTTTAAGTGTCATATAAAAATCAAATAACTGTAAATAAATATTGATCCTTTATAAGGCAAGAAATATAATTTGTTATATGGAAATTCTTCTTAGAAATCGAATTTTTAGTAAATTTATATTATTTTAGCTTTTTTTTACAATCTTTTCAGATAGGGTATATCATAGTCGAGCGAGTGTGCGAGAGAGTCAGGTCTTAACAGAAGTTCTACTGAATAAACTGATATAATTTATTTACTTTAATTTCATATTTCATTTAGGTAAACACATACACACACACATACATAAAGAGACACACACATATACACACCTAAAACCCTTTCTATATTTAGCCACAGGAGCGGTTCAACAGCCGCCTTTGCTTTTGGGCGCCACATAATACGACAATTTGTTTGTAGTTTGTGTTGTTTTTTGTTTTGTATTGTTTTGTTTTCGTTTTTTTAAATATTTTTTTTGTTATTGTTAATATTGTTAGAGTTAGCAACTGTGTAAACACGTATTAAGATTTGAATAAGTTTTGCTTGAGTAAAATTGTATTTTTTTCTTCCTCTTGTTCTTTAAGTGTTAAAGTTAACAAAATATGGGAATTCACCGAATGAGATTTGAAAGAAGAATGCTTGCTTTTGGTCAAGTTTTATGTTTCAGATATTGTCAAGTATTTACAGATTCTTGTGCATAGTTGATTCGAACTTCTCTTTATAGATGCTAAATATCTGTGAGTGTTATATATATATATATATATATATATATATATATATATATATATATATATATATAAGTTTTTGTATATATATATTTATAGAAATATATAACAAGAATATTGGAATGTGAATTTTTAGTTAGTTTAGTTAGGACTTCTGCTAGAAATGGGCAAGCAGTGAGAGAAAGAGAGAGATATATAGAGAGATAGAGAGAGAGAGAGAGAGAGAGATTGGATTAGAGGCTAGCGTGTGTGTTTTAAACTGAGCGAAAAACTTGCTCTAGATAGGTACTAAAGTTAGTAGCAAGAGGTACACTTGAGTCGTGAATACATAAGATCGTAAATACATAAATTGTAAAACGTTTATTATTTGTGAAACATTGAAAACCATTTGTAGGAGACCGTTTGTTCAGTTTCAGTTTCAGTTTCAGTTACATAGTTAAATGCCATCATTGGCTTAGGAAATGGTGCAGGAGTTGCGCTTGGCGCCCAGGCTGCGCTCCTGTATGCGCTGCAAGTGCTGCAGCTGAGCGGGAGTTGGGGTATGCGAGCCATGCGCCCCGCCCCCGGCGGCGCCCGACGATGTGGAGGCCGAACCGGAGCCGGAACCGTGCGACGACGCTTGATGCTGATGCTGCTGCTGATGCTGCTGCTGCTGTTGCTGATGATGATGATGGTGGTGCTGGTGGTGCAGCGGTGTACCGGGCCCATTGTTGCCAATTTGTTGCGGCAACGACTGCCGGCGGCGACGCAGCGCCGGACTCAGGTTGTACGTAATCTTGGCCTGGGCCAATAGCTCCTTGAATACCTGCCAATAACAAAGCATCTCGAATTACTAACTGCACTACCCACATAACTGCCAACGGGGCTGCCAGAGGCCAGCACTTGCCTGTGTTATGTTCTCATTGTTGGCCGCCGATGCCTCCACAAAGCCATTTTCCCAATCGACAGTTACCACCGACTCGGTTGTCGCATATTCCACCTGCAAGAGAACAATGCGACTGTGAGTAATCAAATGGAGCAAATACGTTTTCAAATACCAAGAATAAAGTTGTATTATATTATATGTTGAGGAAAGATTAAATTAAGTGAAATAAGTTCAGCTCGAGTTCTATAATAGCCTAAGTAGTGCACAAAGAGAGAGTCTTGTATTTCATTGTCATAAATGAGAATTCCATAGAAAGGCGTTACTAAAGGCGAATGGGAATGAGAGGGGGAGAGAGAGAGAAGAAAGAAAGAGAGAAAAAAGCGTGAGAGATAGGAAGGCAAAGAGAGAAAGAGAGAGAGAGAGAGAAAGAGAGAGAGTGAGAGTGAGAGAGCGAGAGAGATAGCTTAAACAAATAGAGAGACAGAACTATCATGAGAAAGAGCTGAACAAAGAGTGACATTAAGAGAGAAAAAGAGAGAAGAGAGATTGAGAGAAATAGTTTAAGGAAAAAAAAAACGAGACAAAGAGAGAGACACAGAGAGGGACATGTTGAGAAAGACAGACACTTTGTCTGTAAAGAATGATAGAGAGATAGACAGAAAGAGAATGAAAGAAAAAGAGAGAGAGGGAGAGAGAGAATGAAAGAGAGAGAGAGAGAGAGAGAGAGGGGGACAGAGAGAGGGGGACAGAGAGGGTGGGGGAGAGACAGTGAAAGAGAGAGATCGAAAAAGAGAAAAAGAGATGCAATTATGAGGCTCACAAATCCAATGCATTAATTAATTGAAAAAATGCATTTGATATTATTGGTACATTCCAGAACTTGGAATGCGATTATAAACATACCAAGTACAAACAACCCGTTCAAGAATAAACTACTCCACTGGCATATACACTATGCATATAAGGCAGCAACGGAATTTGATTACACAGCGAAATAAGAAATAAGAGTACCAAGTGAATGCCATCTATGCATATTCATATACGTCAAGATAAACACTTTTAAAATAATAAATTTTCATATTAAACTGAATTGAAGTGACAGATGAGAGCAAAAGCCAACTAAACATATTTTTCCAATAAGAGAGGGAGGGAGTATAAAAAAACTGATTGCTCGATGGATTTGTAAATAAGAGTAAAAACGGTTATTTGAATTAAAGTTGGCTATGGATTAGGATTCTGTTTGGGCATGGCGCTGGAAATTTAACAACAATTTAAATCACTTCTAACTGCAATAGTTTTGCACTACCCTGAAACTAGCACAAATCATCAACGAATCATCATGGAAAATAGTCCAAAATTACCGCCGATCGGCTCGGAGCGGGCCGAGCGTATGGCTGCCATGAATAGCCTGAATATAAATGTGAGTACGACCAAGGAGCCGAAGGACCCGGCCTCGCTGTGGCACGGTGATCCCCAATTTGTAAGTATCTCTTGTAATTTGGCTAATCAAATCTGGTAGCTCCAATACTCCCACACTTTCACACTCCCACGCTCGCAATCACAATCACAAAAAAAACAGAGCATTGACGGTCCGATAAATGCGGAGCTGGACGCCTGGCTGCGCTGGCAACGTGAGCGTCAGTTTGAGCGTGAGCGTCGTCAGCGCTTTGAGCCGTGGCGCTTCACCGAGGACGAGCAGAAGGCGTCGACGTCGCCGGCCGATGAGCAGAAGAAGGCCGAGGAGCAGAAGACGGACAAAGCTGAGAAGCCGTCGATGGAGAAGAAATCGACGCCGCCAACGACACCGACGACGCCCACCAAGGAGAAGCCGCCAATGGACCAGAAGCAGAAGCTGACCGAGCAGTTGATGAATGCGCAGTATCAGACGCGTCGCCTCTTGCAGAGCATTGATCAGCTGCTGCCCTCGCTGCCCAATCGCCAGCTCTTCCAGCAAACACTGCTGCAGCTGCGCCAGCTGCACGCACTGCTCAAGCGCCAGCTGCAATGGCAGCTGCAGCAGGATGCCTACAATAGTCAGCCGACACTGCAGGACTTGGTTGCGCAGCAAGCCGCTGCCACAGCAGCAATATTAGCATCGACTTCGACACCGACAACGGGCATCGTGGTAACGCCCGTCGCATTGGTGCCCACTCCACCGCCGCCGCCGCCGCCGCCGCCACCGCCACCACCACCGGCTGGAGCGTGTTCGTATTTTATGTATGCACCGCCAGCATGGCCGCAGCCTGGCCAGCAGTGGACACCGCAACAGCTGCAACAGTATCATCAACAGCAGCAACAGCAGCATCAGCAACAACAACAGCAGCAGCAGCATCAACAATATCAGCATCAACAATATCAGCATCAGCAACAACAGCAACAGCAGCAGCAGCAGCAACAACAACAGCAACAACAGCAACAACAGCAGCAACAGCAGCAGCAGCAACAGCAGCAGCAACAGCAACAGCAACAGCAGCAGCAACAGCAGCAGCAACAGCAGCAGCAACAGGAGCAACAACAACAGCAGCAGCAGCATCAACAATATCAGCAGCAGCAACAGCAGCAGCAGCAGCAGCAACAACAACAACAGCAGCAACTGCAACAACAACAGCAGCAGCAACAGCAGCAGCAACAACAGCTGCAACAGCAGCAGCAGCAGCAACATCAGCTGCAACAGCAACATCAGCAACAGCATCAGCAACAGCAACTTCAGCTACAGCAACAGCAGCAACAACAGCAGCAACAGCAACAGCTGCAACAACAACAGCTGCAACAGCAACAATGGCAATTGCAGCAGCAGCAATTGCAGCAGCAGCAACTGCAGCAGCAGCAACTGCAGCAGCAACAGCTGAATCAGCAACAGCTGAATCAGCAACAGCTGAATCAGCAACAGCAGCAAATCATGCAGCAACAGCATCAACAGCAGTTACAGCAGCAAATGATGCAGCAGCAACTTCATCAACAGCAACAGCAGCATCAGCATCAACCGCAGCAGCAACTGCAGCAACTACAGCAACTGCAGCATCTGCAGCAATTGCAGCAAATGCAGCAGCCACAGCAGCAGCTACTGCAACTGCAGCAACCACAGCACCAATTACAACCACCACAGCAGCAGCAACTGCAACAACTGCAACAACTGCAACAGCAGCAGCAGCAGCAGCAACTACAGCATCCACAGCAGCAACAATTGAACAAAATGCAACAGTTTCCGCCGTGCTCCGGTCTCAATTTCAAGGCACCTGTCTTCATCAACAACGGACTCGTGCCACATACACCTCCGGCACCACCGGCTGGAAAGTTTCGCGTTTGGTATATGCCGCATAATGCTATGCCACATGAGCTGGCTGCAAATCATTGGAGTTTGCCGCAAATGGAGAATAGCAGCTATTACAGCAACAATCATCATATAATTAACAATGCCCACATTAACGAGGGCCTCAACAACATGAATAATAACATCAACATGCAGGCTAGCAACAATCTGAGCAACAGCAACGCCAATAACATGAACAACATCAATCAGAATAACTTCAATAATCTCAACAACAATATCAACAATATGAACAATAGCAACATCAACCCAAACATCATCAATAGCAACAACAACAGTCCCAACAACAACAATAGACAAATTCCAGTCTGGCCTATCAATATGAATTAGGAAATAAAAAAAAAAAAAATGCAAATTTACAAAAAAAAAAAAACAAACAAAAAAAAATTTGAAAGTCAAAATGCAATTGGATTTGAGCACCACAAAATTTGTAGAATTATGAAAGTTTGGACATGAAGCGACGGTGTTTGAAAGCATAACAAAAGCATCTATATAAACATATGTATTTATATATAAAAACTCTACATATGATTATGAGACAACACATCTACATACACACACACACACACACACACACACACACACACATACCATTCATACATATACACATATAGCTCGATAAGCGTGAAGCCCGTATTTATGTATATATGTAGCTATATATGTATGTATACCCAATGTAAACAAAGAAACGCACAAAAAAAAAAAAAAAAAAGAAAAGAGAAACAACTGAACTGTTTAAATGCTACGAACTAGAAATTTAAGTCCCGCAAAAAAACAAAAAACCAAAAAAAAAAAAAGGATTATAATAAAAATTATATTTTATATATTTAGGGCGTTTTTTTTTGCTCAAGTACTAATTATTTTTATGCAATAATAACAGGGTATAACTATTTCAAGAATACTCTGTTATTATTCCAGTTTTAGCATTATCAAAAGATTCTGTTTTTGACAGCAGCTTCGTCTTCATTTTACGATTTATGCTAAGCTAGCGGGTGACCAAATAAGAGCAGTACGACCAGAAATGGCAATAAAACAAAAATGTTTTGAGATATTTCATTGTTTTTTTACTGCTCTTTAAAGCTACACTCCTGCCATTATGTCTGCAAGAACAGATGATTTACATAACTGCCTCAATTTAGCTGGCTGTGCCTCAAATGTCAGGCTCAATTGAGAAAGACTTGCCCAAATATTTGCAGGTAATAACATTTTGAATGTTGGCGCAGCATCTTCTGCAGCACTCGACTCTAAATGGCTACATTTTCTTTACTTCAAAACAATCCTAGTCGTAATGCTCAAACTTAACTGTGTGGCAAATTGCTTGCACACAAATTTAAGCTACATTTTCAGAATCGATATTTTGAGTAAATGCTTAAAATAATAATTTGGAGCCTAATTATACAAAATATTACAAAAATAAAAATTGTATACAATTTATATATATTATATAGATATAATTAGAAACTTATTTGTGTTAAGTTTTACATCGTTGACACTGATACGGGAATATCTATTGATTTTTTTTCAACAAACTCGATCTACGTGTGCTATATATGGAGATATTGAGATATAGACATGGAGGTTCTGAGATAGACTCGTTCATGCATACGGACGGAGAGACAGACACACGGAAAGGACTACATCGACTCAGCTTGTCTGTCTGATCAAGTATATATACTTTATAGAGTATGCCACGCCTCCTTCTGCCTTTTACATACATTTTGATAAAACCAATATAGCCTGATTTTTCATTTTCAATGGGTTCAGGGTATACAAATTTCAATGGGTCTAGAAATATGATAATTTGAGTATATTTTAAGTATTTACAATAATTTTAGATTGCGTTTATTTATGTTAATAAATGAATCAGGCTGTCTTTTATATTTATTGTCACTTAAAGTATTTGAAATAAAATAAAATAAATATAGCATATAATAAAAATATTTAAACAACATAAAAATATATAAAATATTTGAAAAAAATTTTAATGGCATTGGGCAAGAAATTTAATGTTTTCAGTATATATAAAATACTAGAAATAAATTTAAAAAATTATAGTTTCCTTATATATGTTACTTATATTACCCATAAATTTCAATGCAATTGAAGAACAAATATTTGGAGTATATCTAAAATGCTTAAGATATATAGAAATACTTTTAAATTGAGTCGGTTGCTTATTCATGCTATTTATATAGATAAATAAATGATGTTATCGCATATTTGATCACTTGATCTACTCAAATCGACAAATCGTTCTGTGTAAGCGAAGAAGTCATAAGCAAATTAAAGTCTATGAAATGCTTGTTTAGCATGCTAAGCAATCAAAAAGCCACCAAGTGTGCGAAATCCGATGATGTTTAAGTAAAAAGTATGAATGGAATTCAATTTCAATGGCAGAGACAAGTAAAGCGAGGCAAAAAAAGATGTAAAAAGTGAATACAATGGCTGAGGAGCGAACGAGCGAAAGTGATTTGAAGCATTTAGATGGAAAGGAGTCTATTTGGCGATTCGGGTCTAGTTCTTATCGGTCATGGAAACGCACATAGACGTCTAAATTGCTGCGGTAGTAAGTGATGAAAAAAAACCAGAAAAAAATGAAGTGAAAATAAATAATAGAGAAGCAGACAGCAAAAGAAAAACGAAAGGCAAACTGCTGACTTTTTCTTTTCGTTTTCTGTTTTCAGTTTTCAGTTTTTTTTTCTTCTTTTTTTTTTTTTTTGGGTTGGCAGTGAAAAGGCGAAACAACGAAATATATCGAATTGAACCAAACCGAACTGAAGCTGCAAAACTAAGCCGGAGTCCAAACAAAACCAAAAGCCCAATTCTTCCAAATGAGCAAACCCCAAAGAGCGACCAGCTGAAACATAAAAAGGCAACAAACGTTGCCTTGGTCCAGCTGGCGGCTTTACATTTTGGGCCAGCCGAAGCAACGCATCGGACGGCTTTAAAATGGCCAACAACAACGGTGCGTCCCAAATATGGCCTAAATACATATAGTAAAAGACTAAAGTTAAGTTCACTTCGTTAAACAAAGGCGACAACGTTAGCTGCCAAAGGTGGCCAGAGAAGGATAGTCAAAAGCTCAAACCCAAAACCTAAAACCCAAAAAAAAAGAAGAAAAAAAAAAAAAAAACAATAATGAAAAAAAAAGAAAGAAAAACGCGACAGTTTTCCGCTGCTGGCGTTGAGCAATTTGCATTTTTATTATATTAGAACTCGGTTAAAGTCAATACACCCAAAAGAAGAAGCAGCAGAAGAAGAAGAAGAGGACACACTCTCATTGTCTCGACTATTGAAATTGACAATAAACTGACTGAGCACACACACATAGAGGGAGAGAGAGTGTGTGTGTGGTAAAAAAAAGGCACGCGGCAGCTGAAAAAAAACAAGAGAAAGAAAATGGGATAATGAAATATCAAGTATACGCCAAGTGGACCAAATGCTGCTGCTGCTGCCAAACAACACGCAACACAAAACTGCAAATAAATTAAAATTGAAATTTTCAAAGAGCTGTCCAAAAAAGGAAACAACGGCGACAGCAACAGCAACAGCAACAACAACACCAAACCAAAGCAAAAAAAAAAGGGTTCAAATTGTCGCACGATTTGAAAAGTAATTTTAAATTATTTTGTATTTAATTTGACAGCTGAGAGTGATTTATTTCTGCTGCTTAGCAGCAAATGGTGACCGCCTCATCATCAGGCAGAGCTTAGGCAAATTTCGAAAGGCAGTCAGAGATTTAGATATATAACAATATATATATATATATATATATATATATGTATGTGTACGTGAAAGCTAGGCATATGTATTTCATTTTATTAGTTTTTGAGCTCATCTAGATAAAGTTTGCACTTAGACCTTTGTTACTTGTGCACATGTTGAGCATGTTAAGCATATTAGCTATATTGACAGTTATGTAACTAATTTTGAATTCATACAATATATATTGTGAAAGGCTTTATTTCAATTGGATCTAAATTATTTACGCTACTATTATCTTGACGTCTTCGCCTTGCATTTCGAATCAACTGAATGCTTTTCCCCTTCTGCTAAAGTCATTCTCGTTGTGTATTGATATATATTATTATAAATATTTTATATAATTTATTAGTAATAGTCAAAAACCTTAGCGAAGGAAGTATTCTACAAAATATGACAAAAAAAATATTTATATATATGATATTGAATAAAAATATTTTTAATATTTAGTTGCATGCTGTATACTTTTAAGTTCACTGGGAGAGATAGAGATAGAGCGACAGAGAAAGAGAGGGAGCGACAGAGAGCGAGAGAAAGAGAGAGAGAGAGAGAAGGAGAGAGCAATAGCAACTATTTGGTCCTACGTGTCGCTAAATCAAAGCAAGAGGGCTACTTATAAGGTCGATATGACCCTACACCTAGAGTCGATATGACCCTAAGTAAATTGGATTAAATTGAAATAAAATTTGTAATCCACAAAGAATTTATTGGATTTTGAATATAATTTTGTAGCAAAAATGATGCGGCAACTATTTGAAAATAAACTAAATTCCTTTAAGATGAATTGTGCAGCATTTGATTTGACTCTCTCTCTCTCTCTCTGTCTGTTCCTCTCTATTTGTGTGCACTTAAAATTGAGTTTAAGATTTAAACTGGCCACAGGGCAAATAACAGACAACGCAGCTGGCTCTTGGCCCTCAATTTGCATAAACTAATACAAAATTCCATTTGGCACAAACGATGATCATTAAAGATATGCCAAGCACAACTTGATGTTATTACAGGGTATTTACATGGCACATACAAACGGACATATTTATATATATAGATATATATATGTATATGTATATGTGTGTGTATCGCACTTGTTGTCAAATGAAACGATATGCAAGAAACGGCAATAAACTGCGACTGCGACAAAAGTTGGCGTCAGTTGATAAAAACTGTACGAAAAAGTTGTTTAAGTGGCCGGGGCAGGTGTGGATAGGGGCGCTGGATCTATATGTATATATATATATATATATATATATATATAGCGTATACAATGCACCAATAGCCATTGCATATCTACAGGCGCTTTCGAGACAAACTTCAAGCCAACAACAAAATTGTTGAGCTTAGCCACTGGAAAGTGATTTTTTTGTTCCACTCAAGTTGGAGGCAAAAGTTTTACAATTCCAGCAAATGTTTAGTAGTTTTTCTTATATATATATATACATGTTTTTTTATATTTCATCTATAGCAACTTTTGCGGATTTCAATTTTATTATTTAATATATAATTGAGCTAAGCTGTGCATATTTTTGTTTGTCTCTTTATTATAATAAATTAAAGTTAATTCTGTAAATAATTTTATTAGCAAATAAATTTAATAATTAATTTTTCATTTAAAACATTTATTTTTTTTATAAAAAAAATTTTTAGTTAAAAAAAAACTTTTAAAAAATGTTTCCCAATTTAAGACATAAATTCGAATTTTTTTTTTATTATTTTGATTATAATACACTTTTTCACAGTATTTGCCCACTGTGCACAGTGGTTGTTGCTACGCATTCTATTGCCATTTTGTGCTAATTTTGTGTCACTTTTAAGTGCTGCAACTTCTGGCACTAATTATGCACAAAAGGTTGCCTGCAACTTCGGATGAGAGCACTTTTGAGCTTACACTTCATTTGAATAGTTGAAGCATTTACGACTTCATCAAATTTCATTGCAGCTCTTTTTGTTTAGCATTTTGTGTCACACGAGGGGCACATACATTGTGTAGAGCTAGCTAAAAGGGTGTTGTCAAGGCTGACCAAATAAGAGCAGTAGAAAAATAAATGGCTGAGAAAAAAAAAGTGGTCGAAGATATTTCTTTGTTTTTTACTATTTTTTAAAGCTACTCTCGTGCCATTATGTCTGACATGACAGCTGATTGCCATAGCTGACTCCACTGATAATTCAAGCAGCTGCTGGTAATTTATAATTATGTAAAGCTGTAGGTAAATAGAACTTATTTCCCTGGAGTAGAAAAACTCTTTTCAAGATAAACTCTCTCTTTTAAATTACATTTCAGTTATTGTATGAAAACAGTTAGTTGAAGCTTTCTTACCTTCAGCTTTCATTGATAATTAAATGTGTTTTAGATCTCGCTTAACAAGAGACAGCTATATATAGATATCATTAAATCAGTTGCTATTTGTGTTGGACCTGCGAATTGTTGAACTAAGTTTGCCGAAAAGTTGAAAACAAAAATAAGCCAAAATACATTTTATTTTAGGCTTCTATTTTACTTTCGCTGCAGTTTTTGGGGACTAGGCTCGACGCTGGAGTTTGTTGTGCCCAATTGAAGTAGTCACCCAGGCCACGCCCCACGCCCCATGCCCCCCTTAGGGTCCCAGGTCGCCCAGCCCCCCGTCACGTAGCTGGTCACGCTTGACAAACTTTACATAATTGCTTGGGCCGAAACAAAAGCAATTTGCATAGCTTATAAACGGGTTACGAATTACTACGGGCTGTGTCTGTGTCTACTGGTGTGTGTTTGTCTCTGTGTGTTTGTGTGTGTGTATTGGTGTGTGTGTTTTATAAACACTCCTTTGAGTGCTTTTGCCAACAAAAATTAAATCAGTTAGAACCGTTGTTGTTGTTGTTTTTGCTGTTGTTGGTGTTGCCATTTGGGCCACAAGGCGCGCTTGAAATTAATTGTTAAGCATATACGCAAAAATAATGATAATAACAATGAAAATAATAATGAAAATAATAACAGTTATAATAATGGAAATCGCCTCGGCTGGGCAAGGCCATTAACTAAGCCACGTGTCTCATTGTCGCCCACAATAAATATGATAATAATTATAAGTATAATGTTACGAATGATGAATGGCAATAAAATTGCTAGTAATGATAATAATAATGATACTGTAATTAATAATGATAATAATACTAATATTAGTAATAATGCTGTATATTGTAATAACAGTTAAACAGTTAATGACAATATCAATGCTAATGACAATGACAATGAACATATTATTGGCCAATGACCAATGCGCATTGACTCACCTCGCGCAGCTCACTGTCCTCGGCCAGCAGATCCACCTTATTGCCAACGACCACAATTGGCACCGCTGTGGTTGCCTTTGTCTCGTGTATTTGATCTCTTATGGCCCGCACCTCCTCGAATGTGGACGCATCGGTGACATCGTAGACCAGGATGAAAGCGTCTGCCGACGATATGGATAGAGCGCGCATTGCTGGGAACTGCAAAAAGCGAAAATGCGGGCATTACAATTTTTACCAAAACACCCAATGACAGTTGATAGATAAAAGGCACAAAGAAGGACAGACAGAAAGAGCGAGGGAGCGAAAGAGAGAGAGAGAGAGAGATAGAGAGAGAGAGCGAGATAGGGAGGAAGTGAGATATACTGAGTGAGTGGGAAAAGTGTTGAACAAGCGGCTTAAATTACACATAAAATGCTGTTAAAAATTTGCATATTATTATTGTATTTGCATACACACTTGCACACACACACACACACACAGACAGAGACAGGTCTTTGCACACATTTATGCACATATTTTAATAATGACAGATAATAATGTAAATTTTGTTAAGCGTTTCGAGGCAAGCAGTGAAGTCCCTACTTCACTTTCGCCCCCGCTTTTTCTCATTAAATGTTTGTCAAGTTGCAAAATAAACTTGAACATTTTCCCATTGACTTTTTGTTGTGCGTGTGTCTGTGTGTGTGTGTACTTTATTATGTCATACACCAAAAGCAACAAAGGCAGTTTTTCTAAAACGATGTTTTAGCATATCAAAAGTTTACTTTGAATAAATACATTTTGTAATATATTTTATAAATTTAGCTCACAATTTAACTTTAGTTTTGCGTTTATCTATCTTAATTCTGTTTAAAAAATGACTTTATTATCCCATACTCTATTTGTTTCATTAAAACAGAGTGTAGAATGAAATGTGCGGCATTTAAAAATGTTTCGCATTTGAGAGCATTGACAGCATTGAGAGAGAGCACACACCTGACCCGTAACTGAATTTCAGAATGCCAAATGGTCAAACCGAATGCGTCGTAGGCCACACAAATTGTGAATTATGCTTTAAATCTTTCAGCAGCAGCGGCAGCAGCAGCCAACGGCTCACATACGACCACGAGCTGGAACAATGGCCGGGCCAATGTGTCCGCTGGGAGATGGCACGCATGTAGCGTACAGGACTCAATTAAGCAAATTTTAGCCAGCAAAAAAATTGATGTGTGTTTGCACAAACTGCAAGGGTGACTGCTTAATACTCGTTCAGCAAAAGCTAAAATAAATAAATTCATGAAAATGCTAATGGTTAGTAAAGTGTAAAGATCTATATATATTTAGAAAAACTTCGAATCATATAGTGTAAAGATCTACAAATCTGTAGATCTATAGAGCAGATCAAAAAAATTTTATTTCGGAATATATAATGTGTAGATGTATAGATTTATATCTATAGATCTAATATATATCTAATGTATATCTAATATAGATGTATAGATCTATGTCTGTAGATCTAAATAAATGTTTGGTATAGATCTATAGATCTATATGATCCGTTGACATTTTCATGATCTATATATCTATAGCTCAGTTATATAGTTCAAGCTGTAAGCCCAGTAACAGCTGGGTCTAGATTTGCCACGCCCCCAAAAGACGCAGCTCATGCCTGTAAAATACTAGCTAATTATTAGCGATTAAGCTCATCTATACATATACATATTCTACACTTGAGATCTCTAGACAAACATCTAACAGTTAGGCGAGCATTGCATAGAACTAATATACTCATTTTATGAATAAGTATAAAATGCGTATTAAGATCTATGGCCACCATTAATATGAAAATAGAAATACTCTTTGCAAAAAGAGAAAGAGCTAGAAACAATCTTGATTGAGCTAAACATAAAAGGGTTTCAGTGTTGCAAAACAATGGCATGTGTAGTATGGAGAACGCAGCTTACATAAAGAAATGATAATAAAAGAAAATTGATTGTAAATAGATGCTTCAAGTAACTATAAACTATATAACATATATGTATTTATATATTGATAAAAGTGTATATTATATCATGCACAATAAATGTAGTTTTGTATAAGAGCAACGTGTGTGATGTGTGTGAGTACTCTATTACCGGCAGTGTTGCTAGCCACACTGATTTTCGAAATATAATCCGCTTAGGCAGTAACATCATGATTCACCAGAAATTCAGAGGACACAGGGCTAGCTTCGATGTAACTTGTCGATTCAATGGAAACGAACAAAGAGATCAAATCATAGCACCAACTGAGAGTTTGGTGCTGGATACAATAGTTTTGATAAGTTATTCAACACAGTTTTCTAAGAATATATATATGTATTATATATATATATGTAAATACAAATATATATATTACTGCAGAACGTAACAAATTGATTAAATAAATTAAATAGCTTCGGCAAGCAGAGAGGAAACGAGCACCGCAAATGAAATGAATTAGAGAGACAGACTTTTGAGAAGGAGCTGACATTAATGCAAGAGATGTATTTTGCTGTAATGGCTGTCTGGCTGCCTTGCTCTATCTCTCTCTATCACACACTCTGTCTTACTTGCTGTCTCTCCTTCTATAATGTGTGACAGGGAACATGTTTGGCTGTCTGGTAGCCACAACCGCAACATTTCGGCTACGATCTGGTGTCTGTTGCTGTTTGCCGTTCCATCTAACATTAATGGGCGCCCAAGTCATGCGGCCCGGCCACAGCCAGCCACAGTCACAGTCACAGTCACAGTCAGAGTCATTATGGGAGTCACGTTGGCAGCAACAGGCCCAGCCTCAAGGCAAGTGCTCCATACAGTTGTGCGTCAGCAGCCACTGCAGCTGCTGCTAATAGAAAAGCTACCATCGAACAAACAACAAAAAAAATGTATATAGAAATCGGAATGAAAAGAATGAAAGCAGCTAACAATAGCACTGGCTCACATCAGGCCACAGGCAGAACAAGGCACAGGTGCATATGCTGCCGCTGCTGCTGCTGCTGCTGCTGCTGCTGCTGTTGCTCCATTATGCCGTACTCAACAAACTTTGCCCTTGCCCTGTGCCCAGCTTATAAAGTGCACCATGTTGCCGATATATGGCTTCCAAAGTTCATGATTCACAAAAGTTGAATTCCATTTTTCGGCCCTTAATGGGAAAAGCGAAGCATTTATAATGTTAGAATGCAATGCTTAGGCTTAAAAGATTAATTTTCCATAGACCTAGAAAATTCATATTATTCATCATATTAAGCCTAAGCAATGTATTCTAACATTATAAACGCTTTGCTTTTCCCATTAAGGAGAATCATGAATTTTCCATAGAACTAGAGAATTCATATAATTCATAAGCTTAACTAGAATTAGAAAATCTAAAAAAATCTCTAGTTATACTGAATTAATATGCTTTTATTAGTATACGAGGTCTGTTCAAAAAGTATTGCAAATGTTAAGCTTTTGTGTCTGTCTAATGTTTGACAATCGATTTTCGATTTTGTGCCGTTATCTTGGCACTTGATTCCCTCACTTATGCCAACAAGCTTGGCCATTTTGACAGCCCTGTTGCTTGAGAGTGCTTTGGCTTGACTTTTGTTTTTTTCCTATTCCAAAGAAGGGAGTCTCGAACCTGTATCAAATATTTGGCAAGCAACAACAAACTATGTGGCCGCAGCCATGGCATTTCCTAGACTCCTGGCTCTCAGTGACTGTTTTCTTACTCCCGAAACTGAAGGATGCCTGAGAGTACTATGTAATGATTAAAGAAATAGAGAAGAATGCGAAGAAGATAAATTGTTACACAAAGACTAAGATTAAAATTAAGATTTCACAAAATTAATGTGTGTAAAAATAGATGGACAAATATGAATACGAGCTATATCTGATGGGTATTAGTTTTAAAGACACAAAATAAAAAAAAAAATATAATATAATATATATATATATATTTTTTTTTTTTATTTTTTTTATTTTTTTTATTTTTTTTTCCTTTTTTAACAAGAATAGTTTTCAATGAGATCAAATATTTATACATATTTATGTTATTAATTATTTAACAAAGTTTTTTAATTAAAAAAAAAAATAAATAAAAAAAATTAAAACAAAACAAAAATGGTTAAGACTTAACATGAATGAGATTTGCCTTTATTTAGGACATCAGTCTGTTCATGCTTGATTATTATCTCCTAACGCCTTGGATGGACGCTGCAGAGAGCATTGAGAGCATTGAGCAATTTACGACTAGCACCAAAGTCAACACGATCGAGCATTGGGATATACGAGCAACACTTGGCCAAGGTCCAAGCAGCAAGGTCAATGGACATAAGTTAAGAATAAGTATAAGAATTTTTGATAAAAAGCTTTGCTCTTCGCAGTGACAAATAGTTCAGCATCAAATGTTGTTTTTCAATAAGTAGAACAGAAACTGTTGTATCTCATACATCTTTAGACCTCTGATCACTCATCCCTCTCTCAACATCTCTACAGATGCCTGTTTGAGCTTAAACGAATTTTGCTGAGCTCTTCGTTGCTGTAAAGAGCGATGGTTGTACAAGAGCCATTTATCATGTTTGTACTTGAATTATTTACCAGTGTGGTTGCTTTCGTCGAATACATTCCCTTCTCAAATAGATCAAAGAGCTGTCCACATGTTCATGTTTGAACGTCCCAATAAATTCCACAATATATAAATTGCATTGACTATACCCATCGCCCATGCTGTTTAACAAATTTTTAACTAATTTTATGATACCCTGTAAGTTTTATATGCAAATTTTTGCACTCATTCTCTCATCATCTCGCTGAGCTGCAACTCCATTTTTTTTTCGCTAAGCATTAACAGGGCATCTTCTAGTCGAGCATTTGTAATCTAAGCATCCTTTTTTTGGCTGCTGCAGCTGGCATTGTTATGATTGCATATTATTGCATTGGAAATGAATGCATATGGCAGCAGGAGCAGCAGGAGCAGCAGCAATAGCAGCAGGAGCCGCAGCAGGAGCTGCTTCGGCATCACAGGATGTGACAGCAGCGATAGGTTAGCCAAGCGCTCAGCCAGAAGCTGGCTATGAGCGACCCTTTTTTATGTACACTCAACCGGGACGGTTGGCATGCTGTCAGCTGGCAGTTGGCAGTTGGCAGTTGGCAGTTGGCAGTTGGCAGGTGGCAGGTGGCAGGTGGCAGGTGGCAGGTGGCAGGTGGCAGACGGCTGCCAAAAGCTATCCTGCTCAATGTTATCACTCTACAGCTCACTGTTTATCTCTCTCTCTCGCTCTCTGTCTCTCTCTCTCGCTCTCTGTCTCTCTCTCCTCTTCCCTCTGGTCATCCCCTTGCCTCGCACTCTCCGCTGCGGTTTCCGCTCGTTACACATTTCACAGACAGCTTGGCAAGCCAAGGACAACGACTGCCTGGATGAGCTCGGCTTCGCACTGTGCATGTGTTTTGCTCTCTGATTTCTCAATGGACTCGAAATTGTTGCCACTTGTCCTGCTGATTGTCTATGTGTGCAACACTTCGCTCTTACCCATTTTTTTTTTTTTTTTTTTTTTTTTTTGGTGACAGCCAACCACTGGCAACAACAGCAGCAGCTGCAATTGCACGTTTTGTTTTGTTTTTTGTTTTTTTTTTTTTGGCTGCAATTGTCTTTGGGTTAGCCCTGGGCTCCACTATACACGCTTATTGGCTGTGAAAAGTTGAAAGCTTTTGCTATAGAATTTGATTAGCGCCAGCTAACTAATTTAATCAACGGCCATAAACAACTACGACTGCAGCACGTTACTAAAAAAACGGGCGAACTTTTGAAATCAAGTTAGAAACGACATAGAGAACAGTTTGTAATTGCATTAAACACCAAGCAACAGTTGAAAGGCAAAGGTGTGTGTGTGTGTGGGGGTGTGGACGTTTTTCTAGTTTCCCGTAAACTATAGAGCTGGGTGTGGATGATTCTATAAAGTTAAAAAATATATATATACTATATATATACTATATATATATATATATATATATATTTATATACCTTAAGGAATCATTCACACTATGCTATATACATTCTTGATAAGGATCAGTTGCCGTCTCTTTATCTGTCTTTTCGATACACTCCACTTTTAACAAGGCTCGGCACTCGAAGTGTATCCTATTCAAAAGGTCTCAAATTCGCCTGCAACATTTTGGTTGTTACATTTTAAATCACAAAATGCTTAAAAATATTTTAAAATTTATCTGCAAATCACTTTGTCTCGATCTGACCACCTTATGCCTTGACTCTGGTCTTGCGACGGCCATGAACTGAATCCAGAGTCTGCTCTAAGCTGACTCGCTCGCATTTTGGTCCACTCATGGATAATGGCTTTCGCCAGCGTTTCGAGGCTGCTGTAGCTTTTAGCTCGCTTGTAGCTCACCAAAATGGCCCAGAGAGAATAATCCATTGGATTTGTCATTGTGTGGACGAAGTAAACGTTTTCTTTTTTTTTGCTGCCACTTTTGATTTAGATGCGCTGTGCGAGACGGTGTAGAGTCTTGTTGAAATGCTAATTAGTTAGAAATGTTAGTCGACGCAAAGCTTAAAAGCAGTCTCTAATAACACATCCCCATAATATGAACAACTAGTTTTATTTTAGCTTCATGTTGTCTCAAATAATCAATACTTTTAGATTCAAATGTAACTGCCTTCACGTCTTTATAAAATTATCTCCTGTCGCCAAATTCGTTATAGCTATATGTATTTTGTTCAATTATTAATAAATATCGATTACCATTTTAGAGTATGTTTTATCTCCTATCTTTGAAACAACAGCTACACATAAAGGTGAGGGTATCTCTTAGTCGACCAACTTATTATAGCTTAATGCTTGTGAAATAGAAAAACTTGTTGTTTAACTAACTTTATTATAAGTACTTTTATATGGACTCACATGCAAAAGTTAATTTAAAAGTTGATTTCATTAAAATATTTGATGTGTCTAAAAATACATATTCTTTAATTAAAACTTATGCACTAACTGTAAGACAATCTTAGCCTCACTTGATGATTCTGTTGCTGACTGAAACACTTCAATAGCTCAGCTCCCAAACAACATTTAATTTAAATAATTTTCAATTTAATATTTGAAATTCGGAGAATTTCATTTACACCCTAAAGCTGTGTTAGACCTCATGGATAACTAATTGCCATAAGCTGTTTATTATGCTTGGATTAAATTGTGCTTAAATATTTATATGAATTTGTAATCTATTTACAGTTATTTATTTAATTTAAATTTGTGTATTTTTTGCTTCATTTCAATTCAATTTCAGCACAGATTAAACAAGTTTATTTATCACTATTTAAATGTTTTTGCAACAATTTGCAAATTGTATTTAATAATTAATTAATTCCAGGATCTGCATATTTATTACATTTCATTGTTTATTAATGACAAATGCCTAAAGAAATGTTTAACAAAGGCATTATCTATTTATGTTTACAAAACATTTAACATGCATTCTAATCACTGATTATTAGCTACTCTATTATTTTTACCCATTGTAAATGGAAATTCGGAGTGTGAAGGCTTAATACATATACAGATGTGTTCACAAAAATAGCAGTGCATATGTAAGAGGTAGAAGAAGGCGATGTAGACTACATAAAGTATAAACATTTTTGATAGGGCGAACGAGCTGAGTCGGTGTTATCCGCCTGTCTGTCGGTCAGTTTGTCCGTACGTATAGAGAAACGTACAACGATTGGCTTGATACCCCAGCGCAGAATTCAGGGTATGTGCTAGTTGAGCACACCCGGCTAGAGCGAAATTTATTATTTTTTAAATATTATTTTCCTATTATATTATTTTTAACGCCCAAAGACTGCATACATATATTGTTATTAATGTAATTATTATTAAATAAATGTAATATATTATTAAATAATGTAAGCATTTGTTAAGCTGTTGAATGCGTAATTCACTGTTGAATTGTAATTAAAATGGTCAAAATCAACAGCTCTAGACTATGAGCTTCTCTCTCTGTCTCTCTCTCCCTATATATATATATATATATATATATATATATATATATATATATATATATATAACATATATATAGATTGGGCAGCATTTTATTAAAATGAAAAAATATATCTACATTTGTCACAAAATAAATAGCTTGTTAATAAATATTGAAGTACTGTAAAGCAGTTCTTAATTAGCGGCTCTTGGGCTATAAGTAAAAAATATACTTGGCTATAATCGTTTGGCTTCAAACAAGTTATTACCAAAAATTTAAATACACATAGACTGATTTTACTGCGGTATATTTACATAAGCTTGAGCAAATACAATAAAATAAATTGTATAAAATAATGTAACATGTACACATACAGTCATACATATAGTTTTATATATGTTAGCTATCAAATTCATTTTTTTAAACATTTTCAAAGTTGATAAAAAATATAAACTAACTAAAAAAAATGATGTTGAATATAATTCGATGTAAAAACCAAATGAATTAAAAACAAAATAAATAGCAACAGCTCAGATGTGGGTAAACAGTGAGGCAGATAAGTACGCATACGGACGCTGGAAAAAAAATCAAAATGAGAGAGAGAGAGAGAAAAAATAACCGCTACACTCCATTTGGCATTTCCAATTTGTGTTACAAAATTAATATTTACATTGCTGCAGCTCATAAAAAAATCAACGAGGTGTGATTGATGATGAGTGACATTTACTGGCAATACCAAGTAAATATCGATAATATGTGATAACTCTGCGAACGCACCTCGCTGCCGAGCAATATATTAATCTCTTTATAAAAAGCTTTTATAAATTTTAATGAAATTCGTTTTCATTGTGTATTTAAAGTGTTAAGCCCTTCACTCAAATAGAGCTAAGAGCCTCTTGTTGTTATAGAACTTGTAGCTATCGATAACAATGGGCAAGCTATCGATAGCATAAATAGCTTAACAGAATTGCCTCCTTTGAAGCTGCTGTCTAGAGCATTGTTGGTTTCTATGATTTAAAAGAAGTATTTTTCGTATATACTTTTTTTACCTTCTTTGTTTGTGGCCGTCTATTAATTGAATTCTGTTGCGTGGGCGCTCATAGAGTGCTTTTCATAAAATATCCTGCGTATGTTATCTCTGTCCGCCTCGGCTTGCAAAAGAAATAACTCATACGCACCGTGAGCCACGTTGCAACATTTTTTTGTTTTTTCTTTGTTTTTTTTTTCGCACAATGACCGCCAGCATTTACGCCAAGCCAGTGGAAACTATTGCCACTAACCCACACACACACACACACACACACACACACTGCTCTTGTGTGCGCCAGCTTCCAACAGATGCAATGGCTGCCGCCGAGATAAGCGCGCAACCAGCGCCGGCAGCTGATTATCTATGTGTGTGTGTGTGTGTGTGTGTGTGTTTGTGTTTGAGTGCATGTGGTGTGTGTGTGTGTGTGTGTGTGCGCTGTTGCGGTTTTGTTTGCTAGATGTCACCGCAGAATGCAGTTTATTGCGGCTACTTGGCTGAAAATGATTGCGCATACGCGCTGTGCGCCCGCACGTATACGTTATACGTTATACGTTATACGTAATACACAAACATCAAATACTCGAATCTATGAGAAAAACGAACTGAACTTTGTTCAAAATGCTCATCGTCGGATTGTTAACCGCAAATACGTTAAGTTCTACACACACACACATATTAGGCTATATACAAACGAAGCGGTTAGATTTAAATTAATTTCTGTCACCAGCTGTCAGCAGACAATGGGGACAATGGAACAAATAGCTAAAAGAATATTTCTTTGACAATTTGTATAAATAAATTGAATTGCTATCGAGCTCTGCATGACGTTCCATTTGGCATTAACCCATTTTAATTACTTGTCAGGATGGTATTTTCTATTATTTTTGTAGTTTTGAGTTTCTTTTCTTTATTTTCCTCTCATAAGCAGATAGAGATTTTTAAAAATATATATTGAATTAATTGCCTTTCAGCTTCATTCATTGCTTGTGGCATGGATTTTTAAATTAATTTACTAAAGAAAGATCTAAAAAATTTGCTCAAACAGGGAATCCAACTTGCAGATGCCCTGATCATCATTCAATGCTTTTCTCTTCTTTTTAAATTTTATTTATTTAGCATTTTAAAAAACTTGCTTTAACTTTCAATGGATGTTTTTCCATTGCTGATTTGCTCATTTATTTAAGCATTTGTTTATGCACACACAAACACATGGATACACATACAGATGCACACACAAGCAAGCTCTTAGCTTACGTTGCGTAGGCTAGCAACCTTGGGCTCTATTAGGGGGAAATTAATTGATGAATAACTTCTGCTCTAGTTATGGACTATTTTAATCAAATCAGAGCATGATGATGACATCTATACGTGTATATTTGCCAAAGCGCTACTTGAGGGGGAGAAGGGGTGGTGCTAAAATCTAATGAGCTCAAAGCCTGTGTATTTATCACATTGACCCACATAGTAGAATTGAATTGAGATAATATCATTTATATATGAAAGCTCAAATCTCTAGTATTTGAAAATTTTTATTTATTTTTTTTTTTAATTTAGGGCGTGGTATCCAAAATCTAACAATTACAAAATCGTTGTGTTCATTAGCCAGTCAATTTGAAATCTCTAGCTTTAACAGTATTCAAATTACGCTTTGAAAACAAAATCAATTAATCGATTTTTATCGATATTAAGGAAATGGGGGAAGCTATCGATAAATTATAAGCTTGATAAAGTCTTAAGTCTCTAGCTATTGTAGGGGTTTGTGAGATATACAGATAGACGTAGAGACCAGGTCGGTCTCAGACAGGTCGTCTTGATCTGCTTTCTTCTGCTTTAAAGAATATTTATATATTTTTTTTATACCACACATCTGTCTGTTTGAAACATGCACATATCCCGTAGACTTATTTTTAGTATAAAAAACTGCTCAAAAAGCTTCAATTTTGACATAAGTTCTGTTGCATATCATTAAGATACCATTTTGAGCTGTCAAACTTTGCTCAATTTCTGTGTAACTCATGATTCACAAATTAAAATATATATTCTTGACACTATGCCATTCAATGTGATTGACAGCCTTAATCAACTCAGCTCGATATTTATGTTTAATTAATAAACAAATTAATTATTGATATTGGGGCTGCGTGTAAAAATATATCACTGTGATAACAAATATAAATTTTTACGAGAATGCATATACATGGCATGATATGATATATGATTTATTTGATGGTGTTCTAGTTATGGGCACTTCAATCTCATCATTCGATCCGAACAAAGGGCAATTTTTATTTTACTAGTGCTCGATGCCAGCTGAAATCCGTTTGCCCTTAGCCCAGTCCCAGGGCAGTTTGTAAATTATTAGCCACTCGCAGAGGTCTAACCCGACACACACACATGATGTGTGTGGGTGTGTATGTGTGTATAAATATACGGCAATACACACTCACACACAGATGGGGTAGTTGGCACTATGCGATTTATGTGGCGCTCGTCGTCGAGTGTCTGGGCCCTCGGGAATATTCAACACATCATAAAATTTATGAGCGTTGCGTAAATGTGTTAAAATTTTATGCGAGTTTCCGCTGCTGTTGTTGTTGTTGTTGTTTTTGCTGTTGTTTTTAGTCGAGTTACAGTCCAAGGCAAAAATGTTGCATGCGGCGAGAGTGCTTAACGTAATGATACCCTGCAGAGGAACTCAGCTCAAGAAATGGAATTTATGTTGCAGAGAAATTGATTATGTCAATATACAATATATTGGTATTAGCAAAAGTTTTGGGATTGGCATTATTATTCGCATTGGCATTGGCGTTAGCATTGGCATTAGCATTAGCATTAGAATTGGTGCTAGCATTAGTATTGGCATTGACATTGCCATTAGCATTGGCATTGGCATTAGCATTAGCATTAGCATGGGCATTGGAATTAGCATTAGCATTAGAATTAGCATTAGCATTATCATTTGAATTGGCATTAGTATTAGTATTGGCATTAGCATTTGCATTGGCATTAGCATTAGCATTAGCATTAGTATTGGCATTGACATTGTCATTAGCAGTAGCATTAGCATTAACATTAGTATTATTTGTATTTGTCTTGGCATTATTATTGGTCGTAGTATTAGCATTAGTATCGACATTATCATAAGTGTGAAAGTATTGGCATTAGCTCAATGAGGAAATATTTTTGGGTCACTTATATTTCAAATCTGGCTTTAGAGTTACGACACCGATATCACTGAGCAAACTTTTCCTTATCATTTTTGTTTGTTTGCTTATAGTTGACATAGTAAATTGGTTTGCTATAGCTTTCAAAACTTAATCATTTGCTTTCCCTAAGTATTTTTTTCCCATACCCATATATACATTAATTCTATAGCATATCTAAATACAAAACCAATATGTAACTAACTCTATAGCATATCTAAATTATTGCTTAGAAATTTCTTTATTTTCATAAAACTTATAGCACCTTTAGCAACAATCGCTAGTAACTGGCCAAGGGTATATTAGATTCGTTTCGTTTTTCGAGCAACTCCATTCACGCTGCATGAATTATAAAATTTATCTACGCACATGTTGTCTAGACATTTCTTCCCCGTAAAATATGCATAAAATTCAACAAATATGTGAAACTTAAAGCTGGCTTTACTATTATTAGAAGAATTCCAAATCTTTGTGGTTAGAATAATGAAAATTCAAATTAATTACATGCAGTTATAAATGAAGCTAAGAGCCAATTATGCGGCTGTTAAATTCGACAAGTGTTTAGTGAAGACATTAAATGCAATTATTAACTTAAGCTGGCATGATAAATATTAAGTTTGACAATTGAACAGAATTTCAGGTGAGAGACTCGCTGCAGGTGACAGTTACATGCGACCTGCTTAATGGCCTTTAGCTGTGTGTCAATTGTGATTTCAACTGTGGTTATTAGGCTCAGCTTTCTACACTTGAGCAACTGCATAATTGATGCGACTGCCACTATATATATTATATATATATATGTTTTTGGTGTTTATATATATATATATATATATATATATATAAATAAATGGTGGGAATTAAGCTTGATTTGCGACAAGCTTCATTTCGATGTAAGGGCAACTTGTCAAATGGCCTCGTGGGTGGCTACAAGCGCGTACAACTATTTGCTGCTCAAATAGACACACGCAGAGAGAAAGAGAGACAGAGAGAGAGATAGACAGAGAGAGAGAGAGAGAAGGAGAGCGAGCATACACGCATGCAACATGTTCTTGGTACTTGTTACTTGTAACATTCTTTTGGCGTCCACCGCCTGCTGTTTGCCCGTCGAGCCACGGAAATTGCGACGGCACTCGTGAGGCAACAGTTGCCACAGTCAAATATGTATGCATAAGGGCTTGCAACAACTCGATATTGTATATATAGAATCACTAACATGCTTCATACATATATATATACATATATATATATATATACACATTAAGTCCCTTTTTCTCTTCCTCTCCCTCTTTCTGTCTGAAGTTGTAAATGTAAAATGCATTTCATTTTGTTTTGTTATAGATTTCTAAAGCTTCCACTTTTCCATTTCCACTTGTTTTCCATTAAAAGAGAGAGAGAAAAAAAACTATTCAAACAGCTGTGTAAAATATTATTACACAAAGTTGGCAGAAAATAAGCTGAACTTAGTTTGTTGGGAATAGGCGCTTACAGCTTTATTCTTTTATTTCTCGTGTTTCAAGAAATCTTACTAGACTACACACCGGCCAACAGAATGCGCTGACATTTAGTCAGCAGCAGTTTGATCATAGTTTTCCCCAAACGAAACTCAAACTAACAAAAAAAAAGCCTTTACAAACTTTAAAGCACCAACTATACTTTCCAGACCTGAACTTGAAATATTCTTTGAGCAAGAGATTTGGAGAAGGAGAAACTGGGAGAAAGTTAGAGCTGAGTGTGCGTGGCGGCAGTTCAGTAAATTGAATAGATAGTTGAATAGATAGATAGTTCGATAAGAAAAAAATATATTTTTCCGCTTAAAAGAGTTTTGAAAAAAAAAATATTACTTTCAGATAATGTTTGACTTGATGGGACAAGACGGTGAAATATTCCTAGAATTTTTTACATTTCTATAATTTTAAATATTTCAACTCTTTGCAGAGTAATCTTGAAATCTCGTAGGCGAGTAGGCTGCTAGTTTTATCATAAGTATATTTATTATTATTTATTTATTTATTTATTTATTTATTTTTTTCAATTCAAATAGGAAACTATTAGAACTCAATGACAAAAATACTAATGCATGTCTGGGTGAAAACATTATACGATTTATTTATAGACAATTTGCTTATAGTAATAGGGCATATATAGTAAATCTTTTATTTTCTATTTCATACAATTATTTTCCAATATATATATGATTATGTTTAAGTAAATAAGAACTAGGGTGTTCTATACTCTTAACTAAAAAATTTAAGACACAACACTTTTGTATACCTGATTATTATTAAAAATAAAGTGTCCTCTAAAATTCAAAATAAAACATTCATTTTAATACCTAGTACACAAAATATATCTAAATTTGTTTAACAGACGAGAGCAGAAGCTTGTCTATGATTTATGACAAGAGCTGATGAAACAATATAACATGTATGTATGTGTATGTTTGTTTGTATATCTGTCTGTAAAATTGTCCAATTTCTGTGTGACTGGCTTCCTAATATTGATAGTGCATGAACAACTCATATGTCTGTAGCAATATTTATATTTAAGTAAAATATATTTAGAATGCTTCATACAGCAGAATGTATTCTCATTGGCTATTGGTGGGGAACACTTAATATTCTTCTCTGTTTGTTTGTCTATTAATCTGACCGTATGTCTGTCTGTATATCTGCAAATCTGTCAGTCTCTCTCTCTCTCTTTATCTCTAAGTCTGTCTGTCTGTCTCTCTGTCTGTCTTCCTAACTAAAGCAAGCAACGAAATTGAGCTGCAGAAGATCATTGCTGTTGTCTGTATGTATTCAGCAATATTTGCTTACATTTACATTCAAGTTAAACTCATTTAGAATGCTTGAAGCAGCAGAGAGTGTTCTCATTGGTCACTTCACGATCGACTGCAGCGACCGCAACTCGACGCAGGCTCAACATTTGAGCTCGCCCTAGAGTTTGAGTGAAAGTGGCCCTATATAAAGAGCAGCAGCTGCAGCATTTCTTCAGTTGTCCAGGCCCGGTGGGGGTCACGTGTGCAGTGCAGTAAAGTGAAAGTGAAAGTGAAAGTGAAAGTGAAGTGTGGTCAGGTAAATATTTTATTTGTTAATAATATTAAGTACTTTAAGCAGAATTGTAATAGTTATAAATAATTATTAAGAATTGTTTAAATATTAGATATAAGAAAAACTGTAGACATAAGATAATGTTAAGTTAAGACTTAGGCTTAGAGAAAAGACTTAGAAAATGTTGAAGACTTTAATAACTTATAAAAATTGAAAGACTTAGAAGACTTGAAAGACTTAGAAAATTAGCAAGACTTAGAAAATTTGGAAAACTTAGAAGACTTAGAAAATTCGCAAGACTTAGAAAATTTGGAAGACTTAGAAAACTAGAAAGACTTAGAAAATTTAGAAGACTTAGAAAATTAGCAAGACTTAGAAAATTTAGAAGACTTAGAAAACTAGGAATACTTAGAAAATTTGGAAGACTTAGAAGACTAGAAAGACTTAGAAAATTAGCAAGACTTAGAAAATTAGCAAGACTTAGAAAATTAGCAAGACTAAGAAAACTTGAAAGACTTAGAAAATTAGCAAGATTTAGAAAATAAGCAAGACTTAGAAAATTTGGAAGACTTAGAAAACTAGCAAGACTTAGAAAATTAGCAAGACTTAGAAAATTTGGAAGACTTAGAAAACTCAAAAGACTTAGAAAACTAGAAGACTTAGAAGACTTTAACTGACTGAAAAATTTTATTTTGTAAATAATTATCGCAAGTACTTTCACAAAAAATGTACACTAACTTATTATTATTTAAGGGTTTAGGGAAACTCGTAGTCGAGCAGTCTCGACTAGAGCTTTCTTGTTTTTTATGATAATAATATAGCTACACTTAATAAATATAAATCTAAAAGTTTTTTAAATACTTAGTTAAGCTTTATTTATATTTCACTCCAGGCACCTTTCTAATGCCGTCTGCATGATAAGTCTTGACTATGCTGTATAGCCTTTCATCAGGCTATTTGAACAAATGCTGTTTAATCAAATCTGGCAATGGCATTCTGCTGGATATGCAGCTGCATATAGTTTATTGAAGGCTGTGAAATAACTTAAGCTGATGATAAAACATATTAGAGCTGTTGCCGTAGCCAGGGCAAGTGCATCAAGGCCACCAGCCAGCTGAGAGCTGCGAGCTGAGCTGAGTTGAGCATCCTTTTGGTGCAGTCACAGTTGACTTGCTTTGCACTCGATGGATGTCTAAAGTGAGTATGTGTGTGAGTGTGCGTGTGTGTGTGCGTGTGTGTGAGTGAGTGTGTGTACCCATTCATATTTCTTTTCATTTGGCACCTGCTGTCGCCGTTTGTTACTTGCCATTCAGTTTTATGAACAAGCATTTCAATTCGCGTTTAGCGGAAGTGGCAGCGAAATTGAATCGCAGGCTGTAATTTCCGCTGCACACAAAAGCAGAAGAAGCTGCGAGCAGAACGCGCGTGGAAGGGGCAAGTACATGGGATACAATGAACAGCGACGACGACGACGACGGCGTTCTGAATTATTAAAAAATAAATAAAAATGGAGAGAACTAACTGAATGCCAATGGGTGTGCGGGTGTGCGGGTGTGCGGGTGTGTTGAAGCCCATTAGAGTCGGGTATTTAAAAATTAAAAGCAGCACACACAGGTGCACCAACACACACACACACACACACACACACCTGGGCAGAGCCGTCCTTGTAGCTAGCGGGCAGCCCTTTACACGCAATTTGATTTACTTAATGAACTCACTTAGGTAACTGAGCAAAAGGTGAGCTAACAGCATACATAACATAAATATTATGGGAAAATCAAATAAAATTACTTACCTCATAGGAGCCGGCTGTATCGAGTATGTCCAGCGTTAGGCTAACGCCTGCAATTGAAAAGTTACCCTGATGCATTTCCTCGATGGTCCTTTTATATTTCGTAGTGAATGTGTTATACAGAAATTGTGTGATTATCGAAGTTTTTCCCACTTTGGCCGCGCCCATGACCACAATTTTATGACGTGCATTTGCCGGTCCAATGGCATCGTCCACAGCATTATTTCGGCCCACTCTATATTGACAGCAGCAAGTGTGTGTAAGAGACAGAGTATGTGTGAGTGAAAGAGAGAATGGGAAAGATAGTAAGTCACTTAAATTGAATTATTTTGCGTTCGTTTTTCCATGTTTATTAATTTAATCGCGTGTTCGCATGTATTCGTGTATATATGTATATATATGCATGTATGTATATATAACTACTTCAGCTACTGACACACAACAATACGCCCAGGGGTCGCAAGGGGGGGGGGGGGCTTGGGGGGTTCTCCGGGCTCATTTCGGTGGTATACAGCAACAGCAACTGCTGCAACGCTTCAATCTCCTCAGCGACTCATTAAAACTGTGCGCTACATTTAAAATTAATCAGTTTGCCGCCAGGACAACGACGACGCGACCAAAGACAACAGATAAAAGACAAACTAAAGCGGGTGCGAGTATGTGTATGTATGTGTGTGTGTGTGTGTGTGTGTGTGTGGGTGTGTGTGTGTTAAGGTATATATATATTGTATATTGTCTGCCTTTAACAGCAGCGTTTTATAATGAATTATATTTGGAACAACTGTTGTGGCAGCTGCCTGCTCAGTTGCACGCAATTTAACAATTTCTTTTGTATTGCACTGCAATTTTTCAGTATTCCTTTGTGTTGTCTTCGTCAACGTTGCACAGGCGGCAAAAGGCGAAAGCTGAAACTGCAACTGAATTGAGCCTAATTAAAGCTTAAACGAAACAAATTGAAAACTGAATTGAGACACAATCGAACAACAAAATTTGAAGGTTAATTGAATCTGAATTGAGTATTGAATTCGAATTGAAATAGTATAAAAATTGTTACAGAATTTAAACAGAATTGAAATATTATTGAAACAGAATGCCAATGGAATGAAATTTAAATTGAAGCAGTACTGACGTTGAATGGGTTGAATTGAAATAGAATTGAAATTGAATTGGAACAGAGTTCAAACAAAATTGAAACTAAATTTAAACGGAATTGAAATAGTTTTAAAATTGAATTGGATCTGACTTCAAACAGAATTGAAATTAAAATGAATCTTAATTTAAACGGAATTGAAACAGTATTGAAATTGAATTGGATCTGACTTCAAACAGAATTGAAATTGAAATGAATTTGAATTAAAATAAAATTGCAATTGAATTATATCCAAACCTTAATTGAAATTAAATCAAAACTAAATGCATTCATGAAAACTTGTATCCTTAATATGCTATTCAGTTATAATAGTCCAATAATTTTTTATTTCAGTAAATTTATTTCCGTTTTTGTCTGACTTGAAGATTTAATTTAATTCATCAGCACTTGACATTTCGCTTTAGTTTTCCCACAAAATTTTCCAATTTTCATTTGCTTAGCCCGGTCAGCTACAGCAGCAGCAGTCCGTAGCACATTCAGTGTCCGATGAACAATGGAATCTCAATCGCGCTTTGAGGCGACGCCAGTTTGCAATGACAGTTTGATCTAAGCGACTTATAATTTATATATATATATATACCTATATATATATATACTTTCAGCATCGGACGGTCCTAAAACCAAATTTGAAAAAACAACAACAACAACAACGACAAAGAAGAGCAAATAATCAGCGCAAATATGCGGCCCAAAAGAGAGAAAAAAAATGAAGGAAAATACGAGATGGAGGAAAACAAAAACCAGCAAAGCTGAAATTCTTAGCTTGGCTGGCAAAACAAAAGAAAAGTATGCAAAAGATGGTCCCTTAGTTCAATGCTGCGGCCATTCGACCACCCGACGAATCTCTGTCCCTGCCGAGCGACTGGGACTTGGCAAATCAGCCGTAGAATGTCTTATCATTGCTTGTCGGACGGAGCCGAGCCGGTTGGAATGGGCATCGGGGCTCGTCTTACCGAGCAAATAAGAACCGCCAACAACAACAACAACAACAACAACAGCAACAAAGTGAGACAAAACTTGAAACGTTGCGAAAAGGTAATTGTTGTGGGGGAGAAAAAAAAATTAATCTGGCAAATGCCGTTGGGCTGCCCCTCGCCACTCCCCTTGGCCTAGACAGTTGCTGCGGACATGCAGGTGACATCCACCTGGGCATCAACTGGTAATATTCCCACTTGAAACAAAATAAATGTACAAAAAACCAAAACAAAAACAACAACAAAATAAACAGCAAAAGTAATATAAAATTCTTTCTACTCTAAGGAATTCAATATCTGCAAGAACTTAAACAATTTTACTGTCGGATTCCTTTCACCCGTTATTGTAGTTTTTTTGTTATCGTTTTTTTTTTTTCACTGAATTTAATAACATTTTGTGCTTGTTGTGACATCTGCTCTACTCTCTCCCTCGCTCCCTCGGTTCACGACAAGTGAAACACATGCCATGGAATCTGGCTATAATTAAAAAACAATTCGCACTCGTTTCATTCATTGTTTCAGAGACATACCTACAACCATCTGCATCAGCGATTAAACAAACAATTTTGAATAATAAAAATGAATTATTAAGAAATTACATTTTAATTAACATATCTATAGCTGCAGCAGAACGAACTTTAAGTACTCAGCTTGTTGAGGTAACTGAATTGGCATGAAATATTAGTATATTTAAAAAAAATCCAACAAATTATAAAAATAATATAAATATATAAAAATACTACATGAAATTAAAAAAGAGTATACAACATCAAAAATTAAAAAATGTAGATATATTTCATATATACAAAATTGTATTAAATATTTAATTTATTGAAATCTTTTCAAAAATTTGATAAAAATTAAAGAATATCCTACAAAATCCTATGTTTCCCTAATAAATTCAATTTTAACAAACTTGAAATGAATTGTATACCTTTATATAAAAAAAATTATATATACACTAAATTAAAAAAAGAAGGAATTTTTAATATTTTTGACACTCATAACAAAATTTACAATTTGTAAAAAATAAATTTTGAAAATTTTGCTATGAATTTTTATTGAGTACAAGCATTTAATATGAGGTATATGTATAAATTATAATATAAAAAAATATTTAAAAAAAATATTACATTATATTATAATTAAAAAATATGTCTCAAATTTAAAGCTATTATAATATGTAATAACTTATGGAGCTGCCACGCCTCCTTCTGCCTGTTACAAACATTTAACACAACCAATCTACCCTGATTGCCCATTTTCAATGGATTCAGGATATAACAAGAAAAAAGAATAATTATGAAATAAATTCATGTGTTTTCTTAAAACTTGGCGTTTTAAACACGCCCTGCGGTTAGCTTGTCGATCGGTCTGACATGTAACTTAACTTATAAATGTGTGAGTGTGTGTGTGTGTGTGTGTGCTTGTGTAAGTTCGTGTGTGTGTGTGTTGTTTACCATACATGTATTTGAGGCCATAACTTACTTGTCACGCTTGGGCTTATCCTCGGCGCTGTCATCCTTCATGAACGAGGGCTGCAGGCTGAAACGACGGCGCAAGTGACGGCCACGCATTTTGTTGCTGCTGTTGCTGTTGTTGTTGTTGTTGTTGTTGTTGTTGCAAAAGGTGCTGGCTTGGCAAGGGATTGATGTTCCGCTGTTGGCTGCAAGCACAGCAAACAGTAAATCAGGCGAAAAATCCCGTTATATGGCAATGTTGCCACTGTTGCTTTCCCTCTCTCTCTCTATCTCTCTCTCTTTCTGTCTATCTACCCTTCTGTTTTTATTTGTTGCTCTCTTTCCCTGTTGAGTATGTTTATTCGTTTTGGCTTTGTAGCGTTATTTCCAGTGTTGCATAAGTTTCAAAGAAGTCGCGCAATGCACTTGATTATTCAATATAGATTTTGAGCTATTGCCCTTTGTATTGCAATCGTTGCTCTATAAATTTCTCTGCCTTTTACGAGGTAGCGACTGTGGGAGGGGCAGTCGGTGTATCTGTATTCTTCTGTATTTGTAATGGTTTTTTATTCAGAGCTCTGTATGCCTTTTTAAGTTGGCTTAGTTCATTACTTATTAGCCCGACAGCGTTTTATGCAAATATTTGTAGCGCGCTCTCGTTTCGTTTTAATTATGTGGCCCGACCAGCTCCACGAAAATGTAAATGTACCTGCAAATTGAAAATTTCCGTAAGTTGAGTGCGACGAACACAACAAAAAAAAAATAAAAAAATAAAAGAAATGGGAGAAGAAGCAGAAGAAAATGGTCATAAATTACACACTGTTCAAGTGTTGAACAGCGTCAGACAGAGATGATAACAACCAAAGCGAGATAGTTGCGAGGAGGCTCTACTTAATTGTATATATATATATATATATAAGCAGTTAAAGCCTAAATACCCTAGCTACACTGGAAATGTCTTGTGAAGTACGCTGGGCAGTGTTGTGAAATTTAGCACAGAATTTGAATTGTTTGCTACGCATAAAATGCGTATTTTACGACAGAAATTCGATTAAAGGCCAAAATTATATAGCCCTTTGTCACGTAAAATTCGTGAGCTTTTAGCGTGCTCTTCCGTCCGCATCATTTGACAGGGCTAAAAGAGCTGCAAAAGATTTACAATTTGCATACAAATTATATTTAACGTGTAAAAGTGATGCGATGTGATGCGATGCGACATCAATTTTAGTTTCTCTCTTTTCAAAACTTTAACAAAAACTTGAACTCTATATACACATAAGTGTATAAAGGTATCTATATCGCTTTCATTTTCTATTATTTACATTTATTTTAACAACTTTCTATGCATATTCTGTTTTCAGGCATAGATTATGAAAATTGCTCCAATCAAATTGATCTACATAAATTTGAAAAAAAGGTTTTATATTTGTTAAAAGGGGTTTAAAATAGGAATATAAAGAATATACCATTTAAATTTAAATTGAATTTAAACTGTATTGAATCAGTGTTGAAATTGAATTGAAACTGAATTGAGTCAAAATAAAACAGATTTGAACGTGAGCTGAAACTAAAATGAAAACAAGTAAGACCGTTGCAGTCGGGCGTTATCGACTGCGGAATACTCATTCACGGCTGCTAAATCCATTTTCCGATTTGGCAGGCCTACAATTAATTTTGTACATATCAATAGAGAATAGATTTACGCCCCAATGGTCGTAGATATATCCCCCATGCCTTTTTGTTCTTGGGTTGTAAGCGCGAGTAAGGATTCCAAATTTCAACTCTTTACTCTCTAGTTTACTACTCTCTCTACCATCTACCATAGTATTATAAGGTATCAGAAGAAGAATTTTCCGATTTGCCACGCCCCCAATGGGCCAATCATAATTCTATAATAATAATATAATTTAAGGGTATACACGAGTAAATGTTCCAAGCTTCCATTCTCTAGCTTCAGTAGCGGCGAAATGGTTTGCATTCATAGAGACGGCCGGACGGACTGATGGACAGACAGATGGACAGACGGACGGGCAATAAGACGGACAGACGGACGGGCGGCAAGACGGATATTGCACAAAACCAATATACTTATTTCACTTTCGTGAATGAGTATACAAATTAAAAATGCTCAATTGAAATGAAACCAGAATTTAATTTTTCTATTTAATACGCATGAATCTGAGCCTGGCACAAAAATAGCTAAACTTTCATTGAAATAAACATGGAATTTTCTATTTATTGGAAATTTAAATAACAAAAAAAAAAAATCAAACAATTTCAATAGTTCTATTTTGGATTTGGTCAGGCTGTGGCTCGTAGCAAAATAAGAGAAATTCTTGTTAGCTCAAGCTAATTCTATATATAGTATTTTAGCTATAGAAAGCTAAAAATGTTTGTGTTGTAGTTGTAGTTCGAGTTGGATTGAGTTGTTGGGAAAACTGAGCAGCAGAAACTAAAGCGTAAGACTTCTCAGTCACTCGAGTTGTAAAGCGAAAAAGCAAAAGGAAAAGTTCTTTGTTTTTATTTTCTTTGTGCTCGTTTTTTTTGTTTTGTTTTTTTTTTATTATTTAAATATGAAAATACCCTGTTAAGCGTGAAGAATTGTTGTGCACGGCGAGCGCAGATAATTAAACTTAAAACGAGAACATTTGCGAAAAGTTTAACAGTTGGCATCTGCACTGAAGTTGTGCGCAAAGTAATTAGACAAATTTATGTGGGGCGTGCAACTGAAAGCTGCTGCTTAATTTTGTTTATGTTGGCCGCCAAGCTGAGCAAAAGTAGCTGAAAGCCGACACCAGCAGCACGGAAAGACACAGGCTGGCAGACAGACAGACAGAGAGAGAGGGAGATAGGGAGGAGAGAGAGAGAGAGAGAGAGAGAGAGAGAGAGAGAGAGAGTGAGAGGCAGAGTAACCAGCAGAAATGAGTAGCACATGGTTAAGAAAACTCAGTTGCCAGCTTTGCAGACATCATTTTCTTTTTGCTTTGTTTTTCTTGTCGCTTTTTCATTGTTTTTCCAATTAAATTTTAAGCAGCACGACCTGTGTATACCTGCACTTAGTTGTCATTGAATCAAACAAGACTTAATTATCAATTACATGAGTTTTGGCTTAATTGAACAGGTTTTATGGGAGCTTGATGAAGGTGACAAAAGTTGAGACTACAGCCTAATATACCCCATCTGGCAGCTGGTGCATAGCGGGGTCCAACGATTAAAACAACTTAAAGGCAAAGTTTGCACAAGGCACAAAGGCAAAGAGCAATAGTTGGCAAAGTTCAGAAGTTGTACTAATGTTGTATAAAGGAACACAGAACTCAGAATTGCTCAGAATTACGAATTTCAAATTTAAATTTAAATTAAGAATTAGAAATAATATGATTTAAGCAAATTTAACATACGCTAATTTAATTATATTTGATGTGCATTTAGTACAAATGTAATATATATTTACAAATATATATACTATATATGTATATATACTTATATATATATGTACTATATACATATTGGAGAGCATCGTATGACCACGCTGGCAATTCAAGGAAATAGTCCTTATTCAACACATATTGAATTTCTAGTTAAATTATTTCAGATTATCAAACAGATGCACATATACATGTACACATACACACCTATATCTACATATGTGACATATGTGTGTGTGTGTGTTTCACTTATTGAACTACAATGCAAACCAAATTACGCATTACGACCAAAGCACACAAACAAGGTGGAGAGCGCGAACCACATTTAAACGCCTAAATTCCACGAAATTCGACAACAACAAAAAAAAAAAAAAAACACACACAACACTCGCACTCACACACACAAGCAAACACTCTTACACACATATGCATGAAAATGTTGTCCGGCAACAACAACAACCACTCAGATTTCAGATCTCATTAGCCGAAAACTAAAAATCAAATTATTTAAATGCCATCAAATTGCATTTGGAGCCAAAATCCCATTCTGGGTCGGATCCAATAAGTTGCACTTGAAACTGATTCAATTATGTGTGGCATTTCACAAACTATTTGCGGCCAGTTCGAAAGCGCCGTAAACCTCAAACGAAAGTTTACACCAACTTCAAATGCTTTAGCACAAATTCACTAAATGGGATCAACGATTAAATTTAAGAATTGGTTTGGGTATACAATAAAATAGCCCACTTATAAGTTATTTAAAGACAATGCTTAAGAGCTTGTTATGTGAATTGATTTTTAAAATAATGAAAATATGTTAAATAAATCAAATATTTATTTGAGTAAAAATCAGGAACCGCAAAAAAGAGTTATGGCTTAAAAAAATTGAGGCATAAAAAAAAAACCCCAAGAAGAGTGGGAAAAATAGACATAGGATATTTTTTTTATGGCAAATTTAAAAATATGATAAACTGATTTTTACAATTTTTAATATTAAATTTTGATTTTTATTTAATAATTTGTAATTTAATTTTAATTTAATACTTTATATGATAAGAATAAAAAATAATTATTGAATATCAATTTGTAAAAAAAAATAGACATGGGTCCGTTGAATATGAGCAACCTCAGATGGGTCCGTCGAATATGGACAACCCTGTATGTATATATGTGTATATATAGATATTTTTCATCTAATTTCTTCCTATTAGAAGCGGAATTTAATACGTATGTTAAATAATGCTTTACTATTCACAGCTGTTCAGCTCAGAAATATATACATATATATAAAACGCGAAGCTTGCAAACCAAAACATATAACCAATGTTCAAATTTCATGCTGCGGAGTTTATATAAAAGCGTGTTATAAAATATGTATTAAATTCCGCTTCTAATAGCAGGAAATTCTATAAAAAATCTAAGCACTATATTTAGAATACACTCAATATTATATTCCAAGCTGCAAGTCTCTAGCTTTGCGTTCATGTGCACAAGTAGAAAGAGAGAGAGAGAGAGAGAGAGAGAGAGAGAGAGAGAGACTGACACATAGGCAGACAGTCAGCTGATCATTGCACAAAGCCAACACACAATCCACTGTCAGGCTGTCAACAAGTATAAGTATAAATAAATATGCCATGAGCATGTGCACACCTAGAGAAAAATGTTGCCAAATTTGTAGCATACTTTTTGGGGCACTTTCACTGCACAGGCAAGATGCTCATAATTGTATTTAAGAAATCGGCCTGGAATGCCAGTGGGAACAGTTATTAGATTGCTCCATGAGGATATTGAAACTGTGAAGGTTTTCTGCTAGCTGCAAGCTTTTAATTTTTATTTACTTTTAGTTTTTTTTTGCTGTGGGGGAAGAATTTTGAGGCTTGAGTCTTGAGTCCGGAGTCTCGAGTCTGGTTGGTATGGCTGCTTAAATGGGCTTAGGTATGCCTAAGTTTCGGCACTCGATGGTGGGAAGTGAAGATGGAGAGAGGAGGGGGGGGGGGGGGATGTTTGTGTGCGTCTTAAGACGCTTTCAAGAGCACAGCTGCCGGAGACCTGCTCTTGATAACTTTCGTTGCGGCTTAGACGCAAAAATTTGCTCAAGTTAAACTAGTTGAGAAATATTGACTGCAGCCAGTTGAGTAAATGGATTACAGTTGCAGGACCTGTGTATCGAGTGTTTGTTATTGTTGTTGTTGCTAGATGAGTAGTTGCACTGAGAATTGCCTGCGGTCTGCGCTGGCCAGCAGCAGAGATAGATTGCTAGATGAGAGCCAAAATTGATGGCAAGTCCAGTGAGCAGCAAATGTTTTTGCGGTTTCCATGCCAGCTGAATTTGAGTTCAAATTTGGCATCAACTTCAGAATCAAATTGCAAATTGCAAATTGCAAAATTTATATATTTCCATTTCGTGCTCTGCTACTAAATGAAAATTTCAATATTTTTGCAACTGCCAAATGCAGAGACAGTGCAACATTATTGCCAGTTAGATATGCAGCTCGATTGCGAAATTTATTGCCATTCAGTTTAATTAGCATGGCAATTGATCTGACAATTGGGCTCAAATTATTTATTGATCTGGCAGTTAATAATAAATACGCAAGTCACGAGTAGATTATGTTGGTAATAGAAGGGGATTGAGAACAGCACAGCAATTGGCAATGAACAGGACTTAAGCTCCCGCTTATTAGCTTTTCATTAAAGAGAATCTTAAAGAGAGGCCAGCTATAAATTTTAATTTCGTCGATTATTTTAGGTTTTTTTGTTCTCTTTTCTTTTTTTTTTTTGCAGCGGAAGAGGCAAAACATAATTCAATTTGGCCGACATGCAACGCTTGATTTGCATAGCTTATCGGCCCAACCTTTTCGCAGATTATATTTCCTGCCGGCCAATTTGTAGATTATTTATTAGCCTGGCTCGTTTGCTCAATGCAATTTTCTGATAAATAGCCAAGCGCCATAAAAGTGCCGGCTATAATAAATAATACAAGCATAATGTGGATGGATGGCCGCGTAGTCTTACAATCGTTAAGTGAGGAGAGCAAAGAAAAAAAAAGAGAAAATGAAAATAAAAAACATATTTATTATGCTCATATATATATATATATATATATATATATATATATATATATATTATATATATATATATATATATATATTTATATATATATATATGTATGTGTGTGTGTAAATATAATAAAAAAATGTGAATCGCGTAAAAAGTACTTATGCCACTTGCATAAAAAGAGATTGCCAGAGGTAGGGATAGTGTGTGAGAAATTGAGCGAGGAAGAGTAGCAAGAAAGGGACGATATAAAGAGTGTGAGAGAGAAAGAAATGCATCAATATGTGAGGCAAGCGTAAAAAGTACTCAATCTCAAACATAATCTGTGAAATGTGCTGCAAAAACTATTTCATTCAGTCTTTAACGTATAGTTGAAAATTCCACAAAGCATTCTGTGTATTTAAACGAATTTACAAATAAATAAATAAATTCGTATTAAAATACACAAAATGCTTTGTGGAATTTTAAACTGTACGTTAAAGACTGAATAAAATAGTTCGTCAGTAAATGACAGAATTATTAGGTTAATTTTGATAAAACTCATTTCTTACCAAATATTGCTGCACTCTCAGCATAAACTCTGCTAGTAAAGCTGCAGACGAATAACTAACAAAACCTATATATATATATATTTTTTTTTTTTTTGTGTACATAATATAGTTAAAAGCATATTTAAAAAGGGCTTAGAGTGTGGCCAGCATTGCTGTGCAGCATCAAAAGAATCTATTGTGCGGGACTTTCCATTTCGGACAGCTTTTATGCACACCTATGCATGTGTGTAACTACACCTATGTGTGTGTGTGTTTACTCACAAATACATATTCACAATTTTAATAATCCTAACGATGCAGGCCACATCCGTGCTGAGCAATCTACACACAAATATGCTTGCTTATTTCTATTTCTATTTCTATTTCTATTTTTTTTTCGCCTTCTCTTCTTTCGTTACTAAATACCAGATTAGCTGTGCAGAAGTGTGAGTGTGTGTGTGTGTGTGTGTGTGTGAGTGTGTGTGTGTGTATTTGTATGCTTAAATGCATTGACACATCTGTTTTCCAGTGGTCGGTCACGGCAAGCGACGGTCGAAAATATTCGAGTCAGGTGCAGGGAGGCAAAATTGAAAAGCATAAATATGTATGGCAGAACGTCGCGAACATAAGGCTATTATAGGTAACCAAACACACACATCTATACACAGATATATGTATGTCTATGCATGCTTGTGTGTGTTAACGTTCACCCAAGTATTTAATGGCGCCCTTGAAAAGCGCCAAAGTGTAGCTGAAATTGGACTGGTTTCAGACTGAATTCGGATTTGTTTGGCATGGAGATCGCATGCATTTGTCCATTTTTGAAGTCGTGGCACCTGAAGGTCACTGTGCTGTGCTTACTGAAGGCACCTGCCATGATGATGCGACTTGTTTGTGTGTTTGCCTGAATGTCTGCCTTTTATGCTAACAATATCTGCGAGCTGCTGCCGAATTTACGTGCAATTATGATGACGGACACAATGAAACAACGACCCTGGCCAATGCTTGCAGCGGCAGCAGCCGTCAAGGCTGATGAAGTAGTAGTGGTAGAAGAAGAAGGAGTCCAAATTGAACAAAAAAAAAAAAAAAAAGAAAAAACTACAGAAAAATAACAAAAAACAAAAGTGCTGAGAAACTTGCCAAATGAGAAATCTAAGACGAACAAAGGCCCAACAAAAACATGGTCTCAAAATTATTGACAGAAATAACAAAACACTGCCACAGAGCAGAAGCAGCAGCAGCAGCAGCAGCAGCAACAACAATGCAGGATGATAATAATAATAGCAACAGGCTGGCGGGCGACTACAACAACAAGAGCAAGAGAAACAGCAACAGCAACAACTAAACAAAGATAAACAAAATGCCTTTGGGGCAGCTGGCACAGACGAAACATTTTTTAATGCGACAAAAATGCTAATGAATCAGAAAGCAAAGGAATCTGATGAAAAACAAACAGACAATCAGAGTCCGAATGAAAATGTTAAAAGGTAATGGAAATACACACACACACACACACAGAGAAAGGGACAGCAAGAGGGAGAGAGAGAGAGTGGGTGAGATAGAATGGCCCGACTAAAGCCCAAAATGGACGTTCAATTGCTTGCGTGGAGTAGCTTAATGGATATTCGAATTTGAATTCGTATCGCAGCCTAACGACGATTCTGAATGGATTATGCGTCTACCATACTTGATTAGAGATGCGCGTGTTGTGCCACTCAAAGTTGCCTTTAAATCTGATGAGCGCCATTTTGTAGAAGCTAACTCAATTTCAAGTCAAGCCAAACACTTGTGGCTCGTGCGCACGAAAACATTGCGACATTGTGGACAGACTAACAAGTCTTTGTGCTGCTCGGGAATGTATTCACTATAAATGAATGTATTTATATGTCTCCATATGAATATCTCTACTACATATACTTATATGTATATATATGTATTCCTGGGTAATATATATATAGAGAATAATTAGTCGGTTTCTGTTTCTATAAAACCTTAGCTTTCAGTTATGAAACTTGCTGCGAGTCTAATCGTTAGATAATTTTTTTCTTTTATGAAAATTATTATTTTATTATTATATATTTTATTTATTTGAATTTTTTTATAGATTTTTCTTATATAAATTGTCTATCCATATTCAAAATAATGTTTGCCTAATAAAATGCTAAAAAATTAAATTGTTGCTTGTTTTTTTTTTTTTTTATATCTATTTTTATTTTTTATGGCTTATCTAACCATGAGATTGTGGCCGCTAGTCATGCGATTTATGGAGTAGAGTATTTTTAATGTTTGTCCTGGTTTGATATTTGAAACAGTTTGAAGGCTCACATTAGCTGATTTAATGATATGGTTATCAAATAAAAAGCATTTTGTGCGCTAATAGCTGCATTTGCTGCTGAGCCAAACATTGCCAATAAATCATATAAACATATTTTTTTTTATATAAATATCAAATACCTCGTATATATAATATTTATATTATATACCTATTAATATGTACATAGTCCTAGTTATATACATACCTGGTATATACTATGTTTAGAAAGACTATTCTGTAGTTCATTTTTGGACCAGCTCTTTTTCAAAAAGTATCTAGAATTTTGTGCATTTTTCATTATTATTATTTTGTTTTTATGAGTACCTATGTATGTTGTGCCTTTCAAAGTAATCTCCAACATATAAAACTCATATACCAACCATCTCGTATCCAGTCTAGTGAATAACAGCAACAGACGAAGGCTCAAAGGGCTACGTCCTCTGAATCGTCTGTAAACTAACTAAATTCTATATACTCTAGAATAGCATAGAATTGGTAATAAATAATAAGAATATACTGGCATGCTGGCCCACTCAATAGTTAAGGTTTAGAGCTAAATGCCCTATAGAGTCTTAAAAAAAAACTGCAACAATAAAACTGAATTTTATATATATATAAAAAAAAAAATTATTACTTCTATGCATTTTTGCCCACATTTGTTTGCTATTTTCAAAGCTCTTCAATAAATCATTATTTGTGAACTTCTACAGCTAACATATTTTAGATATACACAAATTTCTATATATTTGCATAAAACAATGTTTTTATTATTGCATAAAGAGTTTTGATTTGTAATTGAAAATTAGTTTAATGTAACTAATAAATAGAATTTGTTTTCATTCGACCATCTGGCCAACATCGAACCAACAAACCTGTGTAAACACTTTGTCAAATGGCTGTTGGGCCCTCAAATGTATAATGAATATAATAGATTTGACAGCTGCTTAATTAAAATTAATTTTGTTTGCCTTTCTACTATAAATATTCCAAAATTTTAATATGTTGATTGAATTTGAATCTATCAGCAAAAAGGGCAATTGAGTTAGGCAAACTTTGTAATACCCTCGCAGAGGAGGAAAGAGATATGAGATGAGTATGCTAGCTGTGTATGTAGTTACATAGATTAGTTTAAGTAAGCGTAGTGCTCATTAAGACTAGTTTTACGGTTAGTCGTGCATGTCTAACTGCAGCGCAATTTAGTCGTTTCTTTTGTGCGCTCAATTTAAGCTAAACGATTTGCATGTAAAAAAAAGTGCAACTCCAATGCGAACTAAATGCTAGGTGTGTGTGTGTGTAAGCTGAGTGTGTGTGTGTGTGTGTAACCTGACTTATTTGCTGAAGCAATTAATGTGATGGCTTAAGGGCCATCAGGGCGGTATACCGCTATATCCGAGCATTTTCGGGGCTTAATCTCAAAGCTCCACACAGACAAAAACCGGGGGCTTAAGTAATTATGCATGCCATTTGTTGCTGTTGTTGTTGTTGTTGTAATTTTCTTTTGTTGTGCTTTTGTTATTGTTTTTCTGTATTTGTGAGTGTGTTTGTTTGTTTATTTTTTTTTTGGCATGGCATAAGCGATAAGCGCAACCAGCACGACAGCAAGACAATTCAAATGACACATAAAACAAATACAAATACGCATGCAAAACACATGAATACAATTACGTATGGTTTGCATATGTGTGTGTGTGTGTGTGTGACTTTCTCTGTGTGTGTGTGTGTGTGTGTGTGTGTGTGTGCGTTGTTGGCGGCATTGGAGACATGGGCACATGCAAATTTATCATTTGTGTTGGCACAAATTTGTGCCTGCCTTGTGAATGACATGAAAAAGGCAATTTAAACTGCAGACACACACACACACACACACACCCACACACATACAGAGCAACAGCAACACTTAAGCATGTGAGTGCTGCTCCACAAACATTGACGTTTCGCATTAGAACAGTCGACAGCAGTGCGTTGCTGCCGCCGCAGGCATTACAACAATTTCATACATATACATAAGCTGGCACACCCTAGCCGCTGCACACACACACACACACACACACACGCACACCCCATAGGCATAAGCAATAGCAGCAACAGCAACAACCAACAACCAACAACCAACAACCAGGCGCTTATCAGTGGCTACAACAATCAGGCAGGCAACCAGGCAGACAAGTTGAACTCAACTAGAGCCACTGGAGCGGGCCACAAAAAAGCAGTTGAGCAGCAGAAACAGGAGACAACGACCCGAACAGCCAAATGACACACATGCACACACACACACACACTCATACACTCATACACTCATACACTCATACACTCATACACTCATACACTCATACACTCATACACTCATACACTCAAATACTCTAGCTGGCATACGCACATAGGCGCACAAAGTCGTAGACCGTTATCACTTATGGGCTGTTGTTACACTTACTTAGTCAAACCACAGTGCACAGTGGAATGCAAATGAATTCAAGTTGATTAAAAGGCAGAGAGGGAGAGTATGAGTATGAGGTAGAGGGAGAGAGGGAGAGTGAGTTGGAGTAGTGAGAGGAAGAGTGAGGGAGAGTGAGGGCGAGAGAGAGGTGGAGAGGAGAGAAGAAGAATAAATTAGAAAGAGTGTGAGAAAGAGAGAGATAGAGAGTAAGAGCAATGGATTAGAGAGTTAGAGAAAGAGTAAGTGAGAGTGATGGCGTAGAAAGAAAAAAACAATGTGAGAGAGATAGAAAAAGAGAGAGGAACAGTGGCAGAGAGTGAAAGGAAAAGGAGAATGATGTAGATGGGAGAGAGACAAATAGATAGAGAGAGTGAGAAGAAGAATGAGAGAGAATAAAAAAGAGCGAGAGAATAAGAAATAGAGAAAATGATAGAGAGAGTGAATGAGAGAAAGTGAGCCTGCAGTAAACTGTATAATTATAATTTGTATGTTCATAATAAGATTAATAAGAGCTGTTATAATCAAGCTAACAATAATGATCATTATGATAATAATTATTATAAAAAGGTTTATAATAATACTAATGCTAAAATCATAATGATGAGAATAATAATGCTAAAAATAAGTATAGGACAATGTTTACTATAATAATAATGATGATAAAAATTGCAAGTTATTAAATTAATAATGCTTATACTAATAACCAACAAAATAAATACTAATAATAATAATAATAATATTAATAATATTATTAAATGTTAATGTTAATGCTAATACTAATAATAATAATTATTATATATTATATTAATGTAAAATAAACGTGTCTTAAGTATGAAATTTTATTTAATTTTTTTTTATATTATTTTTTATTTTGGACAGTTTTCCCACAGCCAATATAAAATGATGCATGATAATATATAGAATCATGTGAGCTCTCTAGCAAACGCTTTTTGCATACTAGACTCATCCTGATTATCCCATCTAGTCTCAAGACTTACACCCAATTGTATTATAGGCCTGCTGATTTTGCTCCACTGTGCAATTGTTTTTTTTTTTTTTTTGTTGCTGAATTTCTTTAGTTTTCTTCACTTGTTTTACTTTGGATTGTTTTTGGCGAGAAAACGTTTTCCATTGGCGTGCTGCAAGGTGGGTGGGTGGTTGGGTGGTGCCCTAATGGCGGAGGCTGGTTTGGGTCTGTGGGACAGCGACGACGGCAGCATTGACAACTTTGTGCTCGGTTTTATTAGCAGGCGACTGCCTGAAAATTATGGCCTCTTTTGTGCGTCTGTGTGTGTGTGTCTGAGTGTTTGTTTTTGTGTTTGTGGGTGTGTGTGTGTGCATACTTGTACTAATGAGACAATTTTCACTAGTTTCGTGTGCGTGTGTTGACTTAAATTTGATCCCTAATGAACTGTCGCTCTGACTTGTTGCTCTGCGGCTGCCCACAGCGACAAAAGGCACTTCTCATGCCCAGCCAGGAGTCCACGAGTCCACGAATCCACGAGTCCGCCATGGCTCTCTGGGCATACGAGTACTCAATTCTCCTTCAGCTGTCACATTAGCTCGCCTTTATTGCCTCTGTGTGTGCGTGTGCGTGTGTGTGTGTGTGTGCGTGTGCGGTTGTTGTAAGCGTTTCAATTAGTGTTTGGCAAACTACAAACGCCCCCAACAACCAACAGTTACGCCCCCTCTGAAGGCAAGTACCATACCAAATAAGTGTCTGTTTGCCAGCCTGCCAGTATCCTGTCCCATCTATCTGTCTAACTGTCCTTCTGTCTGTCCGGCTGTCCGGCTGTCCGTCTGTCCGTCCTATTCATATGTGAGACTGAATATTTAAGTGCGCAACTCTTTAACAATGAATATGAATATATATGAGCGTCAATCTGCCTCGCCTAGGTCCACTTCAGCAGCCCAACCTGCGTTTAATGCCCTAAATAAATATGAGTTAGTTATTTAAGTTGTGGCCCACACAGCCCTGTCTGAGGCGGCAGCAGGCGGGTACTTCGGTGGTTGAGTGGCTCAGTGTTAAGTCCGCTCCAGGGACCAGCAGATTAAAACTTTGTGTATACATGACCAAATCATGTTGATGTCAGCTCTGCGCTCGGCTCCAAAAGTGGCCCAGAGCCAGACTCACCAGTCTGCTTTGCATTCTTGACTGCTATTTCATTCATTTATAATATAGAGCTTAAATGGAAGCAGATGCTTTTATAATACGCTGCCCAAAAGTGGATTAGACTATTATTATATACATAGAGTAAGTCAAGTGTCGCCTGAGAGGAAGTTCAATAAGATGTGAAGTGTGGCATTGGCAGAGGCGTTTATCTCTTGGCTCTTCAGACTCACTAGGGCAATTACCGATTGGCAATCGTTTGGTGTTGACCAAAATGAGATGCTAGCACGTTAATCAGAAGTGCACAAGCCATTGGCTTTGCGATTACTCATGAGAGAGATAAAAACTTTGCCAGCTAATGGCCATAAAAGCCAGCGACGCGTCGCTTTGGGCCTGTATTGAATTTGCCTTCGCGCCGACTCACACATAAAATGCCACTTTTAATAGGCTGCCAAATAACATGACGCAGCAAAAGCAGCACATCCTGCATATCTCGAGTGGAAAGATTCAGCCACATACACTCAGCAGAGATCCTTAGAGATCTTTGTGGTCTCAGAGCTCAGCCCCGATGTCTTCAAATACATCAACTTTTAACGACTTTGGCTAGAAATTCTGTTGAAATTCTGTCAACAAATATATGAATGGGGTGCAATCGGCGGGCTAATACCCGCTCATAGTCTGAGCAATATAAGCATGAATATGCTCGCTTTGGCTGCAAGAAGCAACACTTTAATTTTGGCCAATTTTTATGCACCAATGCCAATGATAATGACGGTGATGGGGCATGACAATGGGGCGCTGATGATTATTTTTGATGAGTAATTTAATGTAGCCCCAATGCCAATGGCAGTGGCAGTGGCAATGGCATTGGCAATGGCAATGGCAATGGGCCTCGGTAATGCTTCGCGTTGCGCTTATCCTTATCGTGCCACTGGGCCAAAAAAAAAAAAAAAAAATAAATAAAAATATATATATCGAATACCAACAAAAATACAACAAAAAAGCGAACGGAAAGTAAAACATAAAACAATAGAAAACCAAATAAAAATTGTATAAATATTTTTATCACGTTATCGATTGCAATTACTGTTTGGCATATCAGTAAATAAATTAAAAGTAAAAGATGAGCAATGCATCATAAAAATAAAAAAAAAATTGGGAAGGCAACAAATTGTATAGGCGAAGAGTGTATACTCTAACCAAAAGGCTGAGAAGTTGGTATAAAATAAATAATTGAATTTGGCACAGGCGTTTACTCTAAGTAAACAGTGCAGAAGTTGGTCTAAAATTCGAAATAACTCTAGAATTTCATTTATCATATAGTAAAGAAGTAAATTACTAGTACTCCAACTCTCTCTCTCTCTCTCTTTCTCTAATTAATGAGTTGATGCAACTCATTTACAAGCTGCCGGAAGGGCAGTTCACAGAATTGGGTTCGTTCGCGTTGCGATATAAAGCAAAGCAATAACCGAGTAGCAATAAATCATCAAACACACTCACAACAGCACAGGTGGATTAGAGCAATGCGCTTAACAAAAAGAAGAAGAAGAGCAAGAAGAAAAAAAAGCGTAGAGCTAAACAGAAGTTGAGCAAATTAATTGAATCGTGTGCAAGCTGCACCGAGCTGGAGTAGAGAGTAGAGTAAAGCAGCTCAAGGCGACTACACTCGAATCTCTAACTCAATTTGAATGGCTTTATTATTTATAGCCAGCACACACACACACACACACACACACACACACACACACACACACACACACACACACACACACACACACACACACACACACACACACACACACACACACACACACACACACACACACACTACACACACTCAGCCATTTAGCTAGAAAATATTCATTGAATTAATTATGACAAGCGATGAGTTTATTTATGATCTATGTAGATTACAAATACATTATCGTTTTGGCCCAGGTGATTAGTTCGATTATGCGGTAGCCACTAGCTACATTATCTGCACAGTTCCGGCATGCGAATACCATGATAACATGACTAAACAAATAAGAATGTTATACCAACACACACACACACACTCACACACACACACACACACAATGACTTTTTGTTAACCATATTTACATACACCTATATCTCTGGTCTGGTTTTTGGTCATGTCGAAATTACTTTGATTCTAGTTTTCTAGCAAACTTTTGCCACTTGAAATTTCCCAGCAGAGGAATTCAGTTTTCTCTTCCAACAAATACTTAATTAGAAACAGCAAACTAAATTTCGAAATATTTGTATATACATATATATATTTCTTATTTTATTTAAATATAAACACATTTATTTAGTATGAAAACTTTCGCAAGCTGCAAAAACTTTTCAACTTCAACACAAACATATTCAAAATACTTCTGTTTATTTATTTTTCAACATTCTTTCTGCATACATCAGCTGCCAATTCAATTATGATTTTTTTTTAAGCTGCACTCAAAAACAATTATTTTTAATTTGAAATATTAATCTAATTTACCTGGCTTTTTAGCACAGCTGCATTCGGATTCCAACGGCTTATTCTATTTAAAGTTTTGTATTCTTTTCGAATTCCGAAACACTTAAAAAAATAATCAAAAATCCACGCAGTGATTTAAAAAAAAATTTTTGTGTTGGCCAACAACAAAAAAAGTAAACAAAATAATTGAGAAATAACACTCAAACACGATTTGAGTTAGGCTCTGATTGAAATTCAGTTAGTGGCTAAATTCGCCAGCGTTTGCCTGTTTGTTGTAGTCGATTGTTGGTGCTGCTGTTGTTAATGCTGCTGATGCTGTTGCTGTTGCTGTTGCTGTTGCTGTTGCTGCTGAGTCCGTTACTTTGGCACTTGGCACTTGGAGCAGCAGCGCTTAACAACACACTGCTTCAGGTTCCCGGGAAAAACTAAACTGTTGTTACACTTGATGCATGCGTTCAAGCAGCGCCACGGCCACAGCCACAGCCGCAGCCACAGTCAACGGCATTGCGATTGCCATACGACAGTCGAAAGTCGTCGCTCGGCTGGCACAGACGCGGCCCGAGCGACCAGCCGAAGGTGCGCACAGCGCGTATAAGGGGTTGCCCTGTAGGGGATGGGGTGCGAATGGGGCGAAATGGTGGGGCGACATTGGGGCTGACTGTTTGGCACAAGCGCCACAAGTGCATGCCGTGCTCGTGTGTGCCAATGCCCGTCTGCTGCTCTGGCTGTCAGTTAGTCGGGCCGTCGGACGGCCAGCCCAAAAACCGAAATTCAAATGCCAGCTGCCGCCTCGCTGCCTTGCTGCCGTGCTGCCTTGCTGCCAGCTGTGGACCAGGCTGGGGAAATGCCATTGCGAAAGCTTGCTGAATAGCCCGAAAGTAGGCAAAGCTTTTCGCTTCGCTGCAAAGCTCCGCATGGTGCGTGCGAATGCAACAGCTACTCCCATGTAGGCAAACAGCCAGAGCTGTACACATGCCTGGCATACAAATGACATGGCCCTGCATTGATAACAGTTTTTGAAAAGAGTTTCTTTCAAAACTCACATGTTTCGATCTAGTTGGGCAATGACATGTAGCTCAATCAGGGACAGAAGCTGCCAGTTAGCTATAAATTGAAATGTTTTTATTAAAAATCTGCTCAGCTCAATGAGTCATAAATGTTATACGTTTCTTAAGTAGGGAATATAAAAATAGGGTTTTATGGACTTTTATTTACAAGTTTCTTTTATATTTATCGCGTTTCTTTCAATACTATGCACAAATCAGTTTATATAGATTTCTTTAATACGCTTCACAAGTCAGTTCTATGGAATCTCTTTTGATTTCTTTACTACAATTCACAAATCAAATTATTGACTATTAAATGCCGCTCATCTCTGACATTGTTTTTCAATTAGCCACAATGAAATTTGATAGAGACATAACTGAAGAGTATAATAAAAAGCAAACCTCGTTTATTTTTGCTGCAGCTTTAACTGGAATTCGTTCATCTCACTCAATTATCAGGAAGTAAAGAGATCATTATCAAATAATATAACGAGACTCTGAAGCAAGCTAATCATAACTGAGTCTATTATTAGTTATTTAATTAAAATTAAATTGATTTCAAGCAGTTGGCTTGCATAAGAGCTCCTTGCAAAAACTTTAAGTTCAACCTTGTTCAGAATGAAGCCATCTGTAGCTGGCTGTAGGTGATATTGATATGGGAGGCTGCAAATGAAGGTGTATGCCTCGCTCTATGCGACTGGAGCTGGGGTCGCGGTTGTGGCGTCCTGTGCTTGTTACTTGTTATGCGGCCATCATATATATAGTTTACAGCTGCAGCGCCATAAATCTTTTTAATTAGCTGATAAACAGGTCGTATACGCGATTAGGTTGCATAATGCATATTCTCTTAGCACTCCTGGTCTGCGGCCTGGCCGTCTGAGCCATCTATGTCAGCCAGCACCTTGTTCTCGGGGCGTAGCTGCTGCGGCCATGGCCGCCGCTGCCGCAGCTATTGTTCGCCAACGTGAACCGCGTTGACATAATGCGCTTATCGCAACGACACGGCTATAAAATTGGCATTCAAAGCGCATGCCAGGCGCATTTGCAGGACTGGCTCAATAATTAACACGCTTCGAGTATATTAAAAGAGCGACAGTAACAGCTGTGTTACCAACTGCAATTGGACCAGGACACTCTATATGTATGTGTGTGTGTGTGTGTATGCGTTTGCTCATGCATTTATAAATATATAATTTGATGAGCACTACAAATGCACCTCCATGAGCCCATCGTGCGTATGCGCAATGTGTGTCAAATGAATGCGGATTATTGATGCTGTTATTAGTGTCAGTGATGTGACTCTAATTCATGTTATCAATGCTATTGTTATTAATATTTGCATTGCTATTAGCATTGCCATTTGTTCAAGCAACTATTATATTTGAATAGGTTTGCAATTTGCGGATATATGTATTTCTTTGCACTGTGGGCGAAGTGCCTGTTTCGCTTAATATAGAAACAGAAATTTGCAATTTTGTATGGATATTGTTAAAGCTAAAGTAAACAAATTTTTTATTTATTTTTTGATGTGGAAAATTAATTTAGAGTTATTATATCACAAGTAATTATAATAATATATAAAAATAAATAATAAAAAATATATATAATTAAAATATATTATAATAAATAAATTAAATAAATAATTATTAAATATAAAATACTTATAATTGCAGAAGCTTTCCATAAGTACTTTTAGTTTATTGGCCAAGACCAACAAATAAAACGTCTGATCGCCTTGAGCTTTAATTTGACAATGCTTTTATTTTGCAGAGGCTCAGCTGAGGCAAGCAAACAGGGAGAGCGAAAGAGAGGCACAGGGAAAACGACACTCCATCTCTTACAACTCCAACTTCGAATGTTGCTATTACAAAAATGATTTAATTATAAAAATATATATATAAAAGATTTCGTTATGTAAAACTAAATTAAATTGCTACTCAAGGCAGCAGAAAACTTGTTTAATAAAAAACACAAGTTTTTAATTGAAAAAAATAAATAAATAAATAATTAATAATAACAAGAAATAATTAAAAAGAAGACCACACTACTATCATTAACATTAGTGTTTGATGCTGCTTCATTTGTGGATTTCCACTAGCGATTCCTGTTCTTGGTAAATCAAGCTGACATACAGTCTACCCGCTTGGCCCTGCCATAGAGCTTTTCCATAGGAATACAAGCTGTATAGGAAGATTTCATCAGGACTGTAAGATAAAACTCTATTATTCAAGTTGACATACAGGTTGGTTTCAGGACTCACGTAGTCCATTGTGCTCTAAAATGTGCTACGAGCTTTTAGAGGGATAGTTAGGTAGAGATAATATGGCAGAGCTCTATAAAGTGATGTTTTTAAACAACGAGCATAGATTTTTGCAGTTGGAAGGATAGTTATGGAACTCTAGGACCCCAGTATACAGGCATGACATTGGCTTCTAGGGCAGTGCTGCATCTGCCCTCGTTTGGGTGAGGTACAGGTATAAGTTGAGATTAGTCTTTAGCCTGTGTCAAAATTCTGCCTTTAAATATTGATTCCCATATAGGCGTAGAAAGCCATGCAGCTCGCCACGAAGAAGTATACCTCAAAGAGACTTGGAAGTTGGACCCTTCTAACATGGAACTCTGTTTATACTCATTCACTCAAACCTGAGCTTAAATTCTACTCAGCAACTTCACCTACAACAGGATAATATGATTTCTGGCAACATGTCCATTTATAACACAAATCTATTGCAAAAAAAAAAAAAAAATAGTATTAATAAAGAAAAATAAATAAAATAAAAAAACCTATTTACCATATGCACTGAAACCGTTTTTAAAAAATTGAGAATTCTGATGCACCCACGTTGTACAAATCAAAAGTGAATGCAAATACCTTTTTTTTTAGCAAACGATTTATCAAAAGCACGGTGGGCAAATATAAATATAAATTGATTCAAAGCCATTCTATAAACTGTATTGCATAATTGCGATATAGCAGTGCTGCAGTCGGTGTTTGCAAGTGGGGAAGAGGGAAGCTTAAATCGAAACGTTTATTTGCATTGATTTGAGCCAAATCAAATGGCATGTTGCGACAATAGTCATCAGGGGCCCTCGACAGGTGACTGGCAGCGGCGCAACAAGGACAAATATTAAAATTGACTAAAGCCTCGTTGAGGCGCATTAATTGCTGTTGGGCCGTTGGTGGCAAATGGCGAATGCGAATTGCAACTGACACGTCGCGACGTCTGCAACTGACGGCGGCGACGACGGCGACGGCGGCACCACACAATCGTGGAACGGCACGCGCCGCTTGGCGGTGGCAATCGAGTAAACAGGTAAATAAAGTATCGATTTTAGGCCCGGACAGTTAGGGGCAACAATTGCAGCAGCAGTAATAACCACAACAGCATCCACAACGGCATCAACATCAACAGCAGGAGGAGGACTAGGAGTAGGAGTAGAAGCAGGAGGAGGACTAGGCGCAGTAATAGCTGTGATTGAAATGGGACTATACCCTAACAGAGCAAACTTTATTGCTTAAAGTGTACATGACAGATATGATTGGCACTGAATGCGGCCCATCAATCATGATTGATGACAACAGAAAACAGCCCAAAGCAAGCCAAAGTTTATTATATTATACTCAATGCATAATTGTTAGCAATATATATATATATATATATATATCTAAGTCACAGCTGATATACCTCTCTCGATGCCCCCTTTGGCAGGGTATTTGACGAACAACTTTGCAGTCACATGCAACATGAAGACAAACCAAAAGCCACCAGTCAAACAAAATGTACAACAAGTTGCTACCAAAAGTGGCTCGAGTGGTGCGCGTGTAGTGCCAGTGGGCCGGATGGTGCGTGTGGTGTAGTGTGCAGTGTGGTGTCGCCAAGGCTCGCACATGCGTTTGTGTGAGGGAGCATGCGTATTGGTGTGTCACTAAAATTTCAATTAATACTCATGGATGTACATTGTGCTTTGCATATAAAAGAGCAGACAGCCAGCAGCATAAAGAGCAACAATAATACAAACATCCAAACACCACCACCAACAACAACAACAACAAAAAATCGTGTCTGAACACTTTAAACTGTTGACATTTGACAACAATAAAGAATTTTGTTGCTGTTCACAGGCAGTTGAGAGCTTTAAATCGAGATGAGCGCGTGAAAGTCGCAAATTAATTGACCATGAATTGCTGATTCAGAGACAGATTCATTTAATGAATGATTGAAACTGTGAAAGACTTACTTAGCTCACTGATTGACTAAGTGATTGACCAGTAGTAATAATTGAATGACTAACTGTATGACTGACTGAATAGCTAACTGAATGACTGACTGAATGACTAACTGTATGACTGACTGAATGACTGACTGAATGACTGTGCGATGAACTGATTCAATGACTGATCGACTGAATTACAAAATGATTGATTGGCAGAATGACTGACTTAATGATTAGCTGTATGACTTGAATTATTGAATGACTAACTGACTGAATGATTGACTGAATTACAAAATGAGTGATTAACTGAATGACTGACTAAATGATTAGCTGTATGAATTGAATGAATAACTGACTGAATGACAGAATGACTGATGAACTGAATGACTGACTGAATGATTAACTGAATGACTGACCAACTGACTAACTGAACGATTGACTGAATGATTGAATAAATAGCTAACTGAATAACTGACTGATTGACTAAGTGATTGATCGACTGATTCATTGTTTTAACTGTTAACTTCATCGACCGTTTGACTCACTGATACACTAACTGTCTGATTGACTAGCCTATAACTGACAGCATGATTTACAGACTATTTGACTGATGAAGTGAGTCTAAGTGATTGAATCAGCCAATCAATAACAACATTAACAATTGAATGAATATTTGAGTAACTCTGACTGATTACGTGCCTTACTGTCTAATTGACTGAAAAAGTTGATTGTCTGACTGGCTAATTGAGTGGCTTTGAGTGAGTGTGTAACGCCAGCTTGTTTAGCAACTTACTGCCTAATTAACGACGTGATTGATAAATAAAGCAATCAGTTATAGGGTGATTAAATGACTCTTGATAAATAGATAGATTGATAATTGATTGATCAAGTTATTTTAACTGATCAATTACTGGCTAACTGACTGATTCAGTGACTCTAGCTGATTGAAAGACTCTGATTGACTGATTGAGTGACAGACTGGCTAATTTACTGATATGATTGATTAGTTGATTTGACTGACTGACTCTTACTGAAATGATTGATTACTTGATCAATCACTCTCATCAAGTGTGCTTGACTGATTGCCTTGTTGAGTAACTCTAACTGCTTGACTTTCTGCCTGCCTAATGGACTCATTGACTATCCAGCTAATTGACCTATTTATAACTGGAGAATTGCTTGACTGACTAAATTACTCATTATAATACTCATTATAGCACTCCTTCAGCTGCTATACTCCACTTAAAATCACTTGCTGTCAGTAAGCCATTCATTAATCCCTACGAAGTATGAAATGCTTCTAAAGAAATCATGAAGATTATCCCAAGTAGCATTTCTCATCTTGTAATTCGACTTTTACAAGTTCATTAGGGCCCGAATTTCTGGGAGAGATTGCTGTTTACATAGGATTTTGAAAAAGAAAAAAACTTCTGGCTCGTGAGCTTTGCCAGTGAATGTGACAGAATATTTCAGCTCATGAACATCTCTAATTTGGGATGTTCCTGGATATAAAAAAAAAGGCAACAGGAGTTGCGGTTTAGATAAGAGCAGCGGCCAGGAAATTGTGAAATACACGACGACAACATAATAAAAAAAAAACAAAAAAAAAAAAGCAAAAACGAAACTAAAGACCAAATAAAAAGAAAACAAAACAAAACAAAACAAAAAGGTCAAGCAAATGCTGTTAGCTGTTGTTGTTTAAGTTAATTTGAGCAACAATAAAATAAATTGCTCAACTCTGTTGCCAAAAATTTTGATTTGGGTTTTGCCAGCAACGAGCGTCAAATGAAGGGCCGAGAGAGAGAGAGAGGGAGAGAGTGTGTTAGAGAGAGAGAGAGGGGTTAAGGGAGAGCAGGCGATCAAAGGTCACGTTGCTTAAACGCTCAGTTCGCAGGCAGAGCATACATCAACAAGAGTGTGCATGTGTATTTGTGTGTGTGAGTGTGTGTGTGTGTGTGTGTGTATAAATAAAATTCTGTTAACCCTAACACCTAAGCGGAGGTGTGGGTGCCTTGCAAAAAGCAAAAGCCACAAGCAGCCATAAAAGACAGTTATATATGAGAATATCTATTAATGTATGTGTGTGTGTGTGTGTGTGTGTGTGTGTGTGTGTGTGTATGTAAAATTAAATATGCATGTGCCTGGGCGTGGCCGTATTATAAGTTGAAAGAGTTATTATATGCTCATAAATATCTAAAGCAGAAGCAGCAGCAGCAGCAGCAGCAGCAAAAGCCAGGAAAATGAATGAAAGGCCTTCATCTGATGAAGCGTTTCATTTGAAACATTTTGATGTGAAATATGCAGAAGCCAGAGTCAAGAATCTTGCACTAATTAACTGTGCTTTGCTGCTGCAACCAGCTGCGGCAACAATAACAACAATAACCGCCAAAAGAACTCATCAATCAATCATCGTCATTGTCTCATTATCATTACCGTGCCCGAGAGCCTGGCCCGGGCCTCGCACACACACACACACACACACACACACACACACTTATACACACTCATACACAGACAGCCATAACATCTTCACCACAGACTCCTCTTCATCTGCCTTTTGCGCAGCCATCATAAAATTTTCATTACCATCCAATAATAAGCAAACAACAGAAGCAGCAGCAGCAGCAGCTTCAGCAGCGAGCACAAAGGAGAATGTGGCTAAGCAGCAGACATTGGAATCATTCAGCTAAGAGCTTTGCACCTTGACAAAAGGCAAATATGATGATTTCTGCTAGTAAAATACAAGTCAAGTGAATACTAATTTGGATCAGTAACTAGTGCCCAGTCGGACATCTGAATGATATATGCTGTACACAGAGAGTCATCAAGTAATCAAATGGGAATCAAATGTGGATTACATGTTCTTTTTTTCTTGCTAAGCTGTTAGTGATTGTCGTATTAAGTAGAGATGCTTAGCGAGCTAACAGCACTATATTACTTCTCTCTTCAGGAGTGTTATCAGGTATGTAATGTATTATTATATGACAACTCTGTTCTACTATTTACAGCAATGTTGTTTGATTGTCAGATGTGAATTGCATTAGAAGATGACAGCCCTGCTCTAAACTTTCTCCAGGGAGTTGCCAGATGTGCAGTCTGCTGTACTATTTACCTCAGAAAGTTATCATATGCACCATCCTTAACGATATATACCATTCTTTCCTCCAAGAGGGCAGACGACAACCCTGCCTCTCTATTCTCTTCAAGCAAAGCAAGCTTTAAGAGCTGGTGCTGTCACTTGTACACTTCATAATTAGTTGACAGCCCTGGCATCTTTGGTAATCCATAATTAGGATGGCAGCCCAGCTGGACCGCTTTGAATATATATTGACAGTTGGCTCAACTTTTATGTCAGGCTTAAAACAACAACATCCTTGTCAAAAGTGACAGCAGCTTTTATCTAACAAAAAGGATTTTAGCATATGAAATGGTCTTTAGGTATATATTTTATATTATTATATATATATTGTATATGTATATATATATCGTATGTACGTATAGGTATATAGCAGTTTCCAGCTAGTTAGGGGTATCATAGATCACGATTTACCGAGCTCAACGTGACCAATGACTCAAAATGTCGCCGGGTCGCTTTCAAATTAGATTTACCGAATGTCTATGCACCGACACACACACACGTGCTGTCAATGTATGTGTGTGTGTGCATATTTATAAGCCATTGGTTATTGTAATTGATGCGAGTTTATATGCTGGCAAGGCGCAGTGCCCTGGCCTGCGTGACATGTAAACAGCTGTTATATAGTATATACATATATATATAGTATATATCTATATATATATATACTATATACTATATACTTATATTCACATACACGTACATCTATATGTTTACTATGTATGCCTTGTGCACAGCTGTATGTACAATGTGAAATGCATGTTTAATTGAATTATAAATGAAAAACAGCATCTGACATTTAACTGCCAATTGTAGCTACACTTGACTCTTCGAATCTCAATTTGTAATTTAAAGCCAATTTCTCTATTGGGCTCCATAATTTGATAGAACTTTCAATTTGTTGTTATTGTCCTGTGTATAATAACATATTAATAATAATATAACAAAATAACTGAATTAAAATCAAAACTTACGAAATTCCAAGAATTTTTGGAGTTTTCACAAATTGCATTTACAGCAAATGCTTTAAGCGGTATTTAAGCGTAGATGGGCAAATACTACAAGTGTATTAACTGATAGAAAGCGAGAGATAGGGAAAGAGAGAGAGAGAGAGAAATGAGCGACAGATAGAGAGGGGGATAGGCAGGTAGAGAGAGAGAGAGAGAGAGGGAAAATGTGCGGCAATTGGATGAACAACTTTGCATGCCTCAAACGAAATTTGTGCGGCATAATTGGATTTGTTGCAAATTAAAATGTAATTATGAAGCAGAGCAGCCTGCGCTGCAGCACGACTGCAATGTCAGCTGAATGCCAATGTCTATGGATTTAAAGCCGAGGCAAGGCCTAGGCAAAACATTATAGATTTTATAAGTTTAAATAATTGAAACGAACAGCGAACGGGATAAGCAGCCCAAGTGGAGCCATCGATGGAGCTTAAGCTTAGTCGGAAGGCAACAAAACAATTAATATCAATAATGGAAAAGTAAGCATATATATGCATATATCTAAATATATATATATATATATATATATATATATATATATATATATATATATATATATATATATATAATATGAGCTGCTTATCTTAGATTTGCTGTGCATAAATTGTGCTGCACACAGATTTGCAACTGATTTATTGACGAGGGCATTGTTAATGTTCATGTTAATGCCAATGCAAATGCTAATACAAAATGTGTTAATTATTCATGTTTGTGTGTGTGTGTGTGTGTGTGTGTGTGTGTGTGAGTGTGAATGTTACTCAATAGATTGCTCACATATATTTGGCATATAGTTCAATTAATAAACATGCACATTTGATGATTTTAGATAGGTACATATACGAGGGGTGTTTGAAAAATATAGCAAGTGTTGAATTGTGCCGAGTATATGTATTTTCGATATTCGATTTTGAGACTATGTTGGCACTCATGTCTCTTCGACTCATATTTGATTTTGGCCAATTCTATAAAAACGATACACAGAGTCTCAATCAAGTTGGTTGCCCATAACAAGTCTTGTTGTCTTGCTGATATTGTTGTCAATAACCTGATGTCACTGTTAAATAAATACACAGAGATTTCATCCCCTGTGATTGTTAGAAGAAGATGCTGAATAAGATCACAAAAATGTATACCTATTTTATTTTATTTTCTTCTTCGAAAATGGAAAAGACGCAAAGACACCTGCTGCATTTTTTCCCATTTACGTTCCATGTAAGTAATATCTGAAGGGTATTACTTTAATTTGATTTAATTTATAAATAAATAAATAGGTACTGAGCAAAAGACATAAAAGTGGCAAAAGTTGTGAGTACACCTCGTATATATGTGTATATTATAAAGAGCATCCATTTCATATATACATACGTATAACTGATAGGAATGACCTTGAATAATACAAAACAGATATTCAAGATATTCAAATGTTGCACTACATTATGAACACACCTCGTATATACATATATATGTCGTAAAGGGCATCCATATCATATATACCTACATACATACGCTCTATATATATATATTCTGCATAAATTTCCACTGCTTTTAATTTGTAATTAAAAATCTATTTCATTCAAATTTCAGGCACGAGGCAAACTTTGGCCAGGATTTTCAACGAAGTTTGTTTTCAATAATTTTGGCGCTTTCAGCATTAACTATCTTTTGCACTTTTGCCTTTGGTGCTGGCTGTTGTCTGTTCTCTTTTCTCTGTTGTCTGTTGTGTGTGGTGTGTTGTTTGTTGTCTGTTGTGCGTTGCGCTTGTTGTCTGTGAGCGTAAGATTTAATTTTCAGTTAGCTGCCTGTTAGGGCCGTTGCCTTCTGTTGCCTGACTTTGTTCCCTGGGAGCGGGTGTGTTTACCGAAAGTTCTCCCCAGTCAGCGCCGCCGCTCCCGCCTCCTATTCTTTCAATCTATTCAGAAAGCATTCACATTCCAGCCGCACTCACACTTTGACGTCTACCAATAATATTTACATTCCGCATCGAATCGCTCCTAACTCTGCTCGAATGGTGTACACATTTTGGGTGGCAATTGTAACTGGTCGCGTGTCCCATCGTTGTGTGTGTCCCATCAATCCATCAATCCATCAATCCAACAATTCAGTATTTCAGCATTTCAGCTACCCATCAAGCGACCGAGTGACCTGACCCACAGCAGCACCACTCTCTGTCTGTCTGCCTGTCTGTTTGACTGTGCGCCAGCTAATAATTGAAATTTTAATTGAACGTTTGTGCCGTGGCAATGGCATAAATAAACAAGAATTTTAAATGCTTTTGCAGTCCACCAATACCCCAAATACCGTTGATGTTTTTTTTCAGCTGTTAAGGTATCTATCAGTGCTGTAAGTAGAAATTTATTTATAGAAGAGAAGGGAGGAGTGGAGCTCAGTTTTTCAAGAAATCCTCAAGACAGAGGCAAGGCAAGAGAGAGAGAGAGAGAGAGAGAAGTGGAGAGCATAGGCACATAGTTATATTTGACAGAGCTTGAGGTGGATAAACGATATCTATGATAAACGATATATAATATGTATACGATATGTTCAAAAAAGTTTGATAGCGATGCGATACCAAATTAATTTATATATCGTATATATTCAGTAAAGTCTGAAGACGATACGACATTTGCATACGATATATGTCTATTACTTACGATATGTATTGTATATGAACGATATACATACACGATATATATAAAAACATATTTAGTTATATTTGACAGTAAACGATAACTATGATATATGATATATGTATACTATATATTCAGAAAAGTCTGAAAACGATACGATATATTCAGTAAATTCGGAAAACGATACGATATATACATATGATATATGTCTTTAATATACGATATGTATTGTATACAAACGATATACATACACGATATAGATAAGAACATATTTTGTTCTACTTGACAGTAAACGATATCTATGATATACGATATATATACGACATATGTATACGAGATATTCACTAAAATATGAAAACGATACGATGTCAACCTACGATAAATATAAATACCATTTATATATACGAAATGTATGGTATATAAACGACTTAAAGGTAGATTCTACTTATTCAGCTCGAACTGACTTAGAGAACTCATCCATTTACCTCCCCCTCCATTCCATTTCCTCCTTTCAAACTGTAATCTAAAATTAAATAATTCTTCAAGTAGACGTGCCAATAATTAAGACTTAGACTTAATTTATATATATATATCGTAGTAGCTCGAAAATGAAATATGACAGCCGAAAATTAGCTTTCACCTAAGGAGAATTCATTGAAAATTAAATAGAAATTTGTTGAGCCCCCTTCGTGTGTAAGTACAGAGAGAGTGAGAGCTTAAGAAATAGATTCCTTGAAATATATCTGCTTCAGTTAGCGTGCAGCCAACTGCATGACAAATATATATTCTGCTCATTGGCCCAGTTTGCGAGGGCGTGGCAACAATTTGCGCTGAGCCCGCAAAATTCATTAAACGAAATCGAAATCAATTGCGCGTTAAGTTTTATAGGTATGCCACGTATAAATGGATATATTTTTACATTTTTTCACATATGCTTGAGTGCAGATAAATATAAATATATATATATATATATATATATATATATAGATGTATGTGTGTGTGTAATTATGTACCTATGCAACAAGCGTACGCTGCGTATACGTAATATTTAACGAGCGCCAATGAAATTTTTATGCGAGCTTCATAAAATTATTGTAACGCAGTCCAGCTGTTTGCTGGGCTTGTGTGAGTGTGCGTGAGGAGGGGCTTGGCCTGGGCGTGGAACTGGAATGTATTTGCACAAATTGAGCTTACGTTAATAATTCAATGCTCAGGCAAAGTATTTAAATCACATTTAAATTAATCACGCACTGCCTTAAATACTGTCACAAATAACACAGTTTATATCAAACACAGACATACGCGTGAAAAATTTGTTGTTGTTGTTGTTGTTTTTCTTTTTCGTATTTTCTTTTTTGTATCATTAAAAATTTACTCCGAGTTTATTATGATTGAACTGTTTCCACTTGGCATGTGGCACCCGCACGGCATTAATATAATCCCCACACACGCGGAGCGAGCGCAGACAGTCGGATTCGGCCTTAACTTCTATATGGGCATAGATGCATAGATAGATGGCTGGCTGGCTGGCTGACTGGATAGATGGATGGATGGATGGATGGATGGATAGCTGGCTGAATTGTTGGTTAGATTGGGAGTCAGCCAAAGGCAGACTTCATTTACATGCTGCACAGAGACTCAGACTCAGACTCAGAGTCAGAGTCGGAGCCAGAGGCAGGGCAAAGCATAATAAAGGACGAAGCAAACAAAATGGAGATAGAGAAAAGCAGAAACTGAAAGTGAGAGGAACAGGGGAAGAGAGCAAGGGAGAGAGTGAGTGCAAAATGCCAGACAGGCGGCAAGTGAATGTAAATCGCTTTTGCTCTGCTGCCTTACCCGTCTGGTTAAACAAGAATATTGTATTAAAAGAACTTAAACTTATTCTGACATCCTGATTAGTTGAACAAATCTCCAGAGATGCGAACTTTCCGCAAAAGCAAACTTCAAGTCCTTTAATTATAATTGTTGAAATTCATTTAAATTTCTTTTAGAATTCAAATTTTGATTTCCATAAATGGCAAAAATATTGTATATTTAATTATAATATGATTTCTTTGATATTATTTGATATTTTCTTGATAAAAATAATACTTATTATTTGTTTTTATTTAGTATATCTATTTTAATATGCTAATATATTTAACATTTTAAGAACATAGATAATAATTATTTATTTTATTATTATATGTATATTGAAATTATTTAAAATATAGATTTTCAAAAAAATATATTTTGTCACTAAATAAATATTAGGTTTCAGTTTAATAATTGAATAACTAAAAACATATCGTTAGTAAGTAAATAATATTTATTTATTTAATTATTAGCTGTATTAAAATTATTTAAAACATTTTTAAATATTATTTGATTATAAAATTTTATTGAAAATATTTTATGACTTACAGAACAATTAATATTATAAATTAAAAAATATACCTATATATTTAAGGAGAAAAAAAATTATTAATTCAATATTGTAATTATTTAAAATTATTAAAAATGATAGATTTTATATTTCATTAGTAAATGAATAATAATTATAAATTTAATTATAAGCTATTTTAATATAATTTAAAATAATTTTGTAAATATTATTTAATTAAAACTATTAAATACTTATCTTAAATTCCGTTTGACGTTTTGTTAAGCGTCTCAATCTGATTCAATTCATTCAGCCAATATGTCATGTTTAATTACAATTGAAATGTGCAACTCAATGTTGTGGGTGCAAAGCGTTCAAGCGGCAATAATGTTGCATGTCATGCAAGTACACTTAGGTCACACAGACACGCACACACACACACTCACGTACACACACACACTGAGAATACATGATTTGAGTTCACATTAATTGTTACTGCAGCAGCTGCAATTGTTATGTCCTGTCAAAGCGGATTATCAATTGAACTGAACTGGACACAATTACTACAAACCGACTCTGAGCACTGTCAGATGGTTCAATAATGATGCTTGGCTCTTTTAAAGAGATAAAGAGATATCTTAAATGAGCTCAACTAGGCATCTCATTTAACTAAGTAGTTGCATGTGCCATGTGCCATGTGGCAGTTGCCAGTTGCCAGTTGCCAGTTACCAGCTGCGAGTTTGCATTTCTCTTTTCAAATGCGATTTACAGTCTTTCCTCGGCCCGTCGAGCGTGTGAGCGTGTGAGTATCTGTGCTCAAATGGAATTATCTGAGTGAGTTTCAATGATCTAGAGTTTGGTTGACTCTGCGAATTGTGTATTGGCAGTCCAAATTTAAGCTGATTTTGCTCTATTTCATGTATATATATAAAAAAAAAAAATATATATATATATATATATATATATATATATATTTATTTATTTATCTATTTAGTATAACTATTTTAATATAGTAATATATTTTACATTCTAAAAACATAAATAATAAAATTTTTTAAAAATAGTCATATGATATAGTATTGTATATAGTATTTATTATTTATTTTGTTTTTGCATTATGTTACTAAATAAATATTAACTATTAATCAAATATTGTAATAATTAAAAAATATTAAAAAAAAATGTTTATAACGTTAGTAATTAAATAATATTTATTTATATATATATTAATTTATTTATTTAGCATAACTATTTATATATAGTAATATATTTTACATTCTAAGAACATAAATTATAATTTTTGTTTTATTACTTTTAAAAAATAGTATTTTTTTTTCTGGCATTTTTTCACTTAATAAATATTAACTATTAATTAAATATTGTATTATATATAGTATTTATTATTTATTCTGTTTTTTGCATTTTGTTACTAAATAAATATTAGCTATTAATCAAATATTATAATTATTTTAAAAAATTAAAAAAAAAATTTGTATATCCTTAGTAATTAAATAATATTTATTTATATTTATATTAATTTATTTATTTAGCATAACTATTTAAATATAGTAATATATTTTACATTCTATAAACATAAATTATAATTTTTGTTTAATTACTTTTTAAAAATAGTATTTTTTCTTTTTTCTGGCATTTTGTCACTTAATAAATATTAACTATTAATTAAATATTGTATTTTCTTTTAATACAAAAAATTTATATATTGTTAGTAATTAAATATTATTTATATATATATCTGTATATATATATGTATATTCATTCAATCTGGCTATTGCGAGTTGGCGTAGTAATTAGCGTTAGCTGCAGACGTTAACAATGTCAAGTGGTTGCCAGTTTGGGCTCTCGTATGGCGCTGCGTCATAAACTTTTCACTGTGTTTCAATTCAATTGTCGTTCTCATGGTCTGTCTCCCAATTACGGACTGGAAATTAAAAACTTTGTTGCTTTAGCACATCGCAAAGCATGTGGGCAATGTAAATCTGTGGAATGCTAGGATTGGGGGCATGCTCTTGGCAGCTTGTCTCTCATTGGCCATCCGACTTGCTGACTGCCTGTCCAGCTGTCAATCTGACGATCTGGCTATCTTTATCCTTTTGTCTGACTTTGGGTCGTCTGTGTGCTGTTGAAATTTTGCGCCAAGCACCAAGCACCAGGCACTAAGCACTGTGCACTGTGAGCGTTAGCAGTTTCTCTTCAAAAGGACGCCTGCTGACCGCACGAGCTTAAGAAATTTTCATTTGAAAAACATCAGGCAACAGACCATTGCCTGCATTTGTGTTTGCTTTTGCCTTATTTTGATTCAATTTTCAGTAAAAGCCACATTTTATGCCAGATTCTTGAAATGTTTGAGCACTAAAAGCATTTTGGAGTGCATGCGTTATGTACCTGACTTTAACAATCGATGTGAGCATACACATACTACAATAAGTCTTACAGTCATTGTGAAATGAGTTTTATAAGAGCGAGCTTAAGCAGCACAGCCAGAAACAGCAACAAACAAGAGGTAAAGTAAGCAATTACAAAAGTAGAAAGTATTATGAAGCATGCAAAAAGATATCAATTCTATTTGCACTTGAACAACATTGCGTATACGTAATCTACTTGACTCCATCTACTATTGTTATTGAATATGATGAAAATATGCGCAAAATATTTGCTAAAAATGGACAACAAAAAAAACTATGAGCTCTTGCTGTATTTGTTGCTAGTACTTAAGTGCATTTAATTCAGGTTTTTAGCAACAGTTTGATTAACGCTGCGTATACGTAATTTTAGCTAAAAATGCCTGGCTTCTGCTGCGAGCACCAAATCGAGGTTTTTTTAAAATACTTTTTCCCGTTTATTTTTTTTAGCTGCTGCGATGTCGATGTACATGCCTCAGCTAAAGCATTGAACGCCTTTTTTTTAACGACTTTGCCAGATAGTTGGACACGGTGTGACGTCAAATGACCCTTGAGATGCCAAAGTTAGTCAGAAATGCCAGCTATTCAGCAGCTGTGCTGCTGAGATTAAATGCCAATGGGCAATCAACGCATACCGAGGCGTCTATCAAGTGCTCCACATTGGCCGCTTTTAAAAGGCGGCCCGATATCGGCTGTCTGTTAGCTGAACATGTCATAGCTGAAGCGTTGGCCAGACGGAAACACTGACGGAAGCAAATCAGGAAGGAAGCTACTGAAATTCCTAACAATACTTTGACATTTCATTTCAAAAGCCACGCCCACCAGTAACAGCCGCAACAACAGTTACAATAAGCAGCAGCAGCAGCAGCAGCAGCAGTAGCAGTGGCAGCATCATTCACTCAGTCATTCAATTGGAGAAGCATATCCATCCATTCAGCTAAAGCCCAGCATTGAGAGCTGGCAGCATCTTTGACTCTGGAGCTGTCGTTTCGACATCTGCAATGAATTTGTTTTGCCCAGTGCCACGCCTACAACTTGGCACGCATTTCTTTGGCTTTGCCTTACAAATACCCTACAGAAGGGCACAGCACATTTGCCACAACATTTGAGCCAGCAACAGGGGAAGAGAGAGAGAGAAAGAGAGAGTGATAGAGAACTCGCCAAGTCAAGTGAAGCTAAAGTTAAGCGAATAGTTTTTCGTTTGGCTGCAAGTGTATTCAGTTGTCGTCTGACTTCTTCTGGTTATTTTCATTATTTTTATTTACTTTTTTTTCTCATTTGCGCTTGTTATTGTTTGGCATACTTGACTGAGTAAGCAAATTGTTTAAGATTGACAGCTGCCCGGGTGCAGACCGCAAAGGCACGTTATATGTATGCCGAGCCGGACGGCTCGTCCGCCTGTAGTTACAATCGATGTGATTTGAATGCGGTAATGAGGCCAGTGCTAGAACAGCAGACCAGCCTCCACACACACACACACACACACACACACAAAGAGACAGACACACACACGCACACCCACACACAGATGGAGTCGAGCTCTAGCTGAGGCTTTGAGCTTTGCAGCGTTGCCAATAAATTTCAGCTCCATGATTCATCATTTTGTTATTGCTGCTGCTGTTGTTGTTGTTGTTGACTCAGCTGCAATCAGCGGCAAAGGCGAAAGCGACTTTCTACACCTCCTCGCGGCTCAGAGATTTGCGTCAAGTGCAAGATTGTGGTCAATATGTTGTGGACAGCCGGGCAGAGCTTATGCCGCGCTGCTGGGCACTTGAGCAACTGTCCTTCGTTTATGTTTGATGTAGTGGATGGAATGTCCTGAATAACGAATGAAATAAACAATTGATTAGTTTGTGAAATATAATAGATATAAAATAGTATACTATTATATATAATAATAAAATAAATCTTAACTTCTGACTACAGTGAATCCAGTAATATATAAAATCTTAACGACCTCAGCAGATTATAATAAGTTTGAATTTATTATTTTATTTATTTATTTTATTTTATTGCTTTTATGAGAGTACGAATCTGTTTCCTTTAACCTTTATTAATTAGTTGTGATAGATACATATATAATATATATTTTTTTTATAAAAATTTTATCAACATAGTTCAATATGTATATATTTATATGTATATACACATAATGCAATAATATTATAACGTGGTATTGTGAAATGCATAGTGTTCAAGCAAGTTTGCTTTGAGCTTAAATTTTACAATATATTTATTCGGTCAGTAAGCGTACATGCATAGGTAAAGCGAGGACAGGGTGAACGAGGAGAGCGAACACAGGGTGAACAAGCAACAGGCAGCGCATCATTATCGCTGTTACAACTTCAACTTCAAGTGCTTAGTATAACTATAAAATATTAGTATGCTTAAACAAATGAAAATTCAGCTTTTTAAGATTTTTTTTACTATATTCAATATTATTGCCTTAGTAGTGCAGTAGTTTGCACTAGTATTAGTGTGAGGTTGAGAGCATGTTTAAAGTTGTTGTACAAATTATCCGAGTGAGTTGGCGGCCCAACTACACGCTCTTTATTGAGAGTGAGCGAGACTGAAAAAGAGCCAAAGAATGTCAGAGAAAGAAAAAGATAGCTGTGGCTGAATGTAGTCCAGGTTGTAGCTAAATGAGAACGAAATTGCCATTCTGCGAAGAGCGTAATTGTGCTGTCTATCAACATAGCGTCTTATTGTATAGTGTTGAAGGTATTACTCAAGTTGGCAGCGCACTTCTTGGTATACTCAAATTGGCACTCTGCGAGAGTGAGACAAACACAGCTGTTGCTGAACGGGTATTGCTGAGAGAGAGAGGGCATGTAGGCGTCTTGTCGAAGAGCAATTGAAGAAGCCGCCTAGAATTACGAGTCGATGAACGAGAGCAAATAAATTGTAGAAGTACAGCAACACATGGCGCTCGTTAGAGAGTGTGTCCATACAGGTCTATAAATATGGCAAGTGAGGATTCTCAGCAAGCTCCAACATATATATGGAGACATACATATGTATTCACACAGCTTGCATATATATGTTTTATTATTAATATTTTTTAATATATATATATATATTTTTTTCATATATTGTATATAATATTAAAAATATTCTTATATGCTTTTTTTGGTTCTTCAACAAAATAGTTATCGATAACTTAAAGAAAGCTCAGTCAGTAGGATAATCACTTCACTTTATTTAAATGTAGCTAAAAAGTATATATCATATAATTATTCTCATGAAAAAGAACTAAATCGAGCTGCTTTCAGATTTCTCACTATTTTTAGTACCTCAAATAAAATGCCAACCACACTTGTTATCAGGTTATCAACAAGTGAGGCGCATAAACACAATAAGAGTATTTTCTTGCTCCACTATGGCCTGGGCTCTGCTCTACCGAACCCTCTTCATGGTCCATGGCTGAGGCAAAGCCAAAGCTAAAGCAACAATCGATTTTCTTGGCTTAAGTCGAGTAAAACTCAACCTTAAAAAAAAAAAAAAAAAAATACGCTTAAGTTTTATTGTATTCCAATCTCATTAACTTCTTTTATTATTATTTGTATTTTGCTTGCTTCCATGCCTCACACACACTGACACACTGACACACACACACACACACACACACGCACACACACACGCACGTACTTTTTGCTGCTTTTGCTTTACTTCTTTCTGCGTTCGCCCTCTGTTCGCTTTCGCTTCTTCCATCCCACTTCTGTTCTTATTGCTGCCTTTTGCTTTTGCTTCAATTTACGCGCAGCCTTTGTCCCTGTTCGTGTTGCTGCTGCTCCTGCTGTTCCTGCTGCTCCTGCTGACTGTTGCTGGCAGCAGCATTTGACGCATGTGACCAAAAGTTAGCCGAGTGATTGTGTTGTGGGTGTGCGTGTGTGTGTGTGCGTCTGTGTGTGTGTGTGTGTGTGTGTGTATATGTGCGAATAAAATCGCATAAAATAAAGCAATATCCTTCACTTATTTGACATTTTGGGCCAACATTAATGAGGCTTGTTGCTGTTGCCGTTAGTATTGCTGCCGTTGGTGCTGCTGCTGCCACATTTTGGCATCTTGACATCTTCGGGGCATTTGACGGCATTTACGCTTTAAATTCAATAAATATGCCAATCTGATGATTAATGACCCCGTCAACGTCTGCATGACACACAGAATCGACCCCATGGTTTCGATGCCGTCTAAGCCACTCGCTGCGGCATTAAGTATACGCACCGTATTTTCACACATTGCAAAATTAGTCATCAAAGGCGTTATAAGCCGACGTCGATGCCAACGACAACGCCAGCAGCAACAGCAACTCCAGCACCAGCCCCCAACCCCTATTTCCTAACTGTAGCCCAACCCTTATGATTGCATATTTTGCATTTTGATTACTCAACTCTGCACAGCGGCTTGTCTCCTCGCCTAAGTCCCTGACATCATTAAGGGCCCAGCCTTTAAGCCTCTGCCTCGTTTGGTTTTTGGAACGGGTCGAACGTCCATCGCCTGGCGGTTTGTTGCGACTCCGACAGACTCAATATTCGTGCCGTTAGCCAGCACAAAGTGTGTTTGCACATGGCTCACACTCCCACACTCCCACACGCCCACACTGCCACACCCCCATGCTCATGGCCATGGCCATCCTCATCATCCTTTTCACTCATCTCGTTCTCAGTCTCGTCGTCATTCTCATTCGCATCATGGCTGTCTGTTTGCTTGTTTGGCTTTTGTTGCATTTTGCATACTGTACTTCGATTTGCATAATCTTAAGCTTTTGCACTCGCCAGGGGATTTCGCAGCACACGCCCAATACAGAAACACACTGACACACATACGCACACACACACACATGCACATATATGCCGTCTACATTTCAATTTTAGCTTCTGTTTTCATTTCTGTCCCCTGTCGAGACAATGAAAATATTTGACAGCGTCTTTAACTGAGCATAAACAGATGCAGCATCAGCAGCAGCAGCAACAGGAAAACTTTACCAAACGTGTCCAACTAAATGCATATTGCATATTTTATATAGATTTCTATTTGTGCATACAATAAATAGAGTAGCATATATACATATACATATATAATATATCTATATCTGTATCTATATATATGTATATATATTTGCAGACCATTTGCATAATCCAACACTGACAAATTCGGCAGTTGGGTCAATGCAAGACTGGAGCTTAAGCTCCAAATGCGAGTTCATATTTAATATGCAGTAAATTATTTTAATTATGCCCAATCACAGCTGTTAATTGGCTATAGCAAAGCAAACAAATCAGGCTAAACTTCTTAGCCGTCAGGCATTTACAAATTCTCCTAACTTCTTAAACTTAAGCTCTAAACCTTGGGGATATGGCAGCTGAGCTAAGCTGGCCACTCACACCAAAACCTATTATGAAAGCAAACATTTGGAATTCTTATCAGGCAAACAGAACGGGAAAATTATATTCTGTTTATGTGGCCGGGATATTATTGTCATGCCAAGAGCTAAATATGCTCGTCAATGTCTAATTTAATTAAGATAAATTACACTTTTGAATGGAAAAATGGAATGGAAAATATTTTAGCAAATCCATTTCCTATCAAGTATTCTAAATGAAATTTTAAGCTAATCGGCTTCGTTTTGTTTATAAATAATTATTTTGAGCATAATTACAGAAGCTTTCGTTGCACAGTAATTTTCTGATAGAAAATATATTTTAAGCTTATCTCTTATATATGATATATAAGAATGTTGCTGTCGGGCCATGTCGGCAGACAAAAGAGAAAAAGATTTGGCTGTTTTAAAGAGGAAGTTGCAGGACTAAACTTTTACAGCTATAGTACCGAAATTCTTGCCACGCCAAGAGACAAATATATATATATATATGTGTACATATATGTGTGTATATACATATGTATATCGCATTTTTTCTCTCGTTCTACATATATAAGGACATTTCTCTAGAAAAGTCAACTTTTCTAGTGTGCGAACCCTTTGGTTTTCATGTAATTATCTTGAAAACGTACCAATTATAAGGATTCATATTATTACATGATTCACTAATTGCCGAAATAAAAAGTATGTTGGCATTTGCATAGCACTATAATTTGTACATTTTCAAGATAATTACAGGAAAAAAAAACCTAGGGGTTCGCAAGCTACAAAAGTAGACTTTTCTGAAGAAATGCCCATATGTACTTATATAAAGTTTTTGGTGAAGCAGAGGAACAGATAAGTCGATAAGATAAAAATTTGCGCTTTATTTTTGATTTTGAATGTTCAATTCGACTTTGGCTTCTATTTAACACTGACTTTATTGAACAATTACCCAGCTGCAATGACGCTCTTAACTGTTGACCATTTTATTTTCTATGCTCAGTTTGCGAAACCAATGGAAATATATCATACTCACTCGCTCTTGTTCTAAGCAAGAGCCTTCGGTCCTTTTCGTTTTGGTTTTCTGTTTTCTATTCACGTACGCAGCTGATGTGTTTAGCGAACAAAACCCTCGCATACAACACAACAGACTTTTTGCTTAATTTGACTCAACCAAATTGTCGGAGAGCAAGCAGATCGGTTGCAAGCGATCTCAAACGAACTCGTCAAAGAGCCGATGCAATCGGTTGCTCTCTGAGTTTTTTCTCAGAGTATGAGCAAAATACACTTATTTGCAGACATCCAGAAACGGTCAACAGTTATTAGTGAGCTATGGTTTTGACTTGTCTCCTCGACTTAGATTTCACTTTAGCAATCCATCAATAGCTCAGCTGCAGTAAGAACCAGGAGGACGAGCAGAGGGAGAGCGATATTCCGGCTCTCACAAATTCATATTAAAATGACGCTCTTGTTACTTATGGTATAAAATTTATATAAATAAATATTTTTATATTTTATTTTAAAACATAAAAATATTTTTTTAATTTAGATAATCTATAATATAAATGAATATAAAATAATATTTAAAAAAATATATAAAAATAATACAAAAAAAAAAAAAAAACTAAATAAAAGCTACAATAAATGCAGGCACCTCTCAACATTTCTCACAGAGTTGCACTTGACCTTAAGTCACAGCTATAAATAACTTATCAAAGAATAGAGGCATGCCCTGTCATATCAGACAACAGACTACCACAAACACTCACACACACAAACACTCACACACACAAACACACTCACACACACGCCAAGACAGGAGTAAATCAAAAGCAGCTCTGGCTGCTAGAGCGGGTTCATATTGTATTTGCAGCTGCTTAGGAAAAAAGGCAGCTGCTTTCGCATTTGTCAATGGAATGCACAAACTCTAGCATACTCACACACACACACACACACACATAAATGCTGCGCTGCATGGTTAGCCGGCAAAGCCGATTAATTGCCTAGGGAATTGGCCTGTAGGAAGGCGATTGGCTGCCCCTCCACTGTCTGCTCCGCCTGCCCTTCTTCCGCCAACTATATGCCACGCTGTAAAATATTTAGACGCCTACATTGTTTTCCGTAATCTGCTTTACAAAGGACGCCGTCTGTGTGTGGGGATAGCAAAAGCTAACGGGACTGGGTCGCTCGCTGGCTGGATTGTGCGGAATATGCAGTGAGCCGTGCGTTTTGTTAGTTTTCAATCAAGAGCTGTTTATCAATGTTGCAGGCAACAAAAGCTAATGGCTAATAATAAGCGCACAAACAAAGGCGACGACGCACAGACGTTCGGCTCGCAGTGCAATGTGGGCAGTGGAAAAGTGGAGAGCGTTTGAAAAATCATCAGCGACCGACCAGTTGGCAATTGAAGCAGAGCGCATGGCCCCAGCTGAGCTGCATGCGCTATTTATAAAAGGGTGCAGCCCACGCTGCGTATACGTAATGTGCGGCATGCAACGACAGGAAACGGCGCCACGGCGCACAGCTACAGTTACAGTTACAGTTACTCAACTGATTTTGTTGCCAGTCGATCTGGGCCACTATTTTGGCAGCGTGCATCGTAAACCGTACATATCACATACATTTGTACAGTTGGCCCCGCTCCAAGTTATTGACAGCCATCGAGGCTCAGCCCGACCTAAAACTGTGGTCAACATTTCCAGCACAAGGCCGCAATACATATGAGATCAATAAATGCCAGCCAGGCAACGAAAATAATAAGACATTTGTGTGGCTTTATTTGCACACAAAATGGCTTGCAACACACAAGCCTCTCATCTGGCCCATTTTGAAGCTGGGCCACAACAATGCTGAGCTCCTTTTACCTGACAGCAGCTAAAATTCATCTCAGAATTTCAACCACATAGCTGTCATAGCTGTATCATCAAATAGCTAGCAAAGGCGTACTTGTGTTTTAAGTTTTAGTAGAAGCTAGTTGGTGCTTCTGGAATATAGCTAAAGTCTTATAAGAAACTGATGTCGATATATACAAATGGTATACTTCAATCTACCAATCATACTTGAATTTCTTATGAAGTTCGTCAGCAAAGTTTTTCAAAGGTTATTGAGAATAAAATAAGTATTTACAATTTATATAAATTTATTTATTTTAACTTATTTTTTATTTAGCAATATTGTTTAAAGCTGCCCAGCTCTGACTCCAATAATTTACAAAGGCTATATAAAGACTTTGTTTCTTGACTTTCTTTAGATTATTCTTTATTGATTTCATGCCATAACGGTGGCATTAATGTAGTAGTCTTATCTTCTGCAGCAGCTGCAGCACTCATTTAGGACTAAGGTGACTAAATTGTCTTGGTTACTTGCCGTGCACAATAAACTATATCTAGAAAACAAGGACATAATGTATAAGTTTATTACAGTGCCTAGTCTCTTCTATGCCATCCAGGTGTATGGAATAAAAGCCAAGAAGCACCTGAACAAGCTGTATGCCCTACAGACAAACACGCTGAGGAGGATCAGTGGGAACCCTTCGTAAATGAGGGCCAGGGACATAAAGCGAGACCTCGATGTGCTAAAAATTAGAGTAAGACCCATTGAGAGGTTAGATGGTCTCCCTAATAGCCTGGCTAGGCGACTATGTATTGCAGCTCAAAGAGCTGCTGGTCTTGTCCTAAAAACCGATCAAATAAATAATTCAATAAAAAATTTGATAAAAAAATCTCAAAAAAAAATAAATAAATAAAAAATCTCAAAAAAAAAAAAAAATAAATAAATAAATAAAACATCTCAAATAAATAATCAAATAAAAAATAATACCAATAATAACACATCATCTCAAGTAAATAGTCAAATACAAAAAATAATAATAATAATACATCACGTAAATAAATAAATAAATAAAAATCTAAAAAAATATAAAACAATAAAAATTAAAAAAAAAAATTTAAAATATATCACGTAAATAAATAAATAAAAAAATAAAAAATATCAAATAAATAAATAAAACAAAATAATTAAAAATATCTAAAACAAAAAAATTTTTTTTTTTTAAATAAATACAAATATGTTAAGTTTTCCCTTTGACTTAAGTTACAACCCTAACCTATGTACCCTGTAATTTTTATGTTCCATGGGCCAAGATATAAATAAGAAATTGAAAAAATAGGAAAATATATATTTGGCGTGAGAACGATTACAAAGCAGAAGAAAATTATTGAATAGACAAGTATTCAGCCCAGCAGAATATAATATATTTGGGCGATGCTTGCTTATGTGTATACTTATAGTAATTGAATGCGACGTATTTAAAAAAGAGCAATTTTTAGCTGCTGCGCCAAACAAATATCTTTGCTGAATATTTATTGCAGTTCTATGCTGGGCATAGAGCAATATCTAGTCAACCACTTCTATCAAAATCATATATAAACAATTCGTAATCATTTTAAGCTCTGCCATTAATAAAACTGTCGAATTACTGTCAACTTAAATATATCTCGCAGCTCTGCAAGAATTATAACCTCAGAGAATTTGCGTTTCTCTAATGCTCCCTTGGGCGGGCAACAGCCGCGATTTGTATTTCGCGTAGATCCAGCAGGGAGTTGCTGCGATGCGAGGGAGTAAATATGACTGGCAGATGGGCAGAAGTTTGATAAGAAGTGCTTCAGGAGACTCCTTGAGGAAGTCCAGTGGATGACCAGCTCGATAGAGTTGCGAGCGCATCTTGAGGCAGAGCTGACTCTCACGTAAATGGCATTTGGTGCTCAGACTCATAATGAAATGACAAAGCAAATTCAATAAGAAGCAACTATCAGCTATAAAGTTTGCCGTCAAATAAAACTGTGTTGTCAACTCAAAGTTGTAGACGTCTAACACAAGACTTATTCTGCCTAAGAGCAATCTCTTGCTATTCAAGCTAAAGCAGGGTATTGAGCAGTCGATTACAGCCGATTTATGATACATATTGACAATAAGCTACGATTATTTTTATTCATATATACCATCAATAAATCATAGTATATATCTCTTTAAAGTGCTATAGGATAACTTCTAGTCGAGCAGTCTTTTTTAAAATTCAGTAAATATTTATATTAAATATTATCAATGGATAAATAAGCTCACTTCTCTTCTTATAATGTTTTGCATATATATTTTTGTAATAGTCCCATCATTACATACACCTTCAGGGCTCAGCTGATTACAGGGTATTTAAGCTAAATGCGACAGCGAAATCCAAATTGAAAGCAATTGCGCTCGAGCTGTGTGCTCGCAGCGCAGCTTGAAAAAATGTGAAATCACAGCGGCAGTTAATGGCAGCACGCACCAGCTTACAAAACACACGCACACACACACACACACATATACCTATATATATATACATGTATTTGTAGACATTCGTAGGCATGCCAGACAGCTGGGTGTCATGCGAGCAGCGACTTTGGCAGAGTTATTGCGCCGCTTAAAGCCGACTAGAATTTGGCCCGAAATAGAAATAAACGTAACAGGCTTTTGGCACAAAATTCCGTGACTGTTGGCCTGGCATTCAATTAATTATTGCCAAATTAAACGTAAAATATCAAAAGCTATTTATAATGCATTCGAGGCATACCATTAAACATATCGTGCAGCAGACCGAGACCGAGACTGAGACTGAGAATGAGACTGAGAATGAGACTGAGGCCAAGACGCGCCCGCTGAGTGAATGCGAACGCGCGCATTCGGCGAAGGCAGTTAAATGGGCACGTGTCCTAGATTCATGAGTATGCTTGTGTGTGTATAGGTGTGCAGGTGTGCAGGTGTGTAGGTGTGTGTGTGTGTGTGAGCCTACGGAAACGGAAGCGTCATGGAAATCGTAGACATGTCGTCAATGTCACAAGCTAAACAGCGCTAACAACACAGAGGAAGTACCACAGGCAACACGAACAACAACAACAGCAACAACAACAGCAGCAACATCATTAATGATGCGTTGTTGGTGTCTCAGCATTCATCATCACCTGTACAGGCAACACCTGTGGGCTCTGGACGCTGCGAGCGCTGCGAGCGCTGTCAACGACATCAGAAAACGGCTGTCGTCGTTGCTGGGGCCTGTCATAACCAGCAGACAGCATGCTAGGCTGGCAGCCAAGCAACAATGTTGGCCATTGCCTATTGCTGTTGTTGTTGTTGTTGTTGTTGTTGTTGCTTTTGCTGTTCATCTGCTGCTTGGTGCGAGTCCTTGGTAGTGGCTTTGGTCTGATGGCTTGGCAAGCGAGAGCGCGGCTTCAACTCATAAAATCTACCTAATCCACTTAGGCGCAATTAACGCTAATAACATCATGTAGTTAGACACGTGGGCACGTGTACAGCTGGGCGTGGCAAGACAGCCGTTGTGGGCGGCGGAGGCATATGCTGGACTGGTATGTGATACGCATGTATGCGGTCTTGTTATGTCAGCTGCACGCGCACTCACACACACACATGCACACCCAACACACACACACACCCAACACACACACACACACACTCACATAAACTCTTAGCTGATTCTATTGCCTGGCAGTCTCGAGTGTTGAGCATCGAGTTACTTTGACTCTGTGCAACGCTGTCTCAGCCACTGCAGCACACACGACTCTAATTAGTTGCCGTGGCTTTGGCTTTAGCTTTGGCATTGGCATTGACCCTGGCTCTAGCACTGGCATCTGAAATGCTGCCAGTTGTCAGTTTAGCTATTGGGTAACCCGATGAACAGTTGCCGAGGCCGCACTCCACCTGCATTTGCCAATTGAATCACAGCTGCTGCTCTCATCGTTCAAGCAGCGCTGACCCGGCGGCTGACCGCCGACTGTCAAAGCCAAATCCAAAGCCAAAGCCAAAGCCAAAGCCAAAGCCAAAGCCAACAAAAAATCTCTCCATCTCTGTTCGCTGTTTGGCAATGCATTGAAAAGGAATCTGTGATCAAAGTGAATATTTGGTGCGTCAAAGGCTTGCAGAGGAATTCAATTTATGACTGCATATTTTTGAATATAAAAGAAAACTGCATGCAGCTATCTATGAAATGTATATAAAGCTTGTCAAATAGTACTCATGTCAGCTCAGACAGACGGATAAATTGGGCCAGCAAGCATTCAATTGTAATTGGCTAAAAGGGTATGCCAGTTGAGGAAGGGGCAGACATTTTAAGCTAAGCCGAGCTAAGCTAAGGTGGGTAAGCCAAGCTGTCTGTTCACCTGTTCACAGCTTTAATTTTCATAAATTTTGATTTTGATGTAGAATTTTTTTTTAAACAAAAAGCAATTTTATGATTATTTCTACATAATAAAAGTAACTTAAAAAAGTATCTTATTTAATTTGAGGTATTTATTTATTTAATAAATTTATTTATTTATTTTAAATTTTTATATTTGTTTTTTTGTTTGTTTGTTTTTTTTTTTATAAGTATATATTATATATATATTTTAATTTTAATTTAATTTAATGTAAAAAATGTATTTACTATTTTATAAATATTTTTTTACTTTTAATTTAGTTAAATAAATTTATATATTTGTTTTAATTTTAATGAGTTTTGATTTTAAAAATATAAATTAATTTTATTTCGAATTAGATAAATACAGCTTTTATTAGTCAGGCAATTGTGGCTAATTCAATTACATTAATTACCTAATTTTAATAATTTTTTTTTTTTAATAATATTTTAAAACATAAATCCATTTTATTATGATTTGTACCTATTAAAGGCATTTTTTAAACATTTTCAATTTTAATTCAGGGTATTTTCTTGTCAGGCAATTGAGATGAGTTCCGAAACAAATATAACCTAATAAATATAAAAGACATGACAATTTTGCAGTCTCTATCGAAAAAAAAAACAACCAGCATTGAGCAATGAAACAGATTCGTGTATGTCAAGGCACAGGAATTTGAGCAAAAATTCTTATATTTATGCATATCTATGACAATAATAATAATAACAATATACGTATTGCAGCTGAGCAATTGGCTATGGATAGCCTGGAGGACTGCTTGGGGTTTCGTTTTGCTGGCGTTGCTTTGCCATTTGGCAAATTGTTTTCTAAGAATGCGCTGTAGTTTATTGCTTGGAAAGTGTGTTGCCATCACCGGAAATGGCGCTTGCGTTAGCAGCCGTTGCATTTTGCGCTAGCTAAGTTGCATTCCATTTATCAGCTGTCTGGCGACATACGCGGCGTATGATTAATGTGCAACGGCATGGCAGCCAGGCGTCTGCCAGTTTTCTCTCTCTCTCTCTTACTCTTACTCTTCCCCTCTCTCTCTGTCTCTCTCTATTCCTGTGTGTTGGCAAAATGCTAAGCCAAGGGTGGCGACATTGTCAAATGGTCTGCATCAATCAGATCGCACGGCCAGGCGCTGGCTGTAGCTGTATGTGGGCTACCCGGCGTATGCGTGATAATAATACCATGTTATAAATAATTGAGCCGCCTGCCCTAAGTGTTGGCAGCTATGCGGGCGTTACACAGCCAAAATTTCGGGCCATACCTGCTTAGTGAGCGTGGCACCTGCCTGGGTGAGCAGGGAGTCGGCGTGGGCGTGGGTGGGTGGGCGTAGGCAGGGCATTGTTACGAATCAGGAAGCAGCACAGGATATCATTACAGCCGGCTCAAGTGGTTGTTGGCCTGGCTGCCTAATTACACATTAGCTGTAAACGTTTGCCATGCTAAATGACATTGAAGCTGTTGCCAATGTCACATCGTTTGAAATGGGCCAAATCCAGGGGGGCACAGTGGTGCAAAGCGTAATAGAGCTGAATGGATGCTTGCTGCTTTGATTTGTTGTAACTGACAAAATACGTTTATTACTGCAATGAGTAAACATTACTAATATTGCACCACAGTACGCTCCAGGAGCAAATATAACCAAAGAAACATCCATGCAAATATATTTAGTTTCTATGCTCACTTCCATTTCAAAGATTTCTGAAGCTTTGCACCACTGTTAGCTCAAGGGAAGCCTTTCATGAGGGTTTTCTCAAAATTAACTGACTCAAAAAATTCTTTAAAAAAAAATAAAAAATAAATTTAAAAAAATGAATTTGCCATCAACTGTGCACCACTGTGCGATTTAGGGAACCTTTTCAGGTCATTTGCTCGCATCGTCTTTATTAAGTTTGCATCATAAAACGTTTTCTTTGTAACATACATAGTTTTAACTATATTTTAGCACAGTTTTATCAACATTGCACCACTGTGCACACTAGAATGCCCTTTGGCACCATTGGTGTCCTCTGTTTCAATTTAATATTCATCAAAAAGGAACTCTGTAGTTCTATATTTAATGAATATACAAATTCAACTCAATTTCATCAACTTTGCACCACTGTGCACCCCAGTGAGCTTCTTCGGCGTGGCTTCTTCTGTTTCGACTCAACTTTCATCAAAAAGAATTCTCTTTTAATATTTTGATTGTTGCCCTAACTTTACTGCTGCTGACTTTCATCAACTTTGCACCACTGTGCCCTTTGGCACTGTTGTCTTTCGCTGTTTCGCTTCAACTTTCATCATAAAGAACTCTATCGACACATGTTTACTGCAGACCCAACTTTAGCTCAACTCAATTTCATCAGTCGTGCACCACTGTGCGCTCCACGACGAGCCTTTTGGCGCTGCTTGTGCTTCTTCTGTTTCGGTTTTGGTTTCGCTTTTTGCAAAGAGCCAAGTTATTGCCAGGCCAGGCGTGCAGTCAGAAGTAGGCGTGTCTCCTTTGTGCACACACACACACACACACACACACACACACACACGCACACACGCACAGCTTGAGGAGTGCTTTGCTCATGCTCATGTCATTCAGTGCGTTTGCCGCCTCTGGCTTCAGTTATGCTACCACCGCCTGCGCCGCCAGCCAGCTATCTTTTTTGCACCACCTGCCGGAATGGCCACCGGGTCGTGTACAAACAATTTTTGCTTACCTCTGTATATATTTTTTGCCCAGCTCAGCCGGGGGCGCACTCTTTTGGCTCTGTATTGACCACCCAAAACACCCTCCCCACCCACTCCACTCAGCACGGGCGCTGCCCACTGACCAGCAAAAAGAAAAAAGATGCTAACGCACTGCACGTGAGGATTTCGGGTCATTGCAAAGCATTTGCTTTTGCGCTGAGACACGCAGTTTGGCGAATTCGCAAATCGCTTTATCATCAACACCTGTATTGGACTGGCTAGAGAGGTGGGAGGTGGGAGGTGGGAGGTGGGTGGAGGAGGAGGAGGGAGAAGGGAGGAGGGAGGGAGGTGAATGGAGGATGGGGGATGGGGGATGACTAGAAACTTGCCTGCTTAGGTATTCTGATGGGCTAGCGATATGGGTCCCTTAGCGGCATTACCATTGATATGTTTACGCTCGTCAGCCTTGGCCTTGGCTCCCATTTCGTCATGTTTGTTCGCGTTTTGGGTTCGCTTTTGGCATTCGCTTTGCGCCTGGCCGGGCCATGTTTGTTTATTTGAGTGTGTGAGCTAAATGTTTGCATATTTCTTATGCGCATTTCTACGCATCAACGGATTTGCGCCTAAAATAACACTGACAGAGAGAGAGGGAGAGCAAAAGAGAGAGAGAGAGAGGGAGAGAGAGAGAGAGAGAGAGGGAGAGAGGGAGAGAAATACATATATAGCATTGCGTACTGTTAAATTGCATGCAAAGAAATCGTCAAGTGATGCCAACTTTCCAATCATTTTCCTGTGTTGTCATACCCTGTCTTAACTTATATATGGGGTCTTATGTGCTTGAGATATGCAGCACTTGAACTCTAATATAGAAATGCCTAGATATGCATTTTATTTCCTATGATTTATGATAAGTTTTTGTTGTTGTTCTTTGCTTTAATATTTGTCGAGCTGCTAGGGTATTCTGTAGTCGTGTTTTGTCAACTTTTGTCAGTCAATTTGTTTTTGTGCGATGATTTTTGCCGTATTCTAAAGGCAAAATGGTGGCAATTTGGCATCTTTTATCATTTATTTGTACATGTAGACACAGAGCACGGCTCCTGTCGCCCCTTTTTACACATTTTGCTTTGCTTCACTTCAATACCCTATAAAAAGTATATGGCAAGGTAGCTTATGATAGCCATAGGCAAGGCAAAGAAAAATGAAATTGCTAACTAAACTTGATAGAGGTTAGTCTCTATTGGGCCAGCTTTAAGTAGTCCAAAGGACATTTCATATATACAACAGGGTAACTTGTAGTCCAGCTGCTTTTGGGCGTTACTGTCTCCGTCTGCGTTTCTTTCAATATTTCGAGAGCTATATTTATTTAGCTTGTTGCTTTCAGCTTTCGGCTTTCAGGCAAAGCCTTTGAGTAGTTTATTGCTCGACGCGGCACTTGTGGCTGTGCCATCAATTGGAGCGATTTGCCAAATTCGGTTGACGGCAACAAATCGAAAATGACGTCAATACAATTGGCCAGAATACAATTTGTCTGCGGTTTGGTTACAATTTCGTTTGTCATTAAATTCATGGAATATTGCAAATTGTGTGTTTTTCTTTCTTAAAACTCTCAGTCGTGGTGTGAGCAAAGCTGCTTAGCCTGCCAGATGATTCAGTTCACTCAGATCCAAAATCCTTTTTACAATTTGCTCATAAATAGAATCAAATACGAATTTCATTCAACCTAACTTGGTAATAGAGTGAGATAAGCCCCACGCTCCCCCTCTCTCTACCTCTCTCTCTCTTTCTCTCTCCCTTTCACTCTGTATAGGCGAATTAAAGCTTCGCATATCTCAAATTTGGCTTAGGCATTTGCCCAGCTGATTGTTGTTAAATTCTGCTGACCTGGCCTAGGTCGGGGGCACAGGGCTGTGCCTGGGCCTGCCAAATGCCAAATGCCCTCTGCCATATGACTTATGTATATTTTCCATTAGCAGATGCTTACATTTCTCCAACTTCAAGGGGCAGTGCTCTTCGGGCAGGGTCTGGTATCTGGGGTCTGGGGTCTGGGGTCTGGGTCTGCTATGCTAGGCCGGGACGCTGGTCGACTGCAGGACCTACATTATGTATGTAGAGCTGATGCTGCGTAACGATAACAAACAATTCCTTAGCCATCCACGTGCAACTTCATTGAACAGGAAACTCGTAAAACGGCGAGACCCAAAAAAAAAAAATGAACTCACAACAACAACATTCACGAACAGATACACAGGCAACGCTATGCGATGCCAACTTAAAGATACAATTTGGTGCGGGTGGCGTTTGAATTGGGATTAGGATTAGGCGTGCTCAAGGCGAGCGGCGAGAGTCGTGCGTATGGCGAGCAAGCGGCTTAGCTACCTTCAATACTTTTGGCCATCCCCCCGTTCCCCCCGTCAGCCACTTGAAACTTTTTTAATATGCCATCCAGTTTTTGGCTGGCCAAAAACCAAAAAAAAAAAAACAAAAACCGAAAGAACCAAAAAAACACAGACCCCATCAGTTTGGATGTTTGATTTGCGTGCAAACGCGTTTTGCATTTCGCATATTTTGCTACCTGCAGCAGTCGAGCATCAACTGGCTAACAAAATACGTCCGCTCGCTCACCTGTCCGCTACACCTATCCTCTACACCTGCCTGCCTGCATCCCTGGCTGTTCCGTTGCCCACTCAATGGTTGCAATATAAATGTTGGCGCCAGCGCTTGCCATATTATTATTTTTATTTTATATATTTTTTTTATTTCTTATTTTCTCTCCTTTTTATATGTTTGTTGCCCGCCAGTGGGTCGCGAGCACTCGAATGGGTTGTGTCCTTCGCAGCGTTCGTTTTCGCGCTGTCCTGACCCAATGACTCCGTTTCTATATTTGTGGCAGGGCACAGACTCCACGGCGCTAACTGACTGACTGCCTGGCTGCCTGGCTGGCTGGCTTGGTTGGTTGAGTTGGTTGAGTTGGTTGACTGCTCCAGTTTGGTGCAAGTATTTGGCAATGTGTCGCCGCAATGATGGGCATGAGCAGCTCGTAAAGTGTTGCCCATCCGGCGCACCCTTCGCATCTCTTCGGGCAGCGGCTGCACATTTCCATCATCTTCGCTTGCCAATGGGAGCAACTGTTTTTGGTTGCGGCAGTGCGAATGCTCTTATCGCAGCAATTGAAACAAGTTCAACGAGTCGTGGACAATGAATGTGTACGGAGAGAGAGACAGAGATATACCCATAGAAAGAGAGGGAAGAGAAAGAGCGAGAGAGAGACGAGGACAGAAACGTACACAAACATAGTCACATATACGTATACACTAACACAATCACATTTCAGTTTCCCCTGCGAAAAGCTCAACAATAACTTATTCAGCAGCAGCTTTAAAGCTTTAGTTCATTGAGCTTTAAGCTAGGCAAGGTGCGAGTATTTGCTTAAAGGTAAGCAAAGACAATGCGCCCGAACAAACAAAGAGTCGGAGTAAATCAAATACGATAGGAATATAGAAAAAGACAGAAGGAGAGGGAAATAGAGTGAGAATCAGAGGAAATATAACTTAATTAAATTGAGTCTGAATTTGATCAAAGATAAATACAAGTTGGGTTTGTATAACTTATAATTGAAGCTGGACACTAAGTAGAACCTACTTAAAACTATAAATTTAATTTGGCTGTTCTTTTTTATGCCCAGAACTCATTTCAAACTTGAATTCAGCGTATTAAAGCTCAGTGCATATGCATGTGACAGGCAGAAGAGGGCGTGACAGACAAAAGATGATGATCTAGCCATGTTTGTCTATTTATAAAATGTTGTATTTTCTATATTACATTTTAAAATTTATATTATTAAATTTTATATTTTTTTTTTTATATTTTATGTTTTCTATTTTATATTTTATATTTTATACTTTGTATTTTATACTTTATGTCTCATATTTTATATTTTATATTTATATTTTCTGTTTTATATTTTATATTTATATTTTCTGTTTTATATTTTATATTTTATATTTTATATTTTATATTTTATATTTTATATTTTATATTTTATATTTTATATTTTATATTTTATATTTTATATTTTATATTTTATATTTTTCAGGGCTGGCTGTCATTCAGCATAAACGAACCTTAGTATGCTTTTATTTAAACGTTAAAAACGATTTTTCAATTTTCTATTTTCTTTTGCACATTCGTCAATACGCGGAATGTTTATCAATCAATTAGTCAATGGAGGTAAACACTTAACTAAATCAACGCATTCATTGCTGCATCGATTCTCTGCAGCATTCAAAGGGAAATCTGATATTTATACACTCTGACTCCCACATTGCAATGACCTGGATTTATGAGCGGCAACTGAAACTGCAACTGCAACAGCGAGCGCTTACATAATGAGGCTGGGAGTCGCATATTTAGAGAGAAATGTTGGAGTTGGAGTCCTACTCATGGGCAAGTGCCGCTTCAGCCATAGAAAAATAAACACGGAGACCGCAAAATATAGAGATTCATGGTTTGAGCGAGGCGGCGTCTGATGCTGGCCTATTAGCTAAGCTCTATGCAACTGGCAGCATCAAGTTGAAGATGAAGCAATAAAGTTTCAGTTGAACAAGCCAACGCGACGACTCGTCGACGACAGACAGCGAGAAGACCCCAAGCGACCTGAGCTCAGCTGCAGCCGCGTCCCCATAGGTTGGGGGCCCTGGCGGAAGCGAAAGATCTAGCGAAAACCTGGCTGCATTGTCATTGCAGCAGCTGTGGCTTTCTGCTTTCTGCTTTCAGTGCGATGTCGGTGTCGGTTGCAAGCAGAAGATGGGGCACCAAGACGACGCCGATGGCATCTACATGGCTGCTCAGTTAATATTTGCACATGTCTCACATGCCTATGCTGCAATGCGAGCGGCTTGTGGTTGGGTTCGCAGGTTGTGTGGCAAGCTGAGCCGCCAGTTATTCCTGGCTAGTGGCAAGAGGCATGTGGCATATGGCATGTTGTTGCTGACTTTTCCGGTGCCCAAGCAAGATGCGCTTCTACACAAAACTGCTGACCATGGTTTTAACTATCGCCAGGCAGTCGCCGATCGCCTATCGCCGATCGCCACCAGCCAATTGCCTCCTGCAGCAATATTTGATTCAACAAATTAATGATGCAAATTGTGCATAAGAAATTACCAAAATCGAATCGGACAGCCATAAAAACATTAACGCCGGCAGCTTGGAGCGCGCCGCTAGCAAATGCCGATTCGTCTAGACGAGTTGCAGACCCAGTTTGAGCCACGTTTCGGGGCTTAGTCAGCGATTGGATGTGGGATTGAGGCTTGGATTGGCGCCCAGTTGAGCTTGCTCCATCCCATTTGCAGCCCGGCACTTGCCCCTGCACAGTGGGGCAGGCAGCAGTGGAAGACCTGAAGTGCAGTCAGTTCAACTCTAAGGAGAGCCAATATTTTTCAACAGTTATGTCAGCTGCAGAAATATGGTTAAGGCCATATAAACAGCGGGCTATGTAGCTGCAACATTTTGTGGCTGTTAGTTGAAGTCGAGGAAGCTTTGCATATTACGAAAGCCAGTTGAAAAAATTGACAAAAATGTATGGAAATCATACACCAAAATATTTTAATATTGAGAATAATAAAAATTGTGATATAATAATAATATTATAATGATATATGATATTAAGAATATTTTTAATCATATATATTTTATAATAATAATAATTACTATCTTAAACTTAGACTAAAAACAACTTTTATCTCAAACTCAAATTAATTTTTAATATTTATTAATAATAATTGTTAATTATATATTAATTATATATAATAATAATTTTAATAACATATTTTATTATAATAATAATTACTAGTTTAAACTTAGACTTATAACAATACTTGTCTCAACTTTTATCTGAAACTGAAACTAAATATATTTATTTAGTATTTTATTATTCGCATTTCTTTTATCATAATTGCTTGCAAATCGCTTTCGTACCAATGTGCGGCGGCGGCGTCAAGCAGCTGTTCGGTAATTGCGAATGGGTAATTGAATAAATAATTTTTCGCCATTGTGCGCAGATTTGCATGTTCAATATTTCATATTGTAGTTACGAGCGAGCCCAATAGGCAACAGGTTCTTAGCTTATGTCTTTACTCTATCTATGGCTAATAAAATATCTATTTGAAATATGTAACGCGACTTGGCATGCAGACATGCTAGGCCTAATGAAGTTTACTTCAGTTTTGGGCTGAAGCTAAAATTAAAATATTTGTAATTTATGTTGAGTGAGAAGCAAAAAACGCTTTCTTTTAGAGTTATACAATTTATGTCATAATGAAAAAAAAGAAACACATTTTAAATATTAATCAAATGGGCTTTATTGAATAGAAAATTAATATAAAATAAATATTGCTACGAAATTCCATCTGGAACAATTTTCACAATCACCAATCAACTTTTTTGAAGGCATATGGATTCATCAATAAGAAGCCCGTATTAATTTTTATAATTATTTTACATATTTTAATAATAATAAAATTTTAAAAAAAATTTCAAAAAACATATTTAACATTTTTGAAGTTGAAAAATTCTTTGAGCTTAATATTAGTTTAAATTAATTTCTAGGAAATATTTGGAGAGTATTTAATCTTCGACTCTTGAACATAAATCTGGCATTCCTTCTAGTCAGCTATTCCTGCAGCAAGTGATTTTTAATTATTTTTATGCTTTTTCGCAGTTTATTTTTTAATATTTTTGTTTTGGTCTGCGGCAAGGGTCTTTAACGCCAACAGCTTTTAATTGCTATGGCAGCCATTCACTTTTGCATTTGCCCACAGCCGTAGAGTGTGTGTGTGTGTGTGTGTGTGTGTGTGTGTGGTGTTTGATGTCACTAGCGTGTCAGTCGCCAGTTGTTGTTGTTGCTGTTGTTGCAGCCGGTGCTAGAGGATCCTTTTGCAATCGTGCTTCACGTTCGATTTCTCAAGAATTTGTCGGCCAGCCAGCAGCAGAGGCCGTCGCAGCTCCTTGGCTAACAGCTTAATTAATTGGCATTTCGTGTTTGGTCATTTGCTCATTTGCATGCGCTTGCCACACTGTGCGCGAGTTATCAGTTTGACAGCCAACTAAATTGCACTTCAGCATGCAGCTAGATGCGCCGACCGCCAATGGCATGCGAGTAGTGATGGCAAAAAATATACATTATTTGATTATTGAATCATTTGAATAAATTTAGCTGGCCGATTATAAATCGAAATGAATCGAACAAAAGTGGAAAGAATCGATTAATCAAATGACATTTTATTTGTATAAAAAAGTATAAATTATGTTTATTATGTATTTAGTATTTTAAGCTCTATTTTAAGCGTTTGAGCTCCAAAACAGGAGCATTTGAGAAGAAATTATGTTCGTTCTGAATTTGATAAAGGTCGTTTTCTTTTTTACGGCGTTTGTCTAACACAACTTGTGATAGGCCCATAAGTCAATATCAATTTCTCCAACGATTTTTTCTCTCTTACGATTTGCGTGCAAATGTTGCTTCTTATTGATGCGATTAATTGAACAATTAATCGATTAATGTATCAATTAATTGAGCCCCGTTTTGTGATACAATTAAATCGCAATTCGAAGCAAAATAATCGATTAATGGACATCATATGATTAATTGTGCCATCACTACAGGCGAGTGCATGCAGTCGGCCTGCTCAAAGTAAACAATTGCGAGGCCTTAGGTAGCGAAATCAATTAGAATGCCATGCAACGAGCCAAGTTGAATGGTATTCGAATTGAATTTGATTAAAGAACTCAGAAATTTGTTACATTTACTAAGTGAAAACTTGGAGAAATGAAATCAACTCAATTCCTGCTGCAAAGAAAACGAAACTGAGACTCGCCCCCAAAACACTCTCCGCCTGCTCGGATGCCGTGCATTTGTGATTTGTGAGGCAAAACAAAAGTTTCCATCAAAGTTGGCATTGGAATTTCGGCTTTCGAGGCATCGCAGTAGCCGGTTTATATTTCAGCATTTTCCTGGCAAGTCTACATAAAGCCAGAGCTCATTATTTCAGATTCAGAACTGGTTGTACATGTGTACAGGCAAAACTAAAATTTTCGGAAAAAATTGGGAAAAATAAATTTTCTCGTTAAAAATTTCAGTTTGGCATTCCAGTGTAAAAGTAAAAGTAAAAAACAAATATACAACGTAAAATATAAAAAATCAAAATTATTTTGGTAAAATCAACTTGAATAAAAAGTTAGAGTTTCGTTGCGTTCAACCAGTTACAGGTGAGCATCCGCAGCTGCCATTATACCAACAATCCTTACACCTCTTCCTCATAGATATTACAAATTGATTTTTGGGTACTGCTGCCGAACACTATGGGAAGGAGGATATCGTCACAGGCCAAGTTCTAGATATAGTTGCTGCGATAATCGTGTAGAATGGGAAAGGGCAAGGGAAAAGGTAAAGGAAAGGGAAAAGGCAAAAAGAAGAAGCCAACTATCGTTGCCATACCTCAGCCGGTTGTCCAAGAGTGCCCAGTATGTCCGGAGCTACCGAAGCTGATACAGCCATTGGATCCATGTCCCGAGTCAACCGGTCCTCACGATGTGCTCCGCGCACAGCCCAATCATTACCCGGCTTTGCTCCGTATACCGGAGACGATGGCCGTTGTTGGCTCCGAGAATGGATGCTACGATAGCATCTGCAAGCTACTGCGCGCCGGATTTCGCTGTGCGGAACGCGTCTTTGTCATGGCGCCCTGGGGCAATTATGTGGTATTCCGGTTCCACAACAACAGCGATTTCATCTACTTCCTCTACGATGGCTGCACATGCGACGTGAATCGATTCCGCTATCTGGACCTTAGCTGCGGCACCGCCGGCTTCCTCTTCTTCACCAACATGCACGACGTCATCAGCTATATCATACAATCGCGCAAGACGCGCCTCTACCTGGAGAATCTCAACAAGATAGCCATCGATCAAATTGTCGAGGAATACGGCGCCGTCACCTACACCCAGAAGGCCAAGTGCATGCGCTTCTCGTAGAGTACATGACGTGGCCCCATATTGGGGACAGCGACCATCCCAGCCATGTATTCGCGACAGGTGTCGACATGATGGCCATAATAGGCACAGTTATCTACATATTGCGATCAACACTCTATTCTAATTCAAGTCAAAAAATTCAATTCATTTCGGCTTAAGACTATAAATTAACCAAATTTTTGCAATTTTTTCGGCATATAGCTCTGAGTATATAAAATTGGGATTATCTGCATTTCTACAATAAATTTCATATAAAATATTTACCATCGCATCATTCTGAGAGTACGAACAGAGCCAGATTTGAATTGGAATTTGAATTTGAATTTGTATTCATCCCAAGCTCGCTCAAGTGCGCATATCTTTTGATCTGTTTACATTCAATCAAATAAGTATGTGCATAGTTGTCTAACCTTGCTACCAGCTCATTTGCGGGGAGGCGGTTCTGCGGTGCCGTGTGGTGGCAACTGCCTTGTTGGCTTGGCATGTTTATGAGAATGTTTGGCTTTATGAAGTAACTACACGAATAGCAAATGCGAGCTCATTTGTGCTAATAAAGAAGCCAAAACAAACGGCAGTCATAAAGCAAATACTTATTGCAAGTGTATTAAACATTTGGAGCAACAGCAACAACAGCGGCAGCAATTCAATGTCTTCCATAGCATGCTGTAGAGATGAAATCCAATGCTCAAGTGGAGCAGCATGGCTCAAGAAAGATCTTGACTGCGAATGCGACTGAGCGAACCAATTGATTTTTCAGCCGAGCTCGTTAATTAAAACAACAATCACTGCAATGTGACGGGCAGGAGGGCAGATTTCCAGAGCCATAGCCACAGTCGCAGTCACAGTTAAAGCCACAACAGTCAACGGTCGAGCGAGTTAATCGCGTTGTCAAGTGCTGCACTTGAGCGCCGAATACCCCAAAAGATTCAAGACATCGCATGTAATTGAGAAGAACTTGATTTTGGTTGATTGTCGTTGTTGTTGCTGTTGTTGTTGTTGACCTGCTGTCCGTTTGGACGGAGCCCATCTCAGTGTCTCCCTCAAACCTGCCCCTCCCCCTCACTCCATCTGCAATGCCGTGGGCGACACATTCTCCAATTGCAATTCGTCGTGCCACTGGCTGCGTAGGCGTTCGACTTCAACTGCCGAGTTCTTGCTGCCCATTTGGCTGGCTGGCTGGCTGGCTGGCTATAAACTCTATAATTAAGTTGCCAGCGCGGCACCGGCTCATGTTAATGTCCATCATTCGCTCGTTTAATGTATGCAAATGCTGCACTTAATTCGATTTCAAATTCAAATTCAAATACGAATTTCGTACTTGAAGAATTATTCATGGGGTTTTTTCAGTAGTTGGCACTCGGCTGTGATATGCACACAAATGAATTGATTATAAAGTATCTTGTTAGTTTTAGCTGTTGTTTGTTGTTATGCTGTTTAGCTGCTGTTGTCGTTGTTGTTGTTGTTGTTCTTGTTAGCTAAACAACTTTATCATTGAATACGCAAGCTGTCAACGGTCAACAGTTCAACAATTAACCATAAAAACCAAGCATAGATAATAAAGCCAAAGTATGTAAATTAATAGTACATAGATTCTCTAAGAATTGTTCGAGACGTAGAGAGAGATGGAGGGAAAGATAGAGGTAAGGAGAAAGAGAGAGAGATAGAAAGAGGGGGAAGAGGATGAGAAAGAGGAACAGAGACAGGGAAATGGACGATGGAAGCACAGCGAGTGAAAGAGACAGAAACAGAAGGAAAAATAAAAAGAGAAGTAGTGAGAGAGAAAGAGAGGGAGAGAGAGAGAGAGAGAGAGAGAGAGAGAGAGAGAGAGAGAGAGAGAGAGAGATAGAAAGGTAGAGACAGATAGAAAGTGGCAGAAAGAGAAAAAGGGGAATAACAGAGAGAGAGAGAGAGAGCGAAAGGGATAGAGATAATAGATGATGATAAATAAGGAGAGAGAGAGTGATAGAGACTGCAGACAAGAGACAAAAGACACCAGTCAAGAAACAAAAGCCAAAGGGCAAGGGACAAGAGAAAAGAGGCAAGGCAAAAAGGGTTAGATAAGAGACAACAGAAGAAAGGCAAGAGAAAAGAGAAAGGCATAATGGGCAAGCGACAAAAGACAGGAGACAAGAGGAAAGAGACAAGAGACAACAGTCTAGAGAGTAGACACCAAACGAACGGAGACAAGACCCAAGAGATAATAAACAAAAGACAAGAAATTGAGACAGACAGAAACAGATAAGCTTGATTGACATAATTGACTCAGCTTGCTTGACTCAATTTCTATCCGTGACATATATACAGTGAGACGAAATACTCGAAATGAACTCAGCAATCGTTGCATTTCTATTCCGATTCTATGTAGACAAATATAAAAATTGCTTATCTAACAACTTATTATGGATCCATTGTATGGAGCTGGTACGCATTTTCACGCCTAACCCAATTATTTAGTAATGAAGGCCTTATCCGACTATCCAATCGCTGTCTTCTGCCTGGGATCACGTAACTTTTAATTGGCTCGTGGCGCGTCTGTGCATTGTCTTTGAGCTGAAATGTTGTTTGTCTTTTCGCTTTAGGTGTGCGCTTTGCCCAGTTCTCAGTCGTAAGCATTAATTGGCAGCTGACACAGAAAATCATTGACAAAACGGAAGTTCATTAGGCTTTGTCTTCAGCTGACTGCGAAACTACAAAACTGCGAATCTGTGATGTAACTGGGTAAGCATTTTGGCCAACGGCAGGCCGGGGCCCGGCCTGTGTTTCGTTATTATTATTATTATTCTTTTCGACTGCCAACAATGGGGCATCATCGATAAAAATGGCAAATATTTACGCAAAACTTCATGTAGTTTACGAATGCAAAACGAAGTCGGCCAGAAGCAGCCGTAAATTGCCAGACAGAGCAGCAAGCAAGCCACAAATATGAAGAGCAGCTCAGTGGCATGCAACATGCAGCTGCTATTGTTACAAGCAACAGACAGACGGAATGATTGACTGACTGACTGGGTGACTGACGGAGTGACTGGGTGACTGAGCCGCACCTCTCTTGATGGGCCCTGCTGCCTTGCTCCAGTGCTCGAGTCGCTCAAATCTCAATCTTGACGCAATTTGCACAATTGTTTGCTTAGGCATTTTGACCGTTTGCCGTTTGCCGTTTGCCGTTAGCCATGTCGCTTGTTATGCAAATGAATGCAGCACGCTGGCTTTTGGCTCACCTTTGCCCACGTCTATGTCCTTGACATGCGCCACTTCAGCTTGGCTTTGTTACCATTGGCAACATTTTGCGGCAACCTGCGTTGGTGTACGAACTACAGTTAATCTGCGTTTTGCGCTTGGGATACGAAAGACTGAGCTGTTGGTATGTAGGGAGGCAGGCAGGCAGGAGGCGGGATCATAATAAATGAAGGCGCTGTAAGACACCAATTCTGAAATTCTTAACAGCTAGCAGCGCGTTCGTTGCTTAAGTCTTTCGTTTATAATTGCGTTCACGTTTGGCGTTGGCGTCGGCGTCTCGCATAATTTGTTCGCATCTATGGCTTAGATTTCGTTTCCTACTCGCGCCAGCCCAGAGCCATGGCAAATTGCTTCCTTATTTGTGTGTACATTGTACCTATCCCCAGCAATGGTAATTTTTGTTTTTTTTTTTTTTTTTTTTGTGAGCCCAACCAAGCGGCTAACCACACACAGACACAAACACACACATAGATATGTATGTGTATACATATAGAAGTAGATATGCGGGTCTCTTGTTGTGTAGAGAAGTACTTATGCTAAGCTGATCTTAAAGCTGCATAGTGGAGCAAAGGCATAGAAAACTATGTGAATATATCAATTTGAGTTGAATATATATAAGAATTTTATGTATATATACGATATACGATATATATACGATAGGCTTAAGATACTATACATCGGCATACTATCCCACTAAGTAACTAAGATTTTGAGCAAAGTGCGCTATAGAGTCATAGACAATTAACTGCAATAGAGAATACAAAATATAAAAAAAATAAATAAATAATGACAATAATTATAATATCAATTGAAGTTTATATAATTAATTATGTTTATTAAATATAAAAATAATTTTTGCAAATTAGAAAAATTAAATTAAATACTTTAAAAAACATATTATATATTATTTTTATATTTTATTCTTTTTATGTAAGCATAGTAATAAGATTTCTTTATTTTTAAATTTTTTTTATTTTTTCATCCACAATAAGTCTATGAACATTTTTAAAAGATCTTGGGATTTATGAATATCCATATTCCTATAAGTTATTATCAGCTTTTAGAATCGGAAATAAGTTTCGTAAGAAGGCAATTCTGCTGAGCGACTACTTAAGGTCTTAAGGCTTAAAGAATAAATAGTCTCTTTCTGTTTAAAGCCTAAGCATCTGACATATCAAATTATTCTTGTATACATATAAAATATATTATAGGTTGTATATATAATTTAATTATCTGTCAGCTTACATTAGCATATAATGACGTCAGTTTCATACATTGCTATATACACTTAACCATAAACTTGCCCCACTGTGCATAGCTGTAGTGAAAAATTGTCCGATGCTTCTATGTAGCAAATTTTGGGATCGCTGTGGGCGTTCAATTGGCTCCATACACAATTCGCTTGGCCGCCCTCTAATCTTATCGCCTCAAATTGATCTCGGCGGCGGGCGCTTAAGTGGCCTCAGCAGCGACAGCAGCAGCAGCAGCAGCAGCAACAGCAGCTGCTAACCGTGTGGTTGTTGTTGCTCTTAGAATCGCCAAATTTGGGTGCGCCATAGCCATAACAATGGGGGTAGGCAGCTCTACTCCACTTGTGTGTCTCTCTCTCTCTCTCTCTTTGTCTCCCTGTCTCTCTCTCTCTCTGCTTGTGTGTGTTTTATGTGGGGGGCTTAGATTCCAATGAACCGAGCTGCGCAATCTCAGCTGGCGCTGGCTGCCCTGCCGCTTATCGTACATCAATCAATCACACTCGACGACGCTGACAATCATTGGCCATTGGCTTATGGCATGGGCAAAAAAATCGTATATGCTTCGCCCCCTCAGCCCTCCCCCGTCCTTCTGGCAGCCAGCTTGCAGCTCGGCCTCTTGGCTCAATTAAACGTTAATGAAAACATATTTTAATGGCAATTGTTGGTAATTTGTTTGTTATTCGCTTGTCGTGTTTGATAAGTATTCATTTTTCATATCGATATCATATATACGGGCATACACATACATACACATATACATGCTTATTTATATGTGTTTTCGTTAGGTTCTCTGATAATTAGAATCGCTCAGCCTTGAGAGCATCGATTGTTGTGACCGAGTGCTTTTTTTTCATTTTTTGATTGAACCCACATATGGTCAGCCAGTGTCTGGCTCTGTGTCCGTGTCCCTGTCGAACCGGATAAATCCGTTTAAAATACACAATTTGTTCGGCATGTCCGAGTGATTGACTTGACTCGACTGTGCTTGTTCGCCTCTTTGTTTTTGTTGACTTTTGTTTTCATTACCTAATCCCAGGCTTTATCTGTGTACTTGCTAGTGTTTCCATGTCATTCAACTGTCTCTATTTATCTCTCTCTCTCTCTCTCTCTCTCCTTGTCTCTCTCTCTCTCTCATTTTATCTCACTCGCTGGCCTGACATTTCACTGACTGTCGCTTGAAAGTCAAGGCCGTCATAAGATCAATCGTTAATGCCCAGTCAAGTGTCCATTTGGCTTCTAGCAACCATCGATCACTGATCAGCGATCAGCGCACCGCTGATCCACGATCAGCTAGAAGCTCCATCGATGCCAAGCGGCCATGTAACTGACATTTCGCTAACATTTGACAGCTCTGTGACAATCATAGGACATTTATTATAATGCATTTGCCAGTTGTCCACATTCCCCGTTCAATGCTCACTGCTGCTGTCCACGTCGCTCTTAAATGCCCGTTCAGAATGTCAAAGCGAGCTGAGTGGACCCAATCGACATTTGCTTTGATTATGATTACTGCAAATTTCCAACGAATTGGCGAATTAAAGCCACAATTTGGCTTTTGGTAAGCTATCAAATTTGATATCTTATACATTATACTTTACAGTGTCTGAAGTGTCAAATTAAGCGCTTGTCAACAAAATATGAGCATATCATATCAAATTAGCGTTGCCAATGAAAGAATTGCAATTATACATATTGTAGGCCTTAGATTGAATCTTATATCAGAATTTGTTATAGAATCTAAAGTATAATGAATGAAACTATTAATCAAGTAATTAAGCCTTGAAAGTTTCTCATGAGGACTTTTCAATTGCCTTTATTTAAATATGATGATATATATTTATTTACATACTAGTTTCTAATCAAATCTTTAAACCTTGGAAAACTCACTGAACGCTGTTTTTTCCCTGGATATAGTATTATGACAAGTAGTGGGAATGTTAAATGCATTTTCCTGTGCAGCTATCATAACTATAACTATTTTTGATAAGTCCAATGCATTGCTTCCATATGCAAAGTATATTTAAAGTATTCTTCAATCGATCCTTAACAAATATATTTGCGTTTCAATAGCTCGATAGAGACTGTTTTGTTTTTTAAAAAAATTGTTTTTTTATATTTTGTTTAATATAAATTAAATATTCTTCAACCATTTTTAAAAATATTTATATATTTAAATTTTAAAAACAAATTTTTTTTAACTTTTCACTGATTCTGCTTTTACTCTAAGCCTAAATTTTCCTTTTATATCATATAAATTCAACTTTTTCATATCTATCTCAAAACATATATCCATAATCCCTAAGCATAGACTATAGAACCTACTATTTGCTCTTTTACTGCTCAATAAACTGAGAGAAACAACTCGCAAAGAAACTTAAGTATTTTCCAGCGTCACAAAATTTCCCATGGCGCTGAAGATTTAACAAAGCTGATCAATGCGAGGTGTGGAATTCGCGTTGCTGTTGTCGTGCTGGCATTGAGCAAAGCAAATGAAATTTTCTTCAGCTTTTTTTTTGTTTTTTTGTTTAACTATTGCAGATTCCCATTCATTGCTCAAACCTTGAACAAAAAAAATCATTACAAAAAAAAAAAAAAAAACAAACAAAAAATAAAATGAACAAAAGGAAAAAGGTCAGTTTATGCGCAATAAAAATTGCACAAAACATTTGCTGTGGGGGCGCAGAGACCCGTAGCTTCTTCATGGCAGACGTAGCTGAGGTGGGCGGAAGGGGTGCGGGAAGAGGGAAGAGGGAGGGGAATCTTTGTTTAATAACCCATTTTGCTTATTAAATGTTGCCGCTGTGGAATGCAGCTCGTTTGCCTAGATTTTGGCAATATTTTTCCTGACATTTACCGAAAAAAATCCAAGTAGAAGAAGAAGAAAAAAAAACGGCCCGGAGTCGGGCAGCCGTTGCATATATATAAATATATGTATTGTTGTTGCCGCTGTTTGCTGCAGCTGGTGTGGCAAGTGGTCGACTCCAACGGCAACGGCAACGGCAACGCGAACTCCATCTCTGTCGCTGAGCCATGCGCCGACCCGTCGTCGTTGTCGTCTTGTCCCATTTAACATTTTGGCACGCCGCAGCGCATCGAAGCCGTCTGCCATGGTTGCCACATTGATCGGCAACAGTGATTGGGGCATAGCCGAAGAAGTGGGGGATGGGGAGGGAGCTGGTGGAGCAGACTCTGCTATTTGGGAGGAGGAGGTGTCTTGCGACAAATGTTTCTATTGTAAAAATTGCGCCCTTTCACGTTTGCCGCAAATGTCAGTCCGTGGCAGCCGCTCAAATTAATTGCCACATGCCTCAAGCAGCCAGTAGGTGTACCCACCTACCCACCTACCCACCTACCCACCTACCCTGCCACCCTTCTCCTCGTCTCGTGGTCACCTCGTCACCTCGCCCACCCGCTTCACCCTAGTGCTGGCAAAGTTATTGCTGACCCTGCCAACCTATTCACATTTCGGCTCAGCTGACTTTGTATGGGTGCATGCCACACAAAGCCGCATTAAATTATAGGCATGCCATCAAAATTGCCATTCGGTGGCTGGGTCGTCTTTTGGGAGCTGCAACTGCAACAGTCGCAGTCAGAGTCACAGTCAGACTCGGGCTGGGGCTGGGCCTGGGCCGCATCAGAAACCGCAGCAACTGTTGCCGCAACTGGAAGCTGCTGGTTCTATTGTCTTGTTTGCCTTTAGATTGGTTTTGGTTTTGGTTTTAGTTTTCGGGTTTTCGTTTTGGTTTTTTGGTTTTGGTTTTGGTTTTGGTTATTGTGGTTTGCTGCTTGCTTTATGCGCTTCATGCAACATTAGTCAATGACACTTGCCGTTGCCGTTGCCGTTGAGTGGCGGCGCTCTTGCAACATCGACTTGCGTCAAGCGCCGAAATGATTATACTTTTTGAATTTGTGCAATGCGCCGTCAAATGATTTGCCAAACCCATTTCAGTTCATCAAAATTTTGCCAAATCTAATGCCATGCTTGGCAGCATGAAAGCATTCGACTCCATAAACGTCTTTAATCTGCAAATCAAATTTTATTATACCAAACTTGAAAACAATTTAATACAATAGCTCGGCTATTAACATATCATTATAGATCGTTCAATTTGCAGCAATCTGGCTATGAATTAAGAGCTTGACACTCTAACTACATTCAGATACCATCTTGGCTCCGTTCACAGAATCGTTTCCTTTCAAAATGACTAACTGAAGAATAGACAGGGTAACCATATTGTAGATATCAAATGTTATGCTGCAGTTCCAGTTAGAGATTAGTGAGGAGGTAAGGCTTACAAGCCTAGCTACATTCCGATATATCTTTAATAGTTTTAGTGAATCAGTTCAAGTGTATTCTATTTATGTTATATTTCTGCATTAGAAATACTTTTAAAATGTTTGTCTTATTTTACTATATAAAGATTATAAACCAATTCAGTTGCGAGCCGCATAAAAACCTTTGCTTACTTTGGGTTTTCTTAATTGAACCACTTTCTGAACCAGTTCAGTTCATTTGTGAAAATGCATCGGCGTTCTATCAGAAATACAAATGCCATTTCATCAAAAAATTCCTGATATTTACTGATTTCTTATTAAGTACCACTTTGTGAACCAGTTTTAAGCAAATAATGAAATGAGGACTGCCTTTGTCTGAGCAATACAAGAAAAATGGGTGAAAAGATAAATTCTAAAATATGTGGCACAATAAATATGAGCAAAGCAACACTGAATAAATTTTCACTTCAGGACATTTCAATATTTTTACATAATAAATTTTAAATTCTAAACCAGCTCAATTATACCCCAGTTACTTAAATATCCTTAATTATTCACCGCATTTGAAACAACACTAAATAAATTTCACCAACTTGATATTTTCATATATTCTATACCAAAAAAAAATGTAAGCCACTTTGTGAACCAGTTCAATTATGAATCCGTTATATATTAATCTGTAATTAGCCATCGTCTGTTTGTCAGCAAAAAGAAATTGAAGCTGAAATGATTTTACTTATTTGGGCATTACCAAATTGAACCAGTTCAGTTGCGAACCAGTTCAGCAGACATCTTCCACTTAACATACATCAAACCTAAATCGAGAGCTGTGCAAATCCCACCAAATTGCACATCAACAGCAGCAGCAACAACAACAGTTGCTGTTGCAGCGACAACTGCAATATTATCGTGTTGTAACAGCAACAGCAACATCAGCAATAACTAATTAGCGGCAGCAACTGTTGCTGCGACATAATGCAAATGCAAACGCAAATGCAAATTAATAGCACATTAGCGAAACGAAATCAAATGACAGGAAGTCTCGCTGATGTCATCGAAGAAATTCAATAATTGCAAATTGTGAAAAATTGCTAACCGGCAACAGCAGCAACTGTTGCCGCTGCAGCATGAGGGGGGCAATTTACGCGTTTTTGGCCAACAGGAAATTTGTTTGGGGCATTGCAATGCAGTTAAGTGCAACAGACGCTTTCCTTCTCCGAACTGAGTTGTTGTCGCTGCTGTTGTTGTTGCTGTTGTTGTTTGGGTTGACACATTTTGTCAATTGGCATGATTATGTTGTCGCTGGACTGTTGTCTCTGGACTCTGGCTCTGCCTCTGCCTCTGCTGCTGCTGCTGTTGCTGTGTGTTGCACTCATAACTAACGCAATTGAGTAGACGGCAAGTGAAATTGGTTTGGCTTTCCAGTAAAAGCGTGCGACTTTTCTTTTTGGATTTTTTTTTTTTTTTTTTTTTTGGTTGGCCGTCGTGCTGCTTTTCTCAGCAACATTGATTTCCTCTTTCATGGCCGGTTACCGTTGCAATAAGCTCCGCTGCTGTCCACTCCACTCCGCCTCTCTCAACTCCCAGCTGCATTTGCAGTCGCATAAAATGTTTCCTGCTCCACAGCAAATCGTGCGCTGATGTTGCTGCTGTTGTTGTCGCTGTTGTTATTGCTGTTGTTATTGCTGTTGTTGTTGCTGTTGTTATTTTCGGGTACTATGCAAAATTGTCAACATTTACGAGTACTATTTTCGTTTTTCAATTTGCATGGCTCATGGGGCACATACAACGCCGCCACAACATCATCCAGACCATTTTCCACTTTCGCTGCAGCCAAAAAACAACAGAAAAAAAAGAGAGAAGAAAACTCTTACTAATCCGAAAAAGTTGAAATTGACAGCTGACGTGCTTTTGCCTTGTCCTTTGTGTGTTGTTTGCCAAAGTAAAAAGAAAGTGAGGCAATTATAAGACAATATATGGGCAACTGACTGGGGAAATCTCTCGGCTAAGAGTTACAGAGCAGTTACATAAATAGAACACAATTTGACCATGACTGTGCACCACTTGAGCCGCAGAGTATGCTGGTCATGAAGTGACAACTGATTAAAGCAATTCATTGCCGGACTTGACAGACAGCCAGCCAGACATGTTTATTGTTTGCATTATTCACGGCAAGTCCTTTGCGAGTCGGCCATAAATAACAAGCGCAAAATCCCAACACTTAAACAAAAAAAAAAAATATATATATATATATATGTATATATATAAAGTACAAACTCTTAACTATATGCATGAAGAAAGAAAAAAAATTGCAAGCTCACATTGTAATTTAGATCATGGTTGATAAATTTTATGACACGAGCGCGCCCTATAAATTTATTTTTTGCCGCCGTTGCTCATTTCATAAAAAAAGTTCGTGTCTTAAGTCTTTCGTTTGCGAAACACATGAGCAACTGAGGTGTGCAAGTGTGTGTGTGTGTGAGTGTGTGTGTGTGTGTGTGTGCTTGCTAGTGCCTCTGTGTCGCATTGTCGCCGTTTGCAGCTCGTTTAACAACTCGCCTCTTGACTCGCCATACTTGACGCGCGGCACTCATATCTGGACTCTGGAGCTCTGGCAGCAATAAAGCACCGCGCATCTTCAATAAATTGAATGCAGCTGCCGACAGATGAAGCTGTAGAAATTATACAACAAAATCAATTGCATTTTGCTGCCGCCGCTTATATATATATATGTACATATATTTTTTCTTGCTGTTGAATCTCTTTGAGGCTTTCGCCGACAACAACGACAACAGGAGAGAGCGAGAGAGATAGTAATGGCTATAGCGATGGACCGTGCAATAGTCTTATATAATAATTGACATGAGTTATCATCATAACCAATAACAGCAACAACAACAACAACATCGTCATCATCATCTTCATTATCACACAGCCACAGGCAGTGTAAACAAAGAGCAAAGCAAAGCAAAGCTCGACAACTCAATGTAGTTGCTTATGGCGCATATATAAATATGTCTTTAGCATTTATTACTTAGAACACTTGAGCCTGAGGCCATAAACAATAAAAGAACATCTGGGTACTTGGAAAATAGTTATTATGTCACTCACAGCGCTAGACAATAAATAATCTTGATGCAAGTTAGTTCAGGAATGAATTGTGCTTAGATCTTGCTTGAGATAAACTTGATTGGGCGCACAAAGTGCGATGCTAAAAGGGTAAACAATTGTAGAGTGTATGCAAAATTCGACTTGACAAACAAACACACACACACACACACACACACACACACACACAGACTGACTGGTTTGCTGTCATTTACAGCATGCTTGATCAATTGCAAGAGCTGGCTGCTGTCAGCATAGATGTTGTTGTTGCTGTTGCTGTTGTTGTTGTTGTAGGTGTATTCTTGTCATGCACTTGGCATGCTAGTCCAGTCGCTGCATTCATATTGCATCTATTTATATATGTATACAGAATCAAGATTCTCAATCTCTAGTTCCTGGAGCTGCATACAAACATGAGAAGCGATTTCAGCATGCGTGTGGCATGCTGCAGCCGCACTTTGTCTTTGGGCCACAGCGATTGCATAATTAACACGGCACAAGCTCTGTGGCTCTGCCACTGCCACAGCCACAGCCGCAGCAACAAATGTCAGCTGCTCGAGCACTTTCAATCAAAACAAAAGACTTGGGCCACGAACTCTGGCATGCCACGCGCTCCGTCTTCAACTAGTAGCTTGAGTGATGCGAGTGATTGAGTGATTGAGTGACTGACGTTTTATCAATACTAGGCCTAAGCTGGCTCCGCGCTAATTGTGCGCTGACAGCGTCTCTTCTGAACATCTGTTGCTGCAGCGGCGGCATCTGCAACGTTGACTTCAAAATGCGCACACATGCGATTACAATTGAGGCAAACGGCAACAACAGCAGCAGCAGCAGCAGCAGCAGCAGCAGCAGCAGCAGCAATACCGAATGGCGGCCATTGCCTTTGTACAAAATAACAATAAGAATGTGTTGCAATTGAAAATAATTGTTTATGCTTGGCATTAAAATCATTGCGAAGCGACAAACGCAAACAGCAGCAACAACAATTTGAATGTTGTTGCTGTTGCTGCTGAATTTTCAAGTTTCCAGCATAACATTGACAGTTGCCAAAGAGGAAACATGCAAAAGTTAAACGAGAACAGCATCAGCAACAGCCACGAACAGCGAACGGTAGCCCAGCAGAGCAGCAAATAGACAGCAACAATTTAAACGGCCTTTTAATACCCTGCAAATGACTTGATGCGAGTGCTGAATGCAATTCAGATAGTTATCCTAAGATATTTATATATGTAGCTATCGGTTTTTAGCTATTTGCCATTTATCGATAATCGCATTGTTGACTAATTTAATTCCTTACTTAAGATTCAAACTGGTTTAAATACCCTGCAAATTGATTGATGCAAGTGATGGCTGTTATGGAGGTAGCTAGTGATTTTAATCATTGCTACTTATCGATAATTACATTGATTGCACAATTCACTTTTGACTTAGCGTTTTCTTAAGCTATTGATATCCTATATCATGGCTTTAGTCTAATGCTATTTATAATGCGAATTCGGCTATTGCCATTTATCGACAGTCGATGAAAAACACCAATTGTTATGATAAGTTGTTACTGATGATAATTACATTGATTTCAACTGTAATTTATTGGCAAGCAAATTGATTTCAATGATAGCAGCATCGGTAAGCAAAAAATTCTCAACATGTATTTAATTATTTTAATTTTTATTTTTTATTTTTGGCTATTGCTATTTATCCGAGAGCAATAAACACACGCTCGCACCTGTGTGTATGTCTGTGATCGATAACTAATCGATTTAAACTGAGCTTTATCGGCATGTAAATCGATATCAGATAGTGTCAGCTTTGATTATCAAATTTATTTCAACTTTTTATTATACGCAATAAAATGAACTTTAGCTATTGTCTGTAATCGATAATTAATCTATTTAAAATATTGTTGTCGACAAACTAATCGATTATTGTCATTTATTCATCAATAAGCAAGTCGGTCTCAATTGCTGTCGTCAATATTAATTCATGTCATTCAAAACTTTTGCTCTGTTAGCATTTATTTATTTATTAAAATCGATTTCATTTTTGATTAGTTATCGATAAATTATCGGTGACATATAATAGACACATCCGTCGATGCTCAGTCTTCTCCGAATCGCCCTTTGCCTTTCTAGTAATTTTAATGGGTATTTACAGGTGATTCATATGTACTTAGTCGTTGTTGTTACTGTTATTGTTGCTATGTTGTTGTTGGGTAATAATGTCACAGCAATCATTTGTTAAGCGTTGTTCAAATGCATCGCACAAATCTTTGGTTCACTGTGCCCCACGATGACAATGATGGGGATGACGCTTGTGGATTGACTACGACGATTGCGACTGAGACGAAGACGTCGCTGACTTTAAGCTGCAACTGCGACAACATTTCGGGATGATGAGCACGGCGTGCTTTTTGTTTTTTTTTCTGCTGCTGCTGCTGCTGCTGGTTGCCAGTGACTGTTCACAATTTATTTGCATTAGTTGGCAACAAACTGATGGCTACGTTAAATATGCTAGCTGCCATCAGGGTAGCCATCACAATGTCTAGCGACTGTGAAAGGCTTAAATGCGAATGTTTAGCGTCGTGATGGAATAAAAAAAAGCCAAAACAAAACAGAACAACAACAAAAAACAAAAGCCTAAATAAAGAATACAAAAAATAAAAACAGCCTAAACAAACAGAAGCCGCTGCCAACAAAGTCGCCTTGAGCCTCGCTCGTTGAGACATTTCAATATTTACCTTCTAGTACCTCTCGCATTTACATTTCAAATTGTTGCTATCAGCGTGTAAATGCCTCTAAGAAGCTTGACTCATGGCAGCTAACTGGGAGGTCTGCCAGCCAGCTGCATCTTTAGATCTAAATTGCGTGCTTTTTAGTTACTTACTCAAGACAAGAGAGAGAGAGGGAGAGAGAGAGAGAGAGAGAGAGAGAGAGAGAGAGAGAGAGAAAGAGAGAGAGAGAGAGAGAGAGTTGACTGTATTGTGAAATACTTTTTGAGTAGTTGAAGTGATTTGTGACATGTTCTTGTGAAGCTTAAAGTGCTTAGGGATTTTTTAAAATTACTAGTGAGATATAAATGTATTTAATTATAATATAAATAGTAAGAGACTATCATATAATAGGAGTAGGAAAAGAACTCGGGAATGCCCGACTAGAATATATTCTGAATCATGCACAAAGCTACTAGGCAGGAGTACTGCACTAAGAAATACCCTAAACTAAGCATAGAGCTACAATCTAATCATTATACTCTTTTCATACAAGTACATTATAAACAACTCATACATATGCTCATAAAAAAATGACTTTTTTCTTACTACTCTCCTTGAGTAGAGGCTGCTCTTGGGCTGTGCTTCAGGGCCTTGGTATGGGATATTAATTGTTATGTAACTATCGTTCCAGGTGGATTTTCGTAATAAATATTAATGAAAATCGGAGCATTATAATGGCATCCAGTACAAGTTTGCATACGTACAAGTTTCTACCATCTGAATGTTTTTTATTTTTTTATAATATATTATTATATTAATTATATATAAATAAATCCATCTAGAGCATTTCGTATGCCTTTCAAAAGGTGTAATATCCAATGAGCTATGTGATATGATAATGTTTCTAGTTTTGTTTCGAGCCAACATGCATGACATTCTATATATTTACATTGCTATTAACTTAAACAGAATGATGGAAAAAATACAAAAGTCCCTTGAAGATGCTGACTAGATATTATAAAAATATACTATAAAAATATAAATACATATATCATTTAACATATATTGCGAAAATACTTCTTATTGTCACTTGAAGATTCGCATCTAGATATTAAAATATAAATGTGATATTCCAGGAACTATAATAATATGGATATATACAAATATATATCATTTAACATACACTTACATTTGTTAATTCATAATTAATTAACATCAAAGCTTTCATTTACATTATCAGCCTGGCCTTGGAATCTTATGAATTACTTTTGAGAACATTTTGAAAGTCAAGAACTTGACGAATTTGGATTCGGTTCGAGCAACTCGTTTCGTCAGATTCCTGGCCACAGACTTGAAATATTGGCACTGCGAGGCAGCTAATGATGTGACACACTTAAGATATAGACAAAATAAATGCTATGGTCGCCAAATGTAAATGGCGCTAATAACTAAAATAATTAGCCAAATATACAGTGTACAGCAGAGACTCCATGCATACAAAAGAACAAACTTGTTGTAGTATATGCAATTGGCTGTCGACACGTTCGCCTTACACTGAGTGCAGCAAGTAGATAAACGAGCCAGCCAGTATGTGTGTGTGTGTGTGTGTGTGTGTGTGTGTGTGTGTGTCCAGTTAGATATCCACCCACAGATTCTGTCACTCATGATTGTCGGGTCTGTCGCCTTAATGAGCGTTTAAATGCCAAATTAATGCCAGCTTAGCCAACATTAACAGGCGGCCCTTGGCCGGAGACCGTGACTCAAATGCTGTCCATACCCATGGCCTGCCTCAATCGCCGTTTCAGTTTCAGTTTCAGAGTTTTCTGATTCAGTTTTTGGTTTCTGAATCGATTTGCTGCCGCTGCTGCATGTGGGCGACAAAATCTGCACTTTTCAACTCTATTTAGTTTGGTTTTCAGCGCGACTTGTGTCTTCATGTGTTGGGTCATTGAATTTGGCTCAGCTTGTAGCGGGCTGGAGTTCGGTTTGGTTTGGTTCTTTCGTGTCAAGTGGCTGTAGTTGTTTGCCATAATTTTGTTTTCATTAACAATAAATTTCAATTAAGCGCACGATTTGGATATTAATAAAGTTTTCAGCGGCACGAAAGGCAAATAACCAAAACCAAACCAAAGGGGTGTGTGTGTGTGTTTGTGTGTGTGTGTGTGTGTGGAGTATGTAAACCTTTTTTGGGGGAGCTCACTTAAAGTGCTTGGCAGTTGTCTAACTGCGCCTTATTATAGAGTCTCAGTTCTCTGAGTCTCTGACTCTGACTCTGTCTCTGTGTGTGCTTGTGATTGAATTTCAGTTGCGCTTGGCCCCACAGCTGAAGTTTGGCTGTTGAAGTTTATTAGCCAACAGCGCGAATTTTCATGCAGCTGATTGCCGTGTGGGTGTTCGAGCTGCGCGTTCGTTCTGTTGAGTTGTTGCCAAACAGGCGAGCAGCAACAGCCAGGCAGACAGACAGACAGACAGACAGAGAGACAGACAGACGAGACCAGCGGACAACCCTAAGCCACAACAAATTTGTTGCTTGTTGCTGAGCAAGGCGCGTTGACAAATGCTTGCCACAAGGCAACATGCAAAACGCTTTTCAAGAGCTGCCAAAAAAAACTAAAGGCTAGACAAATCAAGTTAGAATCGTGGCGTGAAACAGTTCCGACTTGGCAATACACTTTAGGCAGGCAAATTGCTGTAGAAGCGACTTTCTTTGCCTACTATCGTATGACTATCAACAGCCAATATACATTGCAGCCTAGACCTACAGAGTATATTAGCTATAATTACAAGATATCAAATATCCATATCAAATAATCTATCCATATATGGAGTAGGGTATTCATGCAGACACATGTGAGTTGACAACAATTAATTAACTGCAATTAAGTTTTGTAGGAAACGAGCTCGAGCTGAGTTCTTAAACTGTTCACGTCTGATTCATCGATACAAATAGCTTGACTTGTGCACGAGTCTCTAATAAAACATTGATTTGACAATAAAATACAACAACAACAACAGCAACAAAAAAAAAATGCAAGTGATACCACAGAAATTGCTAGCGAAATCGACTCAAATTGGTTGCAACAAATTGCTACAAATCAAAAGCTGCCACAAAAAAAAAAAAAAAAGACTTAAGAGCCGGCAATCAATAGCCGATTCGGCCAACAATATATGTACAATATTAACAGGCACAATGACAACTAGTTTAATGCTAGTCAAACGGAAGTGTGTTCTCATGCTAGGCTAATGATGATGAAAAGCCCGATTGATTGCTGATCTGTTTATCGGGTGCACGCCCAGTTCATTAATTATCGGGCTAATTACACTACAGATAGCTCTCGCTCTAGCTCGAATTACAAACAAAGGGCGTACACACGTCGTATGCGCGATATTGAAATATAGCTGCACATATAGTACACGCAGCATTGGGTTTTTGTGGGCTCTGGCCTCATTTGAATGGACTGTGGAACGAGTTTGATGTTTTCCCACGACAAAACATGGGCGGCATTGCGGATAATTGAATTTTCAATGTAGTACATTGTGAGCGTAGCAAGACTTTTAATTAGTTTCCAACTGGCCGTTGGTTAATTAAAATCGCAGAGCCACAAACTGACCGCATGTGCACACCCAAACGCTAGGCTGACGGGAAAACCGACTTATCGAGATCTATAAATACGCGCCTAGTACGCAACTAGAGTAGACAGATACCCCTACTGCCCCGCACACCTTTCCCATTCTGCGTCTGGCTCTGGGTCTGGGTCTGGGCCTGGGCCTGACACTCGCAGCTACATTCACAGAGTGAATGTGCATGTGTGTGCGTGCGTGTGTGTGTGTGCGAGTGTGTGTGTGTACAGAAAAAGGTGAGGCCGTAAATTAAGTGCCAGCCTCCAAATGTCAAAACATATGCCAAGCCGGGAATTCAGTGGCTGTCGATAGATAAATAAAAGACAACAACAACAAAAATGAGAGTGAAAAAACAAAACAGGCCCACATGTAATAAGAACCGCTAGCGGACAATGACCATGACTGAGGCAGCAGTTAAGCCAGTAGCATTCGCAGTTCCAGTTACAGTTGTAGTTACAGTTGCAGTTACTTTTCGACAAGCTGCGAGCTGGCTGGCCGACTGACGAATCTGGTAACAGTTCACAGTGGTGCCAAGGAAGTATGCATAACAAAAATTGACATGCATGAATTGAAAAGTTTCTTATTGGTAATCAAATTATTGTGAATGAAAAGGGAAAAAAATTATATTGCTTTAATATAGGCAAGAAAAATGTTTAGTAATAAAGATGAAAATTGTTAAGAAGTTACTTTAGAGAATAATTTACTTGAACACTGCATTAGCTCTAAATGTTTTATGGGCTTTTGTAAAATTATTTAACTTGGCACATCAAATATTTAACATATTTGATTTACCAAGTTAAAAGACTTATTCTAAGCCCATACAGTAAGCACAGTAGGAAATATTGAAGCAACAAATTTGCTCTATTAATTTGTCTCTTAACGCTCTTTAGAGTTGTTGAAATTAAAATTGTTTGATTTCTTTAAAAAATTTAGTGCACATAAAAATAAATAAACTTGTTTTTTTTTTTTTTTTTAACATTTGTTATCATATTTGTTGGTCTATGCAATTCATGAGCATCCCCAATATACAGAACGATGGTCATAAGATAAGCACTCATGCCCTATGCTCAAATTACATGCCGTAAGAGACCATGGCAATAAAGATGAGTAATTCTTAAAAGAAGGAATGTTATACAATGTTTGTATAAGTAAATAAATACTTTAAATAAAGTGTGGTGCTCTTCAGACCGACAAGCAGGCGAGCATAGATCATTGTATGATTATTGGATCACTCATTGGAATGCTCTTCTCAGACATCTAATCCATCAAGCCGCTCTGAGTCTACTACTGGTAAAATACTCTGACGAAGAGAGCAGCTCAGAAAAAAAGCAACCCATCAGAGCTCAAGAGAGCTCGACGTAGCTGCCGAAACTGAGCTCAGCTTAAGTCGCTGTAGCTTATTCTATATATATATATATTTATATATATAGATAAAGAGCAGTACCTATGAACATATGTAGCAACATAATATCAGCGCATAGATATCCATCGAGCTATGTTGAGAACGTAAAATCCTCCAGTTGAATAATAATGTACAGTCACAGGCCCGCTCTCATTTTCAATGTGTTGAAGGTATAAAAGTGCCTAGAATTTATACACATTAGTAAATTTATTGATTCTTATTCACCAAAACTTACTTTAAGCAGCACCTCAGTGAAACATTCCCCACGACTAAAAACAGCTCTGCACGTGTCACCTGTGGCATCGGAATCAATTAACTCAAAAGGTCAATGCAGTTCCGTTTAACTAATTTTTGTATTATTTATGAATTAATTATTGAAAATATAATTTGTATTGATATTAGTATATAGTTTATTTATTATCGTGATTAGTTTTGTTTGGACGGTTTTAAATAAATATCAACAATGGAACACATAGAAAGTGTACATAAAAAACATATTTGTTTTTCGATTGAATAGTCTAAGCTTTTAATATTCAAAATGTTTGTAATTGATGAATTGAAATATGATATAGAAATGAGAGAATGGTCAAGTTGAATAGTTGAAACTATTCTTCTGTACATATTTGATAGACATAATCACTCCCATCTCTGACGGGTAAAATATATATGTATATATGAGACTCAATTATATATTAATAATATATATTTTAATATTAGCATAAGATCTGTCTTTCACATATATGTACATCGAAATAATTTCTAAAAATTATATAAGCCTGACCATCGCCTCATTTCTATTCATATGGGTATTGCTGACTTTGTCCCACTGTGCCAAACAGGTGCCTGTCTGTCTTGCAGTAGGTGTGGACTCGGACCCGCACCCGGGGCGCATAATTAAATCATTTGCCATGAAGTTTTACTTAGCCACGTTTTCTGGGCTGGTGTCATTTTTGTTTGTGTGTGCTTTAATGAAGACCGACAAACTAACGTTTTATTTATAAGGCCAATTAGGTGAGTCTGGTTGAGCTATGTATTTCCTCCACTGTCCCCCAACTCCCACTCACATTTCATATACGAGATGCACACAGAAAGTGACTTCGACAGCGGCCGCTGGACGACAAAACCTTATCAGTTTCAGTTGGCATCAGCATGTCCAAGCTGCTGGAGGCGTGTGTGGCTAATTTGTGGACACAGCGCTTGACCTTTGGCATCATGGGCCTGAACCTGCAGCCGGGCCGACGGACGCTCCGCTCCCCAGTTACTTACATCGTCATGATGCTGGCCACCAGCTTCGAGCTGTGCACCGTTTGCGGCTTCATTGTGCAGCACCGCCACGACATAGTACTCTGCTCCGAGGCGCTGATGCATGGCATCCAGATGGTCTCCTCGCTGCTGAAGATGGCCATCTTTGTGTACAAGGGCCGGGAGCTGGTGTCTCTGATTGCCGCCATCCAGTTGCCTTTTCGGCGAGCGGACATCGATGCAGCTGAGCTGCAGCTCTGGCGAGTGCAGAATCGTCGTGGCCAAATCTTCTCGGCCATCTACCTGCTGATGTGTGCTGGCACCAGCATCTCCTTTCTGGTCATGCCCGTCGCATCAACAGCTCTCATCTACTACAAATCCGGACAGTTTGTGCCCGTCAGCTCGTTTCGCGTCGCGTAAGTGGCAACTGGGGTAGGGCAATGATAAACTGCTCCCACAGCTAATATATTAATCTCTGCTTGTGCAGAGATTAGATTTTTATTGAAAGAGGAATGTATTTTCTTACATATCACTGTTTGGATAACGTAAAATATCATTTTACTTAGCAGCATCTCTTAAGCTAACGTCTAACATCATCTGGCTGCACAGAAGTCTTTGTCATACTTCGAGTTGTACAGCTCTCTATGGGTTTCTACCTTGCTTGCTTCGGCGCCTTGAAGCAACAAATTTATTCTTATTCTAATTTTCCTTGACTACCATCCACATATACAAATATATATATTCATAATTTTTATTTCATATTTTAATATTCACAGATTTATTTATTGCTAAGTAATAGGTAACTTAATCTAAGCAGAATTGTTTAAAATGGTATTTTTATAGGGATAAGAAAAGTAGCAATCAGACGGTATATACCTTCGAGGAAGTATGAGCTATAACTAAAGTGAAGTTTACTTTTATGGGCCTTGGCCAATCCGGATCTTGATCCGGCCTAGCAGATTTTGAACTAGAATATGTTAAGCATTTCTCTTATTGCTAGCAGAACTTTCGGCTGTAATACTTAAGCACCTAGTCAAGCCCCTAGCAGAAATTTTCATACGAACTTATTTTTATTCCTATTTTTTTGACTATCATACATATAATTATATATATTTAGGTCTAGCAGATTTTGAACTAGCAGAAATTTCAATATAAACTTATTTTTATTCCTATTTTTTTGACTATCATACATACATATATATCTATATTTAGGTCTAGCAGATTTTGAACTAGAATATGTTAAACATTTTTCTTAACGCTAGCAGAACTTTCGGCTGTAATACTTAAGCACCTAGTCAAGCTCCTAGTAGAAAATTTACAACAAATTTATTTTTATTCTAGTTTTCTTTGATTACCATCCATATATATATCTATATATCTAAACAAAAATATTTTTAATTTATGTTTTTAAAGGGCTATGAAAAATAGCGAGAAAAGGGAACATATTTTCGAGGAAGTATGAGCATGTTTAAGAGCATGTTGGAAACATTTTGATTGGCCAAAGTCTAGCAGATTTTGAACTAGAATATGTGAAGCATTTCTCATAATGCTAGCAGAACTTTCGGCTGTAATACTTAAGCACCTAGTCAAGCTCCTAGCAGAAATTTCAATATAAACTTATTTTCATTCCTATTTTTTTGACTATCATACATACATATATATATATATTTAGGTCTAGCAGATTTTGAACTAGAATATGTGAAGCATTTCTCATAATGCTAGCAGAACTTTCGGCTGTAATACTTAAGCACCTAGTCAAGCTCCTAGCAGAAATTTCAATACAAACTTATTTTTATTCCTATTTTTTTGACTATCATACATATATATATATATATATATATATATATATATATATATATAGCAATAAGAGCAATAAGAGAAATGCTTAACATATTCTAGTTCAAAATCTGCTAGACCTAAATATATATATATATAAATATAATATGTTAAGCATACTAGAATATATATATATATATATAGCAATAAGAGAAATGCTTAACATATTCTAGTATGCTTAACATATTATATTTTATATATATATATATATATATATATATATATATATATATATATATATATATATATATATATATATATATATATATATATATTTAGGTCTGCTTTGCGTACACGTATAAAATATATATAAGTTCGACAAACTACTTTAGGATATTTCCGACATCTTTTCTGATAATAATAATTCACTGTGGTCGCCTCTCTCTCTTACTTTGTCTCTTACTGCAACCGTCACATACATTCCTGTGCAGCTTGCCCTACGACGTCACACAGCCTGTAATTTATTTCCTCGACTGCTGCCTGATGGTGCCTGTGTTGACATTCTTCTGCTGCTCCACCACCGCCGTGGACACGCTCTATGTTTGGTTCGTCTCCGGTTTGACGTCTCATTATCGCCGCCTCGAACTGGAGCTGCAGAACGAGCGCATGCAGTCGTCAGTTGGGAGAGAGCTGGAGCGTAGGCTGGACCAGCTATTCCGACAACATGCTCGACTGCTGGAGTTGGTGGCTCGCTTTGAGGCGGGCTTCCGCGACATTGCCTGCGTGGAGGTGCTGCTGATCTGCGTGCTCTACTGCTCGGTGATCTGCCAGTACATAATGCCGCACACGAATCAGAACGTCGCCTTTCTCGGCTTCTTCTCGCTGGTGGTCAGCTCGCAGCTGTGTATTTATGGCTTCGGCGCTGAGCAGGTGCGTCACGAGGGCCAGCAGTTCGCCTATCAGCTTTACCAGCTGCTGCCCTGGCACGAGTTGCCGCCGCATCAGCGTCGCCTGCTCCTGCTGCCCCTGCAGCGTGCCCAGAAGGAGACCAAACTGGCCGCCTACTTCTTCATGCTGGGCAGACCTCTATTGGTGTGGGTGAGTTGGCATTGCAGTTGCAATCGAATACAGCAATGACCAGGTGCTCTCCTTCTTCTAGATCTTTCGCACAGCGGGCTCATTCACAACGCTGCTCAATACGCTTCGTGCCAAAGACTAAGGTTTTTGGAAGAGAAACACTTATTAGCTAACTAGAGGCAGTTGACTTTATATTTGTAGAATTTCGAATATAAATTGAGCGACTTTTCTTAAATTTCTATTTTCAATCGTATATTACTTTTCTTTTTTAATTGCATTGATTTTTAATTGATTTTTTTTTGCTTTTTTATATTTTTCTCTAACTCCAGGCAGTTTTTATTACATACTTACATTTTATTAAAAACACGTGCTTTTTCCTTCACAACGCTGCTCAATACGCTTCGTGCCAAAGACTAAGGTTTTTGGAAGAGAAATACTTATTAGCTAACTAGAATAAGCTGACTTTATTTTTGTAGAATTTTAAATATAAATTGAGCGACTTTTCTTAAATTTCAATTTTCAATCGTATAATATTACTTTTCTTTTTTAATTGCATTGATTTTTAATTTATTTATTTATTTATTTTGTTTTTTATTGCATTCTTACATTTTACTAAAAACACGTGCTTTTTCCACGTGCTTTTTCCTTATAAGCTAGCTAGAATTAGCTGAACTTATATTTTTTCATTTTTATAATATCACTTTTTTAATTGCATTGATTTTTACTTGGCTTTTGCTTTTTTATATTTTTCTCTAACGCGTAACAGTTATTTATTAAATACTTCATTTTATCAAAAGCACGTGCTAACTTTATACGTTTTAACTTTTTTCTGGAAAATCATGCCCTGCTGCTCATAGAGAATGACTCGACACGATAACTAAATTTTGGCAACTCGATAAGCTATCGATAACTTTTTGCTGCTAAAATATTCAATTAGATTTGCCATTCAATTCTAATTTATCTGATATGTGCGAAATGTGTGAATGTAACTTATCGACAGAGCTTATCGAATTTTATTTTAAAAATATATTTTTAATGAATAGATTATTGTAGGCACACTTTTCACACCCGCCAAAAATAATAGATTTGGTATGTTTTTTTTTTTTTTTAATTTTTATTTTTATTTTTAATATTACAATTAAGAGCTGGTTGTTTTTTTTTATGTACACACACAATACAAATACGTGTAAAATTATGTTTAATTAAACAAAAAATAATTAAGTAATCGATTCGCATCATAAAATACGATTAAACACATACAAATACAAATACGTGTAGGCTACGGGCTATAATTACGTAGAATTAACAATTATGCAACACGAACTGTGAGGCAAGTAAACAGGTAAAAAAAAATTACATTTATCATAGTTATAATAATTAGAATAATAATAATAATAAGTACACACAACTAACGGAACTATTGCAATCCATAAGATGAGGGGTGGGCCAATGGGGACCTGGACACGTGTACAAATGAATGGAAGAGGAAAGATGGTGGAGGAGGGTGGAGGGAGGCAGGTTGTAGGGGCATAGGGGATCATTGTAGAGTATCTGAAGTTGAAATATAGCTTTGCTCAAAAAATAAATAAAAGAAAATTGATGAAGCACACAGCGAACAGCGGACAACAAATGTGTGCAAATTTCGCAGTTGAAATTCGATCCCAGTTGGCGGGAATTGGTGGAAACTGCGCCGCGGACTGCTTAACTGAGCGCCAGCAGCGGCTCCAGCTCCGGCTCCTTGCTAACTGGCTTTTTCTTGTACTTCTTCTGCAGCTTCGTCTTGGACAGTTTCGATTTGGATTTGCTGGGCTGTTGCTTCTTGAGGGCCGCCTCCTCCAGCGCCTTTTCGCGATCGAGCAACTCTAGCTGCTCGAATATGTTCTTCGGGTGCGGATGGATGCTGGGCTTGGTCGCATTCTTGGCCGCATACACAACCACGAACTGTGAGAAGGCCGAGTCGGCGGGCGTATTGATGTCCGCAAAGTCGCGGAAGTTGGCGAACTGCTCCTCGGGATACGTGTACTTCTGTATGAAGGACTCGCTGGGCCGGCCATGGCCATTGTTGGCATCGCCATAGATGTAGTCGCTGTTGTCCTCGGGATGGTAGGGCATCTCCTCCTCCGGATAGAAGGTGCCGCCGCGCAGCACGCCAAAGTCACCGCTGCCCAGTATGGCGGCATCAAAGCCGCGCTGCTGATGCTGCGGCGGCTGCTGCTGCTGCTGCTGCGCCGGCGTCAACAGCGGCAGCTGCAGCGGCGTATTGTCGGCCACGGGCCCAGCCGGCCCGGCGAAATAGGGACGCGAGTGGCCCAATGGCGGCGCCTCGTGGTAGAAGGGCGGATAGAAGTTCTGCGCCGCCTGGCTGTGCGAGTCGGCGCCCGGACCGGGCGTCACATCGGCTCGCGAGATCAGCTGCGTGTTGGGATTGGTGATCGGGCGGAACTGCTCCTGCTGCTCCACGGGCACCGCCTGGAAGTGGCGGCTCTGTGCGGGCGCGACAGCAACCGGACGATGATGCGGCTGCTGAAGCTGCGTTGTGGGCGGCATGTGGAAATGCTGCTGCTCGTGCGAGCGCAGCACCGTTATGGGCGTAAAGTCATTCGGCTCCATCAGCATGTCACTGTCCTCCTCTGGAAACTCGGCTGCAAAGAGAGATAGACAGACAGACAGTTGAGTGAGTTAGACAGTTGACATATAACAAGAAAAACAACAGCAGCAACAACAACAACAACAACAACAACAAAATTGCAATGCATCTTCCGGCAGGCGAACAACGTCTTCTCAACTGCTCTTCGATGGGCCACTCGAGCCAGCGGGCTTCCACTCGAAGATCGACTTCAGCATCGAGTGGCTCGTCGCCCGAGCAGGCAGCACTTCTTTGTTTGCCCCGTCATTGTTAAGTGGCGAAATGTGTAGGTAGATGATGTTGCCGATGACGATGACAATGATGATGATGATGATGATGGCCTAGCATTTGCTGTTGCCGAGAAACTTAGCGAAAGCTGCAACATTTATTGGAAGCTCCTCAGCCATTTCTGATGCTTGCCATCCAGGAAATTTTCAAGTGGATTCAAGACGAAGACTTCAACTAGAAATTCGTTCCAGCTGAAGACTTTGCTCTTGTTTATGTTATTCCCAAACTAAACTTATGCAAGTTGGAGTTGCAAAGGTTCAGCACAGTTATTTATTTATAAGCAAATTTTAGGATAGAGTTTTGTTATATGCTCAAGCATTAATAAACTAAAGCAAAGGTGACGATCATTTAAACCAAACATTGTTATGAATAAATAACAACAAATAATAACATTTGCGCATGGGTTCTCTATCGATAAGAAAATATGTATGTAAATATAAAATAAATTTAGATAATACCATGTAAATTAGTTAAGTATGACCACAATAATGGATAAGACACTATGTTGGCCATATAAGACGATACATTTTCATGAATCATAAATCAGTTACATTTAAGTACTTGGGTGTACACACATAAGTGGATGTATGTTAGTGACTCGTGCCCACTATTTCTGATGCTTGCCATCCAGGAAATTTTCAAGTGGATTCAAGACGAAGACATGTAGAACAAATTTGTGCATGAGTTTCCACACAACTTTGCATTTGCTCGAGGTTCAATCAATACATATGAGAGTATATGAGAGCTCAGCCTCAGCGCACTTCGAACGGTCAGCCGAAATAGTCGGTTCATGTATTGAGTCCTACAATGCACTATTTTTACCTTACTCTCTGTTCTTGGCTTTCTCAAATACATACATACATATGTATGTATATGTATATGTCTACATACATATGTAAGACAAAAACTAAAATGTTTTTACCCAGAGGTCACATTTCATCACTTTGACATGGTTTTCTACTGAATCAGAAAAGGTTTACCATGCTCATGCAAAAATAATATTTGCATTATTTGATGAGAAATATAATAACGATGTCAGTCCAATGCTTATATTTTTGTAGCTTTATGACCATACTGACAACTGTTGTTATTTCAGTTTTTTTTTTTTAATAGCGGGAAGAGTGAACTCTATGAATATACATAATAAATGCGTTGCAATCACTAATCAGTTTTAAAAAAATTATTTTCCAGCTAGAGCTTTTTATGGTCTGCAAAATATGGCAGCACTGGTTGTGTGGCTCTGTGGGTCTGCCTGCTATGCACTTATCGATATCATAATCACATATCGACTAATTCTACACATTGTGCAGTGCATACATCAGTCAATTGTCATCGTTGTCAGCTGGCTTGCAACATAGGAAAACGTTGCATGCAAAATTCTTAAGACAGTGGCCAGTAAAATATTTCTGTGCTATCAGCTGCTCGATCTAAGCACTGCACCACTCGTGCCACCACTCGTTGGCACTCGGCTCAATTACATTTAGCTTCAGTGGCTGGATTCAAATTTGTAGTTGTGGTTGTTGTTGTGGTTGTTGTTGGTGGTGGTGCTGTTATTGTCTGCCGTTGTTATTGTTAGCTGCCGTTGACCAGTCAAATGTCGCCTCGATAAAAGTCGATAATAATGTAAGCAGCTGGCAGCTGGCATAAATTTTGTTCTAGCCATGTTGCCTGTCAGATAGCCGAGCAGCCAACCAATCCAGCTAGCCTCCGACCCTCCCACAGCCCATGCACAGCCACATATCTATGGCTTGCCACACGCCCCCGGCGCCCACCAACACTGCCACCTATCCAGCACGAGCCGCCTTTCATATGGGCAGTTGCTGCTGCGGCTGCTGCTGCTGTTGGCTGCTTGACTGTGAATTTATTTCAACATGAAGTCAAATTTTCACTGCATGCAATGCTAACGGTATTTTGCTGGCCTTTTTCTATATTTTTTTGTATACCCTGTACACATTGAAAAGTGTCTTAGGAGGGGTAGTCCTGACTATCATTGGATGATGGTTTGTAGTTTTCATGTTTGTCTCCCAATACTTTCAGATGTGAGAAACTTGGGCAGCTCAAATTTAACACAAGTTATCGCTAACATGTCAGATTACTATACCATCAATAAATGTTCCCTATCAAATGCTAAATTTACTCTCCATTTCTAGGGAATCCCCTGGTGGACTACTTCTGTTTGGCGGGTGCCTTGCATATTGACACCCGCTGCTGGCTTTTCTCGCTACTTTTTTTATTTTGATATTTTTCTTGCCTGGAAAACGGAACATAATGAGTTTGTTAAGTGTAATTGGCCGTTGTCTGGGCATGTTGCGGGCTGGGATTCAGATTCGGGTCCGGGTCCGAGTCCGAGTCCGGGCCCGAGTTGCGAAGTTTTGCTACACTTGTGTGACGACTGTGGGAGCTGCCCGACCGGCCGTTTGATGATTTTCGATAGCGCTGACCAGAAATTGGGTCAAACACATTTCGGCTTGTGGCATCGATATGTCGTGTATTAAGTATAAATTACTTTATTATTTATTTGATCAGCTCGTTGGAGCGTTTCACTGACGACCATGCCCGATTTAAGGCGTGCACAGCACGGTCTTTATAAACTGAATACCCTGTATTGTATACGAAATGGATAAGGTTGTCTAATGGCAATTCAATTAACTGATTCCAATACTATTTTTTTCAAAATTGTGAACGGCTTTGAAATGGGATGGATGGGCAGATAAAGAGATTGAATGATAGATAAATTGTTAAGACAATTCAACTGAGATTGATTGGAGGACAGAAAAATATATGTATCAATTATATATAGAAGGGTAGATCGAAGCAAAACGAGGTAGGTAGACAGATAGATAGAGAGTGACGGAAAGATGTTAAGGTATATGATATGAAGATAGGTAGATAGACAGGTTGATGGATATATAGAAAGATGCATATGTTTGTTAAATACATGGGTAGAGGTAGAAATGAACAGATAAAACGATATGTGTTTAGCATATAAATATATGAACATACATATAGCCAGTAGGATAAACATATAGATAGACATCAAGAGTAGAACATTGACAGATAGACAGATCGATAGATAGATAGATACATAGATAGATAGATAGATAGATATATAGATCAATAGATCAATAGATCGATAGCTAGATATATAGATAAATAGATAGATAGATAGATAGATAGATAGGTAGATAGATAGATATATAGATAGATAGATAAATAAATAGATAAATAGATAGATACATATATGTTATATAGTATACAGAAACTTAGAAATTTATTTAAAAAATTCGAAATATAGACAGTTATACAGATGTATGATAAATGGATTTATCATTATTAAAATAAAATATTAAAAAAATGGATAGAAATAATAAAGATAAATAAATCAACAAAAATCGATAGACTATAGATAAATAAACATATTGCTATGCAAATTTCTGTCGATGGACTTAAATAAAGGGTATCTGTAAGCTAGTATGACATATAAAGTATATGTTTTTCTGGTATTTTATTGTCTTCTAGTTAGCTGGCTTATCGACTCGTTCTCTGATTTGCGCAATTGCCTGCATGTCCGCTGGCCAAAGAAAAGGCAACCGCAAAATGAAAAGGCAACAGGTAGAGTCATTATCAAGCGAATCAGTAAACAAAAGTAACACCTATGGAAACGTGAGCAAAAGCTAACAATTGATTGGCTCATGGAACACTTGAACTAACCAATAGAAAAATCATATAACCTATGTATATATATAAGGGCGTGGGTGGCTATGGCTTATTCTAATATATATCAAGTTTAACTTTAACTTTCATTCTAATAAGCTGAAAGCTTAGTGTGTTCGATTAGCGGTTTTTATTGCATGATTATGTTATTATTATTGCTATTATGAATTGCACAACAATTATTCAATATTCACGCTGAATTGAATTGGCAACTGTTGGCAAGACAACAAAACGAAAGCAAGACAAAAGAGAATAATTATAAATTGTTTCAGTTACAATTTTCTTTCCATTTTGCTGTTGGCCCGAAACAAAAGAGCGCTGAAAGTGGCTGCAGGGAAGACAACGAAAACAGAAACAGAAACAGAAACAAAAACAATTTCAAGCTTGGAACTGATGAAAGCAACTGAAGAGGCAGACGAACACAAATCGCGCAACACTTTCATCGAGTGAGTGTCTGCTCATCAATCATTCATTCATTCAGTCAGTCCATCAGTCTATCAGTCAGTCAGCCAGCCAACGAAAAACTGAAATGAAAACGAAAGCAACGCGCGAAAACTTCAGAAAGTCACGAAACTGCGAACTAAGAAAAAGAAAGGACAAGTAATCAGATGACAGGGTATGACTTGAAGATACCCTGTAACTAGAGCTGAGCTGATATTGAAAGAGAAAGTTTTATAATTATTCAAACGACCCTCGCCTCAGACATAAAGGAATACTTATGAGTAAACTGCTGCGTACTAAGAAAAGGAAAAAGGAACTGGAAAGAAAGGACTAGAAAACAGATGGAGGTGTATGATTTGACGATATCCTAGAGCTGAGCTGATAATGAAGTAGAAATTTGTATCATAATAAAATACGTTCGAGCTCATTATACTATATACTATATATCATTGAATATTGTCAAAGCATTGCATTTTGGATGATTCACACAAACATGCATCTATAGTATTCAGCAGCTTCCAGACACATATTCATAAATTAATAAATAGGCCCAGATGACAAACAAGAAAACGACCTGACAAAAAATGGTTTGAGTGTTGAGATAACTAAAAGAGATTTTGATGTAGTGAATTATATATGTATGTACATATATGTCTATGTACAGTTTGGCAAGAAAGTGTTTACACACAGGGAAAAAATTTTAATTTTTTACTTTGAAGCGAAATAAAAACAGAAAGAATATGTATATTCAAATTTTTTTTAATGCAAATAGGTAAATTGAACAATTAACTTATTAGTAAGTAAAAAAAAAATAACAATATGTTTCCATTAACAAAAGAAAACGACAAAAAACAAAAAGAGTAACAAAAATCAGCTGCCAAGAAAGTGTTTACACAACTAAAACTATTAATTCATTATAGTGTCTTAACTACTTTTTAGTTAAAACTAATACTTTGTGTGGCCTCCGTTGGTATCTATGACTGCTCCCAAGCGTCTATTCATCGATTGGACCAGGTTTCTGACATATTCCACTGGGATATTTTGTCATTCTTCAAAAACAATGGTTTTCAGCTCAGTTTTATTCTTTGGATGCTTTTTGGCGGTTCTCTTCTTCAGATTAGCCCACAAAATTCTCAATGGGGTTCAAGTCCGGGCCTTGAGCTGACGTATCCAACACATTTTTATAGTTATAAAGTAGCCAGCACCTCAAAATATTTGCCTTATGTTTGGGATCATTGTCTTGATAAAACCTAACAATTGGTTTGCCATTGACAAAGAACCCAAATTTTATGGCACTTGTTATTAAATGTGTGCGCAAAATGTTCAAATAGTGTCCAGCATCCATGGTGCTCTCAATAAAACATCAAAAGTGTCAGAAGTGCACTAAAACGTAACGATCTCTCGTCCCGCGCAGCCCGGAAAAAAACATTGATGTCGGCAGATCACGTTCAAAGGCGTCTAACGTTTGCTAGAATGCACGGAAATCAGCCAGATTCATATTGGGATGATGTAATATTTTGCGATGAATCCAAAATGCTGCTATATTATAACGATGGTCCAACTAGAGTGTGGCGCAAGCCCTTAAAAGCCCTCGAGAAGAAAAATATAATACCGACTGTAAAGTTTGGAAAACTTTCGGTAATGGTCTGAGGGTGCATCTCAAGCAAAGGAGTTGGAGATCTATGTTTTATTGAGAACACCATGGATGCTGGACACTATTTGAACATTTTGCGCACACATTTAATAACAAGTGCCATAAAATTTGGGTTCTTTGTCAATGGCAAACCAATTGTTAGGTTTTATCAAGACAATGATCCCAAACATAAGGCAAATATTTTGAGGTGCTGGCTACTTTATAACTATAAAAATGTGTTGGATACGTCAGCTCAAGGCCCGGACTTGAACCCCATTGAGAATTTTGTGGGCTAATCTGAAGAAGAGAACCGCCAAAAGGCATCCAAAGAATAAAACTGAGCTGAAAACCATTGTTTTTGAAGAATGACAAAATATCCCAGTGGAATATGTCAGAAACCTGGTCCAATCGATGAATAGACGCTTGGGAGCAGTCATAGATACCAACGGAGGCCACACAAAGTATTAGTTTTAACTAAAAAGTAGTTAAGACACTATAATGAATTAATAGTTTTAGTTGTGTAAACACTTTCTTGGCAGCTGATTTTTGTTACTCTTTTTGTTTTTTGTTGTTTTCTTTTGTTAATGGAAACATATTGTTATTTTTTTTTTTACTTACTAATAAGTTAATTGTTCAATTTACCTATTTGCATTAAAAAAAAATTGAATATACATATTCTTTCTGTTTTTATTTCGCTTCAAAGTAAAAAATTAAAATTTTTTCCCTGTGTGTAAACACTTTCTTGCCAAACTGTATATGTCGGATCTACGTTTTCAATTTCGTCACAATCCATCACCGGACGCTTTCTGAGCCGCGACATGTTTGCTCGTTAGACTTCTTTTCAAGACTGCTCTCACTCAGCTCTAACAACTCTCTGCTCTTCTCAGTGCACTCACACACACTCTCGCTCACATATATTGCAGTTGTTATTCTTGTCTCGCTCGAACTTAATGTCGGGCTCAGACTGCGTCAGACAGAAACGTCTGCCAGGTTAGGATAATTCAACGGAAGAGAAACGAATGGAGCTGAGACAACGGCAGCCTCAATATTAAAAATTATTGCGAAATAGATCTGACTCGTTCCTGTTTAGGCTTTTATTCTTAAAATATAAAGATGACACGATACTTAGAATATAGTGACGCCACGACATATATAATGGATATTGGACGAGCTACAGCGATCTCTGCAGCACTTCATTGTATGTGCTACAATGCTCTATGGTGAATTACTCTCTGATTACTTTCTCTGAGATTCTTGACACTGATGGGGAGCACTCTGAGCGAGACGATAGACCAGATGAATGTGAAGAGCGATATATGCTGCACTCAGATGGGTGAGTTACAGAGATCTAAGCTGAGCTGTTTGTTATTCTGAAGCGATACCTTTGATTTAACATGCTTATCTTCTTATAGGGAAGTTTCTTGCAAAAGGACTAAAAGGCACATACTTGATAACATCTGCATATATGTATATACAAATTATCTTCTTAAAGGAAGATAGAAAGACATTTCATGCACTTAAACATTGCTAATCAATGGATTAAGTCATATGTAAATTAAACTTGACTTATATTTCAAATAGAAGCAGCAAGAGAAGCAGGAGAAGCAGCCTGTAGGAATTTAGTCAACGAAAAGTCTTTTGTGTAATCCAGTCCGACAATTATACAAAATACTACTTTTAAAACCTGAAATTAGCTGGCAATTAATGAGAGAGAAATCGGGAAAGAGAGAATGTGCAAGTAATGAGAGAGATGTGTGGAAATAGCTGAAGAAACAATAATTATATCGAATCTGTGTATTAAATTAATCAAGGCGACGTAAGTGATAAATACAGCATAAAAAGTGATTATTGCAATTGTTGCTGTTGCTGATGATGTTGTTGTTGTTGTTGTTGTTGTTGTTGTTGGGGGAATTATGAAAGTGTTAAACAATAATATGAGCAAAAGGAGAAGAAAGAAAAGCCAGTCAAAGCAAAGCAAAATACAGATATTTCATAATGATTAACGCGAGGCAGACAGAGTGAAGAAAAAGCGAGTAGCCAGGGAGAAAGAGACTACAGACTAGAGTGAGGCAAACCAAATAATTATAATGTACGACTGTCTGTCTGTGTGTGTGTGTGTAGTTTAGCTATAAGCGGAATGATGTACGGGTGTGCGAGCGAGCCGAGTACTCGTAACATGATGACCCTGATGACGATGTCGAGACTTGCGGTACAACGGGGCGTATGCGTTAAATTGAGCGCGTCGTGCCCACAGCAAATGGGATGAGGGACTGTCTCTCTGTGTGTGTGTGTCTGTGTGTGTGTGTGTGTGTGTGTGCGTATGCTTATGCACCATGACACATACATGTGTTTACTCATTTTGATACAACAACAACAACAACAACAACCAAATTGCACATTGCGATTGTTGTCGGTGATTTTACATTGTATTTTAAACATGACACTTCTTCTTCAATTTATATTCACAATTCGCTGATTATCTGGCTTTGTTCGGCAACAGCTTGAGCGAGCAGGAGGCGGATGCGGAGGCGGGGGAGGTGAAGGAGGGTGGAGAAGGGGCGACAGCCAACGGTGGCTGCGCGGGCGTCAGCCGTGTAATTATCACATTGTTCAGCCTGCGTGTTGCAATAGGCCGCATTTGTAATGCGAGCGCGGTTAAGTGGGCGTTAAATGGGCGTCAATTATGTTGATTGTGTGTGTGTTTTTTTTTTTTTTTGGTGACGTCACGCAACTCAAAGATGTTTTCATACCAATGATGCGCTGCATAGACCAACGGCAAAGGGGAGGGAGAAAGGGAGAGAAACGAAGTAACAGAGAGAGAGAGAGAGAGAGAGAGAGAGAGAGAGAGAGAGAGAGAGAGAAGAAATAGAGAGGAAGGCAGACTGAAGGGGGAGAAAGCAACAGAGAGAAATATATACCTCAATTGTGTTTTATGATTTCATCTGCTGTCTGTAGCAATTTGACTTCAAGGTGAACAGTTGCAAAAGCTCATGAACAGATATCTTGATAGATAATTATTTTAATTATTATTTTAATTAATTGTGCATGAAAATTAATAATTTGCATAAAAAAAGAAGCATCAAATTGAGATTTAAATATAAATTGTAAAATTGTAATCTTTAATATTTTTGACAATTTAATAATATTTTGACAAGTTGTCTATTCAATAAAGTAAATGCTGTAAAACTAAACAAGCAAAAGAAATATGGCAAAAGGAGCAGTCTGTAGCTAAAAGCAAGAAATGGAATTGTATCAATGAAAGAGTTTTTATTAGCCATTGTTGCTTAGAACAAATTTAAAGCCAGTAAAGTTTTATCAAAGCTCTTTTGCACTCACTTTTATTGTTATCTATGTATCGGCAGCGATGCTCTTTTCAACAACTTTAATGTCGATTTCACTTGACTTCATATTATTATTAAAATTAATTAAAAATTGTTGCATAAAAACGTGTAAATATTTTATGTACTCTGCTCTCATATCATCCATACATACAGATAAACCTAGCTTAACTGATTCGATTATTAATCTTCCTCAAAAATATATATAGATATAGATATAGATATCTGGCCTCCTGCTGCCCATTAAGACAATGGAGACTGCAATGAAATGTATATGCCTTAATTTTCTATTTTTAATGCATTCAGTATAAGGAAAACCTTTTAAAATATACTAAAGTTTCAACCCAACTCACATTAACTACCCTATTTCGTGATGATATATGGTCACAGCTTGTCTTTAAAAATACATTTCCATATTTTTGTAAGGCAATCCATAAAATTTCTTTTACACGCTTTGAGCTTGTTTTGCAATCCGATGTAAAATTTGTGGCCAAAAACAATTCATAAGCTACTTTGGTTTATGTGGCAGCAAATGATATAGCCGACAAGCCGACTAGTTATACCTGGAAAGGTGTACGAAATTGGCGCGGCCCACACATTAAGATTTGATAAACAGACACGATAATTCATGGCACGACTTGATTATGATGCATGCCACTTGTAGCCACTGGCCACGGGCCGCTGGCAACGCCCAAAAGCGAACTGAGCCGAGCAACTCATCAGCGGCTCGTTGCAATTTTCCGGCACTTAGTTGGCACTTACAGCGACGCGTGCGTGTTCAACTCCGTCTTGCCTCGCTGTGTGAGTGCGTGTGTGTGTGTGTGTGTGTGTGAGGCGATTATACATTTTATAAAGTCTTAAGCCAGCATCACTTTCACTAACTCAACTCCGAATAAGCCGCAAGCTACTTAAATTGAAGTTGAGTATGTGGAAAGTCGCATTTGATGCACTTGCACTTGCTTGACCTTTGCCTGAGGCAAGTTTGCATTGACCTTTGTGCACGGCTGCTGCAGAGGGCAGTGTGGAAGGTCTGGCTTAAATACCATAGATAATGCTTCTGCCTAAAGCTTATATTAACGATTCGTAGTGCCGTTCCGTAATTGAAAGTTCAATTCAATGATATTCTAAGGCTATGTAACTGTCAAACAAAAAGTAGTTGAGTACAAAATCAGTTGCTGTCGATAAATCAATCAAGCGTGGGCTAGATATATACATAGCTGAGATAAACAATGGGCTTTCAGCAATGCAGCGATCGATATCTCCAGAGTGCGATAGATTAGTGTTTGCTCATTTATCAATCAGTCTTGATTCATTTCAGTTTAGCATATACTAATTAATAATGGAGCAAGATGTTCATAGTTATCGATTTGCTTATATTTAGCTATTATAGTCAGTTATCGATAACACATGTAGCCTTGCTTCAGTTTACTTTAGAAAATACTATCAAGCCCGAGAAGTTAAGGCAAATATTGATAGTCAAGAGCATAGTTATCGATAGCTGTACTATATATCGTTTTTTGTATATCTGAATCAGACTAAACTTTAGAAATAATTAGCTAGCAGCTAGAAATAACAAGTAAAGCTCGCAAAAGCCAATGATCGGAAGTTCACCCACTCAGCTGCCATTGGAGTTGAATAGCTCAGTAAGACTCGATAGTAAATGTATCGGTAGCTTGATTAAATGAAACTTAAAAATGCTTATCATCATATATATATTCATTCTATTCAATCAGAAATTTCTTAGAATTTTAATTAATTGAAAGCTAATTAGTTATCGATAGCTTTTTAATATTGCTCTTCTTTAAAACTTGTCTACATTTTAAACAATATTTTGTTATATAACTGAAAGTATAGCTCAATTGCAATATAACTTAGTGCATATATGTAGTAAAGTGAAATTCAGAATGTTATCGATAACTTTTTCGATTATATGTTAAATTGCCTATTTTAGTCTTCTCTCATAACTTTTAGCACACAGCTGAATGTCATTACGTTAGTATCAAATTCCCTTTGCCTAACTGGGTATCTGTGAGTCTGGCATTGCCGCACTGACCTGGTTCTATATGCCCGAGAATTGCGGGCGTGTGTTTTGGGCTTGGATTACACTTGGAACAGTTGGAAGCATTCGCAACCTGTTTGACACTGGGGGCCAATGGGCAATTCAATGCAACGACTCTTGCAGTTATTTATGAGCTTGTTATTAACGAACACACACGAGTGTGTGTTAGGTGTGTGTAAGGTGTGTGTGTGTGTGTGTGTGTGTGTGTGTGTGTGTGTGTGTGTGTGTGTGTGTCTAAGCATTTGCAATTAGCGGCTTTTTATGTTACATTTTAATGACAGTTTTGTTTTGTTTTTTGTCTCAGCATTTTGTGTGTTGTCATGTTTTCCGCATTGAGGCGCCCAACCTTGAAGCTGGCAGTGCAACTAACTAGCAGCCAATTCAACAGCTCAACCAACTAACCAACACGACATTTATTTAACTTCATTTGCAATTCGTTTCCATGCAGAAAGAAAAAAGAATGAAGTAAAAACTCAAGAATCTTATGGCGTTGCATGATGCCGCAGCTCGAGACTCAAGACGATGACTAAGCTGGTCAGCCGAACAGCCGGACAGCCGGGCAGCAGGCGGATAGTCAGAGATTCAAACAGTTCTGACAGTCAGCCGGCCGGCGATACATGCGGTCAATGTCAGAGTGTGCATCGAGTGTGTGCACGAATCTCATTTCAAGACAAACCACTTGCCAAGCACATGTTGCACATTACTCGTAATTGTCAATAATAATTGCTGAAAAGATGCCTTCAGATCTCCAGCGGTGGCACAGTGGGCAGAACTTAAAGAATTTTCTAAAAATTCATATGAGTTAATCATCAATATATTCACAACTAATCAATAAACTAAACTAATTAGAATTTCACTTGCAGCACGTAATTTCAATTGACTTTGGAATTTGTGATAAACAAATTTCTATAACCGCATTTGTGGGCGTTGAATGCTGTGTTAATTTGAAGATATTTGAATATAATTAATGAGCTGCAAATGCCAATTATAATTGTGGCATGCGTCAGCCTAATAGAGAGAGAGAGAGAGAGAGAGAGAGAGAGATGGAGAGAGAGAGAGATATTATTGTAAACGAATTCCATTTGAATTTGCAATAATTGCACTTTGCAATAATTGATTCTAAGAAATTTCGGTCTGAGATTTTTATTTGTGAAAGCTAATAATTGATTCTAAGAAATTTCGGTATTCGGCAAAAGTAAGGCAAAATTGTTAAAATGCCTGGCTTATATAACTGAACTCTAACTTGGAAGAAATTTTTCATATAGATTTATATAAAGCAATTTTAAGAAATATATTTAGAAAAAACAAAAAATATCTTTAGAATAAACAAAAATTAAAATAGTTTGAAAAGCATCAAAAATTTTTAAGCGTTTGAATAGGTATAAAAATATCTTAGCATAGCTAGAACAGCATACAAAAATAATTAAATATTGTATTCAAGTCTTTGTATAGAAATATATATATAACTATATATATATATACATACAACACAACCTTAAAAAAGCGTGAGCTATGTTTTCAAGTAAAAACCTGAATGCATATTTATAAAATATTATATTAGTTTAATATTTAGTAACAAAAAGAAAAATAAATAAATAAATAAAAAATCTTAAACAATTTGAAATCATAAATTTTACTCATATATATAAAATAAAATACATACTTTTTTATGGTAATAAAAAAAATATATACATATTTATAATTAACTTCAAATTCGTATTCATATAAATTTATAAAAAATTCATATATACTACTACTGTAATATGTAGAAAAAAAAAAAAAAATAAATAAAACTTTGGCCACAATTTTTGGTCGTAAAAAACTTAACGCACATCTGTTAAAATAAATTGTACTTATAATAAAAAATCTAATAACAAATCTAACTAATTGGCTGGCATAAAAGAGTCGCACTTCTGCTGCGAGTCTCATGTGCATAGTCGTGCAGTATTTCCTTTGTTTTATTATAGCCTTATTCAGCTGTTCAATCACTTGAACAATTCAAAACGTTCTTCTTCGGCAATATAATTTTTACTGTTCCACTGTTCACTTGATTGCGCGGCGTTTGAGTGATGCTATAAATTACCTCAGATTCGTTCTATGCGATCTATGCCAGCACCAGCAGCAAATGCAAAACAACAACAACTACAACAGCAGCTGCAACAACAACAGCAGCTGCAACAACAATAATAGCGTTTGGGGTCATTATGTTATATTTGATTTTCTATGCCATGGTCTGGGACGCCAGCCAGCTGGGCCAACAGCCCGTGAGCTAAATGAAATGACATCAAAAAAATACAATATAATAAAAAATTAAACTTAATGATAAAAACAACACACACACACATACATACATAAAGCCGCAGTTAAACAATCAACAGTTGTTGTTGTTGTCACATAATTAAAATTGCATTTTTCTAGTGTGTGAAAATTAGTTTTGTTGCGGCTGCAGCATAACATCAGCCTAATGATATCTGAGCTTCATGTTTGACCCATCAGATTTAAAATTGAACAAGAGGCCGAAGAAGATGGTGGGCGAAGAAGAGAAGGGAAGGAGGCGGAGCGCTCTATTTGCCTTGGCACAGGCCTGCGCTGCGGGCCTCAGACTGAATTCTTCTTCCGCATTGCCCAGCTATCGTTTAATAGAGTGAAATAAAAGCAAAAGCGTGCGAGTCTAGGCTTAAAGCCATATCGATGTACATACCAATATGTTAATGCAATTAGTGTTTAAGGCGTGTGCTGAGAAACAAATGTTGAAAATGAATTACTGGGGCTGGGCTGTCATTGAAATGTTTCTTTGATAGCAGATCTTCGTAGGAGTAAGCAGAACAAGACGTGAATTTAAGATTAACGAAGCTATGCTATGTGATCTATGCTGCAAGCATATCATATATATGTATGTACTCGCACTCAAGCCAAATGCCTGCAGAGGTTCTGGCCCAACCCAAAAGCAAATATTGGCAACAAATTTCAGCATTTTAGACTTGAACTTTAAAGTTCAAAGCGACAAAATGGCATTTAACTTGACCAACAACGGCAGCGGCAACTGCAGCAGCAAAGATGTTGCTGCGAAAATGTCAAGCTGCTAAACAAAAGACTTAAGACACGAACTTTAAACAAGGACAAGCCAAACAATAAATATGTATATGCACTCAGCCAATATTTTTGCTGCAGTTGCTGTTGCGGGAGTTGCAATAATCACTGCCTAATTTGTCGTCAGCAGCTGACGGCCGATGTCTCATATGCACATATATATATATATGTATATATATATATAAATATATATACTTTAGCTAGTTCTGTTTGGCTCTGGCTGATTTGATTGATTGATTGATAGATCTTTAACTCTCAGCGCTCAATTATATAATTTTGCCTCAATGACAGCCATAATTTAGAACGTTTTCTTTTTATGGCTGGCTAAATCCAAAGCCAATTTGATTTAGTTTGCCGTGTGACCTTTGCCAGCGGCTCGGCCGGGTTTTTGCTCCATCTTCGAGCTAGAGCTCAATTTACTTGAAGAAGCGGCTGGTTTTTGCCTGTTGCTGTTGTGATTTTGTTTATTTCGTATTGTTTTTGGCATTTTGTGTGTGTTTTGTGTTAGTGATAAATGAGTTTGCTCCGATTTCAATAACATGCGATCGCTTTAATGTCTTAGCATTGGAGTTAATTTCTAAAACACTTTGCCACACATGCGCTCGCAATTAGCCATCTTAGCCATGAGCTGCGACGTGTGCTCCAAGTCTCTTGCCTCGACTTGAAACAAACAAAACAAAAAGACTGAAAAAAAAAACAACAAATAATGAAAATAACAATTTTAGCTTAGATTTTGGTTTTAGGTTTCAGTTTTGGTTACTGTTTCAATTTCAATTTCTGTTTCAATTTCTGTTTCATTTGCGTTCCGTGCCTGGCATTCCAATGCCGGGTAGGCAACATTATTAGAGGCTTATGCATAAGCAATTCGATTTTATGTACAGCTCGTACATGCCACGGACTAAGCAGACCAGACTGCGCCCATAAATCTTGACGCCTCGCCTGACTCAATTAAAAACACACACCTAAGCACACACACACACACACACACACACACACACACAGAGGGAGACAAAGACACTACAACTGAAAACTCAACAGTTGCATCGCGCATTGATTTATCGATTTATCGAAGTGGGAGCTGCTCACCTAATGAATACCTACAGCCATAAATATATTTATATACTCCGCTCCGCTTCGCACATTTATCTCCTATACATATATCCATATATCCGCAAACTGTCGTATCATGCGCCTCTTTGCACCTTTTATGGCATCCACACGTTTTGCATTTGCATGCAAGTATCTTAAGCTTGGTTTTTTCTTTTCATTTTTTATATTTTTTCTTTAACATTTATTAACATTCATTTTAATTGAATGGGGTTTGTCAGCGTCTGAAATTGTGAGTTGGCTCGCAGAGCTGGCATTGCATTAATTGTCTTTGAATGCTCCGATGAACAGATATATATTCATAGATAAAGTCATGCGACGATAAAGTGAAATAGGAAACCTTTTTTTTATTATTAAGGATTTTACGAGTGTGTCTAGCTGCTGCTATGCAGCTATATCTGCTATCGAACTTTAAATCAGAATGCGACATAAAATTTATAGTCTTACGAAATTGTTTCCATAGAAAATAATTTTTATAGATGTATTTGCTGATCAGAATATCTCAGTAAGAAGAGAAGTTGTTTATAGCAAGTGCCTCAGTTTTTAACTAATTTTTATGGCAGCATAGCAGTGCCATAAAAGACCGTTAACTTTTTTATAGAACTACGATAAACATCGATTGAAATTCTATTCTAAATGGATTATATATAAATGTTTATGTATAGAAAATATTTAAATGAAGTCATACTAATTGAGATGCCAGCATTTGTATCGTTTAGTAATCGTTATAAATAGCGATAATCATAACGATAACGATAGCTATTACAGTTGAATCGAAAAGATAATTAACTAGCAGTCAGGCTGAGCAAATACATGTCAAAAATTACGAAAATGACAGCTTAATATATCACTAGTATTATATAGGCGTTGATGATACTATTAAGAGTGAGTATCGATATCGATAACAAGAACTTTAAAAACTCAGGAATTATAGCCTGAGCTTGTGATGTCCATCTTCTTATATTGAAACTTTAAGCTCCAAAAAAATGCAATCAAAATGAATCAAAATAAGATAATAAGATCATAGGAATATCATCTATCGATATCGATTAAATATCGTTAAAGCGGAAAAGCTGCTGTAAAATGAAATTAGTAATATCGTTAAAATATACAAAATTGACATATTCTACGATTACGATAACGTATTGATTATTATTGAATATGTCGAGATATTCAGCTCCGATAACAATATTGTTAACGATAACACCAACGTTATCATCACTGCTTATAATATAATACATATAATTATAAATTTAATAATAATATAATATAATATATATAATTACACATTGACTTACACTTAACGCAATTCTAAGCATAGACATCTCGAGCTCTATTCTGATTGCGAATTCTTATCGATAGCTAACATGGATCGACGGTTGCCACAAAATCGTTAACTTTGAGAGGTAATACACAACCAAATTCTATGCTGTAATATCTTCGCAAAAACGATTAAAGATCGAGAGAACTCAATTTACTATGGCTATAAAATCATTGATTGAGTTATAAAAAGCTAAACTGCTGAGCACTTTAATTACCATAACAATAACGATAACAATCACAATTACGAAATCGTTAACGTTTAGGCTTAAGTTATCATTAGGCAAGCCGCACTGTGACTGTGACCTATGCGCGTCTCTTCGCACTGTCATTGAAACAATTCATTAGCTGACTGCATTTAAATGGCCGCGAGCTTCAGTTTGTAATTAGAGATGAGCAACTGGAGATATGTTGTGGCCAAATGCTGAATACTGAATACTGAATATCCATATCCATATCCATTACCATTACCACTTCCATTTCCGTCACTTCGTTTCATTGTGTGTGAGTGTTGTTATGTTTCTTAATGATTTACAATGGTTTGTTTGCTGTAATAGGCCAGGGGCTGGCTGCTCTGGCCATGGCTTAATTGTAGCTTAACTGGCAATTTGTGGCTTTGACTTCGGCCTGCACCTGTTACACACACACACACAGAGTGAGAGAGAGAGAGAGAGAGAGATACTGAAATGCGCCATCATCCATAACCATAACCATAACTCAATTTGTTAACATAATTCGCTCTGACAGCGACGCGTTGCATGCCACGTTTAGCTGCGCCATTTGCCACACGAGCGTCTCTGCTGCGGCGTCAGGTGACATTGGCCGCCGTTTGGCGTTGGAGCCAGCGTCTGGCGACTAATTGAACATGACATTTGCCAATAAACAACAATCGTTTAATGTGCATTATTCTGACCTTAAACAGTTTATTGAAAATTGCTTCTTTTTTTTGTTTTTTTTTGTTTTTGTTTATGTTTTTCTTGTTGTTCGTGCAGCTCGTCTTGACTCCTCAGGCGCTTGGTATCTGCCCCTATGCACATTTCATGTATCTGTTCAAAAACTATTTATATAATATGCCATCGTCGATGCACAATCGCCAATGCTGTCGCTGTCGCTGCTGCTGCTGCTGCTGCTGTTGCTGCTGCGAGCTCTTGTTGCAAGCGCCTCAATGTCAAACGGCGGCCCCAATGCAAAGCCAAACTCTGCTTCAAATATCAAGTGCCGAACTTTTTGCTTCTGCTCTGTCAACATTGGATATGGATATGCCATGAGTATATATACATGTATATATATAAACATTTATTATATATACATGGCATCGATTTTATAAGAACTTCTGTAGACCGCTTTAGCTTAGGTGTCAAGTTCACTAACTTTGACTACAAAGCTCAAGCTGCTTAGCATGAAATATGCTTCAAGAATCAGAGCATGCTCTTATTTATATTTATATATTCATTGCATTTACATTAATATAAATAAAGTTGTAAATGTATTTTTTTTTTTCTAAAGTTTTCAATGTATTTTCAATTGCATTGTTTTGAGCAAAATCAAACAACAAAGAAGCTGCTTAGATCAAAATAATGCATATAATAGTAAACAAATAACATTAGTAAACATATAAAAGGGCTGTCCCAGAGATATCCGACCCAACAAAGGAAAACTATTTGTTTGTTCCTCAACATAGTCTTCTTATAGTTCTATACGCTTTTCCTTGCCATATTCTATAGCTTTGATCTATGACAGACTCCACCTTTTCATTGTTGAATATCTCCTTCCACCAAGCCATTTTTCAAATTTTGAAGTAAGAAATAGTCCGAGGGAGCTTAATAAGATACGTGTTGAAGTAATTCAAACTTAAACTCATAGATATTGGCCATCGATTTGTAAAATGGTGCATTTTATTTATATTATTAAGAGTAAAACAGGTGGAATGAAAATCGAAAAAAAATATATATTTATAAAATAAAATAAAATAAAATAAAAAAATGCTCAAACTGATTCAATCTTATTTAAAAGACAACTACAGGGTTGTCCATACTACCATGTTTTTTTTTTTTTTTTGTTTAATAAAAAAAAATCACAATTTTTGTATATTGAGGTATCACATTCAAATCTACTTGAAGCAAATAAAATGATTATTATCGTCAACATAAAATAATTGTATTTTTATTTTATTTAAAAAAAGAAAAAGAAGCATGGGTCCGTTGAATATGGGCAACTGCAGATGGGTTCGTCGAATATGGACAACCCTGTATATAAACAACTCGGCTATGCACCCGCATTCGTTAGTATAAGTCTAGCTCAATCAAGAAAAGAACAGGTGCTAAACTGACTTTTTCAAAGGTCTAAAAATATATTTAGTTTTTTTTTTTAATTCAGAAACTAAAAGTATTTAGAAACTACTATTCATTTTGTGTAACAATTAAGACAAAATTAATATTGAAAATTGAAAATGTAAAGAAAAGCAATAATTAAGGCTGATTGCTTAATGATAATACAACAAATCTCGCAGCAATTTTTTCAAAATTTTTTGAAAATATATTAAAAGCAGTACTAAAACAAAAATATCATTTTTATATCAAAAATCATAGAAAAAATTCGTATAGAAACAAATTGAAGAACTATAGCTCGAAATATTTACAACATTAATGGAGAACGTGAAGGCTGAGCTAGGCTGAAAATGCACAATGTGTATTTCGGTTTGCATTCAGCATATCTTAAATTATTATTAAGTCGACTTTAGTTTAAGGCACATAAATCGATGCCTTCCATTGTATTCATTCTATCGCCTACTTTGCTTTGTATTTAAATGGATTAATAGCAGAATAAAGCACAATAAATCACGAAGTTGCTTTCCCATTTCACAGCTTTGGAGAACTGTGCGATTGTGTATTTAGTATTGGGAATTGACTTTTTCAACTGAAGCCATAATAAATGATATTATAAATATAAATAAATGACAGCTAGACAGACAGACAGACGACACAGCAACATTTACCGCCATTTCGATTGTGTCTCACTTAGTTGCTTTATTTATTATTATTTTGTTGTTGCTTTTGTTTATTTTTTGTTGTTTTTGCAATAATAGCATTTAAATGGCTCTTTTGAGTATTATTTATGAGTGCTCTAGCTGTTGCATGACATAAAATGTGTGGCTGTCGTCGCTTTGCTGCTCCGGTTGTAGTTGCTGTTGCTGTTGTTGTTGTTGCTGTTACTGTTGTTGTTGGCTATGCACGCATATGACCCTCAGGTCTCTTCCATGGGAAAAGTCATGAACATGACTGAAAATAGACATAATGACAGTGGGTCGGAGCAGACATGACTAGACTTGGCTTGTAATATTGAGGCACATCGTTAGAAAACAACAGCAACCACAGCAACAGCAACAGCAACAGCAGCAATAGGAATAGCAACAACATCACTAGCGACAACAACAGCAACTACAACAGCAACAACAAGAACCTGTGTAATCAGTTACAGCAGACAAACAAATCAAGAATATAAAATTAACTTTAGTAAGTCGAAGATGATATGCTCTTTTACATATAGAATGTATACTTGAGTCATATCAGAACTCAACTGCATTAACTATTGAAATTTTAGAATATTAATAAATTTCTTAAAAATGTTAAGTTCGTATTTACTATTCTTGCGTTTTCTCTTCTGTTTCTGGCATTGCTCATAGTTGAGAGAACAGAACTTGGCCTAGTTAAAATACATGCTTTATAAGCATATTTTATAAAGATTTTCTATATAAAATTAAAAACATGTAGAGTAATCTCTTCAGATACAATAATCTTAAACAATTGACTTGATTTAATAAGATCTCAAATGTTCTAGAAAACCGATTATTCTTAAAATTTATGCATCAACTTAATCAGGCAATGTTTTCTTCAACTTTAGATGTATTTAAATAAGTGTTGTATTCGTAAGTACTCAAACACTCAAGAGCTGCTTAATTTGACGGGGCGTCATCAAATTTCATAAATATGTCAAGAAACGTTTCAGAAATTTTACCAAATTTCTTTTAAAATAATGTAGCTCAAAAAGTTTCAGTACAGAATATAAAAAGAAACAGAAGAGAAAAAAAAAATCCCAACCTAAGACTTATATATTAAAGTTTGTAAGCAAAGACATATATATATAAAAAAAAATAAATAAATATAGAATAAAATAATTGTAAAGAATTTAGTTTTAAGCTTTGTTTTCTCCCATACAAAATATGCAGACAAAGCCAGCTATTGATGGAAAGTAAAAGAAAACTGACATATGTATATAATATTAATATATATATATTCCAATTAAATATATGTTCCTTCTCATTCTACAGTCTCAAACATCGCCAGGTTTGGCACACTGAGGGACAAAAGTTCACTACCCTTTGAGCTAGTGTATGCAATGTTTCTTCTTATAAAGAGCTGCTCATAATAATTGTCGAAGTTTTCATAACGTAATAATTCTTAAGCTGTATATATGTATATACATATATCTCTTTATTATTACTATTTTTTGTTTTTCTCATCGTTATGTCTAATTAAAGTTGCGCCTTTGTCTTTGTCGTGAATTCAAGTTGAGTGGGTGGCCAAGAGGGGGGTGTGTGCGAGGGGGATGGAAGCTTGGAAGGGGAGCAAGCTTTTCGCATATGCTCTTTAATACCCCTAAAGAGCTCAAGTTTTTCGCTATATGCTATTTCACATATACATATATATGTATATATATATTTATATATAGATATGTTTTCAGTATTTATTTATATCGTCATCGTGTGGCAGACACGGCGCAAAAATTAAAAGAAATAATTATATATAATGTTGACTGGCCAAGGACGCGCTAGTTAGTTGCGTTTTGTTATTGAGGTTTTTCGCGTTTCCATACTTTGTTCTCCATGCACCGTCTGACTGACTATCTCAATCTGCCTCCATTCGTCTGCCATCTGTCCGTGGATCTCTAAGTATGTATGTGTGTGTGTGTGTGTGTGTGTGTGTGTGTATGCCTCAATAATCATTGTGCAGCCATGGATTCGACTTTTGCTGCTCGCTTCGCTGGGCGCTGACTCAGTTGTGCTATGAAGATAGATTTCTGAGGCGAGCGTATCTATATACAAATAGACATATAGGTACTAAATACATATGTGAAGTGCAACGTGCCTCGTTTGAGCAAGTACTGTCCGTCTGTCTGTCTCTCTGTCTGGCAGTCAATCAGTCAGTCGGCCAATCAGCAAGTGCTCTGTGCGAGGCGGGGGTGTAGGCTTCATGGGCGCAATCAAATTGCAGCTGCTACTGCGATTTATCATTGTTAAATACTTTAAGAAACTTTTGAAGCATATGATTGTTTCACGAAGTTGAATATGAGTAGTTAAATATATATATATATAGATCCTTGAAGTGAAGTGCTGCAGCTGATGTGTCCGACATATAGATAGAAACATGCATTTATCTAGGCCTTCTTTGATAAGTCTACCCCATATATAAATAAGTTTTTCTTTTGTTTATATTTCAATATGTATTTGTTTGCCAAAATATATCAGTTTTATTTTTATCTGACTACCATATTCACATTTTTTTTAAACAAATCAAATTATATATATGCTATTTTCAGCTCAGTTCCCTAAATATAAATTGACTTTTAAACTATTTTATTAGTTATTTACAACACTTATTCAAGAGACAGACTTGAAAACGATCTCTAGGCAATTCATTCAAATCCAAATAATAATAAAAAATAGACAATGGCGTATAATTATGGAAATTAAAGAAATGGAAGTAAATCAAATCAAAAATACATTTAATACCCGTGCTTAAATTCCAAATAATTGCACAAATAAAATCGAAAATGCAAAAAGAAAAAACTTCAAACAAAACAATTTTTTGATTAACGATGCGGCTTTTGTTTGGGGCGGCGGCAGCTACAATAATTTTTTTTTTTTTTTTTTTGTAGATCAGCAACGTTTGCCGATCGAATATCGCAGATTCCTTTCAAAATATTTACACAAGGGCAAAATGTAAATTGTTGCACGTTGCGAGTGCTGGGGGCAAATCAAAATCAAAACCAAAATCCCATCGGCAGTGGGGCAAGTGAAATGGGCCGTAATCAGCATAAAAAATAAATACAATACAGTTATTATGCGGCTAAAAATGGCTAATAAGCCCACTCGGTGTATGCGTGATATTTGCTAAATATATATATTGATATATAGATACCTATATATATATATATATGTCTAGCTATTTATATGCACACCGCATGCAATTAAATGTCGCCTGAAACGCGCTTTGACACACGGCTGGCTCCATGGGCAAATACGTTATTCAGCTGAGTCAGCGGCGACGGCCCCCAAACACGTTTCCAGGCCAGGTCTTGGCCCAACTGCGGACAACAGCCAGCGGGGCCGGCAGACAGACAAACAGTTAGCCTGGAACTGGGTCCACAGCGCATGCGAGTGCCAAAAACGCCAAAAACGGTTTTTCAGTTTGTTGTTTGTTGTCGATGTTGTTGCTGCTATTGCTGCCATTGCTGCTATTGCTGCTATTGCTGCTATTGCTGGTCTCTTTTTGGCCAACAAGGTGAAGGTTAGCGAACTGTCGCCAAATGCACAACACGAACTCAAAGACATGGGAATATGCGAGCAGCGAGCTGCAGCTCCATAAATATGCAAATCACAGTTGTGAACTCGGCCAACGATTCGCCAGGCGGACATTTTGTTAACTTTTATGTTGTGCTTTGGCTTCTGTTCCGCTTTGCTGCTGCCGCTGATGTTGCTGTTGCTGTTGTTGTTGCTGTTGCTGCAGTTGCAACAGCTTTGTAAAACGGGAGTCAGCAGCTAGCGAGGCTGGGGGAAAACTTTAAAACTATTGAAGCTAGGCAAACTTCAAGCAAGTCGGAGACTGACTTAAATTGTTACTCATTGTTGGGTAAGCTTTGCTGTGGCTATATCTGCATTTATGCTACGTTCTTTCTTAGCTCTGCTCAGATGAGGATTGTCCTAATATACCTGGAGCATTGATGTTCCCATCGAGCTTAAATACTTTCTATAGAGTCCATCACTTTACTTTAATCTAGTTCAGCTTAGGATAAACTCGTCACACTTTGAGCATTGCTGTTCAGATCTAGCTGCACTTGCTGCTTTGCAGTCCTCGAGCTACCCTAGCTTGAGCTGGGCTTCTGTCAAAGTACTTAAAGCCAATCTTATATGTATATCACAAATTGTTAGCAGAGCTCACAAGATGTATTTTGCTACTTTCCCAGCCAGCTATGTCTTTCCGACTTCTACTCATATTTACTTTGCTCTTATGCATCTATAATTTCTTTCAGATTTCCAAAGATCAATCGACTTATGGAAATTTCGAATGTGTTTACACAAAGATCTCAAATATGCATATGTAAATAGTTGAAAGAAGTTTTAGATAGAGCTGTAAGAGCGCTCTCCCTCTCTATCTTTCTCTCTCTCTCTCACTCTTTCCCTCACCTTGCCCACTCCCACTCTCCATTTCATTCACATGGCTTGAGTGTTTGCTATAGAAAGTGTGTTACGAGACAATTGTGAATCTCATTTAGCTCACAATTGGGCAAGGTACATCTAATAATAATGTTATTGTACAGCTTGGACACATTGTAAGCAGTGTGGAGCACCATCGATGCCATGAATTACTTGGAAGCAGCCTGGCTGAAGTGGCAAAACCCCAATCACAATTATGCGGCAATGCAAATAGAAACACAGACAGAGGTACATCGATAGTTGTTCGTTGTCAGTTGTCGGCTGTCGGTTGTCGGTTGTCGGTTGTCGGTTGGTTGTTTGTTGTTGTCTTGCCCAACGGCTGGCTCATCTTTTCGTCAGCTTTAAACTGCTGGCTGATTGATTTTTGGGATTACAACATGACCTAACTGATCATTATGATCATAACGCAATTTGCATGCGGCTCTCGCTCTCTCTCTCTCTCTCTCTCTCTATCTATCTATCTGTGTGGCAAACGGAAAATGGAACTTTGTGATTGATTGCAATGGCCAACGGTGCGTGTCCAAATGGCCAACGGGCCCTGCACAGCGAGCAATTACGTTATTTTCACTGCGAGAGCGAAATGAAGACATCATTTGGCTTCAATTTGGCTATTGCCACATTTCGATTTGTATAACAAATTGCAAACACACACACAAGCACACACACACACACACACACACAAGCCGTAAATAACAAATTCGAAAATGCTTTGGCTAAGACTACACAAAACGTAATTAATCAAATGTTACCAAAAAATCAGCGACAAAAATGACAAAAATTCATTAGACGACATTCAAATGCACTAACTAGTTTAGTTCGGCCGAGCTTTTGATACTCGCGTCTGAGCAATTTACAAGTAATTAAGAGTTACATCAATCATATGCTTAGTCAAGTTATAAGTCTAAGCATTTTCGCTTCATTTGAGCAATATTAGTTTCGTGTGTTGACTTTCAATTATAAATAAAATTATTTATTCAGTCAATGCAGAAATTAGTCAATTTATCAGTTAAACAGTCAAGCAGTTAGCAAATACTCGTTGAATCAATAAAGTAGTCAATTAGAATATAAGTCAGTCATTTTATTAATCAATCAGTTCGTTTGTCAATCAATCCAACAGTTTGTAATTTATTCAATTTAATAATCGTGCATGCAGTTAATCAATCAGTCTTTAAATACATAATTTTGCATTGATCCAGTTAATCATCCATCGAATCAATCACTCAGTCAATTAGTCCGTAATTTCGCCAATTTCCCACTTAATCAGCCAGTCAATCCGTCAGGCAATCAGACAGGCAATCAGTCAGTCAAACCATCAGTCAATCAATCAGTCAATCAATCAAACTGTCAATCAATGTGTTAAACAGTCTGTCAATCACTCTAGCAATCATTCAGTAAATCAGTCAGTCAAACAATCAGTCTGTCAATCATTCTGTCAATCACTCTAGCAATCATTCAGTCAATCAGTCAGTCAATCGGTCAGTTAATCAGCTAGTCCAGCAGTCACTCTAATAGGCAATCAGTCAATCAATTAGTTCAGTCAGTCAATCATCTTGTCAAACATCATTTGCAAAAAAACATAATTGTTTGTATTTTCATTAGAAGAAAACAACTCAGCAATAAAAAATGTTAGCCAACTTTAGGCGTTCATCAAAGATAAAGGCCAGAGCTAAAATAGCCAAAATAGAATTCGTTCATTTCAATTGTTGATTATACACCAAGAAATTTAGTTTATCGCAGAAGATAAGCTCACTTTGAGGCAATTATACGTAGAGCCCAGTCTTAGAGCCAGGGAATATACATAATAAATATGTTATGTTAAGCCTAGAACTAAACGAAATTAGTGAAAAAATATAATAATACTTGATACACACACATGACTCTCATGTTGAGCTACAAATCGATTGACTTTAGTTGCTCAAATGAAGACACTCTCTCAATTGTACAATAAGTATACTGAGTGTCGCATGGCTATTCATCAAGTCTTTGCCACATTTCTCCATTTAAGCAAGTTCAAAGCTTTGAGCGAACTCATTGAGGCGACCTTTTGGTTAGGGTATTTAACACATTTGTAGCTTTTTGGCTTTGCTCAACTCTGCACAGCATGTCGCACATTTTCGTTAATTTATTTTAATGTTCCGAAAACAAAACAAAAAAAAAAAAAAAAGTAGATAACAATAACAAAACAAAACTAACTGAATAAGAGAAAAAGAAAAAAAAAACAGTTTCATTTATGTTACAGACGAAATTTCAAATGCGCCGCGCTTTGATTTTGATTAATTTGGTTTTGGCTTTTGGTACTATTTTTTTTTCTTTTTGGTACTTTCGCCTCCCTCAAAGGAAAACAATAACAACTCAAATGTGGATCAAAATCGATTTGCCGATTTTAATTAGCTAATTATGCATTTTTGCCGTCAGCTTATGTAAGTCACAAGGCTTTTGTCATTCGCGACGATGCGTTTTATAGATCGTCTCATTTGCATAAGCTCTCTCTCACTCTCACTCCCTCTCTCCATCTCGCTCTCTCATCAATGCCGCTGTCTCTGTCTAGGCTGAGAAATGATTGTGGAGTTGTCGCTACTGTTTGGCGACACGATTTATCTTTCGACTTCAATTGCCCAATTCCAATTGCTTTAGATCAATGATCGATGAATCGACGGTCGCGGCTTTTCTTTTCATTTCAATTTCAACCTTAACTTCAATCGCAATCGGGGTTTCGGTTTCGGTTTCGGTTTTGGTTTCAATTTCTCAATTGCTCAATTGGCCCGAAATGCGTTTTGGCATTTGGAATAACGAAACCTTTAATAAAATCAGCTCTCACATAAAACTGTGTAATTACGGTCAGGCAGTCAGGCAGTCAGTCACTCAGTTGCCGTTTAAAGGTTAAAACTCAGCATTTAAAATTTTTAAAAGCCGTTAAAGTGCATTAAACAACAGCCAGCAACAACAACAGCAAACCATGACAATGACAACAACAACAAACAACGAACAACAATAACAACAATTAACGAAATTACGCTTTGTTCCAAATCACAAAGCTTAACTCTTTCTATGCTGAGCACACACACACACACACACACACACACACACACACACACACACACACACACTCACATAGATTGTCTGTCTTTAAGCCTTTCCATATTTTGGCTAAAGTTCGAAACGTTTATGGCCAGCAAACCTAATATTTCATTGAATTACACAAAAGTTTTATTACAGTAATTAAAACCAAATAAGAATATGAATATTAATAGTAGCAATAATAATAATGTCATAAAAATATAAGCCTTATTCATGAAATTAAGTAAATTGACTTTTAAAATGTCTTAAATATTTTAAATTAATATTTCAGCTCAAAATATTTGCGTCCATAATTGATATACTTGCTCATTTAAGTGCATTGAGTATATTGGTTTTGCGCAATGTTTTTCTCACTCCACCACAATTTTGGTTGTATTGACTTGAAATGTATCTTTAACTGATATTGTTTAGAAATCTTTTGATGAGAACGATAAGAATTCCGTTAAATTTTGAAATATGAAATTTTATTCAAATTAAATAACGCTAAAATAAAATACTAAAACATGGCTATTAAGCTAGAGGGCGTGGAAAATAGATGAAAAATTATATATTGTAAATTTAAGTGTTAAATTTTATTAAGTACTTTGCCGTCACATAAATAAGCTACAATCGGTAAACTTACAATTGGAAAGTCAATTGATATAGGGCCATAATGAACTGAAAATAATGAAATAATTAAGTGAACTGCTTATGACTTAGCCCAATTGAAAGTCAAAAGACCCAGTTTCCAGCCAAGACTTGGAAACCGCAAACAACAAATAATAATAATAGCAAAAAAGAAACGATATTCGTATGAGTATTACAAATACTAATATGAAACTAACGGTTCACAATCTTTATAATGGAAGCCAAAGGCAGATCTTCCTTCACATGGCATGCAACACGGCTTTGAGGCACACAGCAATTGAGATCGTTATGAATTTTATTATACAAATGTTATACATACATGTATACATATATATATATATATATATATACATATATCTTTCGATTTATATGCGTATTATTTCATGCACTCATTCAGCTTCATTCATTGTGCAAATGAATGGCAATTGTTTGCTTACAATTTTACCGCTACGAATTGGGGGCGTCTCTTGACAAACTCATCAAAAAAGTAGATTATACATATATACATATATATATGTATATATATATAAAAGGTTTAAGTAAGCATCTGTGTATAATTGTAAGTTTGTATGGTTTATTCATTGCGTGTCTCAATTAAAATGTCAAACATTTGATATATTTATTTAAAAAAAAACTGAGAGAGAAAAAATTGTTGCCTTAATAGAGTTGAGTCTGAGAGTGTGACCTAACATAAATTATATATACTTTTTATAATTATATATAATTAATAATTTTTTATAGCAATAGCTTTTCACACCTTTCGAGTGTCGGGTGCAGCTATGTGATATCAAATGAAACTACGTATGCTATATTGTTATATACGTATGTTATTATAGTAATTATTATGCATTATTTATTACTTTTTATACAATAACATGTAAATTAAATAAGAGCCAAGTTTATAAAGAAATATTTTGTAAAATATAGAAAATTACTGAATTTATATACATATGTATATTATTATATATACTATATTAAGCTATATGGTAATCATATGATATATCATATGATATATATATATATGTCTAATGTACCTAGGGTATTTTCTGATAGATTTTAAGATATTCTGATTGATTTAAAACAAATTAAAACTTTATTAATTTTTGGCTTGAATCTGATATCCAATACCATATTATTTTACAGACAGCTCTCTTGGAGAAAGTCACAATAGATGCAAAAATAAATAAAATAACAATTAAACAAAAAAAAAAAAAATTTTTTTTTTTGAGAACAAAAAAGTTGCCTAAACTTTTTCTATATAATGAGATTTGTTCAAAAAGTATTAATAATTTTAAGTTTGTATATTTGACTGGTTTTATTTTTAATTTTTGTATTTAATTTTTTTTTTCATCACTTTTCCCGTTAATTTCACCTAGTATACAAATGTTTATACAATGATTATTATTATTGCTATTATCATTTTTATTAATAATATTTTCATTATTTTGATCAATTTTATAATGATTTCAGAAGAAAGAGCCAACTTGGCAGAAACTGTCGGTAAAGTCAAAGTAGACTCCATAGTACAACAGCATAAAAGAAGCTTGGAAAAAGGTCTGTGACTTCATCGAAAAGGTTCTGCGGCGGAATAGAAATCACCTGGATGCAGAAACATAAATGAAATGAGGACGACCTCATCACTGAAGCTGCATAAAGCATTTTTACCTACCTCAACCACACAAAAAACAAACAAAAATAAACTTTTATGCTTATTAAAAAAAAAAAAGAAAAAAATGTATATATAATATAAATAAATATATATATATATATATATATATATATGTATATATAGCTAAAGTTTATCTTTTTTACAATTTTCATAAAATTCTTATTCAATTTTTTTTACAGGGTATTTGCTAGTTAGACAGGCTCTTCACTCATCCACAGTGACTTGCTCATAAATAATGCCACTGAATTTATGTGAGCATTAATATACATTGTATTTTATTATGTTTTTTTTTGCGATGAAAAACTGAGGGAAAACGTGAAGAAAGGAAAATTGTGCTGTCGGCTGAAGGCAGCTGAACAATGGACAAGCCAGACCATAAAGTACATATAGAAATATATATATGTAAGTGTGTGTGTGTGTGTGTGCATGTTGGGCTGCGCCCATCAGCCAAAAGGGGCAAATGGGCGAGTGTGGGCAACTGGGCAACTGGGACTGAAGACAACTCAGTCGACCGCATGACATAATGACACAGAGTTAAAGGGGAGAGCTCTTCATGTGAGAAGTGAGGCAGCTGCTGCTGCTGCTGCTGGCTGCTGGCTGCTGGCTGATAAACAAAAGAAATTAACTTGGCTAACTGCAACATCAGCAAGCAGCAGCAGCAGCAGCAACAACAATACGGAAGCAAGTGCACGAGGCAGATGAGACAAGCGAAGATACCCGGTTTGGCCAGAAAAAGTTATTGTTGCTGTTGTTGCTGTTGCTGTTGTTGTTGGCGATGTCGTAAGCTCCAGCATCTGGGAAAATGTTTGTGGATCGCATTAGAGTGTTACATGTGTAGACATTTGTATACGAGATGATGTCTGCGTGTGTCTTTTGTTGTCTTGTGAGCTCTGATTAATTAGCTGCCCGTTTCTTTCGCTCATTTCTTTCTTTGCTGGCTTTTTGTTACTTAACCGACAAATTGGCAAGTCGGGAAGGCACCCGGCAGCCGGCAATTGGCGCCGCGGTGGGCGGGCAAAGGCGTCTTAAAATGGAAGGCGTGGCAGAGCTGTCTTCAATATTTGCAAAGTAGTTAAGGTATTGATCAGCTTTTATGATCACTTATCAGGAGAGGCGTGAAATATTGAATTAAAGAGCTTATAACAAAGTAGGAAGAGAGAAAAAAGGAGGAGTGCAAAGAGAAGAGAGAAGTTTGTTTTGAGTCTTCTATCTAAATAAATCTTTGCTCAGGCTTACTCTGCCAGAGCAGAATAAGAAATTATAATGAATCAAGTAAAGATCTTGAAGTCTTGTTTGTGTCTATATGTTCTACATGTTTCATATGTTCTCTGCTAGTCTTAAAGATTTCTATCTGTGGTATAAGATGTATTGAGCTATGAGAAATAAAACAAGTAACAAAGAAGTAATTAATATACTATAGAAAATATATTCCTTCTAGTATTTAATATATACAAAAGTCACACAAAAAGTTTAAGCTTTTAATTTAGCAAAAAAACAAAAAAAAATATCAACTATCTAAGCAGACAAACATTCTACAGATTTACTCAATTATTAACACATTTTTTATATGATCGAGCTATTTTTGATTAATTGAGAGATTTCAAGAATGATAAAAAATCTTAAATGCCAAGATTTATGAGCATTTCAAGCAAAAAATACAGATTTTTTTGTGTGGCAAAAATTTGATCGATTTTTGATATATATTCTGCTAAGTGAGCTAATTGAAATGATTGTGAAATATGTATGGAGAGAGGGAGGGAGAGAGAGGGAGAGAGGAAAAGTCACAGAGATATAGAGATAGTATATATGATCATATATATATAGAGAGAGCGACCGAAAAAGAGATATGAATGAGAGAGGGATTGAGAGATAGAAGAAAATACAAATATACAGAAGAAAAAGAGAAAGATAGAGAGAAACAAAGAGAAAATAAGAGAGAAATATTGTGAGAACAAAAATACAAACAGCTTAAATGAAGCTTGGTAGACTTTTGCAAAAAAAAAAAAATTAGGAAAGACGGAGAGGAAAAAAGAAAAATCATGAGAAAGTGAGAAAGATTAAACAAAATAGAGAGAAATGGATAGAAAGGGATTGAAAGATGGAAAGATAGAAATCAAGAGAGGCAGAGAGAGAGAGAGAGAGGGGGGACAGAGACAGAGAGAGAGAGAGAGAAAATGTTAGAGAGAGCAAGTTAGTGACAGAGACGGGGAAAGAGAGAAAGAGAGAGAGAGAGAGAGTAAAGTGGTAGAAGGAGAGACAAAGAATGAAGATGGAAAGCGTGATATGGAGTGATGGAGATACAATTCCAAGAGAGAAGAAAGAGAAGAAAGAGAGATGCAGGAGATGCAGAGAGACAGAGAAGGAGCGAGAGAAAGATAGAACAAATCACAATTTCGACTATATAGACTAAATCGACTGTTCAGACTGATTGAATATATAAATATCTAGGCAATGAAATAGTTATGTGAAAAATTCTAGCTAAATTCTGGATTCTGATCAACTTTACTACGTTTTATCAAGATATTTCTAAGTCAACTTACTGTTTTTTGACAATTAAATAATCTGTGGAATGTTTTTGATATACATATATTCATTGTTTTATATATTGACATACATATCAATTCAATGACATAAAAGTGTTTTGTTGACTGACGAATTTTGATGGGAATCGCGTAGCTGTTTTCTGTTCATTTCCTTTCTTTCCTTTCCATTCCTTTTCTACATTTTCTTGCTTTGTTTTTTTTTTTTTTTTTTTTTCAAATTGTGTGGTCAAGTTCGGTGTGCAATGATATGTGATTCAATTACAACTGTTAGGCTGAGTGGAGCTGAGCTGAGCTGTGTTGAATTGAGCTGAGCTGAGCTGAGCTGGCTTGCTCTTGGCCGAAATCGCTTGCCACGCCCACGAGACGCGCCCATAACAAGCTACAAAAATATGGCAACGAGAGTGGCGGCAACGGCGGCAGCAGCAGCTGCCAAAGTGAAAGCGATGCCACAAATCAAAGTCATCAGAGCTCGCATCAGCCCGCTCGCTCGCCTTGTCGTGCCTTCTCTTTCTCTGCCGCACTCTCGCTCGCCGTCTACCCGTCTCTTTCGCGCTCACCCTGCAACCGGTTCATGCTAATGTTATAGTTCGTTTCGCTGTTGTTTTTGCCGTTGATGACTTTATGCACCACAATTCTCAAAGCGAAAGGCCGCGGCCAGGTCGACTCTTGAACAAGGTGTCACTTTCGCTGTCGCCCGCTAATTAAGTTGGGTCAAAAAACAACGATAAAGACATATAGATGTGTATGAAAAACACACTTACCTTTCAACTGGCTGTTGGCTTCCTGCTTGGCAGCAGCCGGCGGCTTGGCCATGGCCACAGAGCAGCAGCCCAGCATCAGCATTAGCTTCAGCATTTGGTGTCCTTTCAACATGCTTAGTGTCTTGCGCTTTGTGGTGTCGATGTTTATTGTTGATTGTAGTAGTTGTTGTTGTTGTTAATTGAAATCGCTTTTCGTTTTGGTTTGTGGTTGTTTAATTTGCTATTGACCTGTTGATTGCTGCAGCAGCTGCATTTCACTTTCATATTGAACAACAACAGAAAAAGACAAAAAAAAAAAAAAAATGTAAAGAAAATAAAAATAAGTTGATAGTCAGGCTAAGGAGACAACAGCAACATCAGCAACAGCAGCCGCAGCAACAACTTTAGCTGCAAAGTGAAATTTTTGCTGGCTGAGCAGCAGGCAACACACACACACACACACACACACACACACATAGAGAGGCAGCTGTGGCAAGTGAATTGTGTGTTGGGGTCACGCACTCCTGTTGCCAGTTGTTGTTGTTGTTGCTGTTGCCTGTTTCCAGTTGCTGTTGCTGCTGGCAGCGCGTTAAGGCCATAAAAGTAAAAAGTATTTTGTTAAGCGTGTTTTAGCAGCAGGCATTAACAACAACAACAACAACAACAGCAGCAGCAGCAACAACAACAACAACTGTTGTTGATTTTTATGCTGTTGACGTTGCTGCAACAACTGCCACATGCCACAACGCCAACAAAGCTTGCAACACTATGCGCAGTTTTTTTTTCAAGCATATTTCTATTTTTTTATAAACAGGAAACTATTAGCGCGGAACACACTGCGAGAGAGAGAGAGAGAGAGAGAGAGAGAGCGTAAAAATTGCTCATAATTTCGATTATTATTATTTTTTTTTTAAGTGTATTTATCAAGTATCGTTATTAATTTGCATTTTAATAATAATTTTATGGCACTTGTTGCTATTGTTGTTGTATCAATTATGTTGCTCAATTTTCGTTTTTCTTTTGTTTATTTGAAGCACTTTTCAGTTTTGGTTAATGCGGAAATGCCGCCCAATCAACACTCGAACAACAAAAAAAAAAAAAAACATTGGCAAAAAAAAAAAAAATGTTATGTAGAAATAATTAAAGTAAAAACAAAATAATTTAATGTTTATGATGTCCACAGTACAAAACGCGCACGAAACGCGGCAAAAACGCGCGTAATTGCAGGATGTGGCCAGATTTCGCGCGTCGAAGGTGGCTTGAATACTTCCGCGCCAACAGCAAGCACACACGCACACACACACGCACGCACACTCACACACTCATGCACGCATTTGCATTCGGGATAACGGCAAACAACAAACCCAGCAATCGAGAGAGTCAAAAAAAAAAGTGGAATCAGAAACGCGACGTTTGGCCAAGCGCTCGCTGCGAACGCCGTCAACTGTCTGAGCTGCGCGCAGGCGCCGTCAAACACTTTTAAAGCGCTGTAACAGCTGAGAGAGAGAGAGGGAGCGAGAGAGAGCAAGCTCATAGAGCAACGCAAAGCTGCGAGAGAGCGCAATGGCAACAAACACAGTGTGAGAGAGAGAGCGCGCAGTCAAGTAATAATTGACGCTTCATGAATGAAGCGGCCCAAGCGATCAGCTGTGCCTTAAACCGGTAAACGTTGTAAATGCTGTGCGCAGCAGTTGACGTTGCTGCGACTGCGATTGCTGCTGCTAGTGTTGTTATTGCTGTTGTTGTTGTTCTGGTGGCCAGCACGTGACGCATTCAATTGGCAGCCCACGCAAGAGATAAAATACATATTTCAGCTAGTCGAATTGCTAACGAACAGAAGTCAATAAATTTTGTAGACTTTTGGTGATTGATTAAGTATAGAAAGCAGCGCAGAAAATGAGAGAGATAGAAACAGATATATAAATAAATATAGCGATAAGTAGAGAGAGAGAGAAAGATAACAGGAGAGAGAAATGAATAAACCATAGGAGAGAGAGAGAGAGAGAAATCGCTAAAGAAAAAGGTCTCACGCAGAGGAAAATGTCGAGTAAAAGGAAATATCTAGAGAGAGACAGAGGGAGACACACAGAGGGAGAGAGAGAGAGAAAGAAAGAAAGTGAGGGAAAGAGAGAGAGATAAATGTAAAGTGTAAATAAATATCCAGAGAAATAAATCGCCAAAGAGATGAAATACCAGAGAGAGAGACATCGCCAGAGAGAAACTTCCAGTAGAGAAAAATCTAGAGTGAAGAGAAAGCTTAAGAGAAAAAGATAAAAAGTTAGGCGGAAATATCTAATCGAGATAAATCTCAATAGAAAGTAATCTCACATGAGCGAAATAGAGAGAGAAAGTGAGAGAGAAAAAGGTGGAGGAAAAAAAGAGAAAGAGGGATAAAACGAAATCTCGATTGAGAGAAATAGAGAGAGAGAGAGAGAGAGAGAGGGAGAAAGATAGAGAAAGAGAAAAAGACGCAGAAAGAAAAAGAATAATAAAGAGAGAAATCGAAATCTCGCTTGAGAGAAAGAGGATTTGTAAATAAGATTGAAATATTCCTACATGTATATACCACAATAAAAAAAAAACATTTTCAGATCTTATTTTCGAGTAATGCGCTAAGGTAGCTGAATTTAATGTCACCGCTCTGAAAATAAAATAAAAAATAGGGAAAAATTTAAAAGTAAATTGTTTTAACTTAAATTCCCTATTTTAAATTTCCATTACTCCAATACCTCCTCTTCAATAATGCTAATATCTGTTGGTTTTTTCTAATTTCTCTCCTATCATATTTCCCCACAATTGCCATCCAAGTCTATTGCCAAATTGATTGGCGTCAACTGTTTCGGCCCCTCCGCGCTGACATGTAATTAATTTGGCCAACTCCAGGCGGCCCTGCGAGACGACTCGGGCCAATTGTCAACTGCCAACTGGCAACTGGAAACTGGCAAATGGGATGCAAGTTGAGCGATTGATGCTGCACACAGATGTGGCGATAAACAGCCTCAGGCTGTTATGAATATTTAAGATACTTCACTCGCATACATACATAATGATTGGCAAATTAACGCGCGATTCGCACATCCGAAATAACAGTTTGGGCCCAAGCAAATGATTTGCATAAGATATGAAATCGAAATTAAAAACGCGTTTCTCATTTCCCTAACTAGACTGTGACAAATTGCAACAATTTGGCCATATGATAGTCGACATAATTGGTACTTAATGAGAGATCATTTCGAAGATCTGTTTGCAAGTGATCCAAAGTCTCTCTCTCTCTCTCTCTCTCTCTCTCTATCTCTCGCTTTTTCTCTGCTCTCTCTGATTCATAATTGCATTTGAAACAATTTGTTTAGACAAGCCTAGCATTCGCATTAAGTGGCAGGAATGAAGACGAGGGTGGCTTAAAGAGTTGGTTAAATATAGATTAGATAGATAGATAGAAAGATGAGGGTAGCTTAAGGAGTTGGTTGACTATAGATTGAAATCCTATATATGCATATATCAGTCAATAACTATAATAAAGAAAGACGAGAGTGGATTAATGAGTTGGTTAATATATAGATAGAAATTGTTTATGCATACACATATGCAGGCATATATCAATCAATAACTATAAATAAGAAAGATTTGGTTAAATATCGATTGAAATCGTATATATGTTATCTATCAATAACAACTAGAAATGGCAAACTCTTTGAGCTACCCATGCCAACTATGTGACTCTGCGCTTTCAGCAATGTCAAATTGCACAATTGCAATAGCTGCAACAACAACAGCAACAACAGCAACAACAACAACGACACAAATCGCATTTGCTCTCAAGGCGTCGCGATGGCTGCCAATGGAAGCAAAGCGCGAATACAAAACAAATCGGAGATGTGAGCTACAAAATAACAAACAAAGCATTGTTGAGTGCATTGCAGCCAGATGATGTCATTGATATGGCACAGATTGCAATACCATTAGCAAATACTACATACAGTTTTATGCACAGACAGATAATGGATAGTAGATACATAGATAGATGCATGTAGGGATGAGTACAAGATGCGGCTAACACAAAGCCACCGAAATGGGGAAACGAATTTGCAGCGATGCAGAGAAGAGCGAAACAACTGTATAAAAATATAAATATAAATATATATATATATACATATACATACATATATACACACTATGCTGTATATAGTAAACTGTACTTAACTGTATCTGTATCAATAAATGTATCTGTATCAATAAATGTATCTGTATCAATAAATGTATCTGTATCTATAAATGTATCTGTATCTGTGTATCTGTATCTGTGTATCTGTATCTGTGTATCTGTATCTGTGTATCTGTATCTGTGTATCTGTATCTGTGTATCTGTATCTGTGTATCTGTATCTGTGTATCTGTATCTGTGCATCTGTATCTGTGCATCTGTATCTGTACATCTGTATCTGTGCATCTGTATCTGTGCATCTGTATCTGTGTATCTGTATCTGTGTATCTGTATCTGTGTATCTGTATCTGTGTATCTGTATCTGTGTATCTCCATCTGTGTATCTCCATCTGTGTATCTATATCTGTGTATCTGTATCTATATATCTGTATCTGTATATCTGTATCTGTATCTGTGTATCTGTATCTGTGTATCTGTATCTGTGTATCTATATCTGTGTATCTGTATCTGTATCTGTGTATCTGTATCTGTATATCTGTATCTGTATATCTGTATCTTTGTATCTGTATTTTTGTATCTGTATCTTTGTATCTGTATCTTTGTATCTGGTTCTTTATATCTGTATCTTTATATCTGTATCTGTGTATCTGTATCTGTGTATCTGTATTTGAGTATATGTATCTATCTGTGTATCTGTATCTGTGTATCTGCATCTCTGTATCTGTATTTTTGTATCTGTATCTTTGTATCTGTATCTTTGTATCGATATCTTTATCTATATATTTGTATCTGTGTATCTGTATTTATATATTTGTATCTGTGTATCTGTATCTATATATTTGCATCTGTATCTGTATCTATATATCTGTATCTTTGTATCTGTATCTTTGTATCTGTATCTATATATCTGTATCTTTGTATCTGTATCTTTGTATCTGTATCTTTGTATCTGTATCTATGTATCTGTATTTTTATATCTGTATCTTTATATCTGTATCTTTATACCTGTATCTTTATATCTGTATATTTATATCTGTATCTTTATTTTTGTATCTTTATATCTGTATCTTTGTATCTGAGTATCTGTATCTGCGTATCTGTATCTGTGTATCTGTTTCTGTATCTGAGTATCTGTATCTGCGTATCTGTATCTGTGTATCTGTTTCTGTATCTTTGTATCTGTATCTGTATCTGTGAATCTGTATCTGTGTATCGGTGTATTTGTGTCTATATATCTGTATCTATATATCTGCTGTATCTAAATATCTGTATCTATATATCTATCTGTATCTGTGTATCTATATCTATATATCGATATTTATAAATCTGTATCTGTATCTGTATTTATATCTGTATCTTTTTATCTGTTTACTCCTGTATCTATATCCACATCAGTTAACTTAAGCCGCTACTGTTTGTATCTGTATCGAAACGCGCATGTTGCTCGCCGTCGCGCTGTGTTTGGCTTTGTGCACTTGCCAGATTCGTTGACCGCAACTAAAATGCTATTGACCAAGTGACTTGGTTGTTTGTCGGCTCGCTTGGTGTGCATCTGTGGCGTATCTCTTTTTACATGGCAGCGTGACACTATTCGGCTCAGCTCCGATCGACGCTGTGTAATTGATTATTTTAATTGCTTCGCACTTGATTGTTTCTGCCTGAAGCAGCTAATCAATTTGTTCAGCACTCGCGTGCGATAGTCTGTTTCTCTGTCTCTCTCTCTCTCACTCTCTCTCTCTCTCTCTCTCTGTCTGTCTCTTTTCTAGGGTGCCGCGGCATGCATTGAACTGTAGTCAAACGCCCACCGAAGGTCTTCGTCGCAACTAGGAACTGGCAGCTCACATCTCGCAGCTCAGAGCTCGTATCTTGAATGTATCTCAATATTTGTATCTGTGTGTGTGCGTGTGTGTGTGTGTGTGTGGGCGCTCTGCGCCCGTTGCGATGTTTCCGCCAAGGCGCAATGGCAATGCGCAGCTCTTAGCGCTAATAGCAACGCATTCGCCAGATGCCACTGAGATAGTGGCGCGCGGGGCGTGCCTCAAATCAGGCTTAAAAGCAATTACGCACTCTGCAATGTTGTCAACGTTGGCTCCATCCAACTTCCTGCTCCAAGCGACTGCGTCTGGGATGCGAAATCTCACACAAAGATACCAAAAGAAAAAAAGAAAAGAGGAAAACTAAACGAAAAGATAGTTTTGCTGGCAGTGCATTAGCCTGGCCAAATGCCAGCCAAACAGCCGCATTCACTAACAGCCAGACAAAGTAGGAAAAAGTAAAAATAAAGGAGAAGAAAATTTCAAGAAGAAGAGAAAAGTTTAGAGCAAAATATTTTTCAATATTTTGCTAAAGTTTAGCTGGCCGTTAAATTATTTAACATGTAGTTAGCTGATATTTAAATTTTTATAAATTTTGCCTAACGGAATTCAAAGTATTTGCAGTGCTTGAAAAAGGATCGAAATTGAGAGAGAGAGAGAGAGAGAGAGAGAGAGAGAGAGATAAACAGATAGCTATATCTTATAAATACAGATATATATCTTTCTAGCCAATCAGTTATTGGCAACAAAATGAATTATTATGCAGTGCTTCGACTTCAGAGCATTTCAGTTTCATTAGCCATCGACAACGCGTGTCACACAACCAAACAAATGATGAGTGTTCCCCAAAGCAACTCGATCCGAATATATATATCTATATATATATAAAAATATATACCTATGTATGTATATTTCTCTTGGCACATCGACTGCAAAACTGACGCCAATTGAATTTCCCAATCGAAGTGGAAAATTAATGAAAGTAACAGACGATGCTGAGATAGATAAGGATTATTAAGTAAGAAAATTGACACGTTTATCTCTCTCTATATACATAGAGATATGCATATATATGTGCATATCCAACTGATAAATCGTTGCTAGACGAAAATATGTGTTCATGTAAGATGTCACATTGAGAAGGAAAACAAAAACGGGTTAGAGTGCTTTAGTCGGCAGTAACAGACTTGAAGGATAACCTGAGCTTTACGTTTAGCTTCGCTCAATCTGCACTTCTTTTGTACACATACATGTTTATAGATTACACACCCATACATACATACAATGCTACAACCGCCCACTATGATAAATGTGAATAGTTCCTAATGGTTCCTAATGTATATTGCATTTTCTGCTTTAAAAAAAAAAAAAATTTTTTTTTTCAACTTTGCGGGGAAATAAAATTGAATATAATTCTAATCGGCTTACTTATTAGATACATTTATATAGTAACTTTGGTATTTGTTGACTTTTGAATAGTGAATTCAAGCTTTGGTAAGAATTGTTGCTGTATCAAATATTATCAATACGGAAATAGGATAGTGGAAAAATCGGAAAGCTCGTCAACCTCTTTGGCTTTTGCAAGAACAAGAAACTTATAAAGCTTAACTGAGGTGTAGACGCAGAGTTCTTAATCGTTTCAGCTTTTAATTGCGACTAAGAATATTTATACAGTAAATTAAATATATTAATATACTTAATTATATACTTTATATATATATATTAAATATTTGTGTCATATCTATGAATAGCATTTTAACATCCAAGTTTAACTTAACTTATTATTGGATTATTGAATGTATTGCATTGCGACAAAAACTAGCTTATGAAGTAGATATATTTTGCACTAACTTTGAATAGAATTCAAGAAATCATTAATCTCATAATCAATGCACGAGTATATCTGTACATCTACATATATCTAATCTATACATATGCATATATCATTACTTTGAATATAACATCAGAAACCGTTTATCTTTTCAGCTTTTATTTTATGCTAGACTTAAGCTTTACAGCTTTCGTTACAAGCTAGCTGAAAAGCTTTACAAAATCGTCGTTGAAGTTTTATCGCTGCGTTTGGTTTAAGCTCAAAAGCTGTCCTTTACAACTCAACGAAAGCACTTGACGAAAGCTCATATCGAAACCCATTGTAAGCAATTGCTTGAAAGTTTGACTAAGTCAAGTTTTAACAAGCTTAACAAGTTTTGATGACAATTTGCAGAAAACACGATAAAGCTTTAGCGTAAAGCCTATTTCAAAGTTTCGAATATATGAATTACGGTTATTTACCTAACGAATTGATTTGAAACATTGAACTAAATTGACTAAATGGGAATACAAAATTATCTGCAGATTAATGCAGTCTGAAACCATTAAATGGGGATATATATGTGTAGATATATATGTGGATATGTTTATAGTTACTGTAAATAGGAATCTTTAGTATATATACATACATCCACCAATTCATATAATCCAGGCAATGGGCGTAGTCAGAGCAAGCCCCTAAATCTAGGCGTTCAGCGCCATATTTTCAGTTCAGATGAGAGTTACAGAAACGTCCGCATCCTCATCTACGGTCGGACTTGTTCATAGAAATTTTGACTGTGTGAATAACACAATAGTACTATTATTATGAATGATAGCATAGACAGTGCACTATAATAAGACCACGTCATTACCATTATATTAATACTTGTTTAACAATACAACAAGTTAACGATACAATATATCACATTTCACGAAAACGTATAGACGAAAATTTAACTTTTAATTTTGAGAGAATTCCAAAAATATAATTTAGTCTTACTTCGACGAGAGATTTTGTTCGACTGACGATTTTCAGTTTTGTTACAGGGTCCAAAGCCCAAACAAATCTCATGGCAATGTTGATCCCGTTTCAAATATATCATGAAGGAAAAGCCTACTAAAATATACAAATATATTTATATACATACTAAATATATTAATTTATTTCAGTGTAATGTCTTTTTGATGTTATATAATATAAGTCGATAACTTACTTATCGAAATATAAGATATATATGTTGTTATGTTGTTAACTAAAATAAATAACTAAATTAAAAACTAATATATTTATTTTTTTTATTTTTTTATATAAACTAAAATTATGTTTTTATCGATAACTTGTTTATCGAAATATAAGATATATATTAAATTTATTCTATGTTGTTAACTAAAATAAATAACTAAATTAAAAACTAATATATTTATATATTTATTTTTTTTTTTAAATATAAACTAAAATTTGTTATTTATCTATAACTTGTTTATCGAAATATAAGATATATATTAAATTTATTTTATGTTGTTAATTAAAATAAATAACTAAATTAAAAATTAATATATTTATATATATATATATATATATATATTTTTTTTTTTTTAATATAAACTAAACAAATTTTTTATTTATTGATAACTTTTTTATTTAAATATAAGAAGAATATTTTAAATAAATAACTAAATTGTTAACTGAAATTTTTAATTCAATTTTAATTATTATACGTTTATCGTTTTATAATAATATATTTAATCGGAAGATAACAAATATATTTAATATATATATTTTTTATTTTACTTAATTAAATTTAATTTCAATTTTAATTTTACTTAAATAAATAGCTAAAGTAAACTAAAACTAGCTTAATAATTTATTGATTATCGATTATAATCGATAACTACTTTATCAAAATATAAAAAATATATTCAAAACTTACAATTTGTACAAAATTGTTGTATTCGAATACAAAATTGTATTTGGCCAATATAATAGAGAATACATGAAAGTCTAACATAATCGATAGGTCTATTGAATACATTTTTGAAAGAAAAAAGTATTTTTTTCTAAGAAATAGATTTTATTTCTGCCATACCTCGATATGTGGAGAGTCGCTTAAGATACTCCAAGTTATAATATATGTATATATGTATATGGTATTGTAGCTTATAAAACATATTTATCTACACTATATACTTATCTCAGAAATAACCTGATTGACAGACTTCCAACACCAAGTCTGAGTAACTTTCAGTCGGCTATTTATCTGGTAAAACTCCCAAACTCCAACTGCAAAGAGGCGAAACGGAGATTGACAGATGACAGAAGTTAAGTCTAGTTGACTTTCGAGATGAAACACAGATGTCCATCTCAAAGAGAGAGTGAGAGTGGGAGGGAGAGGAAGTGTGTGAGAGCGAGAGACGGAGATAGAGCAGGTTATTAAAATGTTGATTGATGCAATTAATTAACTCTGAATTGGCTGGTCGAGGACGAAGCCAAAGGGACATGGACGCCCATTAAATGCAACCAGAGATTATATGTCAATTCTAAAAATAATAACGGCCAACAGCGACAGCAACAAACGCCACAATAAACGGATAATGAGGCGAACAATGAACAGCAGCAACAGGAGTAGGACAAGAAGCAGGAGTGGGACAAGGAACAGGGGGCAGGAGGCAGGAGGCAGGAGGCAGGAGGCAGGAGGCAGGAGGCAGGAGGCATGAGACAGTCGGCAGCAATTGCGGCAGGAAGCGCTATCATTACGTCCATTGGCCATCGCATCCTGCGTGCGCCGGACTTCGGGCGCATTGTTGTGGCTGCGATTTGTAGGCGGGCAACACTTTGGAATGCTCCATTTACCAAATGCCGACCGCAAAGCGGACTGAGGCAGACGTCGGCAGGGGACGGATCAGATCTAAGCTAAGGACAAAACAAATGACGCACAGCGGACAAAGGGGAAGGGGCGACTCTACAGACGGACAGATGGACGGAGAGACAGACAAATAGCATTCGCTTGAACGGGGCGCTTTGATTAAATGCGCGCTTGATTTGAAAATGATTTCATTAATTAAACGCGTCCGCCCACCACTTGGCCCCTTGGCCCCTTGGCCCCTTAGCCCATTGGCCCCTTGGCACCGCCAGCGTCGCGATTTTCCGCTCTTTGTAAATGTTTGTTATTTTGACATTTAATTGTAAGTGTTCAGACATCTGATCGAACTCGCTTTGTTTGCACTGGACAAATGCCAAAGGCGCTCAAATAGCTAATACTCCATTATTATGTTATGCTCTCTAAATACATAATTGAACAGCAATACAACAGTTATTTTGCATTGGCCAATGGCAGCTGATGTGTAGAAATTAAGTTTTGTAGACTTGTAACAATATTCAAATAATTATTCCTTACTCTGCAGAGTTAAGCAGCTGTGGCAAAGCCCAAGGAAATTAAGTAAAGGCGAGTGAGAGAGAGAGAGAGTGTGTGTGTCTGCCCACATGTGTGTGTGTGTGTCAGTATTGCTTGTCGCTTTCTGGTATTAGTTCTAGCTCCTCTAACACAGTGAGCAAATGAAAAGAGGCAGAGCGAAAGGCGCTTAGTTAACAGTTATGTTTATGTGCATATTGCTTTTTGTCTTTTTCTGACACTGTTACTTCTAGCTGTCAATATAGCGGCTATTTTGCATTGCCCAATGGCAGCTGATGTGTATGTGTAGAAATTGAGCTTTGTTCAAATGAGTATTTCACACTCTGCAGAGTCCAGCAGCTGTAGCAAAGCACAAGGAAATGAGGTGAAGGAGAGTAGGTGAGAGCAAGAGAGATGCATTATTAACATGTGTGCAAGTATGTATATGTATGTATGTATGTGTGTGCTTGGCAATTATTGCTTGTCACTTCTTCTTGCATGAGTTCTAGCTCCACTCAGACAGAAATCAAATGAAGAGAGGGAGAGCGAAAGGCGCTTTGTTAACAGTTAAGTTTTTATGCATTTGCATGTTTATTGTTGTTGCTCATCTTTTTCTGACACTGCTGCTAGCTGCTCGCGCATGCAACTGCTATAGGCACGCTCTCATGCTTAGTTGGGCTGCTCTCTACGTGAAGCATTTACCGCTACATACATATGAGTATATGTAAGTATGTTACAGTGGTTCAGTGTCTATTATTTGCGCTGTCAATGTGGCACTGGCAGGTAACATGAGTACGCCAAATACGGATTGCAGCAAAAACATTTCGGGCATACCCCGTAGCCAATGGGAGTGTGGGTATGCCATGGTATTATGTTACACATAGCAAATTACTGTAGTGCTTGATATTTGACCCCCATTTGATTTTAACAGATTATTCTCAAAGTAACTAATTATAGCAAATGAGTTGTTGTACAACATTAAATTATAATTACGCTTCGCTGTGGGCTGGGTTATTCGATAAGTAGAGCGAGTAGGAAAACCGCAGACCACGGAAGAACACGTTCCTAAAACTAATTAAAATCAATGTTGTGTGCAATCAAATGGGGCTTTAGTTTACTTTTTACAGTTTTTCCTTTTGTTTTTTGTTGATTGTGAAACATGACGCAAAGATTTATTGGAGAACAAACTATAAATTAAGCGGGTAAGCCAAAAGTGATTTATATAATTCAATGAAGAAATTCACTTTAATCTGCTGAAAATTAAGAGATTGCCATTTATAAAACTGTTTGCGTGGGCTTAGCTTTGAGTCCAATATAAAAGCAGAGACGAAAGAATTATTATGTGGAACAATTATTCAAAAAACGATATTTATCGATTATTTTTTGGAAATTGAAATTCTTGTATACAGATAAACTTGATTTATATTGTACAACAAATGGTATGTTCAATATTATTTTTAGCACCAAATTAAGCAAACATATCCTTGATTGCTGATTTTTAATGGGTATATGTTATTTATTTAAAAAATATATATATGTAGATCGACTTTAAATGAATTTATGGACCAAGAATTTTTATAGTTTATCAAATGTATTTAATATACAACCATTGTCTATTTTGATGGGCATACAGGATATACCGAACTGTGTAGAGTATACAAATCGACTTGAATTGATTTTGATCGAAAAAATATATATATATATATATATATATATATATATATATATATAGTTTACCAAATCAGAAAGTCTAAATGTTCTTTCTAATGACTCTACAGGGTATACTAAGACTTAGAGAGAATATAAAGTGACTTGCATTGATTTTGATCGAATATATTTATATAAACCTATATATGTATACCACCAAATCATATAATTTATATACCCTGTATTTTCATATTTTATATTTATGCAGGGTAAGCTATGTCAAACAGATATATGTAGATCAACTCACCTTGTTGTTGCCCAAGAAATTATATACATATATGATTATACTCTAACAAATCAATATACCCTGTCTAAGCTATTTTTAATTTATATACAGGGTATATATAGATATAAATATAGATCAGATATACGCTTTAAGTAAACCAAGATTATATATATTCCCAATAGGCTAACAACTCAACAATGGAAGCTACCATTGCTCTTTTCCAATAAGTACAGGGTATATCAGCTCTCTGATACTCGTTTCTTTGATCACAGATATTTGAATTCTATTGAAGTTTTTGATTGAATTGTCAATTTGCATTGGCAGCTGCACTCGCTCGTGATCATGATTATCGTCATGATCATGATATTGATCGTTGGCATTCTCATTGTCATTGGCATTTGGGGCCAGTGATGCAGCCACCCATTAGAGCCATAAATAGTCCGTAGGCACGCTTCCATTTGGGGCTGCCAAACTGGCCAACTGGCCAACTGGGCTAATTAATTTCCCTCTGCGTGACTTGAATGGGAAAGTCAAGTTTGCAGTGGGCGGCAGTTGGCTGTTGGGGTATCGGGCTGATGTCTGTACTTATATAATGCTCCAGTATACCCTGTACTCTTTTCCTTTCTATTGGCAGCTGGTGAATTGTGTGAGTAATGATTAAATGCTTCTCTGGCCACGCCCACCCAATGATTCATGAGGCGTGAGCCAGAGAACAACCCGCTCCAGTGCTCGCCTTCAGCCACGCGCTCTCTTAAATCCTCCCTGACCCCCGCCCCCTGCTAACGGTTGATCAGTTAAAGCAGCAGCAATGAAGAGTGGTTCCAACTTATTTACTACGACAAGCATACAAACGCTTACTTATACACACAGACACACACACACACAGACATACTCGTGCCTGCTTGCTCCTTTAAGTTGATAAGCTTAGGCAGCAGGCAAGTTAATCTGTAACTAGCTGAATTACACAAACACACACACACAGACAGACAGAGTATAAGAGAGTGAGCTGCGCTTTAAACTAAGCGAGAGGGGAGGTGGGCTGAGCACATAAAATGCAGTGAGATATGGCGCAGTTCATTAAATTAATAAATATACTATGTATGTGCGCACACACACACACACAGAGAGAGAGAGGGAGAGCAAGAGAGACGTAAGCGAGGTGCTTAGCAGAATGGAGACTCTGGCAGACGGCTGAGCAGCAGCAACAACAACAACAGTAAACTGTAACAATAACATAAATAAACAAGCTTTAAATAGACGTTGGACCAGCCAAAAACTTCATCAACTGCCAACAAAAGTTACAGCAGCAGCAGCAACAACGACAACGGCAAAAATCTCAAGGTAAATTATGCAAAAAGTGTTGGCTAAGGGGGAGGCGGACGGGCGTGTAGAGTTAGAGTTGGAGGCAGGTTAACGCATAAGTTCAAATTTACAAAAGTTAACAATGGCAACAGACGTCGCCGGTGCGGCTCATTGGAGAATTGTAGACTACAATCCCAGAGCGCTTTAACTGTAGTTCGGCGCTGGAGGCCAAATCAGTTGACAGCCAGGCAGACAGACACAATTGGGACGAAGGCCAAAAAATAAGCCAACAAGTTCGAAACTTAATAAGATTTGCACAAAATAGACGTTAATAGTAAAGCGGTGCAAATAAACTACGCCTGTATTTAGACATATTTATATAGTATTTATGTTTGCGTAATTTCTCCAGACATCAATTTATTTGCCAAGCGCTTTGATTGGCGTCATATGCTGCACTTGGCGCTTGCTGTCTCTGTCATATTCATATTGCAAGTCTCCAGCCCTCGCTCTCCGCTCTCCCACTCTCAGTGCACTCTCTCTTCACACGCTCGCACTCTTTCTCGCTCCCACTCACCCATTTGGCACCTTGCAGTCAGTCGCACGCGTTCATGACTTAATGGATAAAGCGCATAGTTTCGTCTCTGCTTTGCGCTCTGCCCGCATTGCTGACCGAGTTCGATAGCTGAGCGTGTTTACAGTTAGACGCCGCTGCTGCCCTTTATCTATATCTAATTGATAAGCTAATCGGGCCACAATAACAAAATGAGCCATAACTTAGTATGTGACTTTTAGCTTAACTAGCTTACTTAAGACTTTATTCCACTAGACACTCACACACACACACACACATACACACACACACATACACACATGAATACATTCAATTGACACTAGCTTAAGATAATACAAATAGCGCCTAGTTGAGCGCGTCCACACAGCCTCTTGATCGGAGGGGTAGAGTGGGGCAGCGTCTAGACCGTTTGGGTAGCCACATCGCGCTGGCAAGTGCGTTTATAACAGCTATAGGCCTCCAGGCCATTGATGCTGAATATCGTAAGACCAAAGAACTGCAAGGAGCAGAAAGAGAGACGAAGAGAGGAGAGTTTATATACGTATGTGTGTGTGCAAGTGTAAGAGAGTGGCAATTTAACTCACCGCGGCGGCCGTATAGGCAGCGACGCTCAGGCCGAGCACGAAACCGGAGGCAACGAAATGGGCGAGGGCCAGGGTCGTGTGCACGCCCAGCGACCATGACGGCGAGTTCCAGCGCCAGCTCTGGCCGAGCCGCAGGTAGCGGCAGAGCAGAAGCGTCAGCGTCACGGCGAAGCCAAGGAGAGCGACGATTATGTAGAAGCAGCCGCGATAATTGCTCAGCCGCACCGAGCTGCACACAATGCAGAGGAAACCAATGAAGGCGCACAGCTAAAAGCAGAAAAAGAAGGAGAAGAGGAGAGTTTTGTCTGTAATTACTGCTGCTGTTGCTGTGTAGGCGTGGCTGGTGAATTACTTACCAGGCAGACGATCTTGGAGATTCCGCGTATGCTGCGCAAATACTTGCGATCGTAGTCATGATTAACAGACATGACCAGAGCGACGATAGTTGCCAAAAAGCAACACCAAAAAAACAAAACAAACAGCGAAAAAAAAAGCACTACACTTGCTAAAAGGTAAACAGTTAGCAACTAACAACAACAACAACAAGAAGAAGCGCGGCCTGTGCCCACAGAAAATCACATTGCGTGCGGCAGCAAGCACAAAATGCCACTGGCGACGGCGACGGCGACGGCGAAATGACTGAAAGCTTAGAACAACAGCAACGGCACGAATGCGAGTGAGAGAGTGAGAGCGCAATACACAACAACATGCACACACACACACACACACACACATTCGCATGCAAGCAGAGAGCGAGTGAGAGCAGCAGGCCATACACTTGCTCAATTCGTAGAGCGCACTCTGAGGCAGTGCTGCCATTTGGGCTTATTTAAGGCTGGGTCTAGCTTATTTGAAAACGGAAAAATTTTGCTTGAAAAATCATGAAAATTCTTAAAGGTTTAGATTTAGCATTTATATATATTTTTAAATATATCATTAGGCTTTTTTTTGGCTTTCTATATTTTATATATAGTTTTAGGTAGTTTTGAAGGCAAATCGAATTTGCTTAGCTAATTTTTGTGTATGTTTTTTTGTATCAAGTTTGAGTATTGCAATGTAAAATAACTGAATTATCTATGGAAATTAAAGAAATTAAGAAAAGTCCATAAATGTTAAAATTACGCTTAGATATTTTTGCTTGCCTTTCTAGCTAGATCTAGCTTTTTGTGCTCTCGCAAAAATGGCAGCACTGCTCTGAGGTGCTCACTGCCAGCGGCCGCCACTTGAGCAAAATTTGTACCAAAAACAAGACACGCTAAGTGTACCACTCTCACGCAATATACATAAATACATACATATATACAATTTCCATAAAATTTGTGAATCATCTAAATAAACTAAATTATTGAATACTTTATTTTTAGCGATCTTATCGCTAAAACTTTTTTAAATTGAATATAACAAATATACAATTTAGTCGTCATATGAAATGTACCTTTTCAACGATCCACTGTACATTAGCATAGACAATGTACCTTTGGTACATTTGCGCTCTCACGCTCATCTCTCTTTCTCTCTCTCTTCTCTCTTGATTTCTTGATCTCTGCTTCTGTTTTTTTGGCTGTTTATCGGCCAAACTCCCTCGACGCCAAACTTGAGTGGACAACAAGCTTATCAGCTGCCGATCCGTTACACTCAGTTCAAATTCGCAGCGCTGAGCGGCCTTCGGCCTTCGATACGCAGCATAGATAAATGAGTATATTTACTAATTTACGATTGGATGGATTCTCACTCTCGCACTCATTGATGTGAGTCATTTACATGTGGAAATGCATTGCCGACTCTGTGATTCATACCCACCACATGGCAAATATAAACAAATGAGAAAAATCGTTAAGCATTGGAAACAGAGGGCCTACAATACACCGACTTACGCATGCTCTAACATGTTTACATATATATCTACATATGTATGTCTATATTAGACTATTGCTGATTCTTCTACAACCACATGCATGTGAGAGTATATTGGCTTGTGTTTGTACAAGAGTATAAGAGTCAGCGTTTCGCTCTCATTAGCTTGCTATACTTCGATATGCATTGCAATTTCGATGTACTCCAATTACTTGCACGAGTGTGAGAGAGCTATACAATTGTATATGTATCTTTATACTCTTTCATTTAAAACTCTTGCAATGTGCATTCCAATTGGAATGTACCCCATTCATATGCTCGTTAGTGTATATCTATGTATGTATGTATGTATCTATCTCTACACCGCATCAATTGAGTAACATATTTATTTTAATTGATTCAAATTCACTGTGGTCAGCATTAGATTTGTTGTTGTTTTGTTGTTTGTTTTATTATTTCTGTATTTTAGGTTTATTTTTTGGGTGGGGGACACGCTCGAAGTGCCCCACTTGGCCAAGGTCAGTCGGCCTGAAATTGTAACGGAAACATATGGCTTAATATATGTAAGTGATATGCATGGGGGGTTAAATATGGAAAGCGAAAATCTTGAGAAGACGAACAGCTCAAAAAGCAGCTGCAACGGAAATGTGGCGATAAACCGGAAGTGACATAATGCTAAACAAGAGCTAAGCCATTCTAAAGCCTGTCACAACATCTAACTAAAGATAGAAGGAGTGTGATCGACACCCTCTCTGTCTCTCTCTTTCTCTCACACATTGGGCACATATGCATATGCATATAAGACAAAAGCTTGCGTATAAGAGACTCGTAGGTTCATTTTGTAGCCTCAAGGATAGCTAAGTTAGAGCTGGGCATGCGTGCGAGCGAGACAAGCGATAGTGGAGATTAGGAGCAGAGCCAGCCATATGCCCTATATAATTATCACTTTATATGTATGTGTGTACGTGCAAATGAACTCCCAGTATTGCAAGACTTACAGTATATTTATTACATCAACTTATACGCTATTGAAAAACTTCAGATTTCGATTGAAATCAATTCAGAGTTAAACAAATCTAAATTTTGCTATAAATTAGTTTATCCGTTTATGAAAAATAGAAAACCAGTTTAGCATATGCTTGAAATGCGTTTAAATAAATTTCTTAATTGGTTTTATTTAAGCATATCACATATCACATGACATTTAATTTGCATCAAAGGCGAATTTCGATTTGATTGCCAGAATTTTAAATGTCGATTTATATTCAGGTAGAGCCGAACGGATTTTATATTTTACAATGCAATTCAAATCAAATTTTTGCCAAATTAATTTTACATATCAAAAGGATATTTCAATATTGTCAGGATGGGCTAGAAGTAGAGGTAGGCTATATTGCTGATTACATGAATGGGTGTATGTTCATATTGTACATAGGTATGTAGGTACATAAATATGTACACAATATGTATAAATTAATGACAATAAGAGAGAGGCAGATAGATAGAGAGAGAGAGAGAGAGAGAGAGAGAGAGAGTGAGAGAGAGAGGAAGAGATAGATACATAAATATGGTAATACTAATTAGGAATATGTATAAATTTATATAATTAACATCTCTCCTTCTCTCTCTTTCTCACTCCCTTTCATCTTCTCTCTGTTATCATATTTTCGCCTCTTTTTTTTTAATGATATTTCAAGCAAACTTGTTTCTGCCTTATGAAATTCCTAGTATTTATAACGATTAAGCAAACATTTTGAGCTAGTCTATGTTGTAATTTGTGGGTGTAGGGTATTTCACAGTCGTTATCAATTGGCTTGCGAAACACATACGTTGCTGTAAAATGGACTTTCATTATCTCTAATGGACTGTACTTAATGAAACAAAATACCTTCACACACACTGAAAAGCTTATACATATACACATAAATATGTATACATGTATGTATGTATATATAACATATAAATATATACATGTATATATTTACGTGCATATGTTCATCTATAAAATATATTATTATTGTTTGATTGCGTATGGCAAATTAGTAAATGGTTTTTCACAGCATTTAACTGCAGTTGAACTGCATTTGTTGCACTGTGAACCCATTGAAAATGGGGTAGGGTTAGGGCATATTGGTTTTTTGCATATGTATGTAACGGACGGGCTGACAAAGGGAGAAGTCAAGTATGAGGAGGTACATATATAAAAATGTAAATTAAAATAAATATAATATATATATATTTTTTTTACTATATGAAAAAATTCAAATTTAAAGTTATCTAACTTTTTCTCAATTAAATTTAGCATAAGTAAAACAACATTAAAATATTGACATTAAAAAAAAAGTAAATAAACAAATAAAATGATTTATATAAATCAGAAATAATATAGTATTTAATATAATATGATATAATATATTTATAATAATAAAAAAAAAAAAAAAATTGACAACATGATAATATGTATATCATATAAATCAAATATATAAGCTTTAAAGTAATTAATATCTGAAAATAAAAGAATTATAGTATAAGCTATAAACAAAAATTTTAGTATTTAAGCACCTGTAATAAATATGTACCTGGAATACTTCTGACTTTATGTCCTTAGAATTTAAAAAGTTGATTTAGATCTGCAGTGTGCATTAATACTGCCACCTTTATGCAGGGTATCCACAAGTCAGGCACACCCTACTCAAGCACTTTACTCACATGTTATTTGGCTGATTGCGTAGTTAAGTTTCATCTAGGTGTTTCAAACGATTTCAACCACACACAAACACCAAAAAGCCAATTGCCAGTGTGTGTGTGTGTGTGTGTGTGTGTGTGTGTGTGTGTGTGTGTGTGTGTGTGTGTGTGTTGGTGTGTGTGTGCGTCAGCTTTGCTGCTGCTGCCATTGGTGCCGTTTGTTTTCGATCGTGCTGAGTGCACTTCAGAAATGTGCGCTGCAGTGGGGCAACATGCCATGAGCACCATGCACCACCTGCACCACATGCGTCGCATGCGAACAAAATGCCGGACAAAGCGCTACTTAGTCGACCCCAAAGCGTGACCCCAAAAGTCCAATAGCCCTGGGGCTGCTATGCTCATCAAATTAGCTTGGCTATTGCCAGCTCTTTCGCACACAGCCGTGCTGCTGTCTCGCTCTAGACTACCAGTGCACCTTCTTTTATAAATATATATATATATATATATATATATATAATATTTTAATATGCTTGGCAATTCGCGCAAATATTCATAAACATTTTCTCCTCTCTTTTTTTGATGATTTATGCACATGGTTGAGCGTTCAACCAACTCTCAACTGGCAGAAAGCTGATGTGCGTGTGTGTGTGTGTGTGTGTGTGTGCGTGTGTAGCTATACATGTCAGTTGCAGCTTGCTGCTGGTTAGCAGCCAAACAGCCAGCAGCCAATTTCTTTTATACTATTTTAATTTATCGCCCGTCAGACGTGTCGTATACGCAACGCACTCATCCTCAGCCAGGAATACGTGTGCGCACGTGTGTGTGTGTAGGTGTGTGTGTGTACGCTGCTGCTTCCATAGGTATCTAATTAAAAATGCAGTTGGCTTAATTGGCAAGTGCAGCGGTAACAGCTTTTTGTTAACTTTTTACTCTCAACTAACAACAACAACAACAGCGACAGCTCAGAACGTGTCTGACAGCCAATCAAAGAAGTCTCGCAATTAAATGAAGCAGTTGCTCAATTGGCTGCTGTTGACTGCCACCTGGCTGCTGAAGTGCTGCAGTGGGGTATGCGCGACTGCCAGTTACTATATGGACAGTAAATTTGACATGCTTCATTTGAGTTAGGTATAGGCTGACCAAGTTAGAGTGATACTATTATCGATAACTATGGCTTGGTATATATTAAAGTTATCGATCATTTTAGGAAGTAGAAATGTTTAATAGAAGTTGCCATTTGCTATCAATTTAATTAAGTTTTTATAGCATGCAAAATATGCTGTATTAAACACCATAAACTATATATATTTGTTATAATTTTTTAAACTGTGCTTCTGCCCCATCGCCTTCAACCATCCGTTCGCCCTTCTGTTCCTGCATATGCAGTTTTTTTTTTTTTTGGTGCAGTGGGGTACACACGACTAGCAGTTACTATGTAAACAGTTTTGAGCTGCCTAAGCGACATGTTTTAGCATTTTTATATTGAATATCAGTTAAGTAGAAGCTGACCAAGCAAGAGTAATACTATTATCGATAATTATGTTTTGAAATGTGTTCAAGTAATCGATAATTTTTTGATGTGAAAATGTTTATTGATATTTGCCATTTATTTTTAATTTATAAAACTGTTTTTTTACATGTTACATATAGGATATATAGGATATATAAAATATGTATATTTTTTATTAAATATGGTTCTGTCCATCTTTCCTTCCATCCGTTTTTCTGCTCCTGCATATGCATTTTTTGGCATTCAGTTCTCCATTTTTCATAAAAATCTGTAAAAGAAAATCTAATTAGAGTGCATGAAAAGTGCATTACTTGGTAAGTATGCTTGGAAAGCAATTGATCCCACTGGGTGCGCCAATTAAGGCTGCTTAAGAGACTGCGTAAAAGGAGATAAGAGAGAGAGAGAGAGAGAGAGAGAGAGAGAGAGAGAGAGAGAGGGGGATTTATGGTTTATTGTATTATTTATGCATAATTACTTTGAGTTCAGCTCAGCTAAAAGAGGGGTAAGTATGTGGGAGGATGTCAGAGCAGAGTCTAACAACTTTTGCTTTACTTCCTTGAGAGTTGGGTGAATATTCTTGGTAAACTGAGTGCGGAAAAAACAAACTTTTTTGTTCTGTTTTTATTTATTTTTTAATGAGTATTGAATGTATATAATGCAATATTGATGTCTTAACAGAACAATTACGATAATGTATAACAACAAAATCTGTTGCCATAGAGGATTTAAGCTGGAGAAGAACTTGAAGTCGTTCCACTTGCCATATGACTCAGATAAGTAGTTAGGTAACTAGATAATGCCTACTCCAATTAAATAACAAATAAGAGTAATCTAATATCCATGTTAGTCTAGAGTTTCCCAGTCTTACCCCATTTCTTCATAACTGCCAGCTGAGCTATTTATGAGTCAACATTGACAAGGAACAACATTTGTAGCTCCAATATCCCTTCCTCCTCTCCGATGCTTGCGCTTTCCTGGAATTGTAAAATACTGTGAGTTGAGTCAGATTTCCAGTGGAATAAGCACATCAAGCTCCCATTGAGACGTTGCCATAAACAAATATTCTGAGTTTATACATCCAAAGATAGCAAAGTGACGACAGGCGCTATCAATACTCAGATGAGATAGGAGCGGACTGCACACAGCGCAGCAGCGGGGAGTGCAATGTTTTTCATTTCATTTCTCATTTTTTAGTGCCTGGCGAATTGTCACAAATTCAAAAGTAAATTCCGGATAAATGGAGGGGGTCAATGACCTTTAGGCAGCTTCTGCCAGTGCCTGTTGGACATCACAGTGACCTTTGAATACATAAATTGGATTTAAATGTGAGAAGTTAAATAGCTGTGACCTCATGTGAGATTGCGCAATCAAAATTTAGACTTCCGATGTCAGCAAAGAATAAGATCCTAATAGAATCCTAAAAGAAACTAGTGAATTTATGATGAAATTAGTCTTGACATGAGTTCTAATCTATGGGATCATTAAACCTGGCTAAAAGAAAGGGAGAGAGAGAGCGAGAGAGAGGGAGAGAGATAGAGCGAGACAGAGTGAAATTGAGAGAGAGAGAGTGAGACAGAGAGAGAGAGAGAGAGAGAGAGAGAAAGAGAATGAGAAAGAGAGAGAAATGGAGAGAGAGAGAGAGAGAGAGAGAGAGAGAGAGAGAGAGAAAGAGAATGAGAGAGAGAGAGAGAAAGAGAGAGAAATAGAGAGAGAGAGAGAGAGAAAGAGAAAAAGATAGAGGAAGAGAGAGAGAGAGAGAGATTATATCTCTGATATGATCTTACGTATGAGAACGAGGTAAAGTTTTGTACACGTACAGCCATAGGAACATAACATGAAAAGAATTCAGGTTCTCTGTCGGCCTCTCTCTCTTTCTCTCTTGACTAGAGTAAAGTATACAAGTCTGCTGAAATTTTGGTTGAGTTGTTGGACTATAATCAATGCTTTTTCCATAAATTTTATCTGAAGGAACATTAAGTCCCAAAAGTCAGTAAGCTAACCTAAAAGATTTTAAGACCTTGTGCATGAAGGATCAAATTATAAATTATATAGTAGAGTATGCATATATGTAAGTTTTAGGAATATATATTTATAGATAAATTTGAGTACTCCAAGTAGATGCTACCGAGTCTATCCTTATAAATTCTAACCAAAATCTACTCTTTTAACTTTCGATTTCGCAATTCAAGTGCAGAATCCTTAGAGCTCAGCACGTTACACATTTGTAATATATTTGTAATATATTTATTTCTTAGCTCCCAAGCATAGCAAGAAATACTTAAGTTTTTTGTTCGTCTAGCTACTGAATCGTACAAGTAGCTGAAGATAAGTTGAAGTTGGAGTGCGCCATATGCCAAAGACACGCCCACTTCACACACTTCGCTAGCCCCCGCTGATGGCAGCCAATTGTAATGCAAATTTCGTGGGGCATGCCCTGACAGGGCCAGACTCTTTGCTAGCTGCAGCTGACAGGCCTTCGGCGAGCTGAGCTGAGCTGAGCTGAGCCCAGTCGCAATCGCAATGGCAATCGCAATCGCCGCCATCCACATCCATCCCCTTAGTCTCCTGAGGCGGCACAGTGGTGTTAGCATAGTCACTCAACTGTCGAAATTCTATGCGGTATTCTGTGGAATCAACAAGCAACAAAAGTATTCACTTGTTGGGGGTAAGATGATGTGGCCATCAATCATTCAATCAGTGACTTATTGGTAATCAGAGTTGAATCCTTTTGCCTGTTCACCTCGTTAAGAAAATCAGTTCGTTAGCTTTAAGGCTTTGAGCTAAGCATGGGCAATAAATCGTAAAGTCAATAAATCAGTCAATCATTTAGTCAGTGTTAGTTTTCTGGCGCTGTCCGTCAATCATCACTAAGCTAGTCAACCTGCGAATCAATCAGCATTCAAATATCGAACACTATATAGTATTCTTTTTTCTTAGCTAATTAATGATGTATGTAAATCATCAATTAGCCAGTCAATCAGGTGATCAATCAGCATCAAGCATTTCGTTAGTCAACGTCATATAGTATTTTCGTTACTATACATTAGCTTAGCTACCAAATTTTTTGTCATCTATCTGCCACTCAATCAATCTCAATCATTAAAATTTTTCGTCTATTTACTAATATATTAGTTTAGCTCTACATAAATTTTCTTTTAAATCAATAAGCCAAAGTATTCATCAACAATTAGCCGGTCAATCATATGACCAATCTTCATCAATCATTCCGTTACTCAGTACTATAATTTAATCACACATTATAAGCTTAATTTTCAAATTTAATTAAACGATACGCTCTACGTCAATCTGCAATTAACAAGTCATTCACTATCAATCATTCTGTTTGTCAATAAATTATCGTTTGTATTGTTCTACTGAATTATATATATTATATTAAAATATATATTGAGCTGTACGTCAATCATCATTTAAATTTATATTCATGCGGAGTTCCGAAATTTGTGATCTCAAACATCACATAGCTAGTCGATCAAGCATTCAATCTGCATCAATCATTCAATAATTATATATTATAAGATAAGATTATCTATACTTAAGCTTGACTTTCATAAAATATGTGTTCATAATTTACATTTTATATATATATGTATATCTAAACTTCTAAGTAAACTTTATTTGAAGTTTCCATTCGATGCATTTACATTTCGTTGCCACTGTGCATTGTTTTCATAATTTCAACGACCTCGGCGTATCTGGCAGGCAGCGCAGACACTGAATCTAAAACTAAATCTGAATCTGAATCTGAATCTGAATCTGTGCGCATTGCCGAGCTGATGGGTGGCTAACCCCGAACGTGGCTGGTTCTTCAGGGTCTTCAGGGTGTTCAGGGTGTTCAGGGTGTTCATGATGTCCTGGCTGGAGTGTCCAGAAACGTGGAGACGCCAAGGGGTCAGAGTGCGTGGGTCGGATTTTAAGTAAACATTTATTCGCCTTATAAATGATTATCGTGCGCACTCAAGTGCCATCATCATCAATCAAATCAAATGTGAGTGCAACAGGATTGCGTATTCGAATCTCTGTCTCCTGTACATGTTGCCATATCTGGGCGCAATTTCTTCGTGTATCTCTTGTATGTTAATCGAGTACAAGTTTATAGACGGAACCGGTTTTCGTTACCACGGCCTGCGGGTAATTTATGTTAATGAATTGCTGCCTTTCAGCTTGGCCCCCGATGGCGTAGAACGCATAAGGATGCTCTGCCTTCAGTATCCAGTATCCAGTATCCAGTTTGCAGCAGCCAGCAGTCAGGAGCCAGCAGCCAGCAATCAATCAATTTCAATGCTGTCTCAAGTGCTCAACTTTTCAGCGGGCAGCTCATTAAACGCACAATGCCCAACATTGCAAATTGATCTGATGAGAAACGAAGAACGGAGCGAATAAAAAAAACAAAATAAGAAAGAAATATAATATAAAATGGGGAATGAAAAGAAAAAAAAAAAAAACGAAATGAAATGAAATAAAATAATAATATGAATGCAAGATAAAAGCGTATTACATTGAATTTCAAACAAGTTTAATTGGCGTCTGCCCCAACCTCAGTCACCTCAGTCAATCCCGCCCCCACTTGAGAGTCCTCGCTACAATCGTCGGGAAGTTGGGCTCCGCGCCAGTCGCATGGAAATGTCTGCGTTTGCACATTTTAAAGCAATTTCCTCAACGTGATTTCTGATCAATTTACCGCACCCTGAACGTCTGGCAAGGCTTTGAGCGAACTTGCGAGGCTCCCCAACCCCCCAACCCACCCCCCCTCAAACCCTACAATCGAACAACAAATTTGCCCACTTATGTAAGTGGTGCGCACTTTGAGAACTTGTCTAGCAATTTCCACAGTTCGAAAGCCACTCACACCGCACCACCCCCACTCGCCCCTCGGCCCTCGCCCCTCACCCCACCACACACACACACACACAACACACGTAGTCCGCTTCGCATATATTTTTCAATTTGAATCGAATGCTGGGCAGCTGCCCAGGCACGTAGACCACGTCGCTGGACCAAAACCAAAGCAGAAAAAATATAAAAAATATTGGCTCAGGTTAACTGTAGAGCTCATAACCCAGGCATCTAACTTGTCTACTACTCGAACTGAGCTATGAGATGAATTTCGTTTTGATTTGTGAATGCACGAGATGTGGCGAAGCGTGGCTTGGTTGGACTCTATGTATATGAATATGAATATCCACATATACAGGGCTGTCCATATACGACGGGTCCATATTTTAATAAAAAAAAGACAAAATTATTTTATTTTTTATGTTGAGATACCACACTAAAATCTATTTAAACCAAATAAAATTATCGTCAGTACTACAAAATTGTGTTTTACTTTTATTAAAAAAAGAAAAAAACGTTGTATATGGACAACCCTGTATATATGGTATATACATATGAACATATCTCAAGTCTGTGTACCTGAGTCAAGCAATAAGTTTACCTCTGTAAAAATAAGGTATTCGACAGAAGTCCAAAGCGACTTGATAGTTTGTCTGTCTGTACTATAGTATTATACTATTTTCGTGAGAATCTTTATAACAGCTTTAAGAACTCTATCCCCTTCAACTTACGATACGTGTGTAGTAAACTAAAAATCGATATTGCTTACAGCTGAAATGATCGGATGATGGACTATCTGTATTTGATATACAATTGCTGGACGAGCTCATATGGGTTTCGAGTTGCGTTTAGACAGATGTTGGAACGAACAGACAGCTGGACAGTCAGATAGGATTTCAGCCAAATAGATCTACAGTACCAATTGAGTAGAAACTTTGCCGTGCACGTTGTATTTTTATAATAGCCAATAGAGCAAGCAGCATTGTGACATAGTCAGTCAGAAAAGAGACTTTGGCTTTGATCGTTGCCCAAGATTAAGTTTAAAGTGAACAAACTAATATAATAAAACTTTAGTGTTTCAATAGACCAGTTGAAAAAGTCTAATTTTTCTTTTACCATTGTTGTTGTTGTTTGTGCTTGACTTATTATGTATACAAATAATTTACATAATATCGACATGATATTGAAAAACAACAACAGTAACAATGACAAAAAAAAAAGTAGACAGTGACAACAAAAAGTTCTAAAATTGCAATTCCAAAATATTGCATTAATTGACATCATTTCATATTCATATCATTTGAAATCATTTGAGTGTTGATTAAGGAAACGGAAATGTGAATGTGAATGTGAATGTGTTGCCTCAACATGCAGTTATAGCTCAACATATATCCCTTTGATCTCATTGCATATTCAGTTATAAATTATGCATAATTCGAAGCATTCGCATCTGGATGC